>OX382271.1:10238592-11438592 GCA_947507595.1 Pyralis farinalis | reverse complement strand
TTAGCGCTTGTAATATATTAAGTATCACTCGTGCGATGCCTCCTCTGCTGCTTACACAGCAACTTCTTGGGAGCATACTGGTGACCTCACTTTACCACTTCTAGGGAGTTGTTGTTTGGCTGCGGTTTTTCTGTGAGGTGGAGGTACTTCCCCCAGACGGGTCGCTTTGATGCTCCCTACCTCACTTAAAACATCCAGACAAAGACAAACAGACATGTTCATGCACACAAATGTTTGTCTTGTGTGGGAATCGAACACACAAGCTGGTGTCAAAGACGCGTCATTCACGACTGAACTACCGAGCTCGTCTACCCTGCAAGGGACTTGGCGTGAAGTTATATATAGATAAATAGACAGTCTTTATCTTCTCTGTACACAGAAATTCGAAAAATTCTGGTAGTTTATATCAGAATTTTTCGAATTTCTGTGTTTTATAACCTAATTATCTATCTATTGTGTGTAACAAGATAAAATTTCTATCGGCCGTACATACCACCACTGTTAAAACTGGATAACAATTTTACCTATGATTCTAAAGAGAAAGCTGATTTACCGGATATCTTCTTTATCACTACCTCGGATTGATGGCGGAAAGGGTGTATTTTATATGTTTATATATTAAATATATATTACCTCGTGGTGCGGAAACTCAATGCTGGAAATACTCGTATCAATCGTTCAGTAAGATGTCGAATTTTAAGCAGAGTCTGCATTCACATTTTGTGTGCTACCAAATACCAAATATATAATGGGAAGTATTTCGGTTTCGATATATTCCAACAGCTTACTTCTACTATAGTGCTACTTGCTATAGACGAGTAATTCACAGAAAACCGCAGCCAAATCACAACTCCGTAGAGTTTTTATTGTTGTCCTACTTGTGAATAAATAAAAAATCACTAGTAAGCTTTTAAGAAGTTGCCGTTAGCAGCAGAGGTAGCATTGCGGTAATGATATTTAGTGTATTGCGAGCATTTTGGTGCGGTAAACGCTTTACATCGGGTGAGCCGTACGCCTTTCGACGTAGTATAAAACAAACATCGACATACACAAGAACAACAATGATACTGTACTGTTTAGTGTAGTATTATTTCGAGAACTTCTAAGTTATGGAATAAAGTCCCTGAACGGAAGGAGAGGAAGACTTTACCAAGGGACTACATGCAACATGAGTTTCTTTAATAATAAAAAGAACGTAAAATACAGTACAGGGTCGCCATTGCACGAATCCGCGCCTGGTGTTGTAATTGTTACTATAACTAAGTACCATCAGGCTGGTCGTATGCTTTATTCTGATGTAATTGTTATAAAAAATATGTAATTAGTTCTCGAAACCTGTGTCATTTTTATGTTTTTGTATGACTGCCCAAAAAAAAGAACTATAAAATACGTTTGTAACTTTCGATATAACTACTAAACGCCTTATGTGATTCAGATGTATGAGCCATCATTATAATTCCTAAGTTAATCGTCTATAGGACATTGTAATAAAAACAATATGGTGGATTATATTATGACTATTGTACAAACAGAAGAAAAATAACTTCAAAACATATTGTAATAAAGAGCATCTTAAAAATTTATGTAACTACATACATACATACTTATCATCACGCCTGTCTCCCATGGGGGTAGGCAGAGACTATAGAACACCAGGTGCACCGATCCAAACATACCGCTATCGCTTCTTCTACACTCATCAACCTCTTCATGCATGCTCTTCGGTTTTGGGTACTTTCGATTTGGCCCTTTTTCGACACATCACCAATTTGATCTATATGTCTGCATCTAGGGCGGCCCCTCCTGACATCACAATTCACTCTTGCTTGATACACTTCTTTCGTAACTCTTTTGTCATTCATTCTTTCTAAATGACCAAACCATCTCAGCATACCCTTTTCAATTTTTGTCACTACATCAACTTTCATTCCACAAAGTTCTTGTATCGTACTATTTTTATTCTATCAACCATTCTCACTCCACACATACTCCTCAGCGCTCTCATTTCTACAGCGATCACCCTGATTTCATGCTTCATCTGCCATACCTATGCTTCACTACCGTACATCAATGTTGGCGTACATTTATTGTACATCAACTAATATATTTAAAGTGAATTCTATAAAATATAATATACCAAGTTAAGTTTATTCTTAATAATATGTACTTTATTCATTAATCCTGTACATCTTGTCCTGTACCTATAAGTTTAAACGTTTTTTGTTTGAAATAATGGCAGACATGTTTTTCTAGTTGAAGATATGTATACCTATATACCCTTTAAAAATATTATTCGATGTAATTTCACTAACGACAATGGAGTCTATCTATCTATAACTTCACGCCAAATCCCGTACGGGGTAGGCAGAGAGAACCGAGCGCCACGTGACTCGATCCTTACATTCCTCACTCGCTTCTTTAACATTCATTGCTCTGTTCATGCACGCTCGCCGGTTTCTAGGTCACCTGACATCACCTTCTGATAGAACACGGCCAATTTATTCACGGTAGGTAGATCTTAGCCTTCCTCGGCTCCTATATCCTTCCACTTTTGCATTGTATATCTGCTTCGTCATTCTCTCATCCTGTATTCTTTCTACATGCATGCCTCTTCTTATTTTAACACCGACGCTCTCTTTCAGACCAACTTTGCTTCTAACCTCATCATTGCGAATGCGGTTTACAAGCGTTACGCCATAAATTTTGCGCAACGCTCGCATTTCAACCGCGTTTATCCTACTTTAATGCTCTCTCTGCCATACCCAGCTCTCGCTTCCATAAGTAAGCGTTGGGACCAGCACTGCATTGTGTATAGCCAGCTGTGCCTTCTGGCTCAGGTTTTTACTGCCAAGAAGTTTTCCCAACGCTCTATTCACACTATTCCCAGCACTCACTAGTCTTCCCACATCTATGGTGTACCTTCCATCCCTACTGAAAGCACATCCAAGTTATACAATCTCATCCACTTGTTTCAACATTTCATCTTCTACCGTATCCTTACATTGTGACTAGTGTTTGCAGTTGAGGTGGTGTTTCTGCTAATAGGACGGCATCGTCTGCATATAGCAGACAGTTCACCACTAGGTCACCCATGCGTGATCCTACATTCGTCGATCTTATTCTCTGCAGACAACTATCGAGATACAGAATAAACTGCCTAGCAGACAACATGCAACTCTGACACCAATCACAAAAACTTGACACCAATTTTAACATCAAACCAGGGTGACATGTTGCCATCTATTCGCACACATGCTGAGCAATCCTTGTAGGTGGATACTGCATAGCACGGAGCAGTGAACCGTCAATCCCATATCTCGGCAATATGCATCACAGTTCGACGACAATGGAGTAATACGATAAAATTAGATCTAAAATTGTTTACGGGTTATCTCTACTCTTGTGCGAATATTTTTAACTAGAGCCGAAAATTTTCATCAACTGTAATCAGTAATAACTAAGCGTGCTTTGTTTTAGTGATATTCAAATCAATAAAAAGGGAATATGCTCATGTTAGTGAAACGAAAACAACGTAGGAAGGTAAAAGATCTTAATAGTTTAGAAATGTAAAATATGGTATACTTATACTTAAGAGACACTTAGTGAGCTTATATCTGAAATTGAGGATACTTTGACTAAAGTATTTGACTTGAAATGGTTGAACTCAGTTCAAGTCAACCCCATCAAGACCGCCGTAGCCACTAAGTAAAGTTCATTTGTCGTGATACCCCAATTCCAGAACATTCCTTACTTTCGCTAAGATATATTATACAAGCGTTTGTTATACAAGTCTCAAGTCAGACGCAAACAAGGGTACGGCATGCCAGATGGTATGCAGTTACTGTAGCTTATGGACATTTGCAACACCAGGGTGTCACTCATTTGTTGCGGACCCTGTAAAACCTATTCACTTTTCTTGAAGAATCTAGTTTCTACGGAGTTCTTTCTCGAACCATAAGTGTTGGAATTATCTTTGTGTCGATTTTTTGCCTACGGATTACAGCATGAGGAGGTCTTCAAAACAGGCGTCAAGAGCTTTTAAAGGGTTGACAATGGAAGAGTGACAACCCTAGTATTGCAAGTATCCAATGGCTATGGTAACTGCTTACCATCAGGCAGGTCAGTTCCTTGTTTGATACCTTAGTGCTATAAAAAATAAGAGCATTGGGATTCTTGGTGTAGATATCTCCAGTGAAGTTCAGGATCTGGAAAAGAAGATTAAACTAGCGTCCGTGAATATTGGTGTACTCTACCACTTCACAGGGCGAAGCTGCCATGTCAGCTTGGAGTACAGAATTTTGTCATACAAGTATCTACTCAGGCAGCACATGTAGTAGTACAGTACTGCAGTCACCTTTATGCGAATGCACCTGGTTACCAGCCTGGACCCTGTCATTCGATGGGAGGAGTTGTGAGAATTGTCAATAATAAGCTTACACGCGGTATTGATTCCTTAAGCTTAAGGAGAGACTTTATCTCCCTTCGTATGCTTCGTATACTCATTTTACAGTGTTTTGTTCCGAAGATTATTGTTGAATATGATGCCAACTACAACCACACTGCTTATTGTTATTTTTATTTTGCTTGTATCTCAGGAACTACACGAGATACCAACGTGAAAGTTGTAACAATACAAAGAAAATTGTTTCACAAATACAAAAACTTAATCATATATGAACATACATTATATCATATTTTGCCTATTACTTTAAATCAGCAATCCTTCTTTATATCGGAAATGACTCCGACGATTCGGATGAAATTTTGTACTAAGATAAATGTTTCCAGTGGAAACTTCTAGTGAAATTATATGCAACTTAAAGGACGCCAAGCTCGGTCGCACAGGTACCTAATAATAAGGGCAAGACGCGCTCGCTCTCTATCTACGAGTACTTTGTTTTTTTCTTTGGTTCTTCGTTATGTTGTATGTATTGTCTATTCTTAACCTTTTAATTGCCAGTAAGATGAATACGAAGCCCATAAGATTGTGCAACTATTTAATAACTTGTTAAAATTAATATTATTGTTTTGAATAAAATTAGTCTCAGTTCCTTAAATTAAATAAATATCAGCGATAGCCCAAAGGATTAAAAACAGGCCTATTGGCCATCTGATCCCCCGATCGAACCCTGTCATGTACTACAAAAAACGTATTTTGGGATTTACGTACATACTTATAATTTTTCACTTGCTCGTCGGTGAAGGAAGTCATCGTGAAGCAACCCGTATGTCCTAGAAATTATATTTCTAAAGAGGTGTGACCTAACCTAAGAAAGGTCAGATTTGTCCTCTGGATTGTGGCGGTCTGACGGCAGTCGCTCTATATAAAATTCAATATCTTCACCAAATCATTAGGCTTAGGTAGCCTTAGATAAGTAGAGAACTCTGCTAATCCTAATAGATTAAGAAACGGGATAGCACTAAGAACTAGAAGTTCCTTGAATAAAATATGGCAATTACGGCAATTTTTCATTGATGCAATTGTAAGCTTATATTTAAGAGAGTTTACTTTTTTATTGTAGCAGCGGCAGTGTAAAAGTTACAGCCTTATATTTACTAATCTGCCTAGTGCCATCTCCTTTCTTAATCCAAAAGGTTAAACGGGGTCCGCTATCCAAGCTAGGGATTTGACGGCAATGCTGATTTCGACAATTACCGACTGCCATCAGACTTCTAAAACCAGAGGGAAACATTTGATCTTTTATAAGGTAGGATAAAACTTTGTCGACTATTAGCACTTAAATACTATTATCATTGAAATAGCCAACGGCGCCATCGCGTGCTTTCAAACCATCCAGATTTACCTTGTACTTAAAACTTGGGTACTACAGGTAAAATGTGACACATCAGTCATCTTATATCATTTTCGTAGTGACAGGACTTCACCGCCCCTCTATACGTTATCTACTCTCATTTATTCTTAAAATTGATGGACGTGTATTGTATCGTAACATGAATGCGTGTATATTTGTCAAGTCGTAAAGGATAATGATGTTTCAAATTTCGTCGTTGAAAGGCATAAAAGTATACGGTCCACCTGATATATAGTCGTATTCGTAGTCTATATACGATTACTCTAATAATACTGGGCGTGTCACTCGCGCGTTGCCTCCTGGTTTTGGCTAGAGTACTGGTAAGCTCACTCGCCCGCAGGAGTACAACAACCCTCCAAGGAGTTGTTATTTGGCTGCGGTTTTACGATAAGGCTACTTCCCCAGTCGGGCTTCTTTGATGTGTCCTACTTCTCTTAAAAATATCTAGACTCAGTTAAACAGTTCATCAAAAAAAGCATGTTCATACACACAATTTTTTTTTTTGGTGCGGGAATGAAACTCACTAACCTTGGTATTAAAGTATCTACTACAGATCAAATCTGATGAAAAACTGTAAATTGATTATCAAATATAAACTTATAGTAACGACAAACTCATACGGGATTACACAAAATTTCGACATTAGATTTAATGTGACAAGACAAGAAAGATACTTTAGCCAATAATGTGGTAAGGTGTACCTAAGTATTTCCACAGATTACTTAATAGTTACTTCGTAAGTATTTCTGTGTAATCTATGTCCATAATTAAATTTGAATATCAGAATTTTATCAATTTTGATTTTGAATTTTGGCAAAATGAACTCTTTACCCATTTATAATTCATGACATTTGATGTTCGTGTACAGTTTGGATGGTAACACATTAATGTCATCGAGCTGGTTTGATGATGGACCATCGGAGGCGACCGTAGGAATTTCTTGTTATTTTTAAAGAAATTCAATTGTTTTCTGATTGAATACAGGAAGATTAGTACTTTATTTTTCATTGTACTAATGCAAAATTTTTACCACATTATTTTAATATATGCAATACATGAGCCCAACCTCACTTCTATATTTTCTAGACTCCGTAATGCTTTTTCTATATTAATTCACTCTACAATATTCCCGAAAAGAAACAAAAATCCTTTAATTTAGTCACTAATGTATAACTATAGCACAGAATTAATTTTCAGAAAAATTACATTATTTCATTTAAGTTGCAGAGTAATGTCGAATGCATCAATTACTCGTACACCCCATAATGAAGATGATATAAAAATTACATTTATTATTATTTGAAGTTACAGTAATAAAATCATCATTTACAATACTTTACTTGACTTCTAGAAAATGACACCCCATATATCAGTATGAAACCACTGAACCCCATATATATGAAACCACTGAAAGAATTAGAAATACTTTAATCTAAATATCTAACTACATTTACAGAAAATAGCCAGGAATTACGAGTATATATGTAAAGGAGTTTGTACACGCTATGTAGTCACTTTACATACAGACAAATAGGAGGCGCAGTGAAGGCAATAGTATATTTAATATAATATTTATAGTTGTTCGTAAAAAATGTTATAGACTAAAATCCGACTACGAAAAGAAAACTCCACTAAAATAGTATAAAGAAGACTACAATATACATATTATATTTTTTATTGTAACTGATTAACAGCTAAAACAATTACTTTTAATATAAACGTCTTACATGAATACACAAATATAAAACCAGTGCTTTTTTTTCTTCTGTTTGTCAACCGGCTCATTTATTTTATTTTTTGTTTATCATAGCTTATTTTTTGTTGTTTAGAGTTGGTAAGCGAGTACATTTTATAAAGACAACAGGTTGAACAATGGACTATTTTAGAAATTCATAGTAATCTACCTATTTTGTGTTTATGTACGATGGCATATAGGTTTTCTCCTTATGCTGTGGAAGTCTAATGGCAATTGCCCCATGTCAAAATCAGTATAATTGCAAAATCCTTAGGCTTAAGTAGCGGATACCGCCAATCTTAATGGATTAGGAAACGGTATAATTCTAAGAAGAAGATGAATGAAATGAAAAAGATGAAGAATAAGTATGTACTACATATTTTCAGTTTACTTTCAAGACATTTCTTTAGTTACTGTACAAATACGATTAATAATTTAAAATTTATTTAGTTTTATTTTTTGTAGTACTTCATATCTAATATAAGCGGAATCCAATGTCCTCCAATTGGCTTTACAAAATGTAACAGATACCTACGAGTAAATACACATTATAGCCTACTATAATCATGAACCTCCTTGTGGCTTCCTTTTAGTAATTAATTTTAATTAAATTTAGGCTAATAAAATATTCAAGCTTATAATATTACAATAATGAAAGACGATTGTATAGAGAAAGGCTCACTATTGAATGCGAAGAAGTCAAAGATAATGGTATTTGAAAGAGAAGAAATCAGAACCAATGTAAAGATTATGTTGGATGCGCTTTCAGCAGGGATGTAAGGTACACTGCTGATGTGGAAAGACTAGTGAAGGCTGGGATTAGTGTGAATGGAGTGTTGAGAAAACTTCTTGACAGTTAAAGCTTGAGCCAGAAGGCGCAGCTCGTGCCCTGTTGCTGACAGATCCGGGGCACCACACCAACGCGGCCGATGGCATTTCGCGGGGTCGTTTAGTGGGTATACCGTCGGACAGCCGACGGGGAGTCCCACACTACCACCGGAGGCCACCCAGGTACCGGTGGTGTGCGTAACGCATTTTTCCCCGCGTCACAAAAAAAAAAGAAGGCGCAGCTCGCTATAAACAATGCAGTGCTGGTGGAGAGAGCATGAAAATAGAATAAATAGGGTCGAGATGCGAGCGTTGCGCAAAATTTGTGGCGTAACGCTTGTAGACTGTATTCGCAATGATGATGTTAGAAACAGAGCTGGTCTGAAAAAGTGTAGGTATTAAAATAAGAAGAGGCATGCTCCGTTAGACATGTAGAAAGAATGCAGGACGAAAGAATTACGAAACAGATATACAACGCGAAAGTAGAAGAATGTAGGAGCCGAGGAAGGCCAAGACTTACTTACCATGACCAAATTGACCGTGTTTTATCAGAAAGTAATGTCAGGATCCTTAGAAACCGGCGAGAGTACATAAGAAGAACAATGAATGCTAAAGAAGCGAGTGAGGTTTGTAAGCATTGAGTCATGTGGCGCTCGATTCTCTCTGCCTACTCCGCAAGGGATTTAGCGTCAAATTATTGATAGAATTGTTTTATAATCTTCTCAGTTGTTTAAAAAATGGCCAGTGTAAAAGAAAAAGTATTTATATTTTAATATACTCCATGTAAAATTTGACAAAGAAATGTAATATTATATAATTGAATAACTATTAAATGTATATAATATATAATGTACCTAAGCAAGATTCATAAACTGGTACTTATTAAAAATTCTGTAGTTAATGTTTTTTTCAAAATAGAACAATTAAGTATGTTTGAAGAAACAATGAATGAATAGAGCTAACAAATTTACTATATAATCTAACCACATAATTACGTACTTTTACTTTGCTCAGTACTTATACGTATATTCAAAAAAATATAGTGCAATTTAATTTAAATTTGTAGTAACACAACTGAGTCGTAAATTTAATTGCATTTGAAGCGATTTTTCAAAAAAATACAAGTCACAACATTATACTTTCGACATGTTCAAAGCTATTAAAAACTGTTGAAACTCGTAGTATTTATTTATTATCATGCATATCTTACACTAAATTTGATCAAGTGTTAGCGTTGGTAAAAATATTTACCAGTACGTACGTACGTACTTTCTGTTGTAAACAGACGTTCAGATTGAGATGTATAACAGAGTCAACAATCGTAACCAGGATATAACAATAATCGAAATCATCCATCTACTAGTTTCAAAATATTAAGTTGTCTGTTAGAAATGTTGCTTCCAGATATTGTATTTCATAGACAGGGAAGATTTAACCGAAATCTCTTCGAGAGTACTGCGCGCGGGTGCTGCAAATGGCTAGCTCTGGGAATAAATTGAGCGTAATTTTATCACCGGTCCCTTTTCCCAGAAACTTCGGAGTGTGAGCGCTCAAGAACTAAAACTCGATAATATACCCCTGGGCAAAACTTCTGTTTTAAATAATTCAACAAATAAGAGCATCTATGTCTTTTAGAAAGGTTACCTATTTGATTATAGCTCATTTAAAATGGTGTTCACTTCTTTGAATATCTACAAATTTACGTATTTTTATTTTTCTTTATATTTCGAATTATTTTTATTGCTAACACTAAAGTTCGTAGGTAGCTACTAAACATAAAAGAAGAAAAGAAAATCGGTTGACGGTGTTTTGCCTTTGCGTATTTATAAACATGATATTGTAGGTACTTCAACCCAGTTAGGAGCGATGATAGTTTTATGTTGTACACTAAGTAAATCCTTGCTTAACAATAATCTAAATCAAAGATTCTCTTTGTAAATGTGCTTATTATTAATCAATATGTAACAAAGAAAGGCTTTTGGAACTGATTGAGGGCAGAAACCATAAGTTTTTATTTTTAACATTAAACATCATTGTTGCAAATGTTCTGACATTTGTAATATCTAGTTGACATAACGAAACCGGCAACACTATACCGGTGTATTTTCTTCGGCATTTCTTATTCGCCTATGAACACATGGAAAACTGGAACTTTGCAGTTATAATAGTCAGTCAAGTGTCAGTCCGACCGTAATAGTACCTTAATAGTTCTCACACTATTAGATACCTAAAGAAAACGAAAAATTATATTTGTATGCTCATAGCTTATAAATTACATTAGAGAATTGATTTTTAAATCCAGTATGGTGTATTATTTAGCAGTTCCAATTTTCAATATATTAGTTTTGAAGATAGACCCCATAACAAAATAAAGTGTAGGTGGCCGACAAATTGGACTATCGATTTATTTGTTTTTCAAAAATCATCAAAACATATATTTGTAATTTACTTCATAAACTCGAACTCTCAAGTCTTATTGTTAAAAATTCTTTATGTCCTTTCATGCACATTAATTGGTGCAATATTATCAAGTGGTAACATTGAAGATTATTAAGAAAATGTTGCTCGTCTTCAAATATTTATTTTAATGATGCTACTTTAGGGGCATTATAGATCAATTTTAATACACAATTACTCTACACTCTTGTGTATTAATCAATTGAAAGGACTTCAATCTATCTTTAAATATTCAAGAACGAATAAACAGTGACATGTTAAAATAGTTTCACGGCATTCAACAAGTAAAGGGTAACAGCGGGGCAGCGGGTCTTTTTTGGATATCTAGAGGAATAAAGGTATACATTAAAACATATAAATAAAAAATAACTGCAAGTGAAGTTGTTTTGGTTGAACATTTATAACATAACAAGGAACTTGGTGTAAAGATATGCATATACAGATTAGTAATAAATAAGTTTTAAGTTTATAAGCGAAGTAAGATTGGTAAAAATCATAGAAAAAATATATCCTGATGCTGTGTTTTATTTGGTTCCTTGCCGAGTATGAGAAATCGTGTTCGTTGCATAATATATAGTGTTGTGTTATGCTGATGTGTTTCAATCGGCGGGTTCTCACGTGCGCGGGTAAAGTGCGGCCATAACATAAAATGTTGTGGTTTTATACATGCAACAGTGTAGGTACACTACATGAACTTTGATCGCGATAAACCACCGTTTAAAGGTAAAAAATATTTTATCACATGAACTGGTTCTGCCTGAGCTGGTGATAAACCAATTTGGTTTGAGGAAAATATTTCAGAAGAAGTGACCATAGCTAATAGCGTATCCTTAAAGGGTTCTTGTAGTCCTGGAAGTGAATGAGGTAAACACATAAGTTTCTGAGAAGTGGCAGCGGGATAGTAACATGATACTCTATATATTGAAAGCTTTTATAGGCTTAAATAACTACTTTAAATCCGTACGGTGGGCCGTATTATTGTTTGTCTCCCGACGTTGCTTAAAAATAATCTTTATAGAAAATGGACACGTTAGTACAGAGATGCAAGTAATTGAACATGGACAAGTTTTGACCTGCCGGCTAGAGTGGCCTAACTAACTCTAACGAGCTCGATAGTATAGGTTAGCAACTCCCGGGAGGGTTGTTGTGTTTCGGCAAGTGAATGGGGTTACTAGTAAGTTCCTCATACTTTGCTGTATAAGCTGCAATGTGGCATCCAGTAAGCAATACTTAACGCATATTGCAATCGTTCAGTCTACGGTAACCACTTTACATAAGGCGGACTGTATACCTGTACACCTCCTGATGTTGTAAAAAAAAGGTTTAGTTACATATCTAAACTTGTGTATGTAATAGGAGAAACCCATGTTTAAATTTAAAATATAGTTAGGTATATAACATATCAATTAATTTGGTTCCAATAATTCTAATGGATAAAATAAATAGAATATTTAAAATGTCAATGCATTAAGTTAGCGAAAATTAATGTCGGTAGCATACCATAGCTTAGCTCATAAATATATCCAATAATTCAGTAATATGATAGTAAGATTTGTCTCCCAAAAACGTAAATATAACTCTCTTTTAAAGATTAAATTTGGCAGCTCGTTACTACGTTAGATCAGTTTTAACTTTTTTTTAGTAGAGTCGCGTGTAAACTTAATTATGTAAAGTAGAGTACCCAGAGTAAATTCTGTCGGTACACTGTTGAATATAGTGTAGAGTAATTACGCTTGATCTTTACAAATACACCAACTTCGAATATGTACAGACTTGTGAAAGTTAATAAATGTTGCCTTTTGCAGTTAGTTTTCAGCAGTGAGGTAGAATTCTCTAGAGTTCAGATTACAAATAGCTCTGAGGAACTTTTTTGAACCTTTAATACTTTCTCTCAGTTAGTAAAATTACCCAGATGATTATTCGGTAGGGCATTGGTACTGCGGAAACTTTTGAAGAGCGCAAATAAATTTTGTTTTTTAAAACATCTTCTTATGGGATCTTTCAATATGGGATTTATTACACCCAGGAATTTAATTTATATATTCTGTTCTGTAATTATAATCATAAAATTTATTGTTACTGAGGTATTAGTTAATTTTCTGTAATAAAAGTTAAAAATATTATATTATTTATATTATAAATTGTTATGTCAAGACATTAAAGTTTATTTACTATGCTGCCACTTACACAGTTTTTGCAATTCACATAGTGTATAAGTGCATAGCCGTTAGCATAATATAGTAGTATCGGGTCTTTTACCAAAAACGTCTCCTTTAGGTAAATCATTTACGTACCACAGAAATGAAAAAAGATCCAGAATAGAACCCTGTGGGACACCATACCATTTTCTCTGTATTTATTTTTACTGACCGATATTTATTTTTACGTGTTAGTTTTAAAGTTTTTCTAATCTGTGTGCATTTGGTTTTATTAGATATTATTTGAGTAGATTTGAGGCATTACCGTATATACCACACGCATATATTTATTAAAAAAATATATCTATAAAGTCAAACGTATTTGATATATGCATATATATGGCACACACTAGTTGTTGTTGATTTATATCGATGGGATTGAGTTAATCAAATTTAGTTATATTGGTATTACAATTCTACTAAAAGCCTTTCTGTTTATCTGCTAGATTTCATGAGCTTCTTGAAAACTGTACTGTATTTTATGTCAGTTTCAAATATTTGAGTCAGCCAGTACATAGGGCATAGTGAATATGCTATACTTTGTAAAATATTGTGTGTGGCACGGCTCTAGATACGAGACGGTGGGCAGCATATCCCATATGCATACAATTCATATGTTATTTACGGATGAGATTTTTTTTTACAATTGAACAACATTTTAACAAACAAAATGACCATATTTATACTCAAAGCTCGATAAAAAGCAAAAGATAGATGCTTCCCAATTAGTCGATAGAGTGCAACCTGGGCACTATCCGACTTCAGTGATGGTTTGGTGGGGTATTAGCTATGAAGGAGTGACTGAGCCATACTTTTGTGAGAAAGGTATCAAAACATCGGCACTAGTGTATCAAGATACCATTCTTGAGAAGGTAATGAAGCCCCTTAACAACACCATGTTCCATAACCAAGAATGGTCCTTCCAGCAAGACTCGGCGCCGGGTCATAAAGCTCGGTCTACGCAGTCTTGGTTGGAAACAAACGTATTGGACTTCATCAGAGCTGAAGATCTAGTCCCGATCTTAATCCGCTGGATTATGATTTATGGTCAGTTTTAGAGAGTACGGCTTGCTCTAAACGCCATGATAATTTGCAGTCCCTAAAATAATCCGCACGATTGGCAGTGAAGAATTTTCCCATGGAAAGAGTGCATGCTTCTATTGATAACTGGCCTCAACGTTTACAGGACTGTATGGCAGCCAATGGGGACCACTTCGAATAAGCTTTTTATATGTTAAATTGTTTTATATTTATGTATTAAACTAACACACTGTAAAAGTAATAAATGTTATATGCAATAGATTTTTTTTTTGTTTCAGTATTTATGGCAAGACTAGGTATATCCGAATAATCTATTGGCTATGGTAAGTTATCACCAGCCAAGCCGTAAGCTTGTTTGTCACTTTGTGGTACAAAAAATAGTAAAAGTTCATTTCAGCATTTGGCACGTGACTGGCATAGTCTGTTGTAGCCTACGTTCTTAAAATAGAACAAATACTTATGATGCAAGTAAAGCTACGGTAGTCCAGCGGTATATATATTATTATATTTTTACTTTAGAGTTTTATATTCAAGATAATGTACATAGGATCTATACTAACCTAATCTAAACAAATTGTACCTTATATTCTTCACTTTAGTTATAATAATTAAATAATTGAAGATTCCACGCTCCTCAAAGACTCAAAAGATTATATATAATAGTAAACATTGGTTTTAGTAAATAGGGGTAACACGTATACTAAACGTACCAAACACAGAGCACTTGGCAATTAAGTTGCCGGAGCCTGAGGCCAACTCTGTTGTTTAAAGCACTCCGATGAAACATGAGGATTTGGGGAAGCGGATCTAACGCCAGATGTCAATGATATAGTAAACAAACATTTCAAAGTCTTATTAAGTAGAATCGGAGTACGGAAATTTACATATATTGTGTTTTCCTTTATGATTACTACATATTACAATACAATACACTTTATTGCACCAAATAAGACAAATATACATGAAGTAAACATTAAAACACAAAAGGCGGTCTTATCGCAAAGCGATCTCTTCCAGACAACCTTGAGGTAGAGGAAACGATAATAACACGGAACGGGTAGGAGGCGCATATTTTTAGTTTCCTACTAGCTTCCGCGAGGGACTTTGATAAAATTAAGCTTCAAAATTAGTATTTATTCTCTTTTATCCTACAAAACCTTTTCATACATAAAAATGGACAAACAAGTATACTTCGTATTTATATACTCGGGAGGCATACAAGCATACGACCCACCTGATGTAAAATGGTTACTGTAGCCTATGAACGCTTGCAATACTTTAAGTATAACTCACGTGATACCAAATCTACTGCTAACACAGCAACTCCTTAGAAGTTTTATGGTAACCTCGCTCACTCGCAGAACACAACAACCCCCCAGGGAGTTGTTATTTGGCCGCGGTTTTCTGTAAGGTAGAGGTTCATCCACCAAGGGACTGCTTTATTTCACCCTATCTCTTTCATAACCACCCAGTACAGGACAAACAGACATGTTCATGCACACAAATATGAATGATTTTCTGTGATGTGGAGGTTACTTCTGCAGACGAGGTGCTCTGTTACGCCCTGCCTCATTTAAATAATATTAGAGAATATTAAAAAGTAAGAACTCGGATAACATATTAAAATAAAGACCATTATTATTTGATAACATTTGATAATACGCTAGTATTTTTATTTTATTAATTAGTAATAAAATAAGATTACTAGCGTAATAGACTAACAGCCATGTATCATGAATTGGAAATGTACGTAAAATTTGATACGCTTTTCAGTAAAATTAATGTGAAACTGATAACGATATCACAATCGCATCGGTAATGAACTAATGATATTATAGAGTTAGATTCAATCTGGGTAGTATGCTACTTTTAACGTTTTAATAATTGAAAATAATTTCAAATGATAGATTTAATCATCGAAATGTGAAACTAATGCATTTAATAATTTAGGGCCGTATTTCATAACAAAAAACATCACGTATTTATTTATCTATAAGTATGTGATGTTTTTTGTTATAAAATACTGTTGTTTTGTTATGAATCTATTCATATATCTTCACCCATATCTATATATATGTGTGTGTGTGTTGCGTTACATGCGGAATGAATCGGGGGCAACAAAATGAGATCCTTGGGCATATCATATATTATGTTTCGTTCTCTCTCGTTTTCGGGGATTCTGATACTATCTGATGCAATCAATTTGGTCACAGTAGGAGAATCTTGAACTGTTTTCGCGTTTTATACATGCATTACCGAAACCAATGAGCATACCTTTTTATCGTAACACCAACACTCATTCAAACGAACCCTTTTTCTTACATCATTAAAAAGTGGTATTCAAAACATTAAGTCACAGATTTTATGCAATAGTTGCATCTCTGCTGCATTTATTCTACTTATATGCTCCCTCTTTAACCTAGATCTTACTTCTTTACGTTACATCTGGGATTGCATAACCGTACTCTGCATTGTGTAATTCTCGTAACACGTTAATTTTATTTTATAATTTTATTTAGAGAGGCTACTCGTAGTTTAGTCCCATTGCGTTCATTCATAGGCCAAGATTCCTTGGGGATAGATTTAATCTACACATGAGGTTCTTCAAAAAAGAAAAGGTTTTTAGAGGTATATGTGTTTACCTCCACCACATTATACGCTTTAACAACTTCAGGTAATTTAAATAAATAAAAAATAGAGTTTTGATTATTTGCATGGTAGTTTTTGAAGTACATGTACAGTTGTACAGTGGGTTAGAAAACAGCTCAATATGAGAGATAGGTCATAGTTGAGCTAGAAACGTACCCTTTTATATTTTAGAGGTACCTGTGGGTTCCTATCATTTTAAAGACAAGGTAAACGTCATCTTTACATGGTACAACAATTAAATCTATTTGGAATGTGAGGTAAATTTAGCGATATTTATTCAAGGGTAGCCCAAAGTTGTGTTCGTTCCAAAGAGGGAGGTTGACAGAACACCCCTGAGGACTTGTTGCGCTACCAATGAGGGTAAACGCGCCAACTGTTTATTTTTTATTATATTTATGCAACGTCGATTAGCCAACAATATACTGCATATCTGTAATATAAATTCGTAGCTTATAGAGGATTTTAGATTGTAGAGCTGTAGCGTGAAAAAGACCCATGCAGTGTAAACATTGAGGATCAAAGATCACATGGGTTGGTAGTTATATAACTCACTAGCCTGTTTTACGTTCATAGTTTTTATTATAGATATATAGTGTATAATAGTAAACGACATGCAGATATTGCATATTTCTAAATAGTTGATTATTTATTAATGTCGTTGAAAATAAATTTCTAAAATATAATTTTGAAATTTTGAGGTATAATATGTCATGTCATTAATCTGTTCATATGTTATACAATATACATCAAAAAGACAGTGATTTACTTATTATAGACCTCTGAATAACGACATATTTCACGCTAAGGTAAAGAAATTAAATATTTTGTTACTTTTCATAAGTCCGTTTTAAAAATGCTTTAATTAAATTTATATTAAATGTTACATTTTGTTTAAACATTCTACTCAAGATATTCAATATTTAGGTGAGTAATTGGTTTCGTTTACGAACTAAAGATATGTGGTAGACAGGAAGTAGTAAATTAATAGCAATAAAGTACCGGGATTTACATTTAATGAGGAATCCTAGATATTGAATTGCTCTCAATATTCACTTGTAAGCAGGAAACGTGTTCGACGTAGCAGCGCGGGTAAGCAGACCTAGTAGTGAGGGTAGACGCTGTAGCAATGAGAGCTACGCCGTAGTCGAATCCAAATCGGCTAAACGGTAGAGTGTAGCGTTGTAGCATCCCACTAAAGTCCTCTGTAATTCTGAGCATTACAAGTACAAACAAAACAACATTACCAACGTGTTCACGTTTCACGATCGGCAAACTTCTTACTCACGTACCTACCCCTACACAAAGTTACCTCAGAGAGGTTCCCTAACAAAATTTATTCGTGCGTCCCGACCATTAGTGACTTTCTGCTTTAACAGGTACCTAATCTCCTTAATTTGAGGTCTGTAATGTCAAGACGTATTCCACGGATTATGCTTGTTACATACAATGAATGTTATCAAGTTGTATCTTTCTTAGAGAACATTGCCATGAAATTTTAGATTGTGAATGTACATTTTATAATACATATTACACATTTATTTCTTTGTGTTTGTTGAGTGAGTGGGATGACAAAAGGACATGTGACATGGAGAAATTCAAAAGTAAAATTAGACATGAGGTAGATATTTCTTGTCCGCGCATTTATTACCTAATCATAGAATATAATACTATTTAAAACTTTATTAATTAGTATTATAATTTAAAGCTTTAATAAATAAAAATATCACATTTCCTTTTATCATCATAAAAGGACATGTGTCATGGATAAATTCAAGATGAAATTAGATATGAGGCAGATATTTCTTGTCCGTGCATTTATTACCTGATCATACAATATAATTTGATTATTAATATCATAATTATAAGCTTTAATAAATAAATAAAAATACTAAAAATTAAGCTAAACATTAGTAGTAGTTAGTAAGTTATAACTCCGATACATAATCATATCATCATATCAAAAATCATATGAGGAAAACTTAACATGCAGTTACATCTATATCTTTAAATATCTCATGTCACGGTATTTGTGGTCGCACTCCTCCAGAACGGCTCGACCGATTTTTATGAAATGGTTTATGTATATTTTGTAGGTATGAGAATAAGTCGTAAAGTGTATTTCATAAAATATTAATTAGAAAAAATATTAATATGAAATAATTTATAATGCAAAACAACGTTTGAAGGGTCAGCTAGTCATATTATATAATGACTATAATTTATAGCATAATATTCACTGTTATTTTAAAAAGAGGTTTTTTCAGTTTGTACGACATAGTACAGTGAGTGGATCAATTCTTAACTGGTCCACTCACTGTACTATGTCGTAATAAAGTGGAAAAATTCTTACTTTTTACTGTGTCGGCAACGCTTGAGTAAAGATGCCCCTAACATTAAATATAAATGACCTTATTGGCTACGCTAACTGTTTAGGGCAACCCGTGTGCTCCTCTGTCTATTTACTAGTATATTTTTTTTCAATGTCGTTCATGCAAAGATTCTAATTTACAGACAGAGCGGTTTTGGGCTACAAGTAAAGTAAGATAGCTAAGCCTGACGGTTTTTCGCTCATTGCCAATGATCAAACTATATTCAGCTATATTTCATAGGTATTTTAGTCGTCAAACACTGTTCTCAAGATATGGTACAATATACGGATAGATTTAATTTAGTGCTGTTATATTTCTGTATCGAACCACTCTGATCCCGTACCAAGGATATACAGATTTTCCTTACACCGGCGGGATTTAATAGTTTCTTCAGCATGATGCTCAATTGCGAATTGATAGAATCCTTAACTTAACTACATCGTATCCATATCGTTAAGAAACATGTTCAATTAAACTGACACGTGCGATGCCCTCAAGCTCGTCAGACGCCATTAAGCAAACAATATTTACGAGTTGAATATACTGAAAAAATGAGTTTCGTGATAAAGAACGGCAGCTAATGTTGTTTGAAAATAATAATCTCATGGAATAGGTCGCGGGCTGTTGTTTGTGCGTAATAAGCGAGGCGCGCGTTAGACTCATCTTTTTGTAATCTTGGAGTATAAGAACCAAATTATCCGCTGAAATGTTTGTAGGTACACAAGATCTGAGAAAAATTAACATCGGTTGGCGATATTACAGTCGAATAAATGAAAAAGAAAAATCTTAACACATTTTAAGTTAGAAAAGTTTTTAAATACGAGTTATAACAGCAAAAACTATTATATGCTGCTGGTATAACACTTTTTTACTATTATTTTGATATTCATATAATTTATGCCTAGCGATATTGATGTAGCGAGGCTTTGGCAGGAACGATTTAGAGATATCTTACTATTTTTTTTTTAAATACAATCACATTGTAATTAATCTCTCAACGTAGACTTTTATCAACAAGTTAATTTCATATCTATATATAAATAGGCAAAATAATTCAGTGGTTTTTCCTTCCTGTTCTCATTTGGTTTTTAGTTTAGTGCTATTTACGATTAATGCAATCAATGAAAAATATTTGGAAAGAGTAGAATATAAAAGTTGAAAACATTAAAATTTTTCATATTCTTCTTAGCATTATCCTGCTTCCTAATCCATTCGAATTGGCGGGGCCCGCTGCCTAAGCCTAAAGATTTGACGAAGATACCTAGTATGAAATTTTGATATGGAGTGACTGTCGTCAGACCTCCACAAGCTAGAGGGAAAACCAGATCTTTCTTAGGTTAGGTCACACGTCTTTCGAAATATACGATATACGAAACTGGAATATCACCGCTATTTCGTCTGTTTTTAATAATAGCTATAATCGAATACACCCTTGTGGCAAACACTAGTTATAACAAATAAATGTACATATAAGATATAGAATAATAACTAGAAAATTTTATGTAAACCTAATAATAAAATTAAAAAGAAATACTCTAAGAAATAGTCACTAAAATTATGGGACGGGTTTAAATGTAATTAATTATTGGGAGTAAAATTTTTGGAATGTGATTTTAACTATTGCCACTGACTGAATTAAAAACTGCTAAATTAACAAAGTAAGCTTTTAAATGAATTTAAAAAGTTGTAATTTCCTACTGTCCTATAATTATCACTTCTATTCCGGCGACAACAACTATGTGACAAAAGTTTTTTTTATCAAGCTTTTCCTTTATGTTTTTGTAAACAATTATGCCTACAGCTAGTTTTCTGGCGTTTAAATAATATGCAATCTAATACTGCGCCTATAGACTCACTTCGTAAATGTTACAATAATGTAATAAAGTACTTACCTAAGATACTCTCCAATGATTCTCTGAATCTTTTCATTTTCAACCATTGATGATTTTAATTGTTCCGTTAGATTGAATATATGTAAAATAAAAAAGTTCAACGCATATTTTTTTATAACTTATACATACCTACATACATTATCATCAAGCCTGTCTCCGTTTGGTATAAGCAGAAACTATTGAATCTCAGGTGCACCGATCCAAACGTTCTGCTTCAACTCACTCGCTTCTTCCACACTCATCATCATGTTTATGCTCTTCTGTTTTGGATGCTTATGATTTAGCCCTTTTTCACCAAATATAGCAATTATATTCGATCTATATGTATGAGTCTAGAGAGTCTTCTGTCAATATCTCTACTCACTTTCGCTCGACACACTTCTTTCGTAACTCTTTTATCATTCACTCTTTCTAAATGTTCAGACCATCTCAGTATACCCTTTTCAATTTCTGTCTCTACATCATCTTTCATTCTATATAGTTCCCGTATCGTGCAATTTCTTGTTCTATTATTCATTGTAACTCCACACATAAACCTCAGCACTCCCATTTCTACAGCTTTCGCCCTACTTTAATGCCTCTTCTGCCGTAACCGATATGTTATCGCCTGTCAATATATTAATCACTACACTAGACAACGTATGTATTTAAGAGATAGGACGCAACAAAGCAGCCCGTCTGATCTAGATATTTTAAGAGAGGGAGGGCGCGTCAAAACAGTCCGTCTGGGGAAGTACCTATACCTCATAGGAAACCGTAGCCAAATAACAACTCCCTAGAGGGCTGTTGTATCCCTGCGTTTGAGTGAGGTCATCAGTAAGCTCCTAAGGAGTTGCAGTGCTAGCAGCAGAGGAGGCATCGCGCGAGTGTCACTTAATGTATTACAAGCGTTCATAGGCTACGCAAACCACTATACATCAGGTGGGCCGTATGCTTGAAAGCCTTTCGACATTATGTAAAGAAAAGTCTTCGAAAAGTCGTTTGTTTTTAAGAGAGATTGGGCACATCAAATTAGCATGACTGGAGAAGTACCTCCACCTTAGAGAAAACCATAGTCAAATAGCAACTCCCTGGATAGTTGTTGTATTCCTGCAAGTGTGCCAGGTTATCAGCAAGCTGCTAAGGAGTTGCTGTGTTAACAGCAGAGGTAGCAACGCGTGACCGATACTGTGTTTATTGCAAGCATTCATATGCTACCATACATCAATTAGGCCGTTATATAAAAAAATATAAAGCTTTGTAAAAAAGTGTATTTATGAAATGAAAACAATATCTCTCTGCTTACCCCGCAAGGGAACTGGCGTGAAGATATATAACATACAAAGAAATATTGTAAACGACACATGCATCTAGCCAATAGCTTCGATGTACCCAATCGATACCACCACCCACTATGTAAGGACGTGTTTCGACGTGATATTGGACTTAGTATTTCTTAAGGTACATTCGTTACATTTTGTGGTTCGTACATTTTCTACCCAAGTCAGCAACAAGTACATTCGAGTACAATGTAGGATATATTGTTGGGATATTCATGGAAACACACTATGCACTTGTTGAAATGCTACCTAACTTTGGCAACTTGCAAGTGTTGATGAATGCATTGTAAACGTTTAAAGTTTGCACTCTCAGTTGCATATTAGAGGAGCATTTTATACGATTAGAGTTAAAAAATCTATTTTATTCACGCCCGTACCTTGTGGAGTAGATAGAGAGATCCGAGCTGCGTAAAACGCAGTATTTCCACAAGTCGCTCGCGTCTTTAAAATTCATATCTCTTTTCATTCACGCTCGCCGGTTCTTAGGGCTCCTGATACTACCTTTTGATAAGTGGTTGTAGCAAAAATGGTTTTTGGCCTTCCACCGTTCTACATCTTTCCATTTTCACACTGTATATCTACTTCGTTATTGTTTCATTCTTACACGTGGCCGAACCAGTGGAACATACATTTTCTTATTGTAATACTAGCACACCTTGAATACCAACTCCCTTTCTTACATCATCAAAGCGGTCAATAAACGTTACACCACAAATTTTGCTCAATGCTCGCATCTCAAGTGCCTTTATTCTACTTTTTACTTTCTTGTTCACTCTGCCATACACAGCTCCACATCCATAAGATAGCGTTGGGATAAACACTACGTTGCGTACAGATATGAATGTTATCAAAAGGCCTGTACATACGAGGGCCTGTAGTTCGCAGAGGACAGAGGACCCGAACCGTCAAGAAATGTCTGCCGAGGACTTAAAACGGACTCCGCGTACACTATGTGGGGTCGAATGTCCTCGGGAAGTTTAGTGAAGAAGTCGCTATTTTTCTATTTTTTTATACCACTAAAGTGACAAACACGCATACGGCCTGCCTGATGGTAAACAGTCACCGTAGTCTATGGGCACTTGCAACACCACGGATGTCACTCATGCGCTGCCGACCCTCTAAAAACGTCTTCACGTCTTTCTGGAAGAACCTGATGCTGTAGTCCCTTGGAAAACCATCGGCTGGGAGCTCATTCCACAGCTTGAGTGTTCTCGGAAAAAAACTTTTCTGGAGCCACACATTACGCGACCATTGCGGTTCCAGCGTGTGAGGGCGAATTCCCCGCATCAGCGAGGGGTGCGGTTATAAAAAGTTGATGTCTGCATCATATCGATCAATTCTTCAGAACACAACCTGTTGTACAATCGGTAGAACACACAAAGGGAGGTAAAATCTCGCCTTAAACTTAAGGGTTCAATACCGTGTGTAAGCTTAGGATTATCGACAATTCTCACAGCTCGTCTCTTAATCGAATCACATTATCCAAGCTGATATCCAGGTCCTCCCGCCCAAAGGTGACTACAGTACTCCAAGTGCAGTCTGGCTTATACAACATATAAGTACAATAAAATAATGCATACTCTTTTTATGTTTCATATTATAGTTATCCTAGTTAATATTAATCTTAATTAATTAATTGATCCTGCGGACTTTCGTACAATCCAATCTGTCTGTTATGACGGACAGAAAAGTATCTAAAACGTGATCATTAATTTGCTTCAAATTGATAGGTAAATACTTACCGAGAATAATTCCAAGCAGCAAAAGGAACAAAGGCAACTTTGACACACCACGGAACCACATTTCGATAACTTCACTTTGACTTCACCACAACCACTTCACAAGGGTGAGTATAAAATTATCACTATCATATTGAAGTTACACATGTTTTGACGAATAACCTGGAACAAAAGAAATTTGTATTAGATAATTTGAACTCTGAAATTCTTCTTTACATTTTTATACAACATCAGAAGGTATACAAGGATACGAGTCACCTGATCTAAAGCAGTTACTATAATCAATGAACGCTGGCAATATAGGAAGTATCGCTTGCCATCCCTGCTGTTAACATAGCAACTCTTTAGGAGCTTACTGGTAACCTCCTCCACTGGTAAATCCTCCAGGGAATTATAATTTGGCTGCGGCGCTCTGTAATGTACTATGTTTGTGTATTATGAGAAGCCTTTGAAGGCATTTCAGAAGCCTTTGAAGGCTTTTCAAGACCATGGCTGTACTCCAGTCTCTACAGTGGTGCTGCATTGATTATAGATATATCGAAGTATTGAGGAGTATATATGAAAACGCGACCATGTCAATCCGACTACAGGACCAGAGCACGAACCCTATAAACTTGCATGTAGAAGTAAGGCAATGAGACGTTGTTTCTCCGGAACTGTTCACTGCTGGTTGGAAGAGAAGACAAGTTTACTGGCCTGGAAAGGACACAGCATCAACATCAACGGTTAGTATATCATTTATCTTCGATTTGCCGATGATATAGTTATCATGGCGAGATTGTTGGAGGACTTGAAAACAATGCTTAAAGATCTCGACAAAGCATAATAACAAAGAGGCG
This sequence comes from Pyralis farinalis, assembly GCA_947507595.1. Taxonomy (NCBI): domain Eukaryota; kingdom Metazoa; phylum Arthropoda; class Insecta; order Lepidoptera; family Pyralidae; genus Pyralis; species Pyralis farinalis. Next base: position 11,413,713 of record OX382271.1, on the reverse strand, counting down.
TGGGTCAAAATGAACATGGACAAAACGAAGATTATGTTGAACGTACATGTTGTACATAGTACTCGAAGTTGGTATCTCAAAATCAAATGCAACTCGTATGAGCAGCGTATGGGAAAATAAAAGAAAGACGAAAAGCTTCGACCAGTGTTTGTTGCCAGTGACTTATGGCACAGAAACGTGGTCCTTTACCTATGGGTCTCATGCGGAAAATTATACGAAATATTCGACACAATATGTATTGTTATTAATAAGAATTGACCAATGGACGATCTTATGAAGATCGCAGGAAGCCGATGAATACAAGCGGCACAGGACCGATCGCTTTGATCTAAGTCTAAGGGGGAGGCTTAGGTTCAGCAGCGGACTTCCTTCGGCTGAAATGATGATTATGATGTTCTGTGAGGTGGAGGTACTTTCTAGTTCCCAAATGGGCAGCTTTGATGCGCACTACTACTACCAGACTAAGACAAACAGACATAATCATACACACAAATGTTGGTCCTGTGTAGAAAAGTGTTAAAGTGGCATTATTGACCACTCCGCCACTGGGCACGTCAAAATAAAAATGAAATGAAAGTACGGTCTTCAGAAGAAATTCATCACATGTCTAGTGAAAATGTTCTGAAACAGATTCATAAATGCGTTCGGCGGTCGCGCTAGAAGATTTTGTGTGAAATCTATTAAAATATGCATTTTTAATTATTGTATGTATACTTGATATCTTTTGGAACTAATACAAAATATCCCAAAATTTTCAAGTATAAAGTCAACTTTATATAGACAGGAACAATACAACTCAAGTGAGACTCAGATTGAAGACCAATAAGGTAGAAATTGAAGTATCTCCTAAATAACAAGACTTTCTCCTAGCTGAGTATACGAATGAAAATTTGCGAATCTTTTTTGTTCACGTGTCGCTTGATATTCTCCGGCTACTCCGCAAGAGACTTAGATTGAATTATATAAAAGATTTCAATAAGTGAAAAGAATTTTATATACGTATCTCACGATATCTCACTACCACCACATCAACCCTTACTCATCCCACTACAGGGATACGGGTCTCCCTTCAACCGAAGGAGTTTAGAGCATACTCCGCCACGCTGATCAAATGCAGATTAGCGGAGGTCAGTGTTAACAAATTGCCCGAGGGCCACTGTCTTAGCTTAACGACTGTCATCTATCGACAACAGCCGGGACTGACGGCTCAACGTGCTCTTCGAAGCACGGAGAAACTCGACATAGGTTTACCCATCCATAGATAGGCCGCGATCAACGTTGCGTTACCTGCGTGTTCGGTTAGAATGACGCGCAATAATGCCATCGAGCTCTCTAATTTCAAGATATACAATATCAGCGTCTTATCTGACCTGGTCTCTGGTTAAGTAGAACGGAATAAGTGACCACCTACACGCTACGCACGGGGCCACTAAATCGATTTAGACACCTCATGAAAGATGTAAACCCACCCAAAGGTGCCACCTGCAGTGTAGTTGAGGATACCCATCATTTATTGATGAAGCAATAGCGGAACCGGTCTAAGAGAGATCTATTAGTCATAAGACTAGAATTCTGTCAGTTACAGAATGTTCTTCAGAATCGGAATCGATTTAGCCGCCGATTTAATCTTAGAAATAGATGTCAAATGAAAATACATAAACTATTTGTTATGTATTTTCATAAGTAACAAAAACAGTGTATAAAATGTCGAAGTAGATTTACTTCTTGTCACATAGTATCAACTAACATTTTAAAGTTTATAGTTTACGTTTGTTAGTTATTTTTAGAGTAAGGAACAACTGAATTAGTAAGTAAATAATAAATACATATTATTGGACATATTACACAACGCCACACAGCCCCAAAGTAAGTGGAGCTTAGGTTAGCTACTAGACCACTGATAAACTTTAATACATTTTCTGTATGTAAATACACACTTATGGTACATAGAAAACTCCCAGACCAAGACAAACAGATATGTTCATGCAAACAAATGTATGTCCTGTGTGGGAATCTAACCCACGATCTTCGGTCGCAAAGTAGCGTTACTAACCACTGCGCCACCTAGCTCGTCAATCACCAAATTGATTTAATATTGCAACGATAAATAAAAAAAGACGCGAGAAATTGTCTCAAATATTTAAAAGTAGCTACGAATTTGCTAATTCCGTATGCCATGTTGGTTCATATACCAAAATCGCCGATCCATAATTAATTGAAAGTGATATTTAGTCTTAAATATATTATGGCAGTACCCTTAGTGTGTGAGTCCGACTTGAACTTGACCGGTTTTATGAAGCATTACTATAAAATTGAAATGACATATTCTTTGTTGAAGATTTAATTTATTTTGAGGTTATATTATGATAATAAATGACCTACGTACGTTCATTCACACTGCAGGTGAGAAATTATTACCTCGGTATTATTAATTTTCTCGCCTGTGCAAATTTATTTCAGTGATATTCAAATTACATTACATTTTTTTTATTCAAGATCGCGAGGCATATAACATGGGTTACCTGATGAAGTGTTTACTATAGCCTATGAACGCTGGCAATACAGGCAATGTTGCTCGTGTGTTGCCATGCCAGTTACTAAGACAGCAAATCTTTAGGAGTTTAAAGGTAGCCACACTCTCTGTTTCTGCTAGTGAGCAGGAACACAACAACCCTCCAGTGATTTGTTATTTGACTACGGTTTTCTTCTGAGGTGAAAATACATCTCTAGTCCCAAGTGTTGATGCAGCCTAACAGTTTTTTTAAAATCCGTACCAAGACAAAGTGACAAGTTAATGGACACAATTTTTTGCCTTGTGTGGAAATCTCACAAACTCACGAGCCTTGAGGGTAAAGTAGCTATTGCTAACCACTCAACCACTGGCCTCTTCCAAACTAGCAGCTCCACCTTCCTGGAGATGTCTACACCGAGAATCTCAACTCTCTTGGCGATGGTGAGAGGCGAGTTCTGGAATTGAGGCAGACTTGTGTCTTGCTGGATTTGATTTGTAGTCAAAGTATCATCAATTTCAGACACACGTGGAACGTGACTGTCCTTTACAAGGATACGAGATATATTAAACACGGCGTGCGTAATTAATATCCGTGATGGACGTCAGTGCCATTATAACAATTAATGCCACCAATTTATAAAATATCATTAATATACAACAGAAATAGCGTAATATCCATGCTATTAGAGCACCGATCATTAATGACGGCTTTTTTTTACAAACATCGGGAGGTATGGGATATATACAAGCGTACGGTACATCTGATGTGAAGCGGTTACCGTAGCCTATGAATGCTTAAAACATATTAGGTATCACTTGTATAATAACTCTGCTGCTAACACGGCAACTCCTTAGGAGATTACTGGTGACCTCAGTCACAATAACTCTCCCGGGAGTTATTATTTGGCTGCAATTTTCAGTGAAGTATAGATACGTCCCCAGACTTTGATGCGCCCTTTATCTGTATGATGCTACATCTCTTAAATAAATCCACTTTTCTTCTGCAGTTCTTCCCCAGTGAGTCGGTGAACTTCCACCCCTTTGCTAACGACTGTCATTTATAGATGTGAGCTGGGACCAACGATTTAACGTGTCCTCTAACGGACGAACTCGAGACGACTGAACACATCCATAGAAAGACTGGGGTCAATCTTCTACGAATATGGGACTTACACAGTAAATGAAGAATATTTTTCATAAATCAAAAAGTCTATGTTTATAAAATAGGACTCATCCATCGCTCTAGAGGATAAAAAACTAGGAGGTGATATTTCAAAAATATGGTATTCATATTGTTTAATTTGCTACCTATATATTTTGTTAACATTCAACTCTGCTACAGCGAAGAGCAGTGATAGCCTAGTGGATAAGATTCCAGACTCTTAAGCGAGCGTTACATGGTTCGAATCCTGGTGGTAGGCACGTATCACTAAATTCGTGTTTTTGGAGTGTATGTAGGTATATATTTGTAATTATCATGCTCATCATCTTGCTGAGCGTAGAAGGAAGATATAGAAAGGAAACCCAAACGTTCAAGAAATTACATTTATAATACTGTGGGTTGTTGAGGTCTAATGGCCGTTGCTTCATGTCAAAATATTTTTGCCAAATTGGCTTAGGTAGTGGACGTCGTCAATCCTAATGGATTAGGGAACGGGTTAGCATTAGGAAGAAAAACAAGAAGACAACTTCAGATGATAAATAAGCCTACGGCACATCCTATGTTATGTAATTACCGAAGACTGTAGCCGATAGCTTAACCAAGCATCTCATCAGGAACCTTTGTGTGATTTTGAGGATATTGTGACTCGGTCGCAGCCTTCTGTGGCGTGATAGTTCAAGTCAAATTGCTCCTGGTCATATAATGCCATGCCTAATCACTCTTTATATGCATGGTAGATTCTGTAATAGGCGTTGAGATTGAACTATCTCACATTCAGGAGATGTTTCCATGACCGGGACAAGCCTTCGTAACCTATATTCCGTACTAGCTGATCCCGACATTTTCATTTTTTCCATTGAAACGCGTGTGCCAAATTTCATGACGTTCAGTAAAACGCTTTCTGTGTTTATCGATTCCAACATCCATTTTATAAGATCCAGATATTTATCGATAGGGTAGGTACACTAATCCATCAGCCCTTTCAATATTACCAGTGAGAAAATAATCTCACACATCAATATCACCTATCTATGCAAGTATGTATATTTAATACATACTTGCATAGATAGGCAGGAAACTCATTTTTATACAACATTGCATATAACAAGTTACGCTAACTACTTCACATGAAGAAAGAAAAGATTTAGGCAAAAACCTGTATTTCCCGTATTTAGGCGTCAATTGTAATTAGGTTGTTACTGTGTGTGGAGTTAGAATGAGAGAAATAGAGTAAGAAAAACCACGACACGAGTACAATGTGGAATGAAAGATGATTTAGTGACATAAATTGAAAAGGGTATGCTGAGATGGTTCCAACATTGGAAATAATGGATGACAAGCAGCCCGTCTGGGGAAGTACCTCTACCTCACAGAAAACCGTAGCCAAATAACAACTCCCTAAAGGGTTGTTGTGTTCTTGTGTGTGAGTGAGGTCACCAGTAAGCTCCTAAGGTGTTGCTGTGTAAGCAGCAGAGGAGGCATCGCGCGAGTGATACTTAATATATCACAAGCGTTAATAGGCTACGGTAACCGCTTTACATCAGGTGGGCCGTATGCTTGTATGCCTCCCGACGAAGTATATAAAAAAAAAGAGTTACAAAAGAAGTATATCGAGCGAGAGTGACTGGTGAATGCCAGAAGAGGTTGATGAGTGTGGAAGATACGAGAGAGGTATGGATCGGTGCACCTAGCGTTCCATTGTCTTTACCTACCCCAATGGAATACAGGTGTGATGATTTGTATGTACGTTGTTACTTACTTTAGCATTCATGTCAACAGTGGTATGTAATGTAGGTTGTGGTTTGCATTGGGATTGAGGAAATAAAGTTGAAGATAAATAGAAATATTTTCACAACTTCTTTTTTTGATATGCAACGTCGAGAGGCATGCTAGCATACGGCCCATCTCATGTAAAGCCTTTATTGTAACCGATAAACGCTCCCAATAAAATTACACTCGCGCGTTGCCAACCTTGCTGATGACACAGCAACTCCTTAGGAGATTACTGGTAACGTCACTCACTCACAGGATCACAACAACTCTTTAGGTCAGTTGTTATTTGGCTACTGTTTTCTGTGAGGTGAACGTACTTCCCAGTCGAGCTGCTTTGATCCACCCCACCTTTATTGAAAACATCTAAACCAAGATAAATGTAAATAAAAGCCGAAACCAAAACCGAAGAGCGTGTATGAAGAGGTTGATGAATGTGTAAGAAGCGAGTGGTATTTTTTTTTTTTTTTTATACCACTAAGGTGGCAAACAAGCGTACGGCCTGCCTGATGGTAAGCAGTTACCGTAGCCTATGGGCATTTGCAACACCAGGGGTGTCACTCTTGCGTTGCCGACCCTGTAAGAACCTCTTCACGCCTTTCTTGAAGAACCCCATACTGTAGTCCCTTGGGAAAAATATGTTATTATTATGGTATGTTTGGATCGGTGCACCTGGCGTTCTATAGTCTCTGCCTACCCCAATGGGAGACAGGCATGATGATATGTATGTATGTATGTATCTAAACCAAGACAAACAGATATGTTCATGTACACAAATATTTATCCAGTGTGGGAATGGAATCCACGAACGTTTCTATTAAAGTGGCATTGCTATCTGCTCTGCCACCGAGCTAGTCTCTTCTTTCAGAAAATATCAAAGATCTTTCCCAAATAAACTAATAAATATTTTTGCGAACGAATTTCCGAGACTTAGCCGCTTTCGCTTCATAATAAGTTACTTTTTATTGTAGAACAAACTCATTAATTTTCACTTTAATTTGTCGAGTTTCCCAAACCTTTTAACTCCCACATGGTTTGCTTTTTACGCAAGCTCTATAAACAACCCTCGGTAATCTAAGGTGACATCAAGCCGAGGCTCGGTCGTATGTAGGTCGAAGCCGCCTTACTTGTTGCTCTGTTATTTTACTTAGGAACAATCTGAGACGTAATATAAGTGTATACGACCATCGTATTTACTTTAAGACTTGAACTTTTAACATTAAATTCTCCTACAACTATATACGCTATAAACTTAGCTTGGTTTTTACTAGAATTTTAGTCTACTTACTTAACCTCCTGTTGTTCAGAATGTATTATGTTGTGATGAATGAACTGATATAGTTAGTATTGTATAATTAGTAGTGTAATCATCAACCTGGATGCTGCTGTTGGTGCGCCGTTGATTTTCGGTATATAAGTAAATTAGTCGCGTTTCGTGCCTTTTCAATAATATATACTATAATTACTATACTTACGTACGGTACAGTAACGATAAAAAAATCTTTATTTGCCATTGGACCTTCGCGGCCCTTAGATTGCCATGCCTTAGATTTTTTAAACGATTTCTTTTATTATTTCTCGTACTTATCGTTTTTTTTATAATATACTAGTATTAATAAGTATAAAATGAATATTGGCGAAGAAGAAATGCCGAAAGATACTTAACGATATAGGTATTTTTTAAATTGATATCTATATAGGTATTAATAAGTAGAGCAAAACCTTTGTACCCTTTTTACGAAAATTGCACATGTATGAAATTTGGCACAGTTTAAGTTTATATGGTGAAGAAAGTTATTTTTTTTTAATAATATTTTAAAATACATTAAATTAATAATAAAAACATTACACACACTATGGGTTTGACACACAAACACATAAATACTCAAATATATACCTACTCTTTGGTTTATGGTTAAAGTCTGTGGTCAAACTGAGAAGAGTTAATATTATTGATCTATAATATTAATTGTCTATAGTCTTATTGAATATCCGAAATAGTCATAATTATAATAACATCATAGTCATAGATTGTCTAATAGATATTTGTGCTTTATATATTACTTATTCAAACATTCAAACTTAACTGAATTATGGTCGAATTCTGACCATTGGCGATCACTAGTTACAATAAATGTATGTCAGTCTTACATCACAATAATAATGATGATGTCAAGTGATAAAATAACGGCGGATGGGGCGGCTGCTGACAAATTAAAATGTAACAAACAAAAAGGTCTCTCCGAATAAGTGAGGTCACCAGGATACCCAGGTATAGGTGCTGTGTTAATAACAGATGTAGAAATTTTAGAGCAATAGTTTTTATTTTCCCAAAAAGGTAATCAAAAAAGTTACCACTTTAAGGGTATATTGTACAATGTTTCTTAATTTGATTTAATTTGGAAAACAGGTTCGTAATGCTTAAACAAAATTTATTTCTTGCCCAGCAAAGTTTATCCTTAAATGCGTTAAGTAAACTGTCAAAGTTAAACAGCTGTAGACGGGTTTGTCATTCTACTAAATGCGTTTATTAACTGTCTGGTTTCCAATGGGACATAGTAAGAACTGAAAACTATATACTCTTATTAAAAATGAAGCTTACTTTTCTTTTTCTTTTACTAATGTTGAATCTTTTTCCTAGCGTGATCCTGTTTCAGAATCCCTTAGGATAAGATTTGACGAATATACTGAATTTAACATGAAGCTACTATCTCTACCACCTAGAGGGAAAATCAGACCTTTCTTAGGTTGCCACACGTATTTCGAAATATAATTTCTTGGAATTACAAATATGTTCATCTATCTATGTATCTGTCTTTAACTTCACATCAAGTCCCTTGTAAGAACCCGAGTCATGTGGCGCTCGATTCTTACACACGTCGCTCGCTTCTTTAACATTAACGTTCGCTGGTTCCTAGGGCTCCTGATACCATCTTTGATAACTCATGCCGAATTTGGTCGTGGTAGGTCTTGTCTTTCTCGCCTTCTGCATCCTTCTAGCGCCAGAAGAAGTGCTTCTCTAAGACATTGCGGAGTGATAAAACTTAGTCCATACATTCTTTTCTATTTCGGAATCCACCCTGTGCCTCCCACTGTACATTCGTCGCATTTCACCCACAGTCTCCTCCCTATAATTTTTCCGTACACTTTTATCTATTATCTTCTTACTAAATTGATCTAACTGGTAGCCCTGTAGCTGGCAAACTCCATACGTGATCTTTTGCCATTATATATGGGTACGATGACGGAGGCTCTATAATCCGCCGGTATTTTGCCGGTTCTCCAACATAAATTGCAGATAAATCACCTAAATTAATCACCTCAGCTGCAACTATACTCACGTTCCTACTCACTTTTCATTTTTCAGGCTTCGTATCGCCATTTGATCTCAATCATAGTAATGTCCTTGTCAGGCATAGACACCGCAGAGTCAGTTGTAAAAATATTTACAGTGTCAGCGTTGGAGATTGTCATACATTTCTGCACAATATTCACTCCACCGTTCTAACACTTCCTTAGTCTTAGTAGCAATGTGTAGCTTTAGACCTTACTTTATCCATACTGGATGCTGCCGAACAAGCTCATGACTATTTTTTAACGATTAGTCTTTCACGTTCACCGAAGCTTTAGTTTCATTTTTGCATCGGCTATAAGCATCACCATTCATAGTTTTATGCCTCTTTGCACATCCACAAAATCATCTAAAATTTGCTTACGTGGTTCCTTCACGTCCCAATCGGATCATTCATATTTCTACACATAATCAATATTATACAGACTTCTAAAATTCTTGGAGACAAGTATTATTCATGGGAGCGTACGCTGCCACTAGAAACTCGCGTTTCCCAGTTATATACTATAATCCAGAGAAGAATTGGCCCTATCGTTCCATATTCTCTCACTAAGCAAGAGGAGAGCATAACACCTACACCCGCATTCGCATAATCATCCTGGTCTACCCCTGACCAGAAAGCTAGCTTATGACAACTTGAAGGTCGTCGATCCCCCCACCCCTCCTTCGACTTAATTACTGCTACGCACAAAACATAAACGTCTGTCATTAGAGTGATATTCCCAACGACGTTATGGTGCTCCTCTAGGCGTGTACTAATTGATAAATAAACAAAATGATTCTTTAGTTGCTTGCTACAAAAGTAACGTGGTGAATTTTACACAGTAAAAACTGATACGATGTGTATTTTGTACGATTGTTAAACGAGATTATCTTTACATATTTTTAGAATAAATTTTAATGCGAGTGCCAATAAAATCTCTATCGCACTGGTTGATGTAATGTGGTTTGTCATACTTATTGTATGCTTAATAACGGATTTAAAGTATGAGTACATAAAATAACATTATTGTAAAGTTTCTCGCTCATAACTGCAGGCTTGAATAACTTAAGTTTGTTTATAACATTCAACAAGTTTCGAAACATACAGTTCAACGGGGCGCTTGCGTTACAAATGCTCTTATTGTTAAACAAAACTTTAATCATTCAAGTAGATGCATACAATATGTATTTCCTAAATTACTTCTCTTTTACATGTTTTATACCCTTTTGGAAGTCTACGGATAGAGCTCTCGTAATCTCGTAGAATAATCACTTGTAATGAAAGAATTGCTAGCTTAGGTAGTGACATGAAAATTGGGGATAATTATTATTATATAGCCCTTGTCGTAGTTATTACTGCCCGTATGAGTTTCTGCTTTATCTTCTTGTTTTTCCCAGAGTCCGAAATATAAGAAGCAATTCTGAACTACTCGTATTTACATCTTTTACAATTCGTCTTATTGTTCTCTCCAAAGTTTTTGTAGCTTCCACAATCGGTTTTATACGTTGTTTAACATTATATACTGTGTCATTATCGTTTTTTTTCTTTGTAAAACAATAAACATTACATCAATTTTCTTTCTTTTCTACGTCAGACCACAGTGCAAAATAATAACAGAATTTCTTGGGTAACGAAACGTGTTCTCAACGCGGAAAGCAAAAGTCGACTGCCGTGCTGTGACTGACGGACCAATAGCGCGTGCGCACACAGATATTCCCCAGAGTGTTGTATACTGACAGATATTTTGAGGACTGATTTAGTCGCTAAATAGTAGCTAAGATGTTTTTTTTTTTTTGGATTAAGTCATTTTTCAGAAAGGTACATGTAAAGTTAAAATTAAAAAAAACATAACCTTATCTAAGTGCAACATTTCCAAATGCAAATCGTTAAAGCCGTTTCCAAGAAACTCTAAAAATATATGTAGGTAGGTACATATAGAAGAATTGCTAGGTGAGATAGTACTGGGTTGTTTTAGAAAAGACTCCAGATAAACTTAGAATGCAGAAACTTATCAAAATACAAAAATAATACAAATCATTTCCGTTCCGTTTCCGAAATACACGAAATAATTGTATGTATACAAGAATTGCTCGTTCTCGTAAAGAAATAAGATGTTTTATTAGTTATCAAAAATATTATACATCTTCAATAAAAACGTGTTAAATTTTTTTTCACACAAAATTTTATGTTCTATTTAACCGATTTTATAAAAAAGGGGTTCTCTAGTATCGACCTATTTTAAAGCAATAGATACTATGCCCAGAATATGCTTAGACCAGTTGCTATACGTAGTCTAAAATGTGGATGTAGTGGATGTAGTATACTATTGATACTGGTTCAGCCACACTTATTCAAATACTATTTCAAGCCATCAATATTGTAGGAAAACATAAGTCACATGATATGACTCTTCCTGTTTTAAAATCCAGTTCTAATAATTATTTTTACTTTTGTGGCACCTAAGTAAACACTGAATTAAGGTCTTCCCCTCACGAGCTTTAAATATTAATACAACAAGCTAAATATCATCCAAAAATGTAAGTATTACTAAACAACTTCTAAAATGTAAAGACGATTTGTATTAGGCGCGTACAATTTTATGTCCCGAGTTTGTATATGTCGAGAATTAAGTTTATGACCTCAGAAATGTCGGTGAACATATCACAGACATCTTTGAGTTCTTAATCTTAATTCTTAGATGTTTTACTAATTTATAAAGGTATATCTGAAAATACATATATTATTCCTTTAATAGATTGAAGATTAATTAATTAAAAAGAAAGAAAAACGTTTATTTGGCAACACATAAAAATTTTACATAAATTTGAAGAAACTTAAGGCTAAATTACAGTGTGTGTATCAAATAGGTCTCCACTCAGCATAATTTAGATTATATTAAAATATTAAATTAGATTACCAGATTTTAATCTCTATGTTATTTGTGATCTGATTTCGATTATTCTTTCATAAGTATTTTGGTTAAAATATCCTCTCTTTGGCCAGCAGGCTCGAATACACTACGTTTTTGTAAATGAGGGGTGCCTTCATGCGCTGTCAAGTGGTTTATTGGTTTGATATATTAGCACCCTCGAAATTAACGATTTGTACTGTAAAATTAAAACTCGTTGTTTTTCTAAGATGTAACAACATATTTATTTAATCATAATATTTACACTCATTATCTACACATTGCTGCCATCTAATCGAAAGTTTATTTATGCCTTTACGATAGAACTCTGGGGATCTAGATTTGAAAAACTGTGTGAAAGCATTTTGTACTGCCTCTTGTGAAGAAAATTTTTTATCACGTAGAATATTGTCCAAATCGCGAAAAAAATGGTAGTCAGTTGGAGCAATATCTGACGAGTACGGAGGATGACGTATAGTTTCTAACTGCGGCTCCTGTAGAGTTACAGCGGTTTCTCGTGCAGTGTGAGGTCTTGCGTTATCATGGAGCAATAATGGTGAAGATCGATTCACGAGTCTGTTTCACTGCCAGTTTCACCATCATTGTTCGAAGTTTGGCACAGTAAACATCTGCTATTATTGCTTGACCCGACCTTAGAAAGCTATAGTGAATAACGCCATCAAGAGTCCACCAAACAGTTACCATTACCTTTTTATTGGTAAGCTATGCTTTAGGGCACTGTTGCGGTGTTTGACCCGGAATCAGCCATTGCATTTTTCAGTTACGGTTATCGTAAAGAATTCACTTTTCGTCACATGTCACGATTCGATCCAATATTCTTTCATTTATGTACCGATTCAACAAGGCAACACATGTTTCAACACGCGTTTCTTTCTGCAAATCAGTCAAATCATGAGGGACGCATTTGTCATATTTTTTTATAACGTTAAACCATGCCGCTAATTCCTGGGTAGTTTGACTCGGATCGGCTTCCATCATCTCCTTCAATTCAGCGTTATTCACCTGTGTGGGTGGTTTTCCACGTGGTTCGTCGAAGTCAAGTCGAAGTTTCCATTACGAAAGCGTTTAAACCAAAAACGCACGGTGCGTTCATTAGCAGTTTCCTCTCCAAAACGCAGCATTGATATGGCGAGCCGTTTCTGCCGCGTTAGTTCCGCGTCGGAACTCGTATTGAAAATTACTCGGATTTTCGAAGTATCCATCTTTTCCGTCTAAGCTGAATAAAAAAAAACCATTGAATCTCACACCATGGAGGTTTAATGTCAATTCAAAGTATCTATTACTATAAAATAGCAATTTCATACTTTAACCCCTATTATATCTTTAACTAATTTCTTAGTTCTGATATGATTTTCACTAATATTAATGTCTTGTTTGATAGGTATCTGCGTAGAAAATGTTTTTTTTTTTACATTTGCACATACTTATTTATATACTTTTTAAGACAACACCTACAGGGACGGAAAAGCGGCAGCGAACAGGGACGGGATTTTTATGTAACGTTCATGTTTGTATGCAACCTGTTACACAAAATCCCGATGCGATCCAGCGCGGTTACAAAAAATTCCGTCCCGGATCGTTGTCCCTACACGCTTTTCCCGCCCATGTCGATTTTGGTTTAAACAATGAAAATTATGTACTCATTCCTAACTCATTTACTTGCGTATTGTTTAATGCTAATTTAATTATGGTTTCTTTGCTGTATATATATGTATTCCTGCTAAGCAATTAAAATTGGTCTAGGGAGTTCTTTCTTGGCCGCGGATTTCTGTGAGGTGGAGGTATTACCGAGACGGGCTGCTTTTGATGCACCCTACTTTTCTTAAAACACTCAGGCCCAAGACAAACAAACATGTTGATGCACACAAATGTTTGTCCAACGTCGAAGTCAAACCCACGGGCGTTAGTGTTAAAGTAGCGTTACTAACCATTGCGCCACCGAGCTCGTCAACTCAATGTCTCTTTTATAACTACATTGCAACATGTCAAGATACAGAATGGACAAGATAAAATGTAAAGGAGGCAGCATTCTTTCTAACACTCAGGAAGTGTTAGAACGGTGGAGCGAATATTTTAGAGAAATGTATGATTATGTTCAGGATGCTGGTACTATGAATGAGTGTGGGACTCGGCAGTGCCAGCGTACTATGAAGATATTATTACCATAGTTTTTAAGAAGATTTGCTGTTTTCTTGCATCCGCTTATTTACAACTGTGTAGTTAAAAAATGTAACATAAAACAAAGTACTAGTCACAATGCCAAACTTATAGTTACAAAGCGGCTCCAAACAAACATATTAACATATTCGGAAACAGAGCATTTACTAAAAGTTACAACATAAAGACACACGCTTACATACGCACACACTATACACACACACACAACACGCCCAATAATTACATCCGTCCTCGAACACATTTGTACAATTTGTTTATTTAAGTTATGCTAATAAGTTTATTGTAAAGTACCATGTAATGTTGCCCAGGCTTTTTATGAAAACATGGTGATGGCGGAACTTCATGACTTCCACCAGTCAGGCTATGAGTCTAGTTTGGAAGTTATGGCGAAAATATTTTGAATCTTCACCCTAGCAATGTATGTACTTACAATCAGTCACTACATTAAATATTGTAAATTGCTAAATATGTGAACTTGTACGTATGTTGCTAAATAAACCTATTATTTATTATTATTATGGATCAGATTGAATGGTCAATACGAAGTTTAAAAATAGAAAGTCAGCGGGAATCGATATGGTTAAAGCTGAGATAACCCAATTAGGTGGCACCTATGTTAGGGACGCCTTCTAGTTTTTGAGCAAATTATACTAGAGTGCCGGAAGGACCCCGATTGGAGACGCGCAGTCATCGTGCCCTTGTATAAAGAAAAGTCATCAATTTGATCGGCTTCAGTCTATGGAAAAAATATTGAAAAGAGGATGAGAGTAAAATTTGACGCGACAGAGAATGTACGGATCAAGTTTTTTCACCCAGCAACATCGTAGAGAAACATCTGGCTATGGACTAGAAGGGTTTCTGCGGTTTTAAGGACCGTAAGATAGCATTTGATAGGGTCGTGCGAAAGAATCTCTCGAATATTTTGCTCAGATATGGGGTTGACGGTGACCTGCTCCATACTGTGCAATTAACTTATGACGGTTGTACAGCGTGTGTGCGGGTGGTCGGCAGCTTTTCACCTTGGTTTGATACCAACATTAGTGTCAGACAGAGATGCATACTGTCAGCTCAGCATCTGAACTTATCTGGACAGTTGCCTTCAGTAAATAAAAAAAATCGCCCAAGTGCGAGTCGGACTCGCGCATGAAGGGTTCCGTACCATTATATATAAAAACGGCAAAAAAAACACGTTTGTTGTATGGGAGCCCCCCTTAAATATTTGTTTTATTTTAATTTAATTATTTATTCTTAAAGTGAATATATAACTAAATATTCTGTAAATATTTCAAGCGTCTACCTGTTGCCGTTATCAATATCGATCAAAAAAATTACGTTTATTGTATGGGAGCCCCCTTAAATGTTTACTTTATTCTATTTTTTAGTATTTGTGGTTATAGCAGCAACAGAAATACATCATCTGTGAAAATTTCAACTGTCTAACTATCACAGTTCATGAGATACAACCTGGTGACAGAGGGACGGACGGACAGTGGAGTTTCAGTAACAGGGTTCCGTTTTACCCTTTGGATATGGAACCCTAAAAATTAATAGAAAGAAAGAAAATCATTTATTTGTACATCACACAACACTGTACAATATATACGTAACTATGTTGTTAAGTTAATTAGACACAAAATCAAGACAAATATGCCAAAATACATAAAACAATTAATGATAACAGCTAACAGTATTATGCGATGTTACAACTTGGTCTCGGCTCAGTATATTGTCAAAGCCTGTGTGACAGACCCGACACTGATTTTCAGCCGAAACCAGTCTTATGTGACACCACGGACGCAGCAAACAAAACACTATGTACTAATGAAATAATACATGAAGAGATTAAGTTAAAAAAATGACAATGCTATTTGCATTGCCACATTCTTTTCAGTGACTCAGTGGTCAACTGACTGTTTTACGCAGATGACGCGGTACTAATAGCAGAATCACTATCCGAACTACAAACACTAGTAACATGATTTAAAGACGATTGTATGAAGAAAGGCTTACATTTGAATGCGAAGAAAACCAAGATAATAGTATTTGACAGACAACCAGAATGAACATTAGGATTACAGTTGATGATGTAGTATTGAAGCAGGCGAATGAGATTGTATATCTTGGAGGCGCTTTTAGCAGCGATGGAAGGTACACCGCTGATGTAAGTACAGGGAACAGGGGACAGGCCGGTTCTTTATTCAGTGGGCTATCACTGTCACGACTGCTATTTGCCATTTACCTAAGTATTACGATATTGATAAGCTGACACAAGCGTTGATGATACTTATATCAAAAATGGTCTAAGCGCGCAAGGCTGACATACTGCTCATAGCTTAAACTGTGGCATAGGTGTCTGTAACAAAACGACACTTAAACGTGTAAGGTTGATGTAAATGTGAGCATAATGTGTTCCGCAACACATAAATACCAATAAAATGCAAACCCCATTTGCACGTGAGAAATGGTAGCAATTTAAAAGCGGTTACCATAATGTACAGTATCAATGAAAGAATATATTTAGATTGGGTACCTGACTTTGTATATTAGAAGTAACCTGGTTTTTTTTTATACTACGTCGGGAGGCATACAAGCATACGGCCCACCTGATGTAAAGTGGTTATCGTGGCTATGAACGTTTGTAATATATTAAATATCACTTGTGCGATGCCACCTCAGTTGCTAATACTGCAACTCCTTGGGAGCATACTGGTAGCCTCAATCACTCACAAGAACACAACTATCCCCAAGGAACTACTCGTAATTATTTAGCTGTGGTTTTCTATGAAATGAAGGTACTCGCCCAGACGGGATGCTGATGCGCCTTATTGCTTTTAAAAATACCCAGACCAAGACAAAATACATGTTCATACACACAGCCCTGTGTGGGAATCGAACCCATGAGCATTGGTATTTAAGTTACATTGTAAACCACCTCGCCACCCAACTCGTCAAACAAAGTAGCTGGTGTGAGAGTAACAACACGCGGTGGTTACTCCTATTGTTATAAACATTCATTTGTTTTAATTACTTCACATTAGACGGATCTCATGCTTGTTTTCCGCCAGACTTAGTGTATAAAACCAGAAAGTCCCCTAAGATAATGAAAAGCTAGTGGCATTCTTGCTAACACTCTGGAAGTGTCAGAACGGTGGAGTGAATATTTGCCGAGAAATGTACGATTATGTCCAGGACGCTGATACTGTGAAAGAGTCTGCGACTGACTCGGCAGTGCTAGCGTATCACGAAGACCATGGATGAGATTAAATAGTAAATACGAATTTTGAAAAATGAAAAGTCAGCGGGAATCGATATGAATACAGCCGAGATGACCAAACTAAGTGGCATCCACGTTAGGAATGCCTTTGGGTTTTGAGCAAATAATGCTGGAGAACCGAAAGGGTCCCGCGATTGGAGACGCGTAGTCATCGTATCGTATAAAGTCAAGGGCTCACGTATGGACTGCGCCAACTATTCAGACAGTGCAGCGTAGATAGTTCACCACTAGGTCACCCATGCGTAATCCTACATTCGTCGATCTTATTCTCTGTAGAAAACTTGTTATATTACTTGATGAAGAAAAGGGGCTAAAAAGATATATAAATTTATTGGGGCTATTTTATAATATAATAAGTATAAAAAAAGGTAACTATAAGTTCGGCTAAAATGGTCTTTAAGAACTCGTTCCGCACTGTCTCACCGGAATCACTGAATCATTGAATGTAAAACTGGTGGAATGGAGAAAGCGGCCGTCGGCTATAGTGGCCAACGACTGCAGTTGGGCACGTCAGTACCTCAGAGAGCTTGCAGGTCCGTGAGGAACTCACGGACGTCGTAGACCACGTTGCTGAAGAAAGTATCGGTGAGGACGGCCTCGCGGTCCAACACCGCAGCGGTAAGAGTCACCAGACGTCCACAGCAACGGCTGGAGTATATGGAAAATTATATGTCTTTATAATATCCGGAGATTCACAGTGGATAAGAGACAGAGATTTTTGATGTTTCACCACGTAGCTATACAGCAGGGGCTGGTGGTCTCAGACGTGATGTCCAGTATCTTTTCTATCGTCAGATCTTGCTCCAGACTTCCTTCAGACTGACTTGTTTTCTGTTTTCCGACACTAAAATGTAACATTTTAAAATTTTGAATTACAAATCAATATTTTTGACAAATTGTCATAGACTAAACAGAGCATGCAAAGAAAAGATTCTATATAAATCATTAAATAAGGTTGTAACATTACAAACTATCGGGATACAGAATAAACAGCCTAGCAGACAACATGCAACCCTGTTTGACACCAATTTTGACATCAAACCAGGGTGACATGTTGCCATCTATTCGCATACATGCTGAGCAATCCTTGAAGGTGGACTGCACAGCACGCAGCAGTGAGCCGTCAATCCCATATCTCGGCAATATGCACTACAGTTCCTTTCGCACAACCCTATCAAATGCCTTCTCAAGATCCACAAAACCGCAGAAAACCTTCAGGTCTGTGGCCAGATGCATCTCTACGATATTGCGGAGCGAGAAAACTTGATCCGTACATCCCCTTCCATTTCGGAATCCTCCTTGTGGCTCCCACAGCATTTCGTCAGATTTCACCCTCATTCTCCTTTCAATTATCTTTCCATATACTTTTGCTGCTAAACTGATCAAACTGATGGTCCTATAGATAGTTGGCGCAGTCCATGCGTGATCACTTGCCTTTATACAAGGGTACGATGACTGCGCGTCCCCAGTCCATTGGGACCATTCCAGTTCTCCAGCATAGGTTGCATAAGTACCAGAAGGCGTCCCGGACGTAAGTGCCACCTAGTTTGATCATCTCAGCTGTAATCATATCAATTCCCGCAAACTTTCCATTTTTCAAACTTCGTATCGACCATTCTATCTCATCCATAGTTATACGAGTACTTTCGCCTTGACGCCGTCAACGTGGAGTGAGCATCAGACTCACTCTCATTGTCAGCGTCCGAGGCATATTCATACATTTCTTCAAAATATTCACTCCACCGTTCTAACACTTCCTGAGTGTTTGCAAGAATGATACCAGCTTTAGACTTAATCTTGTTCATACTGGATGCCGACGAAGTACCCCGACACTTCTTTACCTCTCTCCAAAAGAGTTTGGTATTTGCCTCGAAGTTTCTCGTCAGCCTCTCTTCCTCATTCATAATTTGTCTTTCACGCTTCTCTTTCACTAAAGCCTTGGTTTCATTATTGCATAGACGGTACATTTCTTTATTCTTCTCTCTCATACTTTCATTTAAGAGCAAAGATGATACATAATCCAGCCACGCTTTCATCTTTCTTGCTACGGAGGATTCAACCTCCGCATCCCACCAGGCATCCCCTTTCAATGTTTTATGCCTATCCACCATACTTTCTTTCAGAACTTTCCAGCAATCATCCACATCTGTGTCGGAAAGACTTGCATTTGCAAGTCTTTCGCTTATCAGATGTACATACATTCTCCTTATACTTTCATCTTGCAATTTTTCACTACTTATCCTTTTATGATCTCCGAAAGGGATACGCACTCGCCAATGGCTTCACTTCTTGAAAAGTCCCACAAACCGGCTTACCACCAGGTAGTGGTCCGTTTCAAGAGTGGGACCTCTAAAGGCTCTTGTATCCATTATAGTATTTCGGAGACGTCTATCAATTATAATCAAATCAATCACACTTTTTTGGTCATTCCGTCTCCATGTATACGTGTGAATATCCTTGTGACGAAATAAAGTATTCGACACGAGGAGGTTTCGTTCCATACATAAATCTAGAATCAACTTACCTGATTCATTCACTCTCTTATCTCCAGAGGGACCAAGAGCAGCTTCACAGCCGTCTCGTTTGGTCCCAACTCATCCATTCAAATCTCCACACATATCGCTCTTTCATTCCCTTCAGCTAAATCCAGAACATCCCTCACAGACTCCCAAAACTTCTCTAGTTCTTGGGCACACGCTGAACTTACGGGGGCGTATGCTGCAACCAGAAATACTCGCGTGGTGCCCAGTTTTATATGAACCCAGAGAAGTCTAGGCCCTAGCAAACAGTAATCTTTCACAACAGGGGCCAAGCGAGAGGAGAATATAACACCTACACCAGCACTGGCATGATCGTCCCGGTCTACACCAGACCATAGGGCCATCATCCCACCGGGCAGATCATCGGTGTCGCTCCCCTTGCGCTTAGTCTCTGTCACACACAAAGCATCTAAGCGTCTCTCATTTATTAGGTCCATCAGCTCATTCATCTTATCACTCAGTCCACCTCTCACATTCCACGTGCCTATGCAGCACTCGACTCTCTTCGACCCGCCGGAATTGGCGCTGCGTGGTGGGTGGCGCCCCCCACCGCCGCATGCACCTATTTTCGCACCGACGGGGGCGGATCGGTGCGCGTCGCCTCCGGGGGACGCCCTAATCCGCACATCGGTGCATTTTCGGGCCAGATTTGCAATCTAATCGATTGGCAGGGGTCGCCAACGAGCACGCTTCTGGCACATGACCCCCCAACTTAATTTTTATCTCCTTTAAATGGTTATACATATTTTTTGAGCTTATATTGTAAAGATCAGCAAATTACGCTAAATCTCACGTTTGTATGTGTCTGACATTTTCATTAGGACAAACGCCTGTGACAGACTGACGTCATGTCATATTAGCAAAGTTTATACTAGAGAAACGTAACTATCTTCACAACGCAATATATGTTTTTTATTATTCCTCAGGTGACAAATAAGCATACGGCCTGCTTCATGGTAAGTAGTTATCGTAGACTATGGATACTTTGCAATACTTACAGATGTGTTACTCCAACGTTTCCAAACCTAATTCAACTTCTTATTACTTACTGTCGGTTTTATTACTATAAAATAACGAAGATTTGTATGTTTATGCCAAGGTAAATAGAGAGAACTCACGGTCGATTCTCCATACCTACCATACCTCACATGCTTCTTTAATATTCATAGCGCTCCATGCACGTTCTACTACACTAGTTTCTAGAATTACTGACATCATCTTCTGATAAAATACGACCAATTTGGTCATCGTAGGTGAGTTTTGGCCTTCATCGGTTCCTACGTATTATGGTAAATCCTACTTTCAACATTCTATTTCCTCCTATTTCTACATTTCCGAACCATCAACTCTATTTCTTACATGATCATTAATCACGATGACACATACATAAAACATCCGCCCTATGTATAAAATTACGCAATCTCTTAGAGTGGGAATATTGAGCGAATACCGATACTTCAAAGTATCGGTCAACATTTCCAATCTGCCGTTGAGCCCACTCAACCCTAATTCACGAGACACCTTGTTTGACTTCATTATAACTTCTTGGATCGTCATGTCTCAAAATATGGATTACTTGCGTGGGCTTTACAAAACTCATTTTGATATTATTACGATACAAATAGAAAACATCCAAGTATAAACCCTGGGTGTGCAACTTTTCGCATACAATTCAGAATCCGATTTTCAAAGCTAATAAATTCGCTCAGAACTTTTTTGTACTTCATAATGATCGAGAATTGCATTTTATACATTATGAAATAAAACTGACGTACAAAACAAGGGCCCGGGCGCTCTGATCATTTACTACCGAAATACGCATGGCTTGCGAACAAAATGTCATTTTTCACTACACACGAGCATTATTATCAATGACTATGATATTATCGCTTTATCTGAAACTTGATTATGCGGTGTCTTTCGTTGTGACCGTGACTTTGAGAGATCCAATAAATGGCGTGTTAATATGCGTCAAACCTATATTATTATAAACACTCTCAAGAGGAATGGAATGGATTCTCGTCGTCTCCTTTCAAGGAGTCATCTGGGTTACCATACCGTCAAGGCGTATCGGCTGACGTGAATGTACACTTGGCTTGTAGATACTCGTATATACCCGGAAACAGTACATCTCAGCCCAACGATATAGATGCCTTAACATTGCTCTAATAGCAATAACTGCTAATGAGAACAATTATTTCTTATTATTAGGAGACTTTAACTTAACAAATGTTTCATGGAATTCTGACGGTCCTCTTTCTCAAACGTGGATCAATTGATATTCAAAGAGCAGGGTGAAACTTAATCAATACACTCGGTTTCCGGGGCTTCACCCAGTTTAACTACCTCAAAAATTCGAGTAATAACACGCTGGACTAGATTTTTAGTAATTTTTCTTTAGAATACAGTAAAGCTGACGTTCCTCTCCTTCCTGAGGATAACTTTCATCCTGCAGTTACTATCGATGTGACTGATGACGGTTGAATAATTCATTGCAATACTAGGGTTAAATATAAATAAACTGACATTGTTAATTATCTCATTAACATTCAATTGAATTATTAATGAGGGTACATGCGATATAAAACCCAATAAAGTTACCCACAACATAATTCAACATTAAAAATATCTAAAAAGCTTTGTTAAGATGTTAATGAATGCCCACAGTGACCTCATTATTAATAAAGCATACAAGAATCTTAGGTTTGTAATGCAAGTAACTAAACTATTCTCAGATTTGTCTTGCTTACAATTAATATACCTACCTATATAATGCTTGCGTTCGAAGTCAACTAGAATATGCTAGCAGCATGTGGTATCCTTACATAACATTACGTAATCGCAACAGCTTGAACACTCGGAAATACTTTAACACGTACAGTGAGGCATGCAGCAAGCTGATGACTCTGAAAGACAGGCGTATTGTCGCCGACTTAATTGAGTCAAATAGGACTTCTTACACATACAATCCGTTCACGCCGCTGTTTCCCGCAACTTTTTCACGTTCTCTAGTATAAAACTAAATACGCCTGCACTATACGCATACGCATAATAAATCATTCCTTACATTGGATATGTTCCATCTCTCCAGGTCATAAATTAGAACGGAGATCGATATTAATTTCTGATATCATCTCCACTTCTAATACGGCTCAGTTGCAGACGAGCACATACAAAGAGACATACTCGCGCTCACATAACACGTGCACAGGTACACACAGTCACACACACACACACACACACTCAAACACACGTAATCCAGTAATCTGCTTTTTTTATAAATAAGGCGTATGCAGACGCTATCTACACCGTACTTACTTGTATAATCATTAAATATTATTAATTAACACGTTTGATAATTTATAGATGACAACTTTGTAAGGAATTATATAATTGGCCCTACATTACCTGACTAAAATTCTTGAATCAAACCGTACATATCGATGTATGATTTCTGGTAAATAAACAAATGAATGTTATTTTTTATAATTCTGAAAATATAATATCATTTGTACCAGCTTTTCAAATCATAGTAATTTGTGTATGTATTAAATTGAAAAAAGAAAACCCAACCTCAGGTAAAAAAGTATTTTATTATTTTTAAAAATATTAACATATTTCTTTATGATTTCTGGCAGTATATAATCATTTTATATAGTACCATATTCCTTGCGGAAAGTTTTAGCGAATTTAAAATATGGCAAATAGTAATTAGGATTGCATATTGTAAGATGATTATGGAATAAAATCGGTAGGACAAAGCAAAATAGTAAAAACAATTTAGTACAAACCAATATGGACTCATAAACCCCATACTAGTTTAATAGGGCTGATAAACATACTTATGTTTATTAGCCCTCTTCAAAAGTAGAAGATTCACATTTAATTTTTAACTGCTTTTCCAAATTCTACTTTTATTAAGAAGGTCCTAAAATTCTTCTAGTCTCTAGTTTATATCAATTTGGTGAAGTTATGACTTCACTGTCAGTATTAAACGTTGCTAAACTTTAGTAATTTTGAGAATTTTACTTTTGTCACTAAGCTCCATGCATTACAGAATAAGTTTGTTAAAATAATGATTTAATAATAATTGAAATCGTTTTTTATGGTTTATAACCTTTGTTATTATTCTGGAGTAGATCTCATTAAATTAAATATTTTTATTATACTAACGAAGCATAACTAAATTCAAAAGTCAATGTGTAGTTTTTCATTGTCCTAAAGGTAACAAACAAACATACGATCAGCCTATGGACACTTGCAATGTCAATGGCATTACAGGCGCATTACTGCCTCTGCAAAAAAATTGCATGCATATTTCTTAACTTAGTTAATAGACTCAGGCGTTACATAGTTTGCGAAAGTCAAATTTACAGGCAATTTGATCTATACTACTTTGCGTGCTTCCGCTCCCGATTAGTTCGTGCGAACTACTGCCGGCCGGCACGCATCCAATACCGTTAGTAGATGCATGCCGCCGCTGCCATGACTGCTCCGGCCGTCTCTGCGAGTTAGAATAACATGCTTCGAGTTGACTCGTAGCATGTTATTCTAACGACGAATATCTACAGCGCCTGGGGATGCCTCGTGGAGAGGCGAAACACGTGTCGTGGAGACGACCTGGTGCAGCCAGGGCAACAACGGTGGCGGGTGCATGCGGTTCACATTTCAGATGGCGAACACTCGCAGAGACGACCGGAGCAGCCGAGGCAGAGACGACCGGAGCAGCCAGGGCAACAACGGTGGCGGGTGCATGCGGTTCACATTTCAGATGGCGAACACTCGCAGAGACGACCGGAGCAGCCGAGGCAGAGACGACCGGAGCAGCCAGGGCAGCAACGGTGGCGGGTGCATGCGGTTCACATTTCAGATGGCGAACACTCGCAGAGTCGATCGGAGCAGCCATGGCAGCGGCGGCATGCATCTACTAACGGTAGTGGGTGGGTGCCGGCCGACAGTAGTTCGCACGAACTAATCGGGTGCGGAAGCACACAAAGTAGTTTAGATCAAATTGCCTGTTTTCTTAACTTACTGTCTTTAATGCATCACTGATTGGTGAATATAATAAAAGCAGCTCTATCAAAGAGCAGTGACAGCCCAGTGGATAAAGAACCGGCCTAGGGTTCAACTGGTCCCTGGTCGAATTCTGGCATATACCATTAAATTCGTGTTTACGAATTTATGTACATATTTGCTTGGCAATGAAAAAACCTAACCTAAGAAATATCTGATTAACCCTCTGGGTTGTGGAGGTCCTACGACAGTCACCCCATGTAAAATTCAGTATCTACGCCAAATCCTTAGGCTTAGATAGCGGACCCCGTCAATCAAATGGCTCAGAACACGGGACAATGTTAAGAAGAAGTAAAAACAGCAAGAATTAAAATGTAAAAAACGTTAATGAAAATGAAAGAAAATATATATTCACTGTGTGTATAAGACACCGCTTAAACTTTTCTCCAGGCATGTAATAAACTGTTCACCATTTGCAACACCCTCATAGCTATGTGCAACATGTGAAATGCATTTAGAATTGAGAGGAAAATAATATACTCGTATTTTATTCGCTCTACTCGTATCGTATTATTATATATTAAAAAATATATAACTGTGTATTTATATGCTAAAATGGTAAATAAATAAATTTCATCTTTTATCTGGGGATAAGAAAAGGTCCCCATCAATCTCTCCGTCTTTCTCTGCAAACGACTTGAATAATCATTTTCTGTCGATATTTCCCGTTCTAAAATACAATATTTTTTTTATATAACGTCGAGAGGTATATAAGCATACAGTCAACCTGATGTAAAGCGGTTATCGCAGCCTATGAACGCTTGTGATACATTAGGCACTCGCACAATGCCACCTCTGCTTCTAACTCCTTATGAGCTTACTTACGACCTCACTCAGACGCGGGCACACAACAACCTTCTAGGGAGTTATTTTATTATTGTCTTGGTCTAGGTGTTTTTGTGAGAGGGAGGGCGCATCAAAGCAGTACGTCTACAGAAGTACCTCCACCTCACAGAAAACCGCAGAGACTAACAATTCCCTGGAGGGTTGTTGTGTTCCTCCGTGTGAGTGAGGTCACCAAGATCCTAAAAGAAGTTGCTGTGCTAACAGTAGAGATGGTGTCACGCGAGTGATACATAATTTACTGCGAGCGTTCATATGCTACGGTATCCGCTTTCCGTTATGTGGGCCGTATGCTTGTATACCTCCCCGATGTAGTTAGACATGTGTGAATACTTGTTGAGCTCCGGGCAGCCCGGGCTCAGTGCCCCACTAGGGACGTACCATTTATTTTGTTTATATGTTCGGAAACTCGTCATCAGTATATTCAAATATTCTAGTGAATACCGATCATAATATTGTTGTTATTCAAGAAGAATCAGTCGTTTCAAATATGTTATACTCGTATATTGAAGAAAACTATAGTTTGAAGATATAATGTCAGCAGCAAAAAAAATCGGTCAAGTGCGAGTCGGACTCGCGCACGTAGGGTTCCGTACCACTATCTATAAAAACGGAAAAAAAAACACGTTTGTTGTATGGGAGCCCCACTTAAATATTTGTTTTATTTTAATTTAATTATTTATTCTTAAAGTATGCTACAAGCATATGCCTCCCGACGTAGTATAAAAAAAACAGTAAAAAATCAATTACGTAATTAAATCTGTGCAGCACTGACGGAGTGAAAGTACCTATGTCAGAGATTACTCTGGAACAATGAGTATTCAGGCGCACTCGACACGGAGTTCCATATAACTTGAATAAGTTCATTCAGAATGTATGCTAGCATTTTATTTACATTTCAGCCGGGACAATGTGTCTATCTGAACTAATGAAGTTTAATATTTAAAAATGTGTCTAATATCCATCTATAACTTCAAATCTCTTGCCGGGTAGGCAGTGAGAACCGAGCGCTACGTGACTCTATCCTTACATACCTCACTCACTACTTTAACATTCATTGCACTTCTCATCACGCTCACCGATTTCTAGGACTCCTGACATCACCTTCTGATGGGAACATGCGCCAGAAGCGTGCTCGTTCGCGACCCCTGTCAATCAATCAGATTGCAATTTTTGACCAAGAGTGCACTGACGTGCGGATTAGGGTGTCCCCTGGAGGCGACGCGCACCGATCCGCCCCCGTCGGTACGAATATAGCTGCGGGTGTGGTGGGCGCCACCCACCACTCAGCGCCAATTCCGACGGGACGAGGGGAGCTGAGTGCTGTATAGGCACGTGGAATGTGTCTATAAGTCAATTAAGATTTAAAACCAATATGTAGTTAAATGTTTTATCAGATTTAAAGGGTGTACATTCAACTGAGGTACCGCGCACCAAAGTAACCCGTCTGGGGAAGTACCACCACCTCACAGAAAACCGCAACCAAATAGCCAGTACAGTATATTTATGCGGGGGCCCCACTATAATTTAGAGTCTATTGTAATTCCAGGAAATAGAGTATCATTAATAAATTCTAGTACATTACTGTCAATGAGAACTTCTGTATTAGCAGAAGCCACATTCGGGAGACTAAAATTTATACATTTAGTTTTAGTTGAGTTAAAAGATTATGTGAACGAATTTAGAATGGCAGAAGGTGCCACCTTAGTGGTATAAAAAATGCGCCTGCCTGTATAATAAAAAATGCATGAATAAAATAATACAGATATATGTTTATTTTTTAAAATAAATGCAACATGAAAAATTATTGAAGACTTGGTACTAAGGTGACTAAGATGGTAATCAAGGATACGGCCTGCCTGATGGTAAACAGCCACCGTAGCCTACGGACATTTGCCAACCCCCAAGATGGCGGGTGAGTGCTGGCCGGCACTAGTTCGTATTTACTAATTTGTGGCAGAAGCACACAAAGCAGGGTAAATCAAATTGCATATAGTCCCATTACTCTTTTTTGACATATTACGGAGAAATTTACGAACATTACGAGTCTTAATTTAAATCAAATTGCATGGAAATTCGACTTTCGGAAAATAACGCCTGAATGTTTAAACTAATGTGACTATGTCACACTGCGGTTTTATATTCACCGTTTTATGTACCTTTATTTCGAACGAACGCCATGTTGTTTGTTATTTCATGGCAAATATTATTTAATGTCAACATAGTTAATTATAATGGTCTAACCACGTCTGTTGCTTAAAGACCTGACATATATTGTGTGAGTACTTGTTGAGCTCCGGGTTGCCCGGGCTCAGTGTTCCACTAGGGACGTGCCCTTTGTCTTGTTTATATATCCGGGAACACTCGCCATCAGTATATTCAAATATTCTAGTGCATACCGATAATAATGTTCTGTTATTCAAGAAGAGTCAATCGTTACAAATATGTTAGACTAGCTGCTGCCGGCAGCTCCGCCCGTGTGGAGTCAAATAACGTAGCGTATGTGTTAATCCTGATCATAATCTATCTACGTGCCAAATTTCATTCAAATCCGTTCAACCGTTTAAGCGTGAAAGAGCAACAAACATCCATCCATACATACAAACTTTCGCATTTATAATATTAGTAGGATAATGAAGAGTTAAAATAGTGCGTGGAGTCCCTCCGCGCGATAGAAGTGAAACTTCACACTGTTTACTTCGCTATAATATTGGACGCTACTCGTTCTAAAGTATAAGTATACTACGCGCATGCGTTCGAGTGCCACGCATTCACTCTCAGTCTGTCTTTTTCTATTCCCCCTCCATGGTAGCGTTAAACATTTAACGCAACCTTGTTGGAAGTCGCATTGGAAGTATAACTTCAATAACATAGTTTAAATCATACATAATTTGTACGTCTGTATCAGTAGCATAAGTATACTGAAGTAGTTGATTTTTTATTGAACGTCGGGACGCATACAAGAATTCGATCTATCTGATGTAAAGTGGTTATCATAGACCATCGTTTCTCTAGCGGGGGGTCGCGACCCTTGGGGGGGAGGGGTCGAGTTTGTTTTTAAAGGGGGTCGCAGTCTGTTGAAAGCTGTCATAACTTACAATACAGCCATGCCAACTGCTAATAACATTGTGTTAGTAGTATTTGTCATCGCGCGATACCTCTTAGGAACTTACTGGTGATCCAATCACTCGCAGGAAGACAACAACAATCCAGGGAGTTGTTATTGGGCTGTGGTCTGTGAGGTGGAGGTATTTTTTCAGTCGGCGTTGGTGTCAAAGTCAAAAATATTTTACAAGAAGCGTTTTTTTACCGCATTATTTACGTACTATTTTGAGGCTTGGTTGGATTTTATTGATTAACCGCCGAACGTTTTGAATTTGGCGATAAATCATTTAGGGCCTGACTCCAAAATAAAAGTTAGAAAATGTAAAAAAGCATTAAAAAAATAATTTTGTAATATTGAATAGAATACCTTTTGTATTTTATAATCTTTTGTATTAATGTTACAATTGTATTGAGCGGGTGATCTCACCATATTGTGGATAAGCCGTGTCTAGTTTTTTTGCAAATGGATTATTTATGTACTAAATACATTTAAAACTATAGTGATTAAATAAATAAATAGTTTTGTTGTATATTCTTTTATATAGTATCAACCGAAACAATAACGTCGTTCGTCGTTATTTAAGTTTTTATTTTTAAATATTCTCGAAGTATTGTTTAGCGACGTGGCAGCTAATTGCAAATTAAGCCAATTACTTAGCAAGCAATCAAAAGCATTACATCAGATTTCCATTGCAGTGGATATCTATCAATATATATATCTATTGGATAGCTCTACAGTGATACTATTTATGCACGGCTTGTCTTGGCTTGATTAGCACGTTGCTACAGCGATTCAATTTCTAGTTGACTGAGGGCTGAATCATCCTTCGTACATAATAATTATATAACGGCTACATAAATAGATTATCTCGAACAGATTAACTTTATTATTTTATAAAATTTCGTGATGGATACAAGCAGGCGGCTCGTCTGATATAAAGCCTTTGAACGCATGCAATATATTACATATCCCTTGCGCGATGCAAACTTTGTTGCTAACACAGCAACTCCTTAGAAACTTAACGCTATATGGAGGTGCTTCCCCTAAAGGACTGCTTTGATGCGCTCTACCTTTCTTTAAAACACCCAGTACAACAAACAGACATGTTCATTTACAGAAATGTTTGTCCTGTGTGGGAATCAAACTCATGAACGTTGGTGTCAAAATAGCGTTATTAAACACTGCACCACCGAGCTTATCAAAACAAGTAGTAGTTTAAGAGAGGTAGGGCGCATCAAAGCAGCCCGTCTGAGGAAGTACTTCCACCCACAGGAAATCGCAGCCAAATATCAACTCCGTAAAGGGTTATTGTGTTCTTGCGTGTGAGTGAGGTCACCAGTAAGCTCCTCAGGAGTTGCTGTGTTAGCAGCAGAGGAGGCATCACGCGGGTGATATTTAATGTATTACGAGTGTTCACAGACTATGGTAACCGCTTTACATAGATGTGCAACGACAACCATATCTGATTATCGCCACAGATGTAATGGTCTGCTAAGAAATTTCTAACAAGCTTGTATGAGATTGCTCGTTATATGTAATAACAACTAAGAAACTGAATTTAACCACATTTAATAACCGCGGTATCAGTATGAAACTCTTCAGTACAGAAGCTTGGAACGTGAGTGCAGTTCTGACATTAATACAAATAAAGCCCGTAAGGCGCGGAAAGTTTTGCTTAGGTATCTAAGAAATAAAACAAGTTAAGAGCAAAGAAATTCAAAATAATAAGATTGCCTTCCAAAATTCTCTTTTTCACATTATGAACACAAGGATTATCGATCATACGTTTACCACGTGATCACAGACTCTTCTCAATTCGTGAAAGTCGAGCCTTTCAACAAATCTTTGATTTTCGAGAAAATAAAAATTCCTCAGGGTGTCAGGTCTTTCCATTTAGTCGAATTATTCAACAAAACACGAGGATTATCCATCAGACGTTTACCACGTGATCACAGACTCTTCTCAATTCGTGAAAGTCAAACCTCTCAACAAATCTATAATTTACGAGAAAATAAAAATTCTTCAGGTCTGGACTAGGTCTGGACCCAATGTGCTTAGAAAAGTATGGGAAAGACGACCGAGAAGCCGCGTCCTGTACCATTACAATGCTTCTTCGGGCGCTTCTTTCTTTGGCGACGAAAAGAAAGTTATTTTTAGTGTGACCCAGACTCCTTACTTATTTCATCAGCAAATCCATCTAATATGGTCTCGTAGGACTTATTTTAATGAGCCCTTTGGCAAATAAGTGTTTTATTTTTACAAGTGATCCACGTTTCACGTCTGCAAGGGACTTGGTGTAAAAATATAGTACAGTGAATGATGTCCACATCATCTAACTACATCTCAAGATCTATACGGTTTTTTTAACTAAACTAGTAATGGTACTAGTAATACGCGTAGTATATTTTTAGCTTTTTTTGCTTAGTATGTCCAACATGAAAACATTATTCTCGCGATGTCTTGCGCAGCTCGCGAGGGCACACGATCTCTTGAGCGAGCTCGCGATGGACGCGCGTGCGCGCGATATCACTGAAGAGCACTGAATCTTCACTATACTACATGCTCAGAGCGATATCGCGCGAGCTCACGATGGATAGCATTATCAATAGCAAGCTCACGCGAGCTCGCACGATCTATTAATGGCAATTTCTGGTGGAAATGGACCGGCGCGACATGCATGCATGCAATCATACGGCACACCTGATGTAAAGCGGTTACCGTAGCCTATAAACGCTTGCAAAACATTAAGTATCACTCGCACAGTGCCACCTCTGCTGCTAACACAGCATCTTCAAAGGAGCTTTCTGGTGACCTCACTCACAATCAGGAACACAACAACCCTCTAGGTGGTTATTATTTGGCCGCGGTTTTCTGTGAGGTGGAGGCACTTCCCCAGACGGGCTGTTTCGATTCACCCTCATCATCATCATCGTCACATCAACCCTTACTCATCCCACTGCAGGGATACGGGTTTCCCTTCAATCGAAGGGGTTTCGAGTATACTTCACCACGCTGCTCAAATGCGGATTGGCGGAGGTCAGTGTTTTCAAGCCGCCCGAGGGCCACTGACATAGCTTAACAACTGTCATCTATCGACAACAGCCGGAACCGACGGCTTAACGTGCCTCCGAAGCACGGAGAAATTCGAGATAGATAAACCCATCCATAGACAGGCAGCGGTCGACGTTACTTTTACCTGCGTGTATGGTTTAAATGACACGCGCAACGACGCCATCGAGCTCTCTATCTATCGATACACTCTACTTCTCTTAAAATACCCAGACCAAGACAATCAGACATGCACACAAATGTTTGTCCTGTGTGGAAATCGAACCCACGAGCGTTGGTGTCAAAGTAACGTAACAGCGCGTTTCGCCACTGCGCCACCGAGCTCGTCAAAATAGTAGGGTGTATCAAAACACCCAACGTGGAAGCACCTCCATTTTACAGAAGACTGTAACGAAATAATCCAAGCCTGGATGATTGTTCCTCCAACTGAGTGAGGTCACCGTAAACTCCTGAAGAATTGCTGTATTAGCAGCGGGATTAGCAACACACGGGTAATACACATTCGTAATGCAAACGTTCATAGAATACGGTAACCACTTCTCATTAGATGTAATGTACCTATGCCTGTTTGCCTCCAGCCGTCATATACTCGTAAAACACTATTTCAGTATTTTTATATCTACAACGTCGGCAACGTTGTAGCTTATGAACGCGTGTAATACATGAAGTATTACTCGCGCGATGCCACCTCTGCTGCTAACACAGCAACTCCGTAAGAGCTTACTCACACGCAGGAATACAACAACCCTCTAGGAAGTTGTTATTTGGCTACGTTTTTCTGTGAGGTGGAAGTACTTCCCCTGACGTGCTGGTTTGATGCGCCCTATCTAAGCTTACTGAGATTGGTAGGTAAACTATTTATAAATTAATACCTTTGGACAATCGGGACGAAGTAACTTTACTTGTCATTAGTTACTCGTTCAATACCTTCATATCTGAAGTACGTTTCTTGACTACATTACCTACCAAAAAGTCTAACAACGTTGAGAAATGGAATAAAATTCACAAGAATTCGCGGGTCACGAAGCTGGAATAATGCCACAGCGTGAATTTCAATTGACTGTGGTTCGTGTCTCTGCCCAAGAAACACGACACATCAAATGGTACGTATTCATTACACGAGAGTTTTGGGCGGATTTTCTTTGATGTACAACGTATGAAGGCAAATAGCCATACGGATTAAAATCAGCAAAGTGGTCACGGCAGTCTATGGATGTTCTTTTTAGGGTTCCGTACCCAAAGGGTAAAACGGAACCCTATTACTAAGGCTCCGCTGTCCGTCCGTCCGTCTGTCACCAGGCTGTATCTCATGAACCGTGATAGTTAGACAGTTGAAATTTTACAGATGGTGTATTTTTATTGCCGCTATAACAACATATTCTAAAAAATATAATAAAATAAATATTTAAGGGGGCTCCCATAAAACAAACGTGATTTTTTTGCATTTTTTTTATAGATAATGGTACGGAACCCTTCGTGCGCGAGTCCCACTCGCACTTGGCCGATTTTTTTATTTAACGTCGGGAGATATAATGGCAATTGACACACCTGATGCAAAGTGGTTACAATAGCTTATAAACGCTTGCAACACATTAAGCAATACTCGCGCGATACTACCTCTGCCGTTTACACAGCTGCTCGTTGAAAGTTTACTGGTGACCTCACTCACTCGGGGGAACACAACATCCCTCTAGGCTGCTAGATGGAGATGCTACCCCAGACGCTTTGATGCGCTTTGACACCAATGCTCGTTGTTCAATGTTCAGCACTCGACAAACATTTGTGTGCATGAACATGTATGTTTATCTTGATCTGGGTGGTTTTAGAGAAACCTCACAGAAAACAGCAGTCAAATAACCGCAGTCAAGTTGCTGTGTAAGCAACAGGGAAGGCATCGCGCGAGTGATACTTAAGATATTACAAGCGTTAATAGGCTACGGTAACCACTTTATATCAGGTGGGCCGTATGCTTGTATGGCTTCCGACATAGTTTAAAAAATAGTAGCGTTAGTAACTATTGCGCCACCGAACTCGTCATTTATTTTCACTTCTTTTTTTTATACCACGTCGGGAGGCATTCAAGCATACGGCCCACTTGATGTAAAGCAGTTACCGTAGCCTATTAACACTTGTAGTATATTAAGTATCACTCAAGCGATGCCTCCTCTGCTGCATACACAGCAACTCCTTCGGAGCTTACTGGTGACCTCACTCACACACAGGAACACAACAACCCTTTAGGGAGTTATTATTTGGCTGCGGTTTTCTGTGAGGTGGAGGTACTTCCCCAGACGGGCTGCTTTGATGCGCCCTACCTCTCTTAAAACACCCAGACCAAGACAAACAGACATGTTCATGCACACAAATGTTTGTCTTGTGTGGGAATCGAACCCCGAGCCACCGAGCTCGTCACTTGATTGTAATACAAGGAATATCTCTCGCGCAATGTATCACTCGTGGTATTTATTTATTTTCAATAAAATTGGGTGTGTATATTACGTGTGGACTCAAAAATTATTTTATGAAAATTTCAAGCAATCATCAGATTAGTTCAGGATCACCCAGTCTGAGAAGTTTGGTAGCGATCAGATCATCCTTGCGATATCACATGCGATGCTGGAACCGGTCGCTACTAAAATATTCATATGTAACTTATTTTCACATTTATACGTGAAAATAACAAAATAAATATATTTTTCTAGCAATTTAGGTACAATTTAGCTATAAGAAAATAAAAATATGATGCAATTTGATCTAGCCTGCTTTGCGTGCTTTCGCCACCAAATGACACATACGTTATGGCAGGCGTCTGTCCCTATAGTATAATTTAAATTACAGTTACAGTTAGTTACAGTTGTGTAAGCAGAAGAGGAAGTATCGCGCGAGTGATACTTCATATATTACAAGCGTTAATAGGCTACGGTAAATGCTTTACATCAGGTGGTCGTAGGCTTGTATGTCTCCCAACGTAGTATATAAAAGAATAAAATAAAAAATTGCATGTAAATTTGACTTTCGTAAAGTAACTCCTGAATCTATTAAAAATATGATGTGCAATTTATAGCGTCAAAAACAAATAAATTGGATAATTAAACTTTGAAATTATATCAATTATTGACGAGCTCGGTGGCGCAGTGGTGAAACGCGTTGTTACGCTACTTTGACACCGACGCTCGTGGGTTCGATTCCCACACAGTAACATACACATTACACATAACACATTTGTGTGCATGAACATGTCTGTTTGTCTTGGTCTGGGTATTTTCTATGTATAATAAGTATGTATGTATGTATATATATCTTCACGTCAAGTCCCTTGCGGGGTAGGCAGAGAGAACCGAGCGCCATAAGACGCGGTCCTTGCATACTTCACTCGCTTCTGTGACATTCATAGCTCTTTTCATGCACGCTCGCCGGTTCCTGGGGCTTCTGACATCACCTTCTGATAAAACACGACCAATTTGGTCATGGTAGGTTAGTCTCGGCCTTCCTCGGCTCCTACACCCTTCCACTTTTGCATTGTATATCTGTTTCGTCATTCTTTCGTCCCGCATTCTTTCTACATGTCCGAACCAACGGAGCATGCCATTTCTTATCTTAATAAGTATGTATTTACAAAAAAAAATGTATTTACGTATGTTTATCAGTTGTCTAGTACCCATAACAAAGCTTCGCTTACCTTGGGGCTAGATGGCGCTGTGTAATTTGTCAGACAATATTTATTTATTTATATCGAGGATGGAAAGGCTAAAAGGCTTCAAGCGACATTTTTGTAACTTTACAATAGAGCATTTTAAAGTTTACAAATTTCAGAAAAAAATCGTATATAATAAATATAATATAATATAATCGTATATAATTTAGATTTCAAATATTATTTTTTTATTTAATTCCCCATCACATGGATTTATTTCATGTTCAATAAAAGAAAACGGTGCGGAATAAATGTCGCTTGGAGCAAAAATGCTTCGTGGTCTTTTTTTTTGTTCAAGGAAAAAGAACTTATTATTATTATATTTTTATTCACTATTTTTATTCATTTATTTAAATATTCTCTCATTAATTACATTTTTAAATATAAAATATAAAACAAAATACATTTAAAAATATAAAAAACAGAATTCCCCCGATAGCGGGAACAAGGTCCAAACTCCATATTATTATTATTATCTATTTTTATTATTATTATTCTTTTATTTCACGGGTTTTAATCCCGGTCATTTGATAGGCGTGCGCGGGGATATGAATCCTACGCGTAGAGGTCCCTTCGAAAAGAACCTGCCTAAAGTGACCTGCTTTAGGGGATATTAATGGGATATATACCCATGAACAGGTCACGGCAGGTATTGGGACTATTGCGCATGTGTTGGAAATTATTGGGCTATTAGAATGAGATCTGGAGGGATTATTAGAACCGGGCTATTGCAGAAGAGGGACGGACGCCTGCCATTACTATCATATCTGATGTTACTTCCGGCAGGCGGTGGCTCGCCACTCACTAGATAGACCCCCGAAATGCCAGAGAACGTCGGCCGGGGGCAACACCAATGTGAGTGACTCAGGGGTGTCGAGAGGTGTGCTGCGCTTTCTCCGAAGTTACTCGCGGCGTTATGCCCTTTACCACTTCCACCCCTGGAGCATATCACCTGATAAAGTAATATGCTCTATCGACTCCTCTCTGGACGGCCAATGAAGGCAAGCTGAGAGTTCTGCGGGCCTTCTATTAACTTATGCGATGATATCCCTTGTTGTAGTATAGTTAATCAATTTTAGAAAACTGCTTTGTTAGCAGTAATATACAAAAACATTCAGTAGTATTTTTTGCGAAACTTTATGTTAAATTCTTATAATTTTAGACAAATTAACTAAGTTTTTTATTAATTTCTCATTATAAATTTAACGTTTCCAAATATTTTAAGAAACTTAACTTAAAGAAGTAATTTAAGGAACTATTAGTTGTAACCAGTCATATTTTGATGTAGGTTATATAAAGCTAGGATCATTGGTATGTAGCTACTTACTAAGAATCACGTATGTAATCAATTACGTAGTCAGTCTCAAGGGTTTGAGTTTTTCTTATTTAAATTTTCATTTCATACATAACTACCTAATTTATCAGAGCCTTATTGGTTTCTAGTATATTACTATATTTTTTAATGATCCGGTTTGTGTTACTGAATGCTTTGATCCTTTATCACTGCCGGTGCATAGTCATCACAAACCACCAAACACAGATAGAGATGACAGAAAATCCTTCTTCATCTTATATTGAAAATAGACGTAATTCAAAATATATGTTCCATAAAGGGGACTATTCTCAATAACGTTGACTGGGAGAAGTTATTACAAACTAGTTCATTGGATGAATCGGTGCGCGATGACAATTTTTTATAATAAATTATATGAACTTATTGAACAAAATATAAAAAAAAATAAGCATCTGTTTTATCCACCCTAACCAGCCCTAGAATGCTAGTTCTAGGGCTTTGTTGTTTGTGCTAAATGTGGTAGTGAGATAGTTAATTATTTGCTGATCATTTTTAGGGTTCCGTACCCAAAGGGTAAAACGGAACCCTATTACTGAGGCTCCGCTGTCCGTCCGTCCGTCCGTCTGTCACCAGGCTGTATCTCATAAACCGTGATAGTTAGACAGTTGAAATTTTCACAGATGATGTATTTCTGTTGCCGCTATAACATCAAATACTAAAAAATAGAATAAAATAAATATTTAAGGGGGCTCCCATACAACAAACGTGATTTTTTTGCTCATTTTTGCTGGATATTGATAACGGCAACAGGTAGACGTTTAAAATATTCACAGAATATTTAGTTATATATTTACTTTAAGAATAAATAATTAAATTAAAATAAAACAAATATTTAAGGGGGGCTCCCATACAACAAACGTGTTTTTTTTTAGCCGTTTTTATAGATAATGGTACGGAACCCTTCGTGCGCGAGTCCGACTCGCACTTGGCCGATTTTTAATCCACCCTTCAGCATACACGCCCTGAGAACGGAAATGTAATTCTTGCAAGGGAATTCGCCGTTATTATACGGTTATTCCGGTATTGGTTCGGTAGAAATATGTAATGATAAAATTCTTAAATTACTTAAATCGCTGGATCTGAGCAAATCTGATGGGCTGGATATAATGCCGCCTGTTTTTATTGTTAATTGTGCTGAGAATTTAGTGGTGCCTATCTGCATTCTCTACGGCGGTCTTTAAGTGAAGGTATGGTTCCGATAATTCGGAAATCGGTGTTCGTTACCCCCGCACATAAAAATGGTGACAGGTCTGATGTACAAAATTACCGTCCTTTTTAGATACTTTGCCTCTTTGCTAAAATATTTGAATGTGTTTTTACGGTGAGTGAGGTACTACTACTAGCAATGATTAATATTTATGCTTCTAGAGTTGCACCTCGGCAGGTAATTTCAATGTTTTTTCATTGAATTAAACAACTTTAACGGAAGTATCGCGTGTTTTATTTATTTTGTTTTTTTGTTTTGAGCCTGACGTTTCGAATGCTTTGCAGCATCATCCGTGGTCGCAGGAAGACTAAGGTGGCATTTGTCTTACGTTGGTTATTCAATTAGTACGAGTAATAATTGAAATTAATGTGTAACAATCGCGAAAACCTAAGACAATACAATGTTTTTTCATGTTATGTAAATCATTGTTTGTGTACATATTTATGTATGATATGATATAATTTACCAATGAATGTAGACAAGTACACGGGCAATATGTATTTTTCATGAATAGCAAATCTAACAATACAATAATTATGTTTCTCTACAATTTATGTTGTTTTTCCAGATATGAACTGCTGATAGAGTATGTCATCCATGTTGGATGAGCATTGAACGAGCAGCTAATCAATCTTTACAAATTGATGACACAAGATGAGCTGCTGAAAATCAGCCAGCAGCTTTAATTGTCGA
The DNA here is from genome assembly GCA_947507595.1 of Pyralis farinalis. NCBI lineage: Eukaryota > Metazoa > Arthropoda > Insecta > Lepidoptera > Pyralidae > Pyralis > Pyralis farinalis. The sequence continues at coordinate 11,374,974 of OX382271.1, read as the reverse complement.
ACCTGAAAACCCATTGGAATAATGTCTGAAAATTGCAGATAATGCTCAACATTGCGTTGAGCATATCTGCAATTTTCAGACCTCCATTCTAATATTATTTTACCTAATTATAGACGTGCTGCAAACACAGCATCACGCTGTGTATTTATTGGATGTGACCAGTTGAGAGATCTGCATACTGTTTCAGATTCACTGCGGGCAACAATATTATCAGTTTACAATGATCACATCCCTAAACTGGCCAGAGTATGTTCAGGACACTTATACGGAAACAACTAGGATGTGTTTTATGATTCCTCGAACAGCATGAATACTTTCACAGATTTAGTATTCACCTTCCTGATAGAGCGAATGCTGTACGAGTCTTGCAAATTATACATAAAAGGATGCCCTTAGAACATAATTTGAAAGTAGAAAAAGCGTTTCCTACGGGATACGGGGATACGCGCGGACAAAGTTGCGGGGTTCAGCTAGTACAGGATATTGAGCTCAATTCTTAGCATAAGATACAAAGTTGTGTGAAGGGAGAATCTCCTATTCACCTATTAACGGTCGGCCCTCTAAAAGATACGCACATTTTTCCCAGCGTACGTTACACTAACGTGTTATCGCGCGTAAAGGCACTTTTGTTCTAAAGAATTCGACGTAATTTTACGTCAATGGAAATTTTAACTGCCGGTGAATGTCCTTTTTTGCATTATAAGTCTCTACAAAAGATAGATGTTTCCTTTTATATGTCAAACTTACATCTATATAGGGAGCAATGGATAAACCCAGTGGATAAAGAACTGACCTAATATCCGCCGGTCCGGGGTTCGAATCCCGGTGTGTGTATGCACACTAAATCCGTTTTTTTGCATTTATGTACTTATTTGTAGTTTTCACTCACCTTCCTTCAAACTATATCTTAATATATGGCTGGTTTTTCCTCCGAGTTATAAAGGTCGGCAGTCACTCTATATAAAAATCGGTATCATCGAGAAATCCTTAGGCTTAGGTAGCTGACCCCGCCCATCCTAATATCCTAATAGATTAGGAAACGGGATACCGCTAGGAAGAAGAATATGCCTGTAGACTACCTGATGTGAAGCATGCATAACATATAAACGTTTACAATATAAAGTATTTAGACAGCTATTTCGCCATGAAACAAACAAAGAAAATCGTCCTTTAAAAAAATAATCGAAAAATTTAATTATCCTTTTCTTGTTTTGAAGTGGTAGACAGAACGAAGGTAAATAGAATTGACCTGAATCGATATGGGTCACAGATTTGAATTTCCTTCGACCTCTTTGAAAAGTAATATACGGCGAGGTATAATGTAGGCAACAAAGGTTGTCAAGGACCCTAAGTATTTGTTCGCAGGAGCCATATAGGGCCGCGCAATACAGATGGAAATTGAATGACTTTATTGACTTTATCTATGAAGATTTGAGTATATGTCTATTTACTAGTAGATAGAGAGCCCTTTGCCCTCAAAAGGGTTTCTATCTACTAGGAAATAGATATGTTCTCAAAAATTAAAAAACCGAGAGGAGTACCGTTTTTAGTAATATTGTAAATAAAAATAAAAAATTAAGCTTCTAAAGAGTTTCTAGATTCTTAAGTGTTTATAGGCTATGATGAACGCTTTATATCAAATAAGTTGTATGCTCGATTGTCACACGACGCAGAAGAAAAAAAAATATGCAAATGCTAATTAATATAGATTATATTAGATTAGATGATTTAAATAAAACGCTCTAAGTTTGATGAAAGATAATTGCCGATTTTTATCTATTCTAAGCTTCAGAGACAAGGATTTAAATAAATTAAGGGAACTAAAGAAATCATAAGCATTTTTTAACGCAAACGAATTTTTTTTCTTTCGAATTCATTTTAGATTATGTTAATATATTTATTCTGTGAAAAGTGACACCAATTACTTTTGATGTATTTACTTTCAAATACTTTTGATGCCCAGATTCAAAAGGAAAATAGTAGACTTGTAATAAAATCGTACTTTCTCCTACATCACGTAATATTAGGACCTAAAAGTTCCATTTTCTTTGGTAAGGCGATTACTTGAGATCTAGAAAAGGAAATTAGATTATCCAAGCATAATATCATTAGATCCTTGCCTATAAAATTGCAGGGCCTATTAGTGGCTAGTAAGAATATCGATATCTTTTATCCTACTTAGATTTCCATGTTCAAAATCATTTATGAAATAGGTAGCTATGACATTTCTTTCAAAAAAAAAAAAACAGTTACACATTTGTATTCTCGCAGTTTGATTTTCTTTTGATATCCTTGTTCACGTAACAATTGAACAATCGACATTGCGCGTTACTTAAGTTTTGTTGTAGCGTCGATATTGTAACATAGACGGTACGCAATATCAATGGCGTGTGTGTACGAAATTGTAATGACGCTGAGAGGTACCTCAGGCCACAATAAAAAAGAGTTTTCCAAATAGGTTTGCAACTGTCGAAGATATCTTTAAAAACACACAAACAATTAGTTCCGTTTATTATTTTCAGTGTTTGAAAATAATAAACGGTACTAATTGAAAACCTTCTCCTTTTGGTAGAAGTGAAATATGTTTTTGTCTCTAACTTGACGTAAATTTTGAAGTTTTGATTTTAAACAAGTTTTGTCTTATCGTACATATTTTGGTGAGACTTTTTTTAATACTAATTTTTAGAGCTTTTTAATCATTAATTACCTACTTAAGATTAAATCTCTCTTTGTTGACAGTAACTGAAAAATTCTTAATTTATTGACATTTTAATTGGAATATTAGATATTGATTATTTATAATTTGTATATATGTTTATGTATATTCACACCAGGTCCCTTGCAGGATATGCAGAGAGAACCGAGCGCCATAACACGCGGTCCTTACACACTTCACTTGCTTCTCTAACATTCGTAGCTCTTTTCATACACGCTCGCCGGTTCCTACGGCTCCTGACATTACCTGATAACACGACCAATTGGTCATGGTAGGTTACTCTTGGTCTTCCTCGGCTCCCACAACCTTCCACTTTCGAATTGTACGTCTGTTTCGTCATTCTTTCATCCTGCATTCTTGCTACATGTTTGAACCAATGGAGCATGCATTTCTTATCTTAACATCGGCACTCTCTTTCAAACCAAGTCTGACTCTTACGTAATTTATGATTTGCTACTAATTAAATCAATAATACAAGTTCCATCGGCAATTAATAATTATGACTTCTAACTATGAAAATTTACCCGCCTGCTTGTATACTGAATACATAAGAACATGTACTTGTAAATCCTGGGTAATCATGTTTTCCGGCAAATAAACGTTGTAGTTTATATTCAGATGGATAATCCGTGATATCCCACACAATATCATATTAACTTATTTTAAAATGTTCGTTATTAGGGTTTCCTTCACTTTAAGGTACAACATGCTAGGGTTACTACTGCTAACTATGTCTATACTGGTAGCTTTTTTCGAGTTTATACAATTTTTTTTTTACCGGCGAGCTTGCATGAGAAGATCTATGAATGTTAAAGAAGCGAATGTGGTGTATAAGGACCCAGTCATGTGGCGCTCAGTTGTCTCTGCAGCAAAGTATGTGGCGTAAAGTTATAGAATAGAATCTTACTGTCGTTGAAGTAAAGGTCAAAAATAAAGATAAATGCAAATATGAATTTAGCAAAATAATAACTGAATGAAATTTTTAAGATTAATAATCTTAAAAGTGCTCCTTTTTACTCATTTGAAAACTAAAGCGGGAGCTGTCTGGAAAATTTAGTTTAATTAGAAGCGTTCTCGAACAGTACCATAAAAATACAGGCGATGTTAATCAAAACTTTCGTCAGTTCGACTATCTTGCGTTTAAGAAATCAGTGAATTTTGGAATCTATTTCCTTCAGATAGAACGTTCTTTCGTTCGTTCGTTCATTTCGTTCGTTTTATTTAGAAAGAACGTTCTATCTATATATATATATATAATTCTTCTGTACAGTGGTATGTTAATCGGCATGTTAACCGACCGTTCCCAGTTCCAATTCCGATGGGGGCATGTACCAAAAACATTTGTAATTTTCACTTGGTCGGCGATGAAAGAAAACTTTATGAGAGAACCCGCACGTCTTAGAAATTATGTTTCGAAAGACATATGAACTAACATAAGAATGAGCTCCCTGCCTAGGTTTTTCCTAGGGACTGCACATCATAGGGTTCCTCGAGAAAGGCGAGACGAGGTTTTTACAGGGCCGGAAACGTAAGAGTGACACCCCTGATGTTGCAATTGTACATAGGCTACGACGACTATTTACCATCTAGTAAGTCGGTCTAGGTAAAATTCAGATTTTTGACCAAATCCTTAGGATGAAGTAGGCAACTCCGGCATTCCAGGGATTAGGAAACGGGATAAAGCTAGAAACAAGAAGATAAACTGTAAATGTTACCTGGTCAGTTCAGTATTTAAACATTTGAATTAATTATATGTTAAAACGCATTTATTACGACCTATAGGCTTCTATGTCAAGTTGTATGGAATATCACATGAGAAACCGAATTTTAACCAATTGGGCTGGTATGATGATCATTTTTTTTTAAGTTACAACGTGTCATTTATTGTACTGTAATTTAAATTATTATTATTGTAATATTACCCGAAGGAGATTTTGTACAAAAGTTGTCTGCGTGGGTACCCCTGTCTCACCTATTTCTACCGCCAAGTAGCTATATTTATATAGCTGTGTTTCTGTTTGAAGGGTGAGATATGGAAGAGAAATTACTGGGTAATATGACGAATCACCCTTAGGCCAAGATTGGCAGCGCGCGAGAAACATCCCCGTGACGTTGCGAGCGTCAATAGGCTGCGGTGACCGCTTACCATCTAATGCGGGCCGCATGCTTGTTTTCCAATCTAGTTGAAGCATAAAAAAATATATATATTGGGAATGATTTTAAAAAGGAATTATTTCCTGTTTTTTTCTTTATTCATCATGAGACAAATAAGTACCTATTGGGCCCATCGGATATTATAATGAAGTGGTTACCGTAGACTACGATCAGTTGCAATACAAAAGGCATCACTTGCGCGTTACCTCTCTTCGACCAGACCACCAACTTAACACGAAGTTACTGGTGCCCTCGCTTGCAAAAATACTTTATACCTCTATGAAGTTCTTATTCGGTGAAGGTCTTCGGTTTTTGAGGCTTGTTTGAGAGCTCAATGGCGTCGTTGCGCGTGTCATTCTAACGGAACACGCAGGTTAAGCAACGTGGACTGCAGCGTGTCTATGGATGGGTTTACCTATGGCGAGTTTCTCCGTGCTCGGAGGGCACGTTAAGCTGTCGGTCCTGGCTGCTGTCGATAGATGACAGTCGTTAAGCTAAGTCAGTGGCCCGAGGGTCAAGCCTCGGACGGCTTGAAAACACTGGCCTCCGCCAATCCGCATTTGAGCAGCGTGGTGGAGTACACTCTAAACTCCTTCAGTTGAAGGGACCCGTATCCTTGCAGTGGGATAAGTAAGGGTTGATGTGGTAGAAGGTCTTCGGTGAGGTGAAGATTTGTACTTAGCCAGGCTGCTTATTGAATGTAGCTGAAATGTAAAATTTCAACGAGTTGGCAGGATGCACCACGTATAGTGAACTTTGACTTCCGGTTTAAAAATAATAGTAAATCTCTTGTACCCCATATTATAATAGTTCTGTAATCTGAATAAACTAATTACGAACAATCAGGAGTTCATCAAGTAATTAACGCTAATTATTGTAATTTGTTTTCAAAATTACCGAGAATATATTTGAACACCCTCATAATTAAAACAAACAGTATACCCACCAGCTCGCATAACCATGAGGACCGAATATCATGACCGGAATGAGAAGGATTTTGGAGAAAAGTGAGTTATTACTTTTTTGTTAATATAATGCAATTTGTTATGTTTGAGATCCTTGGTTCGAATCCCGGCATGTACAACTAAACTCGTGTTTTTGGATTTATGTATGTACATATTTGTAATTATCACTTGCTCGGTGAAAGAAAACATCGTACGCAAACCAGCACGTCCACGAAATTATATTTCGACAGACGTATGACTTAAATAAGGTCTTAACTTAAGGAAGGTCTGGAATTTCATTTGGTTGTAGAGGTCTGACGGCAGTCGCTCGCAGATGTAAAAATCCGTATTCTAATGCTTAGGCTTTGATAGCGGATCCTAATAGATTGGAAAGCGGGATAACGCTAAGGCGATGATGATAAGGTAAGTATCTAGTACATTAGATACAAAAATATTGTTATAGTATTGAAAATATACAGCTCGGTGGAAAACAATTGTTAGAAATATTTCCAAAGTATTTTTATTTCATGAGTTTTTAATAAAGGGTATATTATTCGTTTTCTTTTAATTATTTAACAACTATAGGTAAATAAATAGCTCATGCAAATCGAGTCTACTTTGTGGTTTCGTACGATTCGTGCGTATTTCTTATAATAGAAACTATCTCCCTAACTAACTATATCACCCCCCCCCCCCCCCCCCCCCCCATTCATACCAATCGGTCCCTAGCTTTACATGACATATGAATACTAAAGGTCTGATCATAATTTAGTTATTATATTCGTCAAAAATTCAAAACTAAAAAAAAATAAGTGAACAATTTTCTATATCATTTTTTAAGGATTATTTCGGAATACAAAAGATAAATAAAATTTAATGTTTTCCTTAAAAATAAGATCGGGAGCATATACTTATTTGGGATGCTAAATTAGGAAATATACAAATAGTAGGAAAGAGTGATATAAATAATACGTATTATATAAATGACAGAATATATGACACAAATACCTTACTCCACCACTAACTTCCACCTTAAAATAATCGATAATTCATAAATACCTAACGGTGTTTATTCAAATAAAATTATAGGTAGATTCATGTTTTGAGACGTCATGTTTCAAAAGTTATTACAAGTTTGACAATAATAAACATTAAAATTCTATCTCTAACTAAATTATCATAAAAATTGTTCGGAAAGTTGGAAGCTTTGTGAAGACCCGCTGCTCATAAAAGTTTCGGCGAGCGATTTAATAAAAGAAAAGTATAGCTAAAGTAAAAATTATTACACAGAATCACCGTTTAGTTGAAGTTACAATAACGACCTGTTGAAACTGACGTCGCTTGTTGCGTCTCACTCTAACCCTCTTAAGGGCGTATTTATATTTCACTCCGAGAGGCAATTTCCGCGCTAGGCGTCCGACCGCGCCTGCACTCCGATATAAACTGGTAGCGCGCCCCGCGATCTATACGCGCGTAGGACTGATAACTCCACCCCGTAGACAACGCATACACCTACGGATAATCCATTTTTAGGCCAAATTTCACCATAAAGCAGTTTTAATAAGAAAATTTACTGTAGATTTTATTTGTAGCATTTTTTTTAAACAACCTGTTTGTAAATGAGCAATGGGATTGAAGGAACTGAATTTTAACCACTTCTAATTACTATTTGTAAAACGCCGCGAGGCATAAAAGCATGTGACCCACCTGATGAAAAGAGGTTACCGTAGCTTATATACGCCTACAATACATTAAGTATACACTCGCGCCTTGCCAGCTCTGCTGCTGACACAGGTACAAAGCTCCTCAAAATCCTAATTTTGACGAACTCTAATTATTGTGTACCAAGCTATATCATGTTAGGTCCTTTGCGGGGTAGCAGGAGAGAACCGGACCGCTACAAGACGCGATCCTTACACACCTCATTCCCTTCTCCAACATTCATATTTTCATTCATTCTCGCCGATTCCTAGGGCTCTTAACATCACACCTTCTGATAAAACATTACCAATTTGATCGTGGTAGGTAAATCTTGGCCTTCCGCGGCTCCTACATCCTTCAACTTTCGCATTGTATATCTGATTTGTCATTCTTATTACCTAACCAGGAAATTTGCACAGGAATTCGGATTAATTAATTAATTCATTTAGTGCAGTTCTGTTAACAATACAATAATATGGTATAATCGGGAGGGAGCGGGTCAAATCCCTAACTTCCGGATGACCCATTTTTAAGATAAATTTACAATAATTTTTAAGCTGCTGTAGATTGGATTGGACCATAAGGGTTTCCAATGGATAGTTGTTTACTTTTGCGGGCTAGTTAAAATACCTATACCATAACTTTAGCTTTTGACAAGCTCGGCAGCAAAGTGATTAGCAATGCTACTGTAAACCCAAGCACGTGGGTTCGATTCCCAAGACATACATTTTAGTTCATGAACAAGTCTGTTTGTCTTGGACTGGGTGTTTCAAGAGAGGTAGGATGCCCTTTAGTTTGGGTTGGTTGTCAGCTCGACTGGGGAAGTACCTCCACCTCATAGCAAACCGCAGCCAAATAACATCTCCCTGGAGGGTTGTTCAATTCCTACGAGTGAATGGGCTTACCAATAAGCTCCTCAGTAGTTGCTATGTTAGCAGCAGAAGAGGCAACATGTGAATGATAATTGCGAGCGCTCATGAGCTACGATAACTACTTTCCATTAGATGGGCCGTATACATGTATGTCTCCCGACATCGTATAAAAAAACTTAGTCCATTTGCAATGTTATTAGTATAAGTAACAGTTATTTTAACTGTGATTATTCGCTATAAGCTTGTCTTTTTCATGATTAGTGTATTATTCAAGTATTTAATAGCTTCAATATTTTATAAATAAGTCCCTTAATTAATGAAATTTAAGCCAAGCCGACTTTACCATAGAAATGACAGAAGGCGCAAACAAATAAAATTTGTTACATATTACTTCCATATACAATTAGTTATTAAGTCAGATTTGAAAGATATTTACTTTATTAATAAATCGAACTTCTATGAATACGTATTGTCCATGAAGCGGGAATTGTCTATGTTACAAAGTTACGCCGCCCCCGCGAACGGTTCTTGAATAAGTAGGGCGGTAAATAGCGACGGACACCTGCTTGCAATGACGCACCCGAATAGCGCCTATCTCCCATACAAATCGGACATTAAACGTCGAAACATTTAGTTTCCTTACTATCTTTATATGAGAATAATGAAGGTAACCTTTGTAAACTGAAGTTACGTGGGGTCTCGACAGTTGAAAATCTCTATCTAACTATCTATGTATCCAGGTCCCTTGCAGGGTAGGCAGAGAGGCCCGAGTGCCACATGACTCGGTCCTTACACATCTCACACGCTTATTTACTGTTCATAGCTTTTCTCATGCACGCTCCCGATTTCTAGGGCTCCTGACATCACCTTCTGATAAAATAGCACTAATTTGATCGTAGTAGGTAAATCTTGGCCTTCCTCGTTGAAAGTATTCTGGTTATTAAATTAATAAAATTTGGAGTCACGGCTGATACATGGTGAAAAAAGTACCTACCAGTTGAACTGCCTGAACTCGAACTGCCTTAAATATTTAGGCTACCTTATTTTTCGCAAAGGAAACAGTCATGTATTTTTTAAAATAAGAATAATTAAATTTAAAAATAAATGTGTACTTAAGCAACAAAGTCCAGATGCGGCGACTGTCAGGCTTCAGGCGAGATTTCAAAGTGAAAGAAAATGTTTATTTCAACCCGCGATGGTATCGGAGACGGTACATTCGTTTGGGGTAATAGGTGTTTTTGTGTGTCATTTTCCTCGGAAATAGCTAGGCCAATTATAAAACGGTTTTTTTGCTTTCTATAAGTCTCGTTCCTGAGCATGTTCTTAGTCAAGTTTTAACAATACAGACCGCCAGGGACGCTACAGTACATATAGTTTCTCCAAAACCGTTGTCTATTTTTTTTAATAAAATGGATTTTATATTCATATACTCAAGTAAAGACTGTACTTATCAAGTACTGTGTGCCAGTCGCTTGTTGTTAATTATTTCATTCTGCAGCATAGGTTTCGCATGACGACTATCAATATTAGGGGTTAAAGTATGAAATATTCGATTTGTACTGAAAAATGAAAACTATGTTTCTTCTAAGTTGTAACATATTTATTTAATCAAAATATTTACCCTCATTATATATACATTGCTGCCATCTAATAGGTTAGTTTATTTATGCTTTTGCGATATAACTCTATAGATTCGTCAAACTGTGTGAAAGCATTTTGTACTACCTTCTGGGAAGAAAATTTTTTACCACGTAGAAAATTGTCCAAATCACAAAAAAAAAGATAGTCAGATGGTAGATGACGTATTGTTTCTAACTGCAGTTCCTTGTAGGGTTACAACGATTTGTCGTACAGTGTCAGGTCTTGCGTTATTATGGAGCAATATTGGTGAAGATCGATTCACGAGTCGGAGCTGTTTCACTGCCAGTTTGGCCATCATTCTTCGAAGTTTGGCACAGTAAACATCGGTTGTTATTGTTTGACCAGACCTAAGAAAGCTATAGTGAATAACGCCATGAAGAGACCACCACACAGTTACCATTACCTTTTTATTGGTAAGCTTTGCAAGGGCACTGTTGCGGTGTTTGACCTGGGGTCAGCCATTGCATTTTTCGCTTACGGTTGTCGTAAACAATCCCTTTTTCGTCACATATCTCAATTCGATCCAATATTTCTTCATTTCTGTACCGATTCAACAAGGTAACACGAGTTTAAACACACCTTTCTTTCTGCAGATCAGTCAAATAATCAGGCACCCATTTTTTGTATTTTTTTATATTACTGATTTGATGCAAATAAGTCAATATTGTAGGTAAGGTAAAGATAAACGTTCAGCGTTATTCACCTGTGTGGGCGGTCTACCACGTGGTTTGTTCTTCAAGTCAAAGTTTCCATTATGAAAGCGTTTAAACCAAAAACGCACGGTGCGTTCATTAGCAGTCTCCTTTCCAAATGCAGCATTGATATTGCGAGCCGTTTCTGATGCGTTAGTTCCGCGCCGGAACTGGTATTTAAAAATTACTCGGATTTTCGTATCCATCTTTCCCTTCTAAGCGGAATAAAAAAAGCAATTGAAATTCTAAAATCAAATGTTGCCCATTTTTTAAAAGAAAAGCCTCATAGGTATCATGTGAAAAAAGTTTCACTAGAAAATCTCACACCATGAAGATTTAATGTCAATTCAAAGTATCTATTGCTATAAAACGGCAATTTCATACTATAGCCCCTATTAATATTCTATATACTAGTTATATAACGGTTCAAAAACTCACGACATTAAAGCGTAACTTAGACCTTTCAACCAAAGGTTGAGGTTAAGGTTCATTGAAAGGTATAAGTTACGTTAAAATGTCGTGAGTTTTTGAAATTATTTACTTAAGTTAATTAAGTTAAGTTTTTTTCAGGTTGCAATTTGTCACCGTGGGATTTTCTGGTGTTTTAATTTATGTTTTTATCGGTCAGCATTTTATCATTATTAGTCAGTATGTTTTCACTCAAAACATGATAGTGAAAAATCTACTGTTTAAAATCAGGACTGTCGTACCTCCGGTGCAGCACTGTCGCTAATGCAATAATCAAAATTTTGAGGTGCATCTTTCAAATAATATTAGACTTATCTATTTCATGTAGGTGTCGCTAGTTACATATGCGATATGAGCCATCTATTTCACCTTTACTTTTAAGTATATATCATAATAAAATAGTGTAATGTTAATATTAGAATGAAATATAATGTACTAGAAATAATATATGATTTACGAAAGAAAAGAGCAATGTTGTTGATTGTTCATGTCTTATATACTGTAAGTAGTAATAATCATTTTTTTCTTTTTTTATAAATTGTAATTTATTACTTTTTTATAGCTTTGATTACTCTTTTTTAATCTACCAATGTTTGGAAAATTTGACAATAACAAAGTTGACAATAACAATTATTTTTTTCTTTTTTTATACAACGTCTAGAGGCATACAAGCATACGATCCTATGAACACTGGTAATACATTAAGTATCACTCGCGTGATGCCACCTCTGCTGCTAACACAGCAACTCCTTGGGAGCGTACTGGTGACCTCACTCACATATAGAAACACAACAAATCTCCAGGGATTTATTATTTAGTTGCGGTTTTCAGTGAGTACTTCCCCAGTCGGGCTGCTTTGATGTGCCCTGCGTCTCTTAAAAATACCCAGACCAAGACAAACAGACATGCACACAAATGTTTGTCTTGTGTGGGAATCGAACTCACGAGCGTTGGTGTCAAAGCCGCATCATTAACCGTGGCCCACCGAGAATTAAAGATATATTAATACATGTGCTGAATCATTTCCAGACATATTTGTCAGTCAGATATTCATCGATTCTGTAGTAACCCTTCTTACTTAGAGTATTTTTGATGTGCTTTTTAAACATATTTTCAGGTAAAGACAGAGGTAATTTATTATAGAATAGAATACAATTTACAACAAAAGTTCTGGTCTTAGAAAGCCCATCTACCGGCATACACAATCTATTCCTGCTTCTAAGAATTTCACAAAATTTTGAAAACGACTCTATTTTTACGAGTATCTATTATGTTCTCATAAATACGAGTATACTGAGAGGTAACTGTGAGGATGTTTATTTCTTTGAATAGTTATCTAAGTGATTGTCTGGAGTTCATGTTATAAATAGAGCGGATGGCTCTCTTTTGTAATCGTATCTAGGCTGACTCCTCCAATGCTAATGGAGTGTAAGTTATATTAAAAGAAGTACTGAAAGCACAATCCTCATTGCACGCATCGTGGTCCAAGCCTTATAAGAAGCTTGTTTGAGAAGATTAGCTTCTCTGTAACGCCAAGCCAAGGATTTATTTCAGCTTCTGTTGTAACCAGTAGATGGTTGTTATAGCTCTCCATGCATTCCACATTTATCCTCTCCACTGCAGTTACACAGGAGTGTCTCCTGATTTGAAACTGAGCTAAATTCTGTCTTTTTTTTTAATGTAGCCTGTCAAAATGTCCTCATTGCGCCTGATGGAAAGCGTCAATGAGAACCAGATGTGAGAACAGCCATCACAGTGATTAGCGCTGTTCTGGCTGCCCGGGGGGGCAAGGGGTTGACGGCCCGCTAAGGTGCCTCTTCACACCTCGTCTAAACGACCTGGGATTATAGGAAGTGGGATACACATGCGCCGGATGCGAATTCCACATTTTGATAGTCCGACAAAGAAATGAGTCGCCGAACTTCTTAGTACGGGAGGTAAGCAACCCAACTCTATGTGGATGTGATCTCAGTCCAGCTCGAGTATTGCGGAGGAGGAAAGGAGAAGGAGGGACGAGCTCAAAGAGCTCCTCAGAACATTCCCCATGATAGATATGGAAGAGAACACTCAAGCTACCTATATCCCTACGTAGCTGAAGAGGTTCAAGGGAGTTAATGACCTCAGCGCTATCTATGATGCGTATAGCGCGGCGCTGCATTCTATCAAGAGCGTCAAGTAGATATTTGGCAGACCCGTCCCAGAGGTAAGAACAGTACACCACGCATGGCTAAACTTGCGCTTTGTATAGGAGGCAGCGCTGCTCAGGCGTGAAGAACCGTCTCACCCTGTTCAGGATTCCGAGTTTTTTAGAGGCCACGGAAATAACGCTCTCGATATAGTCTTTGGTGTTGAGGTCGCCTCTGATGTTGATGCCGAGGATGGCAAGGCTATCTTGTATCTGCAAAGGGGTGCTCTGAAAATAGGGAAGAGGATGGAATGGAGAGACCTTAGCACTAATTGCACACGCCTGGGTTTTATTGGCATTGAACTCAACCAAGTTGTTGGAGCCCCATCGAGAAATGCGATCCATCACCTGGTCAAGCTCAACGACAAGTGCACGTCTTTTACCCTCTACTTCGGCCTGGCTTGCCGCAGGTCATCCAACATATCGCGCATGAACTGTACTGTCATCTGCATAGCAATGTATGTTACCAAGTGATAATATATCATTGATATGCAGCAAAAACAGGGTGGGTGACAAGACAGACCCCTGCGGAACTCCGGCGTTTACACGCAGAAACTGCGATGACTAGCCGTCGCAAAGGACTCGTATACTACGTCCCTGGAGAACGGCAGTAATCCAAGCGCATAATCGAGTTGCTACACCGTATGTCGGAAGCTTGGAGAGAAGCGTGCGATGCCAAACCCGAGCTTTGGTAATATCTAGGCTGATGAGGCCAGGAGATCACCCGTAGACCGATTTGGTCTGAACCCGTATTGACGATCGTAAATTAACGAGTGATCTTCCAGATAGTGGATTAGTTGAGTATTTATAATCCGCTCAAACACCTTGCAGAGAATGGAGGTGACAGCTATGGGTCGGTAGTTGGCAGGGTCAGACCGATCACCTTTTTTGGGGACCGGTTGTATGTTCGCCTCTCTCCCGGTCTCCGGCACGATTTCCGAGGCATACGACATTCTATAGAAGCGAGTTAACACAGGAGCAAGTTCAGGGTGATTGAAGCGCTGCGCGGACATCACGTTGCCTAATGTGTATGTCCGACATCGTTGTCCCAAATTCACCTTAGTCTGATTCATGGCACTATACTAGGTCAGGGTAGGTCGCATCTGGTGCAGGGCACTTGGATCCCAACGAGCCGAGCGGCAGATTCATTGAGATGTTTATGTTCAACCAGATGTGTAGCTAGCAGAACATCCTTACAGGGTGCTTTTAGTTCCCCTATATCTAATATATTTGACGGTGATTGAATCAGCTGAGAATCTTCACTACACAAACTTATCCCACTACAGGGATATGGGTTAACCGAAGCGAATTTTAACCTTATTAGTGGTACCGTGTATCGTGATCGTGTACCTAATACACCCAAACGATACGCAACAACAAAATGACTGCAACCACGGATATAGTTTACATAAAAATGGCTCACATTGCATTTCCGTGGTAAAAAGATTGGTCGATTGAGTGGTCTCGAGGTGTCGATGGACATGCGACATCCCGATTGCTGCTTGAGTGCTATTCTAACTTAGCTACCAAAAAAATGTATAACGTGGCGAACGTCTCCATGTCTATAAATCGCTGTAAAACCGCGGTATAGCACCATCTACCTCCTGAGTTCTGTTAAGTGGGAATAACAATACACGGTACTGAGACATAGCCCTTCACTGCGGACCGTATGGGGAAGCTGAAGGTCGCTCAGTGTGTTATGGAAAGAGCTATGCTCGGGATCTATCTGTGTATAGAATCAGAAATGAGGACATCCGCAGTAGAACTAAAGTAACCGTCATCGCCCAAAGGATCAGCAAGCTGAAGTGGCAGTGCGCCGTTCACATAGTTCGTAAAATCGACAAAAGCTGGGGTAGAAAAGTTCTCGAATACCATACCCATAATGTTACACGCAGCGTCGGACAACCCTGCACTAGATGGAGGTTCGCTCAAGAGGTTTGTAGGGAATCGATGGATGCAGGTAGCACAAGATCGAGAGAAGTGACTCTCTAGAAGAGAGGCCTATGTTCAGCAATGGACGACGAAATTATGATGATGATAAACAGTCCACGCTAACGGATGAAATTTAACTGCTTTTTAATTAACATCGAATACACCTTTTTAAGAGAGGTAGAGAGTTTTTTAAGAGAGGTAGAGAGTTTTTTAAGAGACGTAGGGCGAGTCAAAGCAGCCCGTCTGGGGAAGTACCTACACCTCACAGGAAGCTGCAGCCAAATAACAACTTCCTAGAGGGTTGTTGTGTTCCTGCGTGTGAGTGAGGTCACCAGTAAGCTCCCAAAGTGGGTAAGGCTTGCTGTGTATGCAGCAGAGGAGGTATTGCGCGAATGATACTTAATATTTCGCAAGCGTTAGTAGGCTACAGTACCTGCTTTACATCAGGTGGGCCGTATGCTTGTATGCCTCTCGATGCAGTATAAAAAAAAACACCTGAGCCTGCTTGATGTTTGAAGCGGTGATGGTTAATATAGTTTATACAGAGACGGAGCCTGTTTGTATTTCATCGTTGTGTTAATTGAAACTAACCGAGAACGTAAGTGCAAAAAATTGGAGCAAGTTTGGTAGCCAAAGTGTAACTAGCCCCTTGTGCTATTTCTGTTCTTTTTTGGGTACAAGGTACATGTACCTAAACGTTGTAAGTATAAGTTGGGATGTGAGTGACTCGCTGTCATTTTTATAGCCAATGTCAACCCGTACGTGGTGTACTGTGTTAATTAACAAGCAGTCTAACAGAAAAAGTACCTCCACCTCACAGGAGGTCGTAGCTAAATAATAATTTCCAGTATGGTTACTATGTTTCTTCGACTGAGAATGCCACTACAAAGCTAGAGATGGGTACATTGACAGAGACGCTGAAAGCCAACTGATACTTCTTGTATCGACAGCGGCTTTCGATTTAATATCGGTCTTGCAGTTTGCTTATTTGTTATTTTAATGGTATAAAAGAGTTTAATAAATATATTTGCAATGATTTTACAGCGTCATACATATAAAAAAACATTGTAACGCTGTAAAAACATTGCGCTTGTCATAAACAGGTGACAGGGACCCGAGCGCACTTGGATCGCACTTCCGAGCTGCTAAAGAAAAGGGGAATATCATCGAGGTAGTCTACAGTAAAATGTGAGGTTAAGTTACCCTATGACCTACGACCCAATGCATGTAATATAATAGAGTAGACATTTAAACTTTGTAAACAGGTATAATGCTATATCTAGGCTTACGAACACTAAACCTCTACGGGTTAGAAATTGGATAAGCGAAAGAAATATAAAGGAGGCTCTACAATGCTTTTTCAACAACTGGAGTTTGACGATCCCTCTGAATTCAGATTGGTTGTGACAATGACGGCAGAAAACATTGAGGAGTTATTATCACTAATTTAAAAAATCAATTGAAATAGGTATAGAAATTTTAAAAATGTTTCCAATAAACAACAATACGTGTTCACTGTCAAACATTGAATACAGTACTAGAAAACGGGAACATTCTAGTGCTTAGCATTCCAGCGCTGGATTCGATCGCTGAACTGGAATGCTACTGGAATAATGTGAACCATTAGTGCATTTGTGCATGAAGGCATTATGTGCATTTGTGCCCAACTTTATCACTCTGCAATTGTGACACCAATTTAAGACTAAAGAGGTTGGTTTTAAGAAGCAATGGAAATGGAAAAGACGTAAAGATGCAATCTAGAACATAAAAGTAATATAAAAGGCATTACTTTGTCCATAAGTTAAGTCCATAAGGCAATGATGGGCGGACTTTTATTTCAACTTTCATACAAAAATGTCATAGGAGTTAGGGTTTTGCCGTCAAATAAATTGTACATGTTTTTCTATAAAGAATGTTAATAAGTGCTGATGAAATAGGTCGCAGAAGGTGGAAACGCAGTGATTTTTTTTTTGTATAGCCCTCAGATAAATGTTAACAACAATATAACTATGATTTTTGTAAATCATAAACTTTAGGAGAACGAGGCTTTCAAATATACGTGATTTTGGTTATGCAATTTTTCTGAAATTCTCACGAGAAAGTCCTTCATCAAATTCACGTCAAAAGCTTATTATATAGAGTTCCGGACGAACGAAAATGTCCATGGAACAAGTTGGGCCCACCTCGAACGCCTGACTGGCAACCAGGGAAGCTTTTTGCATCAGAATCCAGACTCTCTACGTTCTGCTATTACGCTCGAACAAATCACAAGCAAAAAAGTTTGTGCTTTCTTAACTGCTACCTGCTACATAGCATCAGAAAAACCATTGAAAAAATACTTTAAATGTTTGCTGCGTACTTCATATTTTTTTATGCCTACTACCTTCCTCTGGGTACTTCATATTTTTTTTATGCCTGCTTCACCGCCATTGAATCAATAAATAGAGTACTGGCGAAAAAAATACCTGATGCTAATTACTTAATAAAAATTGTGTTTTTGTTAAATATTTATTAATAAGACTACTTAATAAAAATTTCCACCGATACGGTAGCCTTAGCACTCAAATCCCGTTGGCAATGTTGGCATTGTAGATTCTGCGCCACTCTGCCTAAGGTTGCTCAAGACTTGAAAATCGTATAACATTTTTTGGACTGTAATCGACAAATCTATTGTATTTTTAAAATGTTTTACGCTAAGAGAATTTGCACTTTCACACACCCTACTTTGACGTAAACCTGTCGACGAATGAAAGAAGTTAGAAACGTCTGTCATGTCAGTATACTTACCGTAGATTCCTATCAAAGAGTAAAAAAATCAACTGACGACAAATTTATTTTGGAAATTCGATTTATAGTTATTTTTGCTCTGTGGGTACCCGCCTCTACGCGTTGAATGCATATTTCTTATCAAATCGATCGGCTTTAATACATTTGAATTAAAACAAATTAAATAATAATTAGTTATAGATAGATAGATATTTGAAAGAATGACGAAACAGATATTAAATGAAAAGTGGAAGGTGGTAGGAGCCGAGGAAGACCAAGACTAACCTACCATGAGCAAATTGGTCGTGTTTTATCAGAAGGTGATGTCAAGAGTCCTAGAAACCGGTGGGCGTGCGTGAAAAGAGTTATGAATGTTAAAGAAGCGAGTGAAATGTCTAAGGACCGCGTCTTATGGCGTTCGGTTCCCTCTGCCTACCCCGCAAGGGATTTGGCGTGAAGAAGAAAGATAGATAGATATTTCTTCATTAAAATTGTACTGCAGCTCAACATAAATAATCTTGTCAGAAAGCTCAGTTACATTAATATACAATAACATATACACAAATATATAATTTAACTCACATATATAATTTAAACAATAGATGGACACGGCCACAACCCATCTGGCGTATATATACGTAAACGTTCACAGCGTAAACGATAAATATTATTGTACCTACCTTAAAAATCTGTGTTCAAATAAATACCTACTAATAGATTATCCGAATTTTAAATGAGTTACAGGGGGATTTACACTGAGTCAAAATATATTCTGCATAAATCATTACTGGCACTGCTGGTCTGAGATAAACAAAAATTCCTGAACGAGATTACTACTTTACATACACAAGTTTCTTTTAATGTGTGCTTTCAACTTAAAAAAGAGCGTCTAACATTCAAAACTAAATTCTAAATTTAAACTTCATATTTCTTTACCCAAATTTAATAAAAATATAAACGTGATTAACATTAGGTTAAAGAAGGAGGGCGCATCAAAGCAACCTCTCCTAGCTGGCCTGGTTGTACGTCTACCTCATAGAAAATCACAGCCAAATAACAACTTCCTGGAGGGATGTTGTGCACCTGCGAGTGTGTGAGGAACCAGTAATCCTTTAAGGAGTTGATGTGTTTTTGGGAGAAGTGGAATAGAGCGAGTGATACTTAATGTATGTATTGCAAACGTTCATATCTTTACCTTTAGCATATATTCAAAGCTTACAGACCTTTTTTTTAATTAAAATATCTATTAAGGGATCATGTTAATAGTAGAGGAAAAGTAGAATGATATTTCTAAGCACATTTTTAAATAGACTAAGTCATGTCATGTAACTAAGTTTGACGCTGCCATGCTGACCCGCAAGATGCTTCTTCATGCTTCGTTTGAAGGATCCCATATTGTAGGAAGGAGGGAACACATGTGCAGGCAAGGCGTTCCACTTTTTAATGGTAGGACAAAGATAGGAGTTGCCGAACTTTTTGGTACGCGAAGAGATGTTCTCAACAGTGGAACGATGACATCGCAAGCCCGCACGTGTGGTTCTATGATTATTATTATTATGGTTGTGATGCCTTAGTGCATTGTTCCTTGATATTTGAATTTTCGTGTGCTAGGTATGCCTACCAAATAAAAAACAATATACTTACATGATATATAAAACAAAATTTTATTTAATACTTAAGTGTTACTAAGTCAATATAGTATGAAAAGTTTAATAAGTAATGTGAGTACGCTTAACTAAACATAAACGTCATCACTTTTGTAGCAAGTTTGTATGTTTTTTTAAAGACAAGATAAAGATAACAGATTTTTGTACATATTTGTAATTATCACTTGCTCAGTTGTGAATGCCAAGATCGTGATGAAATCCGCAAATCCAAGAAATTATATTTCAAAAGACATGGCGTGTTCTAAACTAAGAATATGGTCTGGTTTACCTTGTGGGTCACGGAGGTCTGCCGGCAGTCCATATCAAAATCAGTATCATCACTTAATCCTGAGGGTTAGGTAGCGGAACCCGCCAATCCTAATGGAATAGGAAACGGGATAACGCTAGGAAGATGAAGGTACATCGTAGTGCAAGTAGCACACATCTAGGTGTGCGAATCCCACTCGTACTTGACAGGCATTGTTAATATTTATAAAATATGAAATATATTAACAAAATATTTTTAAGGTTGGGCAAAGAATAAAATAAAATATGTGCTGAGCATCTTCATAATGCGAGTTGTGTCCACAGATAGGCGACAGTAGTCCAGAAGTAAAACATCGTGAGGAAACCCGTACAGCCAAGAAATTATATTTTGAAAGACGTGCGGACCTTATCTGAGATAGGTGGTTTACCCTCTGAGTTTGAAGGTCTAACGGCAGTCGCTCCATATCATAATTTCATGCTAGATATCATCGTCAAATCCTTAGGCTTAGGTAGCGGGCCCTGCCAATTCCAATGGGTTAGGAAGCGGGATAACACTAAGAAGAAGATGAAAAAATATTAGTAAACGCTATGCTACCTGAACCTTCCTTAGGTTTAGGTTTAGGTAACTTACCCCGCCAATCCTAATGGATTAGGAATTAAGAAGAGACGATAGTAGCCCGGTGACATAGGTACTTACTAGGCCATATTTAAATGTATGGTCACTTATTCAGACTTTATTGACTACTTTGAGTTGATGAAATCTGGGAAATGCAGATATACCCACATGAATGCGGGTTATAAAATTATATTAATAATGTAACTTAACCAATGTAACTTAGGTATACACGGAAACAAGTTTGGAACGGTGATGATTAAAGTCTGAACGAATTTTCCAGCAGTTGAGCGACTGGACTGCATTGTTTTGTTTTTATGAGCGCGGGGTGCCTTCATGCGCAGTCAAGTGATTTATTAGTTTGTGACTAAAGAACATTCGAAAAAGAAATAAGATACACATGATATAATACAAGTACCTAGTAAATGTGACAAACCCTCCGAGATCAGTACTACTAGGTATGGTAATTAAATTGTTTTTCTGAATAATAGCAAGAAAATCGTCAGCGTATGCCTAAATGAATATTCTTATACCTGAAGCACTGTTTTGCAAAATTAGCTAAAGTGTACAATGATTGGAATTTCGATTTCAAACAGACTCCCCGAAGAACGGAACATTAAATTGACAACATTTCTTATTGACAATAAACCGTTTGTTCATAAAATTTTCCACAATCATCGTTCTCAGAGCATTTAGATTCCTGTGGAAGTCACATAAGACTCAAATATACCCTGATTTATATTGATAAATCCCTAAATACTTAATAATGTTAGAAATGTTCTTCGAATAAGAGATCAACTCAAATATACCCTGATTTATATTGATAAATCCCTAAATACTTAATAATGTTAGAAATGTTCTTCGAATAAGAGATCCGGCTGCAATAAGCTAAACCATGAAGAAGAAGAAGTTACCGATTGACGTGCTTTGAAGATGTGACATTGACATGACAGTTGAAAGAAATAAAAATAAACATTGTTTGTTTTCATCTTAATTTTTATCCTTGATACTTATACCAAAGTAGCTACCTTTTTTTCTAAATTTATTAGGTAACATACATCATGGCTGCTCCGGCGCCAAATGAATTAAACAGTATTAATTTACGAGCCTGCCGTGTATGCCTCAATTCCAAATTTTCCAATGGAATAGTTTTAGACATTAATAGTGAGTGGTTGAGAGTATTCGAATATTGCGTAGGTTTAACAGTAAGTACTATCTTTTATTATTATTGTAACTTCTAAATTCCAAAACAAATTGAAGGTATGGTAGGTAAAATGCTAGATTTTATAACCTATTTTTAAGCATTTATTGTACCAACTATGTCAATTTTAATATTTTTGTAGTCAGCCAATTTATGAAGAATATCGTTTTCGTAAATTGTGATCACTTAATTGTCTAAACCTGAACTATAAGGCCCTAAAAAGTACCTAATTAATTAGTAACCCATCAAGGTTGCTGATGACTGGGTGACAGTGAGCAATAGTTCAACCCTCAAGTGAAGCATATACTCATTTGCTCCTGCAATATAAACAAAACAACGATCACAATAAATCTCATTTTTTTTTATATAATGTTAGAAGACATACCAGCATAGTGTTTACCTGATGTAAAGCGGTTACCGTAGCCTATCAACACTAGTAATACATTAAGTATCACTCGCGCAATGCCTTCCTCTGCTGCTAACACAGCAACTCCTTAGGAGCTTACTGGTGACCACACTCACATGCAGAAACACAATAACCCTATAGGTGTTGTTATTTGGTTGTGGTGTAGGTGGAGGGACTTCATTAATATTTAGAGGTTAATATTATTTAAACTAGATTTATTAATAAACTGACATTATTGGTTTAAACTTTTAGATTGACAACGATGAGGTTTCAAGAAGGCTGTGTAGAAACTGTGCCCAACATTTGACCAATTATGCTGAATTTAAGAAACAATGTTACAATTCACATAAAGTCTGGAAATCCCTTAAGCTTGAAACGGTGAGTAAAGAAAACAAGACTTGGTCAGTATTTAAAATATAGTTCTTTGATATGGTCATGTCTCTGTCAATCTGTCTTATCTATCTACTTGGGCTGTGTTCTTTTATCATTGCCAGTGCCAGGTAAAAAGTATTTAAAAAAAAAAGAAGATTGCGTCAAAGTAGCCCGTCTGGAGAAGTACTTCCCCATCTCACAGAAAACCGCAGCCAAATAATGACTCAACCAAATAATGAAAACATAGTGGGTTGTGCGTTCCTGCGTGTGACTACGGTCACCAGTAAGTTCCTAAGGAGCTGCCATGTTAGCAACAGAGATGGCATCATACGAGTGATACTCAATGTATTACAAGCGTTCTTAGGCTACAGTAACAACTTTACCCCAGGTGGGCCGTATGATTGTATGTCTTCTGATAATGCATTAAAAAAAAAATTATGTCAGTCATTCAGTCAGGCAGTCAACTATAGAAATTTAGCATCCATTCACTATTGCCTGTGAATGGATGGAATTATTTGTATAGAGCACCTCTGTGCATTCAGATAAAATGATAAGTCATTAGTGTCTCAGTTGATATTCTAAGTCTATCCTTAAACTCGTAATTTAAAAATGCTGACATTTGCAAACCTGCAGTCAGGTCTGTGTCCTTTTATATGGTTATTAGGCTGGTTCTTTGGACAGTAGGTTAAAGAACATAACATATGCAAGTAATAATCATCATCAAACCTTTGTTTCTGTTTGTACCAGTTTTTCATATACCTACATCTTCACTGAATGTACTACCATTTGGGTAGTACATCAACTTCTGCATTGTATATCTGTTTCATAACTCTTTTTATGTTTGGCTATGCAAATTTTACTCTCTGCTTTAAAAAGTGAGCAAAATCTTGACTGAGTGTAACGCTATCAAAGATAATGGTACGTGCAAATAAAAACTTTAAAATATACAATGCAACTACAGTATCGGTAATATAGTTCAGTTGCATGCTATTTAAAGAAAATACTCATGGTTCAAACTTTACAGTGCTTTGATTTTTTTGATATGTGTAGTATTTGTATGCAATCGATTTTGTTTTGTCAGATATGCAACTTAGGAAACAAAAACAAAATTGAAAAAGCCAGCAAGCATTCAGAACCTACATCAACATTGACCTGTGATAGTATATTATGTGCTGATACTGAGAATATTAGTATTAAAACAGAAAACAATGATGTTCATATGGAATACGAAGAACATGTAAATGTTGAATATTTAGACAAATTTTGCAATGAAATTAACAGTGAAGTGAATTATGAAGCAGTATTGGAATTTGGAATAGATAAAGACCAATCATCAAAAAAATCTGCAAAAGACTTTGAAAAGTTACCCAATCGAAAAGTCAGTGTGAAAAGAAAAAAAAGAAAACGAACAATTGTCAACAGAAATAATTTACAGCTGCCTGTCTTGTCAGTACCCTCAGTTCATTATTGCGGTAAGTTATTATAAAATAGTTAAATTTATCCTGTTACCTTAAACCTGCAATTCTTGGATATATATAAATATACACAAAATGTAAAAATATATTTTACGTACCTCGTAAACTGCTCTATTTGGATCAAATTTTATATTTTAATAAGGTTTTACATTTTATGATATACAGGTGTATTTCTTGACAGAAAGCAATTCTACACGAATAATCATAAAAAACACTGAGCGTTGCTCGGTCGCCCATGTAACTTTATTATAATACTAGCTGTGCCCGCGACTTTGTCCGCGCAGAATAGTTATGTTTTTATTATTTATTTTAATAAACTTAAATAAAATTTCTAAAATAAAAGTAGCCTAAGTTACTCCTTATTACATCAGCTATCTGAAAGTGAAAGCCCTATCAAAATCGGTCCAGCCGTTTCAGAGATTAGACGGAACAAATAGACAGCCAGACAGACAAAAATTGTAAAAAAATATTTTAGTATATGTACCGTGTATACATCCATATGCATTTATTAAAAAGCGGTTATTTTAATATTACAAACAGACATTCCAATTTTATTTATCTGTATAGATTTTTGTGAGCAGGTCACAAAAGACTGTGTTATAAATATAAATATTGTTTTATATGAAGTCTAAATCCTCCTTCTACAAATCGTGCCATCGACATTGAATTAATCGTCATATATCGGAACAAGAATGGTTGCA
The DNA here is from genome assembly GCA_947507595.1 of Pyralis farinalis. Taxonomy (NCBI): domain Eukaryota; kingdom Metazoa; phylum Arthropoda; class Insecta; order Lepidoptera; family Pyralidae; genus Pyralis; species Pyralis farinalis. The sequence continues at coordinate 11,350,222 of OX382271.1, read as the reverse complement.
CTGTGCAGTCCCCAACAGTTTTACTTCCCTAGAATTTAAGTTGTGGAATAAATTTCCTTCCAAGAACTTCAAAAAAAAGAAACTTCAAAGAATTGTTAAAACAAGTCTCCTCATAAGTGCTGATAGTAAGCATCTCAAGACTTGTAACCTTTAGTCTCAGCCGTAGCTTACAATAAATTCTTAGCATCAGGCAGGCTATATGTTTATGTGACATTTAGATGATTAAAAAATTCTCCGTCTCCCTGATTGTAAACCTATAAAAATGATTTCTTTCTTTCTTTCTTTCTTAACAAGTGACTACACTACCGTAACTGTTTATCATCAGGCTGCGCTTGTTTCCATATTAGAGGTTTAAAAAACATTACAGGAAAATAGGCCAGTGACTGAAGGTAAAAATCGGGTACAACCTCCCAATTTTTCCAAGATAGATGGATTTTCTTAAAAAATTGTAAATAAGCTCTACATACCCTCAACTTCAAAATCCACCCTATGCCGATGCTTATTACTCTTAAGGGTGAAAACTACCCCTAATTGGCAAAAAATATTAAATTCATAAATTTCAGTATTTGATGAATAAAAAAATGTATGTAGCTTTTAATTACAGATAATTTCATATTTTGAGACACTATTTGCTAGTTTTCAACCCCTATTTTATTAATTATACCCTTCTAAAACACCCCTTATTTTACAAATTAATTTAAAAAAAAATTCGTCGCTCGTTTAGTTTGTGAGGGAAAGACACAGGCACACACGTACACGCATAAAAGTTGTTTGAGTACTTTACGAGCTCGGTAGCTCAGCCGTGAAAGACGCGACTTTGACACCAACGCTCGCGAGTTCGATTCCCACACAAGACAAACATTTGTGTGCATGAACATGTTTGTTTGTCTTGGTCTGGATGTTTTAAGAGAGGTAGGGCGCATTAAATCAGCTCGCCTGGGGAAGTACCTCCACCTCACAGAAAACCGCAGCCAAATAACAACTCCCTAGAGAGTTTTTTTTTTTTTTTAGCCCCGTGGACTGTCGGGGAATTCGTGCACCCCTGCCATGGGCAAGGCTATTTCGACAACAATCTATTTATAACATTTTTAAAACTTATTACATTAAATATAAAAATATAAATTATCACATTCATACATCATACTTTCTTCCTTTCCACAATTCCTTCTTTCATTCATCATCTTTCAGTATTAATCTCTAAAATTCTAATATTTGCCCGTTTTGAACGCCGGTGAAATTATTTTCTCTGTTTTCGAACTTCCCTCCCCATACTGCGTCAGTCCAGACACGGGCGACAGCGAGATTCGCAGCTCCACCTAGCCACCGCGATCCCATCGGCTATACAAGTGTATAGCCGAGGTATACAACATTAGTCCTAGGTGGAGCTGCTCTGCTTGTTCCTATATATGACAGCCGTGGCTAGACTGACGCAGTATTTTAAAAATTTTGTTCTACCTTTCCCCACCACTATTTCGGAGACCGTTGTTTCGGTGACCCGCATTCCCAACTCCTACTCCAAATCGTACCTCTGTTTGGAGAATGCGGGACACCGAAACAATATGTGCTGCACTGTCTGGTCCACGCCGGGCTCGCAGAAGCAGGATGGGTCATCCGCGCACTTGAGAACCCACCATGCCCCGAGAGGACCTGCGTGGTGATGCTCGACGGCACCATTTTGCCCACGATACCGTACGCCTCCGCCGCACTCGGGAAGAACAGCTTCGTCGTCGAAGCTGTTGTTCCCGATTTGTATCTCCTGTCCCATTCGTCAATGGTCCCCTTACGGATCATACCTTTGACGAATGAGACAGGGCAGCGGTCGTAGTCTGGCCGCCTCCGCAACCCCAGTGCGGCGCTCGTGGCGAGTTCATCGGCACGTTCGTTCCCCTCCAACCCCGCGTGTGCTTTGATCCAGAACAGCGAGACGCTCTTACCCTGGCTTTTGCACAGTTTAAGAGCGTCCCGTGTTTGCACCGCCAGGGGATGGGGGGACTCGACGTTCGCCACCGCCTGGAGCGCCGCCATGGAGTCGCTGAAGATGCCAATACTGGGTCCATCGCAGCTCAAAGCGCACTCGGCCGCCGTGCAGACAGCCAGGAGTTCCGCCTGGTAGACGGTACAGTAGGACGACAAAGCAAGCTTGAGGGCCTTGGTTTCGGCGTCGCCGTTCCATATGGATACAGCGGCACCAACCCGGCCCTCAATCTTGCTGCCGTCCGTAAACATTCGCAGGGCAAAGTTGGAGTGTGCCCTGCATTGTTCCTCGTCCACCAGGCTGCCGAACTCCAAGCTATCTAGCTCCGCGGGATGCGGGGCCTCGATCTTCGAGGCCATCCGCTCGATCTCCCTGTCCCCGAGCAGCGGATGGGGTAGCCCCCTCTTGGCCTCGTACAAAGAGGCGACCTCGCGCACTCTGAGGTCAAGAGGCAGCACCCCGGCCAGCAGCAGTGCGGAGTTCAGGGAGACCGTGCGGTAGGCTCTGCAGATCTTCTGCGCGAAGCCCCGCTGTACGCTGTTGAGCTGTTTCTGGATGCCCAGCTTATTGACCGCTGGAGCCCATGCGGCGGCAGCGTACAATATCGTAGGTTCCACTACGGCTGTATATATAATCTTCACTACTTCAGGGTTGAGACCCCAACTGACGCGGGCCGTACGCGCAAGGCGCCCGTATATGGCCACTGCCCTTTTACAGACAGTAGCCACGTGCGCGTTGAACGTCAGACCCGCGTCAATCGTCAACCCCAGTAGTGTGATCTGCCGAGACATGCCAATGTCTATCCCGCCCATGGTAAGCCCATGTAAAAAAAGGATTTTGTAGGTAATTTTATGGCCTATAAGCTCATATACATTTTATATTTCTCAGATCCTCCATTTTATAAAGGTGAACGGTGAAAGGTCTGAAGGGCGGCACGGATTTCTTACTAATGCTTACTTTGACAAGCCATATCTCGGAAAATTTGAAGCTACAAAAATTTTATATTATACATTTACTGAGTTATTTTAGAGAATAGAAATTTTTTTGATGAATATCAAAAAATCGATTCCACTTTAAACATATTTTTTTCAAAAATAAGCATTTTATACTGGTAAAACTTTAGGATCATATTTGTAATAATAAAGTAAATTAATATGTCAATTTACAGAATTTTATCTCGATGTGGGTAGTGATGAGTAGTTTCATTGTTGATTTTTTTCGTAAAAAAACTCGAAACTCATTTTATTTTCACCACAACTCCGTTATTTTTCATGCTAAAGGCATTTATAAAAACGCATTTTGAAGGTTTCTTTGTGTTCTTTAAAAATGATCGGAAGCATTTTCATCGTAAAATGTACCGTTTTTTCGCAATTTAATGTTGAAATCTTTAAATTTTGCGTTGAAAAAATAAGGCCTAACTTCAATGAGCCATATCTTTGTTTGTATTGGACCTAGATAAAAAAAAGAAATAAAATTCTTTGTTTATTTATTAACTATAATTTTGATTCCTACAGTTTTTTTTACAAAATCTATAAATTTTGAGTTATTTGTGAAAAACATTAGAAAAACGTCGTTATATTGTAAAAAATTGACGTTTTCAATTACTAATATCTCAAAAACATTGATTTTTCGAAAAACTTTTATAGAATATTTTTTGCTTAGAATTGATTCTTCTATCGATTACTATTTTTTTATTTTCCCACCTCCGAGTTAGGGTGGTATTCATTCCTAACAAAAAAAACAAACATAATAGCATAGATTTTACTTTTGGAGGTATTCCCTACTTACTGTCAAAATTTCAGCAAAATCCATCTTTCTTGAAAAAATTAAGAGCAAAAACCCTTCAGTCACTGGCCTAAAACTATAACGGCAGAAAGTATATTAATGAATCCCTAGAAGAACCGAAAGCGCTTTTAACCCTTCGAAACCCGGGTGGTCGTATACGACCGCGAAATGTATGGGAAAACGTATATAACGGGTTCTGATTGCTCAATAAACAATTAGCACTTGGATGTTTTATATATATATATATATTTGGAATCACTGTAGTGTCTGCTTGGTCATGTAAATTTTGTATAGTTTGATCCTTATAGTCAGTTTCCATTCTATCATAGTTTTTTGTTTAAGGATTGTGTGATGTGACGTCATCAGAAAGCGTTTTCATAAGCAAACATATAGAGGAACATGCAAGTAGTAAAGAGTTAAATTGCAAATGTTGTGATTACGAAGGCAGAGATTTTGCAGATATGGTTTCACATAGGTATGAGAAAATATTTATTTTTCTTTTATACTTAGTTGTAATTATAATGTATAGCTACTTGTTTTAAGGTCTGGGCACATTGGCTTTAGGGCGGGGCAGCCACAAATCTACGACGATGCAGTCAATGTTTTGTTGTTGATGTCACATTGACGCTTAAATATACGCTTAAATATCTAAACTGAAAAAAAATGATATAGAGAAAAAAAAATATTTTTTTATGTTTGTTTGTAATTGATACATTTGAAAAAAAAACATACATACTTTTGGAAAGCTACATTAGCAGCGAGTATTATTTTTAAAAATTTAGAGAGATATGCGTAGTGAGTAGAAACGCAGCGTCCCCCACACGATGGACAGACGATCTTGTGAAGATCGCAGGGAGCCGTTGGATGCAAGCAGCACAAGACCGATCGCTGTGGAAGTCTAAGGGGGAGGCCTATGTTCAGCAGTAGAGTTATTCGACTAAATATTTTCATAATTTAAGGATGATTATGTACATGTAAATTCCTTTCGTTTCAAAGTCAAAGTCAAAATCTTTTTATTCCGTAAAAATGTCGTCAGATACTTTATAATATGCCCTGCTACACAATTTGGCTTTAATAATAGTTTTAAATTTGTTTATTGACATTTCTCTTATATTGCTGGGAAGTTTGTTATAGAACCGTATACATTGCCCCATAAAAGAATTACTTATTTTGTGGAGACGGCTTGGATGTAACACAAGATTATGCTTATATCTAGTATTTAAAGTTTAAAGTTACGACTGGTATAGAAATACTAAGAGCAGTGATAACCCAGTGGATAAGAAACCAGCCTATTGACCACCTGGTCCCCGGTTCGAATCCTAGCGGTATTTATATACACTTGCTCGTCAGTGAAGGAAAACATCGTGAGGAAACCCACACGCCCAAGAAATTATATTTGGAAATACGTGTGACTTAACCTAAGAAAGATCTGGTTTTCCCTCTGGGTTGTGGAGGTCTCACGGCAGTGGCTCCATGTAAAAATCAGTGTCTTCGCCAAATCCTTAGGATTAGGTAGTGGACCCCGCCAATCCTAATGGATTAGGAAAACGAGATAACGCGAAGAAGAAGACTGGTGTAGAAATGCCAATAGTAAGAAAAATGCCACGGCGAATATACCCATGCGATCCGTATCGGGTCGTCTACTCTCCCATATAATTCAATTGATTTATTCACATATCATAGTTTACGCAGCGCCAGTGTCACTCGTTGCGACGCACGTTTTCGATTAGCTGCACGTTACGTTACGTAGAACATACACTTCGCGACGTTTGCCACTTAACGTTTTTAAACTAGTAGTGTTGTGAATAATAAAAAAATATTTATATCACAGTCGATTTATTGATTTGACTAAAACTACGAGGGTCATTTGAAAAGTTCTTAGCCTAACATGGTTAAAGTCATTGTTTTTTTTTATAACTACCCTCATTTTGTAGTTACATTATTTAGCAACAAGTATGCACAGTTTAATTTATTCACAGTAACTCATTGTTCGTTTACACGTGATACCGTAAGTCAAGTCAGAGCTATTTTTGAAAATGGATAAAATTGAACATCGTGCAGTGATATGAATTGAATTGAAGACCTGAATTTGAAAGGTTTAACTCCAAAAGCTATACATGAAGACATGTCTGCTACTTTGGGTGACTCCGCTCCTTCGTATGCGACTGTTAAAAACTGGGTGGCAGAGTTTAAACGTGGTCGTGAGACCATTCAAGATGAGCCCCGTAGTGGTCGGTCTTCGACTGCTTCCACTGATTAAAACAAAGAAAAAATCTGTGATTTAATTTTATCTGATCGAAGATTGACTGTCTAGGAGATAGTTAAGACTGTAGGCATCTCATCTGAGCGAACACATCATATAATTACTACTGAACTTGGATTCTCTAAGGTGTCTGCGCGGTGGGTACCGCGGCTGCTTTCAGTGGAACAAAAACGCAACCGACTCACAACTTCTCGCGACTGTTTAGAGTTATATGAAGCTGACCCAATAGAATTTGTTGAAAGATTTATAACCATGGATGAAACCTGGGTTCACCACAATACACCCGAGACAAAAGAACAGTCGAAACAATGGAAAAGAGCAGGATCGCCCACCCCAAAGAAGGCTAAGGTGGTTTTATCGGCGGGCAAAGTCATGGCATCCGTTTTTTGGGATACAAAGGGTATAATTCTCGTGGATTATTTAAAAAATTGGCCAAGTGCGAGTGGGACTCGCGCACGAAGGGTTCCGTACCATTATCTATAAAAAGGCAAAAAAATCACGTTTGTTGCATGGGAGCCCCCTTAAATATTTATTTTATTCTATATTTTAGTATTTGTTGTTATAGCGGCAACAGAATTACATCATCTGTGAAAATTTCAACTGTCTAACTATCACGGTTCATGAGATACAGCCTGGTGACAGACGGACGGACGGACGGACGGACAGCGGAGCCTCAGTAATAGGATTCCGTTTTACCCTTTGGGTACGGAACCCTAAAAAGGGTGAAACAATAAACTCCGATTACTATTGCAACTGTTGCGTCGTTTGAGAGAAGAAATCAAAGAAAAACGTCCAGGTTTATTGAGAAGAAAAGTCTTGTTTCATCAGGACAATGCGCGCAGAAATCCATCATTGTGGCTTCGAATTGTTACCTCATCCCCCATATTAACCGGATTTAGCACCGTCCGACTTTTATCTGTTCCCAAAGCTGAAAATATTTTTAGGTGGTAAACATTTTTTTACAAATGAAGAGGTCATAGCCGCCGTGGACGCTTATTTTGAGGAGTTAGACGAAGATTTTTTTAAAACGGATATCGAAGCCTTACCGGATCGATGGAAAAAGTGTTTTGAGCTCGGAGGAGAGTAGGTTAAAAATAAAAATAAACTCAAAATCGTGTGGTTTCATTAAGTATGTTAGGCTAAGAACTTTTCAAATGACCCTCGTAGCTCTATTTCTTACAGTTTATAGTTGTCTTTGGCACGATCTGTCACAGATTTTCTTATGGATAAGTTCAAATAGCCCGCCTAAGTGCTGCTCCTCAGCTGCTAACACAGCAACTCCATGGGAGCTTACTGGTGGAATTCTCTTCTAACTGAGCTACCAGGAAAGCTCGTGATGGTGGCACATTTTTCCATTTTTATATATCTATATATCGCTGTAAAGCCGCAATAAAAGTTACTGCGACTTTGTAGAAAAATGTAGCGCGGTATATAAAAAAAAATATTTAGAAAATATTAAGTAGAGCGATAAGAATTAATAATACTGTACATTGCCTTAGAAATATATGTACATAGAGCTAATAGGTGTTATGGTATTCGTCACAACTGAAAGAAAAAAAGACAAATTTTGCTCGAATACGATTCAGCACATCTTCAAAGATCGAACCGTACAAATATTAGTTCGATTCACCACAAATGTATTTGGTCCACCGTATTCCAAAGGAGGGAAGTAGTGCCTGTTACCTGTCACACAAATGTGTGTGTGGTGTAAATGGCGCCTTGATGACTAGCATCATAATTTATCTTCACTTCTGTTCCCTCCCGAGGAATCCACCTAGGCAGCTAGGTAGGTTCCTGGTTAGGATTCTACTAATGCGACTTTAATCTATTTCTCCAGCAAATAATTTGATAGCCTGAAGTATACTAGTGGCTTGTAGAGAGATTTTGCTGGTATACGTCTCGTTCCACCTTATACTTCGTATCTTTAGAATTACTATTAGACCCGTTTGTAGTTAATTAATTTTATCAAAACATCTTAAATATCCAAAATTAAGATAAGATATTTTTTTCTTTGCCATTGGGCACTCGCGGGCACTTAGACACGTCTTACATGTTTAAAATAAATCTGTATTTTATTAATTTCTCATAACTTTCTTTAATGTTATTTTGCTGATATATTATGAATTGTTCCAGATATAATCATTATCCAAAGGACATAAAAATTCGCTTCAGCTGTCATATATGTAATAAAACGTGTAGACATAGTAGGATTCTACAGTTTCACTACAGATCAGTGCATGTAGGTAAACCGGGCGGTTGGTGCACTGTTTGTAATAAGACATTTACCAGATATAAGTACTGGAGAAACCACGAACGGCTTCATAAGGAGGAGACAAAAAAATATATCTGCGACCATTGCGGCCGACAGTAAGTATTGATTTAGTTGTTACAGGCACAGCTGAGATAAAAGCAGTAGGGCAACTTCAAACAAGGCCGCTTAAGTCCGAGTCGGACTCGCGCACCAAACTATTCGTAAGTTACTTGTACCGCATAACTAAGTTCGTTTACGAAACTGTGTTAGTTAGAAACATTCTATTGTCCTGTGCGATACGGTCTTACATCACGCTTTTCAGCGATAGCATAAGTAATGACTAAAGAAATGTTTTATTATAATTAAAAAACCGGCCAAGTGCGAGTCGGACTCGCGCACGAAGGGTTCCGTACCATTATCTATAAAAACGGCAAAAAAATCATGTCTGTTATATGGGAGCCCCACTTAAATATTTATTTTATTCTGTTTTAGTATTTGTTGTTATAGCAGCAACAGAAACACATCATCTGTGAAATTTTATTCTGACTTTTCGGATAGTTTTGATAAAATCTATTGCTCAATTCGAAATTGTATCCATAAAGAGCTATGGTAAGTAAAGAGTGCACAGTATGTGCCAGCATTCAAGTCAATATTGCTAAACACATTATCTATTTGTGCGTTGTAGTAACAACACGAGGAAGTTTCGACTTTTAATCAATATGGTCAAAATATTTTTTCAAAGGTGCATTCTCATTAGATTCCAGTAAATCTACATTAAAATCCCCGCAAACTATAGTCGGAGGCAACGGGAGTGTTCTGCCATCAAATATGACATTATTAATTGCATCTAAAAAAATTGTTCCAGTTACATCGAGGGGATCCTAGTGCTGTCGAATATAATTTTATTTGAATTTTAAATTAAATATTTTGTAAATATTTCAAGTTTCTACCTGTTATCGTTATTAAGAACGAGAAAAAAATGGGATAAAAATCAAATTTGTTGTATGGGAGCCCCCTTAAATATTTTAATTTAATTATTTATTTTTAAAGTGAATAATATCACTCAATATTATGTGAATATTTCAAGCGTCTACCTGTTGCCGGTATCAATATCGGGAGCCTCTTTAAAATATTTATTTATTCTGATTTTTAGTATTTGTTGTTATAGCGGCAACAGAACTACATCATCTGTGAAGATTTTAACAGTCTAACTACGATCATGGTTCATGAGATATAGCCTGGTGACAGACGGATGGACGGACAGCGAAGTCTCAGTAATAGGGTCCGTTTTACTCTTTGGGTACGAAACCCTAAAAAGAAACGAGTAATATTTGTTACAGGAAAACTAGAAAAATAAATTTTTAGGTATCAGGTTTGATCATCATAAAACAATTGTAACTCTTCATCTGCTGTGATTATATCAGTCTATATAAATTTCAGAGATAAGGGCGGTACGGAGGGATAGTCTGTATTGGACAGACGGACCGATAGATGCACGTCTCTACAATATTCTATATGATGGTCCCTAGTGTTGTCAGTCACGGCTGATCTTTCTAAATGATTAATAATAATATATAATATGTTGTGTCTACATGAGTCTGCAAACATACCTGATACGCTGCAGTTTCTCGGTAACCTCAGAAGCGCTCTCAACCATTATCATTACCCTATTTCACCCATGGACTGCACGTAAAGACTGTACAATAAACCTGACAGTTTACCTTAGACAATGTTAATGACTGACGCTTTATGGTTGCCGAGTAAAGCACAACTCACTACCTGCCATCATGACGATACTAGTAACCAAAAGCGAGCGTTGGCAATTACCAATGCAAAAAAGGTCTTAAGTGCGCTAGTTTACGTACTGGTTATATCATTACAGTGTTAGGACCTACTTACCTATAGTTCAGGAAAGTGGTCTGTTTTAAGTTCCAGTGTTTAGCTATCTGTATACTAAATGTCATCAAAATCAGTTTAGTGGGGCTCTCCTCGCGTGGGTTACGGAATAGTGCCCTATATCCGACCTCTATTAAGCTTTCATGCTATTTTCATACCAAGTTTCAACTAAATCGGGGTTGTACGGTATAACTATGTACGAACAGACAAACAATCAAATACACATTAGTATTTACAGTACTGAATAAAACGGTTGTTAAAAGGTAATGGAACATTGTATGTAACTATTTTTTGGATTGACGAGCTCATTGGTGCAGTGGTTAGTGACGCTACTTTGACACCAACGCTCCTGGTTTCGATTCCTACACACGACAAAAATTTGTGTACACGGATATGTGTGCTTGTCTTGGTCTGTGTGTTTTCTATGTATCATAAGTTTGTATTTACAAAAAGAATATGTATTTACGTATGTTTCTCAGTTATCTAACACCCATTACACGAGCTTCGCTTCCTTTGGGGCTGAGAAAAAACTTCTGTAAATTACATGACGATTATCTTTCAGTTACTTGTTCAGGAATCAGTTAGAGGCCCACTGGCGTGACATTTCCGACGTAAAACCTCATATTTGCGACGTATGTGGACGCCGATTTAAACGATTCCGAAATATGATGGTAAGATATGCTTATCATGTTTTATATTTTTTTCATCCCTTCTCTTTTATATCCCTTTTCATCCCTTCGCTTAAATAATAATAAGTTGATCCAATAATATCTAAAACTCGTGGATCTATCTTATACCTTTTTCCCTATCTAGGGAGTAAGAATTTGCTTTTTGTATGAATGAATTCAGGTCTGTAGTATGATTTTCTTATTGACGAGATATGTAGAGCCGTGGTTAATAACGCTACTTTGACACCAACGCTTGTGGGTTCGATTCCCGCACAGGACAAACATTTGCGTGCATGAATATGTTTATTTGTCTTGGTCTGGGTATTTTTAAGGGAGGTAGGGGGCATAAAAGCACCCCGCCTGGAAGTTCCTTCATGTCACAGAAAACCGAAGCCAAAAAACAAATCCTTGGAGGGTTGTTGTGTTTCTGCGTGTAAGTGAAGTCACCGGTAAGCTCCTAAGGAGTTGTTATGTTAGCAAGAGAAGAGCATCGCGCTAGTGATACTTAGACTATTGCAAGCGTTCGTAGGTTACGATAACCACTTTACATTGGGTGGGCCATATTGTATGCTTCCCGACGTTGTATAAAAAAAAGGAAATTCGTTTGCACATGTTTTTTGTGTTTTTCCTCAAAATTGACTAAACTTATTATCTTTATTATTCATAAGTATTTTTGTTTAAAATTTCACATAGACACTCACCTGATCATCATTCTATTATAATGATGATCAGTTGAGGGTATGTCTATTTGAAATTTTGAACACATACTGGTAAAGATGATAATCTTTATAGTCAAATACTACAAGTGGTGTATCCAGATAATTAACGAATAGGGCTTCAGCGAATTAGAGTTAAAATGCACCAAAGCATTCAACATTTAGGTACTTTACAGAAGTCGCATTCACTAGAAACTTGTTGTGTTCTTGTAAGTTAGAAAGGTAACCAATGAATTCTTAAGGAGTTACGACTATCATTAATCTTTACCTTGCAATAGCTCATGGACTGTACAGTCGGCAGTTTCAGTCGGAATAGTGATTCTAAGAGTTAATTCCCACTCAAAGAGCAACGGCGCGCAGCGGTCGCGGGCTGCCCCGCGGTGCCTCCTCTGACTGGTCGCTACAGGGCTCGTCCGGCCTTGCGGCTGCTCCTTGCTACTTATTCTATCGCTTCAAATAAAATTAAACTTTTTACTTTAGTTAATAAGATTCATAAGTACCCGGTAATTTACTGCAAAACCTCTGCGCACCGCTGCTCTTTTAGTGAGGATTGTCTTTAAAGTTGGATAACAGTTCATTCAAATAGCATAGAAACCTGGCAGATTCAGACCTACATTGTCGAACGCCATATACTCGCAATTCTCTTAAACTGTCCTGTATAAAAAAAGGGCAAGAACTATCAGACCTGTAGGTGGCAGATCTAGACCTACGTTGTCGAACGCCATGCAATCGGAATTCCCTTGAAATGTCAGTCTCAAAGCGTAAGAAGAACCTGTAAGTCTATGATTTGTTACAATCGATGATCTTCCGGCAGACAGTTGGGCCTTTTATAAATATCTAATTCTACAGCAAACTTCTTTATTTACAGTCGCATCTTTCTACCGCTCATGTGGCAGAGCCAATCAAGTGTACACATTGTAATAAGACATACAAAAACAAGGTGAATCTAGACCTGCATATGAAGACTGTATTAAGAAAAAAAAATTACATTTGTGAAGTCTGCTCCAGATCATTCCCAACGAGATATGCTTTAAAGAATCATATGCTTTGGCACGCTGATGAAAGACCATATGCTTGTGAATTTTGTGACGCGAAGTATAAAGTGAAATCACAGCTAATAGTACACATGAGGAGCCATACAGGGATTTTGCCTTTCAAGTGCGATTATTGTGATAGGTGCTTTGCTACTTCCAAACAAAAGCGAGTGCATGCCAGTGTTCATACTGGTGTACGTGCGCATAAATGTTTATATTGCGACAGAAGTTTCCATGACAGAAAAAAGTTGAGAGAGCACTACTTAGCACAACATCAGCCGTCGCATGTAATGGTTTCATCTTTTAAAGAATAGCACCGTGACAAGTAATAAATTTATTCTTATAGCCTTGGTTCGCAAAGTTTATAAAAAATTTTAAGAGTAGTCACAGCTGCCTAAATTACGCTGAAGTTGGCCGTGTAAAGGAACAATGCTCCAACAATATATTACGAAGCGTTTTAGCGTTACGTAAAGAGTTCTATAGATTTATTTTCGGTTGCACATATTAAAACCATAAGATCTATTATACTTTGCGCTATCAATGGTGACAGTTATTATTTATACTTATACATATGGTACCGTCTAATATAAATCGATCCAATTCACGGATTCAACTACGAGATATTACGGAATTGTTAAACTACTTTCTTGATCGACTGTACATTTACGCCAAATTTAGCTCATGTAGTTTTAACAGATTGAATTAAACAATTTTTAACGGAAGTATCGCGTATTTTATTTATTTTGTTGAACCTGACGTTTCGAACGCTTTGCAGCGTCCGTGGTCGCAGGAAGACTAAGGTGGTATTTGTCTTACATTAGTTATTCAATAATTACATCTACCGACATGGATGGATTAATTATATATGTTCCGATTCACACAAAAATCGCTCACAGTGTCCGAACATTTTTTAGATCTTTGGGTTTGGGATTTGATTATTTTTAGGACTGGATCCCAAGCAGGTGGTACTTGCCAACCATCTTCTCTTCAGCAGTCAACAGTCACAAACTCCCTCGTATGCGTCACAGAAACCGCCCGAAGCCACCTACAGTTGAACGTCAACCTGCCATCTTACCATACTTAAAGGGAGTCACAGACAAAATTGGCAACATCTTACGGCGAGCTTCAATTAAAACTTATTTCAAGCCCCATAAGAAGATCAGTCAATTTCTAAGACCTATCAAGTCTAATATCCCCTTACAAGATGCAGGAGTATACAAATTAGACTGCGAATGTGGTTTATCATACATAGGGCAAACAAAGAGAAGCGTAGGTACTCGTGTGAAAGAACAGTGAAAGGTGGCTTCGGGCGGTTTCTGTGACGCATACGAGGGAGTTTGTGACTGTTGACTGCTGAAGAGAAGATGGTTGGCAAGTACCACCTGCTTGGGATCCAGTCCTAAAAATAATCAAATCCCAAACCCAAAGATCTAAAAAATGTTCGGACACTGTGAGCGATTTTTGTGTGAATCGAAACATATATAATTAATCCATCCATGTCGGTAGATGTAATAATTGAATAACTAATGTAAGAAAAATACCACCTTAGTCTTCCTGCGACCACGGACGCTGCAAAGCGTTCGAAACGTCAGGTTCAACAAAATAAATAAAATACGCGATACTTCCGTTAAAAATTGTTTAATTCAATGTGTAACAATCGCGAAAACCTAAGACAATAGTTTTAACAGATGCGTCGTCTTAAGTATGTAGGACGTATGTCCAATGGAATGATTATAGGTGTATGTTCATACTTCGTGTAATCACCTATTTCTTAAGAAAAAGTATTTTAGGTACCTAAAATTAACAGAACCGAGGTTTAGTATGTCACCTATTTGCTACTTAAAATTAGATTACATATTTACGTTATTCAAAATACGTTCGCATGCTTATATATCGGCGACAAATATGACGGTTTATATAGAAAAAATACCATAATCTTTTTTATATACAAGTATTTATATGTCAATGATGTTGGAAAAGAAAATTTTGATGTCAAAGGAAGTGGGATTTTCTTCCAACATTTCGTTGCTAGATAGCGGAAATTACCGGTGTGCATAGTGCTGACCTCCTGTTGCCTTCATCATGAATATTCGAAGTTTTTAGAGACATTACATATAAAAATATAACTATTTCATATAGTAATGTTTTATAATTGCATAAACTTTTCCCATACTATTATTCTGTTATGCAAAGATATCACCAATTTAATACAAAATTTTAAAGGACATTGAGTACATTGTGTAGTAAAAACCACAAATTGTTTGTCATTATAATTTGTCCTGTAAATAAACAACTGTTTTATTTTTCAGTTTAAAGTAAATGTCAATATAATGATTGTTTGTCATTGGCTAGTTCTTACTTATATATATGTATGTACTTACATCAAAGTCATAAAATATATAATAAATCGGACATTGTTGTTTAATTTTAGATTAGTTATTCCTTCATGTCAGGCAAGCCATATGCTTGTTTGCCTCCCAAATAATAAGGGTATATAGAAAAATATGGTAGACAAGCGCATACACTACCGCCATAGTAGACCACTTAAGTGGATGAAAAGTTATTTTCAGTATACCGTATTTAAAGGGCAAATGGATCATTATTGCTGTCACTCTTTAAGAGAGGTAGGGCGCATCAAAACAGCCCGTCTGGGGAAGTACCTCCACCTCACAGAAAACCGCGGCCAAATAACAACTCCATAGAGGGTTGTTGTCTTCCTGCGTGTGAGTGAGGTTACCAGTAAGCTCCCAAGGAGTTGCTGTGTAAGCAGCAGAAGAGGCATCGCGCGAGTGATACTTAATATGTCGCAAGCGTTAATAGGCTACGGTACCCGCTTTCCATCAGGTGGGCCGCATGCTTGTATACCTCCCGACGTAGATAAAAAACTGCTGCCTGACTGCCCGTCTGACAGTGTATCACAGTTTTATAACTCCTAAACAAAATGAGTTAAAGGCCTAATATTTGTATATATTGTGTTGAATGTTGACCCAAACCGAATATTTTTTTATACAAGGTATGCCTACAGGCATACGGCCCACCTTATGTAATGCGGTTATCGTAGCCAATGAACGCTTGCACTTTATTAGGTTACACTCGCGCAATGCCACCTCTGCTGCTAACACAACAACTCCTTAAGAGCTTACTGGTAATCTCACTCACTCGCAAGAATACAACAACCCTCCAGGGAGTTGTTATTTGGCTGCGGTCTTGTCGACCAGGCCAGTCGTGGCAGCGACGGTGGTGGTGGGGGCATGCGGATTCTGTTCCAGATGGCGGACGACCGCAGCAGCCGAGGCAGAGACTACCGGAGCAGCCATGGCAGCGTCGGCATGTAGCACGCACTAACAGTAGTGGGTGGGTGCCGGCCGGCGCTAGGCCGTATGAACTAATTGCATTGGAATTAGTATCAGGAGTAACCCTACAGATCGTAGCAGTTCACAGAAAACGATTTTTAATCGTTACCAGCATGTGTCACCACAAGTAACCAGAGTAGGTCAGTACATATGGTCACATGTACTAATGATGAGTGATGCAATTCATTTATCATAATGTTTGTGTTCTCATGAGGCGAGAGTTTGAGATGCGCCGTGGCAGCAGATGTGTAGGTAATCTATTCTTCACGTGGGCTTGCAGAATCGTTCCGGTATTTAAGGTTTCCATTACCGGTGCCGATCTTCCGTTACTCCCGCTTCTGTTAAATAGCGTGAAGAGCTGCTTACAGGGTCG
This sequence comes from Pyralis farinalis, assembly GCA_947507595.1. Lineage (NCBI taxonomy): Eukaryota > Metazoa > Arthropoda > Insecta > Lepidoptera > Pyralidae > Pyralis > Pyralis farinalis. Next base: position 11,333,908 of record OX382271.1, on the reverse strand, counting down.
GCAACGCAAAAGTGTGCAAATGGTATTGCGAATGTCCATAGGCTGAGGGAACTGCTTACCATCAGGCAGGCCGTGTGCTTGTGTGCCACCTTAGTGATATAAAAAAAACGTAAGAAATGTAATATGTTTACAGTCTTTTTTGTACTTTTATATGTAACTAGCTGTGCCCGCGACTTCGTCCGCGCGGAATAGTTATTTTTTATTATTTATTTATATTAATAAAAATAAATAAACTTGCAAAAATAAAAGTAGCCTAAGTTACTTCTTATTATATCAGCTATCTGCCAGTAAAAATCCCGTCAAAATCGGTCCAGCCGTTTCAGAGATTAGTCGGAACAAACTGACAGACAGACAAAAATTATAAAAAAATATTTTGGTATATGTACCGTGTATTACATCCATATGCATTTAATAAAAAGCGGTTATTTTAATATCACAAACAGACACTCCAATTTTATTTATCTGTATACCTAGTCTTGCCATAAATACTGAAACAAAGAAAAAAAAATTCTATTGCAAATAACATTTATTACTTTTACAGTGTGTTAGTTTAATACATAAATATAAAACAATTTAAAATATAAAAAGCTTATTCGAAGTGGTCCCCATTGGCTGCCATACAGTCCTTTAAACGTTAAGGCCAGTTATCAATAGAAGCACGCACTCTTTCCTTGGGAAAATTCGTCATTGCCAATCGTACGGATTGTTTTAGGGACTCCAAATTATCATGGCATTTAGAGCAAGCCGTACTTTCTAAAACTGACCATAAATCATAATCCAGCGAATTAAGATCGGGACTAGACGACGGCCAGTCTTCAGCTCTGATGAAGTCCGAAACGTTCGTTGCCAGCCAAGACTGCGTAGACCGAGCTTTGTGACCCGGCGGCCGAGTCTTGCTGGAAGGACCATTCTTGATTATTGAACATGGTGTTGTTAAGGGGCTTCACTACCTTCTCAAGGTATCAAAACATCGGCGCAAGTGTATCAAGATACCATATCTTGATACACTTGCGCCGATGTTTTGATACCTTTTTCACAAAAGTATGGCTCAGTCACTCCTTCATAGCTAATACCCCACCAAACCTTTACTGAATTCGGATAGTGCCCACGTTGCACTCTGTCGACTAATTGGGAAGCTTCCTTAGAGCTTTGAGCATAAATACGGTCACTTTGTTTGTTAAAATGTTGCTCAATTGTAAAAATTGTCTCATCCGTAAACAATTTTTTTCTGTGACCTCCCTTTGCGTACCGCTTCAGTAGTTGTTTCGATTTTACCAACCTATTCTTTTTTAAATTATCAGTTAAAAAATGACCAGTACGTCTCTTATAGGCTGCAAGTCCTAAGTCACATTTTAAAATATGCGACATGGTTCTAGGTGCTTATCTTCATCTCCCGAGATAAAATCTTTTGCTTTCGGACAGGATTTCTTCGAATTCTTTCCCTTACTGCTTTGACCACCTTTTTCGTACGAACACTACGTGGACGGCCAGATCTTTTTCTGTCACAAACAGAGGAGGTCTCATTGTACCTATTAATAGCCCGGTACACAAACATTTTACTAATCCAAGCGTATGGAGATTGGCTTGGCGACTCTCACTAAAATAATGAGCCATTTAACCCCAAGTTACGACGAGTTTTGAAGAGCTGGGTGGTCAGTAGTTAGTAACGCTGTTTCGACACCAACGCTCGTGAGTTCGATTCCCAAACAGAACAAACATGTGTGCCTGAACATGTCTGTTTGTCTTGGTGTGGCTGTTTTTAAGAGTTCGTGGCGTGGTACTGGTTCGCCAATTATATAACAATTCAATTTTTTTTTTATTTGTCGGCCATTGTGACCATGTTCCTTAACAGATAGGAACGGTGTTCCTGAACATTCCTATTCTACTTTTTATGCTGAATCCGAATCTGAAGTCAAAATTCGAATATTCGAAAAAAGCGACAGACAAACATAGATTTCATATAGGAACGGTGTTTCTGAATATATTAGGAAAGGCCGATTTTTGCAAAATGGCTGTATTTATTGGTTATGTTAACTATCTATTTTCGTGACAGTTCATTACTCTCACTCAGAATTTTGTACTCAAACGCCTCATCTTTCCTAAAATCTTAGCTCTTAATAAATTGGAGGGAACACGGAGACGTTATTTTAAAAGTAATTTTGGAAAACGAGTTACTTGTTACATCAGCGTCGCGCTCGGCCCAAGGATCTGGAAAATTTCGATAGCAACTTCGATCGGAGGTGACAGGACCGCAGAAACTAATATTACTTACTTACCTGCCTGAAAATACATTTGAAGATTATTTTTCGGAGACTCCAGTAGGTACTCTATGTAGAGTAAATTGTAAAACGTCTCTCTTGTACTTTGCTGCTAACATTTATGTGTAATGCCCTTTTATTTATGTATATCATCATGCCAGGTCCCTTGTAGGGTAGGTGAATAGGACCGAGCGCCATAAAACGCGGTCTATACGCACCTCACTCGCTTCTTTAACATTCATATCTGTTTTCATGCGCGCTCGCCGGTTCCTAGGAGAGTTGTTATCGCCTGATAAAACGCGACCAATGTTGATCACGGTAGGCGTTTTCGTCATTTAGTATTCTTTCTACACGTTCGAACCAACGGAGCATGACTTTTTTTATCTTAACGCCGACACTTTCTTTCATGCCAACTCTCATTCTTATATTATGATTGAGAGGAAGCGTCAGCAAGCGTTACGCCACAATGCTCGCATCTGGACTGCGTTTATTTTACTATCATGCTCTCTTTGTTGTATCCAGCTTTCACTTCCATAAGTTAGTGTTGCTATTAGCATCGCGTTGCATACTAAGCTGTGCCTTCTGGTTTAGATTACGACTACCTAGATGTTTACACAATTCCCCATTCCCACTGTTCCCTGCACTCACACGTCTCTATACATCATCGCTGTAGGTATAATCCCTCCCCGCTTAATTTTTTTTACAAGTAAGCCTAATTTGATTGAACTATCATATTAGAAATACAGGCAATTATTAATGTGATTTAATGATTTCTCATTATACAAACATATTTTATATGATTATATGTCATATAAAAATATATTTGTAATATAACTGGCTCACTATTATCTCAGAGCATAAGCTAATCTCACCTGCTCGTGATGCACACCGCTGATTAGCACGAGAGATTTATTATTTATATTACCACGTTTTATTTTTGCAAATGTTACATATATTTTTTATACAACGTCGGAAGGCATACGAGCATAAGGTCCACCTGATGTAAAGCGGTTACCGTAGCCTATGAACGCTTGTAACACATTAAGTATCACTCGCGCGATGCCTCCTCTGCTGCAAACACAACGACTCCTTAGGAGCTTACTGATGACCTCACTCACACGCAGAAACACAACAACCCTTTAGGGAGTTGTTATTTAGCTGCGGTTTTCTGTGAGGTGGAGGTACTTCCCCAAATGGGGTGCTGTGATGCGCCCTACCTCTCTTAATAAAATTTATATTTTAATGTAATAAGATATATGTATATTATGTTCATTTGTTACAAGTTTTATCGATTTTCATAATCGTCACAAATTTCTGAATTTCTCAAAACATTGCAGACACAAACACGTCCGAATCGACACGATGTTGGTCCTTGAATTAGCCAACTAGAGCTGTTCCCTACCTCACCACCCCGACCCATAGCGGCAACTGTTTATCTATCTATCTATCTATAACTTCACGCCAAATTCCTTACGGGGTAGGCAGAGAGAACCGAGCGCCACGTGACTCGATCCTTACATACCTCACTCGCTTCTTTAACATTCATTGCTCTTTTCATGCGACTGTTTAGACTGCGCAAAAATCAATTCATTGGGTCTCCATGGTTATTTCCTTCAAGATAGATACTGACACACTCTCACATCAACAAATCACCTTTTTTATTATCACTCGCTTCATATTAAAACTGTACTATAGAATGTACAGTATACGAAAAACTTTGTAAGTTTATGTTTTTTTCTGTATAAATAAAACTATTATATTTATGATAAACTAGTTCACGCCGCGACTTCGTTCACGCCTATCCTGATATCTTGTGGAAACCGTTTTTTCTACTTTATCCTCGACTTCTAAGTGCTGTACTGTGATATTCAATAGCCTAAGACCTTAAAAAATTGGGCTATTAATTACAAAATTTTTTTTTTAATCCAACAAACAAACAAACAATCATATTCTTCCGCTTTTTATATTAGTATAGATTACAACGAATCTATATTAAGAAAAAAGTACGCATGGGCTAAAAACTCATATGCCAACTTTGTATTCGATCAATTAGAAAGATGATACCCACCAAAATTTGCATATCCTGGTTATGGCACTTTTTACTCATTTATGCGTGAGGGGTACAGGGGAAGAAGCTAATCCATCACAGTCTCGGGCAGCTCGTCTCGTTAGCATAATGAATTAGTGCCTCTTGACAGGTCGACCGTCCTTACAAGCCTGTGAGCACGCTACGTCTGATATTTGACGTATTCGCTCACACCCTCCGTATAGCGTGTTTACCGCTTCAATAAACCGCAAAAGCGTTTTATGATATCTTCATGAAAGTTTCCGCCAATGTAATTGGAGTAGATAACTTGTGAAAGTAGGTTATATTGTAGTTTGTAGACAAAAGTAATAAGAATTGTTTTTGTTTCCTTAGTGTGGTCATGATTGTTTTTGTTCTATTACGTCGGAAAACAAACAAGTATACACAGAATATAACTAATGACATGTAACATTGTTTGTATGTAAAGGCTGGGTACCTTACATTCTACTAAAATAATCACAAGCGATTTGAAAATATAATGAAGGATATTGTGAGTGAAGTATTTGTTTATTTTTTTTACATGTTTTACATGTTTATTGTGTGTAGTAGGTAGTGTGGGGTTTACAATTATATACTTCTCAATACGTCAATGAGTATTTCGTTTTTTGTAATTATTTATATTAGTTTTTTAATTTATTAACTTGAATAGTAGGCATATTTCTGGAATTCAGCATTGAGCTCATTGAATATCCAAAAATATATTCAAATAAATATAGAAGAAAAGAGCAGGCTCTCGCAGGGTAGGTAGAGCAAGCCGAACGCCACAAAACGCAATCGTTACACCTTTTTTCATGCAAGATCATCTATTCCCAGGGTTCCTGATATCGCCTTCTGATAAAACACAACCAATTTGGGCATGGTAGGTTAGTTGGCTTGACTTGTCTTTTCTCGGCTCCTACATCCTTCCACTTTCCCATTGTGTATCTGTTTCATTATTCTTTCGCCCTGAATGAAATAAACTTAGCTACGAAGGCTTAAACACAGTCATATATAGTAGGCTCTGGGCAAGATATTTGGTTTATGTCTTAGCCACGACAAGTACGGTACAAGACATAGTACGGTAATCGCTTTAAAACTAAAAAGTTGGGCGGTATACGGTAAGCGGTTATCGACCATATGAACTCTCACTCTCAGTTCCATATGAAGTCTTCCAATCCATTAAGCATCACTCGCGCGTTGTCACCTCTGCTATTAACACAGCTACTCCTTAGGAACTTACTGATGACCTCTAAACTAAACTTTAGTGGAAGTACTTGTTTGGAAAACACTACTGATCTTGATAGCTACACTTTCAATCCGTTATTTCTTGCACGGGGCGGAGAGTTTCCTTTTTTTACTTATTACTTTGAGGTAATCGATACGTGTGTGTTCAAAAGATAGTTCAAAATCACATCTTAGGAGGGATAAAGGGCCAGTCATTACGGTATCGTGGGGGCGGTATAACGGAACGTTTGAACATAACAATTCAATAGAGTAGAGGGTTCAGCTGGCCCCTAGCGGGGTATGAAGCCGCCAGTTTCCGGGCACTCGAACGCAAAGGGCGGGCGGGTTCATGCTTCGCGACCTTTATACTGAACTAGCGCGCTCCCTCAACTTCGTTTGTATGCCTGATTCAGATGCCAAGTTCAGATTTTATGATAGCCACAAAATCCATAGCAAAATTAAGGTAATTAGGTATGGGTGCTGGCTGATGCTGAATTTGACTTCAACAAAATAACTCCTAATTTTTTTATCTAAAAACCGATTATATATTAATGATCGTATAGAAGTGAAACTTTACTAAGTACCGAAGTCCGATTGTTAGTATGTAAAAAAAGTTTAATTTAAATTGACACAAATATTTTCTCATAAATAACGAGACAGATAAAGAGGAATTAAAAGAAAACTTATTTTACTTCCATATTAAGCAAAGGTTTTTCTTAAAAAAAAATGTAATTACATGTTAAATCTTTAGATACTCCTTACTTTTGTAGATTAGTGATGTTGTTCAGGTAAGTTACTTGTCCAAATAGTTGACTTGTATCGATTTTAAATCAATTTGATAAAGGTAGATAGATAATTCATAACTTCATACTCTGTTTCATGTTAATGACTGTAGGTAGTATTGCGATAGGTTCCACGAGTATCCAAAGATGTAATTATTTTGCCGATCTTTTGCTTAAGACCTAACCACAGATTTTTGGTAATTGTATGTAGGTATGTACATCTTGCCACCAGGTCGCTTGCGGGGTAGGCAGAGAGCCCAGCCGATCGAGCCAGCGATCGCCATATGACGCGGTAATTGAATAATATCCTTGGTGATTTTTATCTCTTCTATCTATTTATAGGTATATAACTTCACGCCAAATCCTTGCGGGGTAGGCAGAGAAAATCGAGCGCCACGTGACTCAATCCTTACACAACTCACTCGCTTCTTTAACATTGCCCTTCTCATGCACGCTCGCCGGTTTCTAAGGCTCCTGATATGACCAATTTGGTTATGGTAGGTATGTCATGGCCTTCCTCGGCCTTCGTTCCTTCCACTTTTGCGTTGTATATCTGTTTCGTAATTCTTTCCTACTGTTTATATTTTAATATGCTTATATTTTAAAATTTGTAAACATATACATTTTTTGGTTACAATTATAAAAATAAAATCGATCATATTTTATTAGAATATGGTGCCGGAGCCCTAGAAACTGGCGAGCATACTTGAGAAGCGTTATGAATGAATGAATGAATGAAATGAATATTAAAGATGTGAGGTGTGTAAGGACCAATTCATGTGGATTTGGTCTCTGCCTACCCCGAAAAGAATTTGGCATGAAATATAGATACCTACATAGAAGTTCAAAACGCTAAAAAACTTCACGTACGAAATCACTGATAAAATAATTAACTAACCTTTGTATAAAACTAATAGCCCAATCGGCACGAATTTGACTAAAATAATCATAAAATTGAAATGTATGCTTCATTTATTATTCATTATACCTAATGTTAATTGCACTCTAATGTTGTAGGATATATTGCCAAAAGTACCTAAGTTCAGCTTTATTTATCTGGAAAATGTGGTGCTATATATAAACATCCATATATTTAATGTACAAAATATCAAGCTGAGATATGCTAAGACTTGGTACTTATAGAGCAAGTTCTGTCCCATACATTTTTTTTAATTCAATTTTTCTCGTAAATTATAATATTAACAAAAAAATGCCCTATCAACACTTGATCGCCTTAATTAGACTATCGAGTGGCATAAAGAAAAATTTGTAAAGCTAAAAAAATTCTAATGTCCGCAAATCCGAAAACCGTCCTGGGCGGCGGTCTGCTAACTACAATTTGATCGCTTCCTCCGTTTCATATTCAGGAACACCGTTCCTATATGAAATCTATATGTTTGTCTCTGTGTATATTTGTCTGTCTGTGTGTGTGTTCCTCTGGCAATGCAAGCTTGCGCATTCTGAACTGGTTAATAATGAATCCGTCCTCAAATACTCATCCGCGTATGCTCCGTTCTAGACGTAATGTACGCACATGTTAAATATTCGCTCCTTTTAGGCAAAGTATTAACAGGATCTAATTGCTTACATCAGTAAATAAAATTAAATAGGTATACAACAAATGTTTTAGTGACATTACATATAAGTTCGATAAATAGCTAAATTATAAGTAGATGTGTGACGCAGGTATTACCACAATGAACAAATTAAAAATTTACTTTGAAATCAGAGTGGTAAACCAGGACAAATGAGTTCTACAGTACTTACGAGATTAAACAGGTCAATTTAGTTGACCTGTCGTTTGGCGCCAACAACTGTTGTGGTCCATTGCTAATGTAAACCTGGATAATTAATTGAAACCGGTGTTCACCCTTATGTTTGAAATTTTACCATAATTTTTAACAAAAACCATAAACGAAATTTACGTGTTACCAATATTTTTATATAGTTTATTATTTTTTTTTATTGTGACGCTAAGGCTCGTCAGTGCCTACTAAATAAGAAATGCTGATGTTTTATTGAAACAAAAAATCGTGTTTCTTATCACATCTTTTTAAATTAAAAATAAAAGTACATTTTAAAAATTGTTAGGGTTCCGTACCTCAAAAGGAATAACGGAACTCATACAGATCACTTTGCTGTCCGTCTGTTAAGAACCTTTTTCTAAGGCACGGGTGAAGCTATCAAGCTAAAATTAGTATTAAATACACAGGTTTGCAATACTTTCGAGCAGTGAAAAAAATCAAACTTCTAAGTCAACATAATAAAAGAAACGGCTGTCCTGTTTATGCCGCGTAGTGTAACACTCGCCAAAATATACATATGGAGTACAAGTGGCTTACTATCGCTTCTGCAGTTAAAGCCATCCTCACCTGTACGTGGTGCTCTCTCATAATTAACAAACGAGGTTCGGGCCTAAAAAAAGGTAGGGCACATCAAAGCAGCTCAACCGGGGAAGTACTCACACTAGAACGCAGCTAAATAGCAACTCCCTGGAGGGTTGATGTATGCCTGCGAGTGATTGAGTTTACCAGTAAGCTACCGAGAAGTTGCTGTTTAAACAACAGAATTGGTAACCTGCGATTAATATTTCTTGCATTGCAAACGTTCATGAGCCATATATAAACAAAAGTGACTGAAAACGTATAATAATAATGTAGTATCGCAAGCTTTGACTAAAACATATTGTAAGGCCAGTGATGGACTGGGTAACTATGATACTTTAACACCAACGGTTGTGGGTTGCACATTTGTGTGCATGAACATGTTTGTTTGCCAGGAAGCTTCCAAGGAGTAGCTCTGTAACAGAGGTGGCATACTAAGTTTATGTGTATGTATGTGTGTATATGTACGAGTATGTATATGTTAAATGTATATTTACAGAAGTATTTTAACTATATTGTATTGTAACTGTTTTTATTGATGCTTGTTGGCACATATACGGCCCTACACTATGTTTTCACATTTATTGGGGTTGGCTGAAAGAAATCTCTTAAAGAGATAAGCTAACCATTGTACACAAAACTTGTAACAAAGATTAGTTTTGTATATTTATGTGCAATAAAGAATAATAGTAATACTTCCTGTATGTATAATATTTATGTTCAAATTTTAATAGGCTACGACAATTACTTTGCATCAGATGAACTGTATCCATGTTTACGTCTAAAAAAATAAATAAACGTGTTTACTTTCGCGCCACTGTTTACTTATATGAACGAAGACAGAATAGAGTAATACCAAACCGTAAATGAATTCTATTACAGCATTATTAATTCTTAACTATACAAAGGAATCAAAATTTCATTAACAAAGTTTCAACAGAAAATAGCAGCTATCTTCAGCGCCAATTCTCAGTCAACTGCTCTTTAGTCAGGCCATACAATCTGGTTTCATTAGCAGCTATGATCTCCAGGGATAGTTAAGACTCAATGCAATTGTCTTCTCTGTAACCTTTTGCGCAAGCGTACTGCGAGCCCGTTCTTGAAAATTAGTTATTGAAATTCTCTAACAAAAGGCGTCCATTTATTTCAATGTCAGCGTTGGGTATTGTTGAGATTATTTTGCCTATCTAATTAATTATGGGCGTTTATTGTTATGTCTGTAGAATTACAACAAGGAATATTTATTTATTTATTTATATTTAAGGACAAACAACAGCTCCGTGTTGACATGTATAAAGAATGCTGGTTGAAATTTTCAAGACAAAAGTGGAAGGATGTAGGAGTCAAGGAAGATCAAGACTCACCTACCTTAATCAAGCTCGTGTTAAGCATGCATGAAAAGAGCTATGAATATTATAGAAGCGAGTGAGGAATGTAAGGACCGCGCCTTATGGCGCTCCATACTTTGTGCCTACTCCGCCAGAGACCTGGCGTTAAGGTATGCATACATGCAACAGCTATAATATAGTAAAATTTAAAATACAACATAGAATAGTAAGCCAATAAAAGGTTCCCACAAATAGAAAAGGCATAACAAGAAGACCAGAAGATTTAGTGGTTACAATTGCAAAATCGATTGCAATTGTAACATGCACAAAGGGTGCAGTCACGTAATGTACCTAGTATTCCCTGGGTACTAGGAACGTGATATACGACACTCGCATAGTAAGATACTCTGCTTGGAGTAGCTATATATGACAGCATGCGACTTAATGGACGCTTGTCAATTAAGCGTATTGTTGAATGTGATCCTTGTGACCGCCACTAAGCTAACTTTATGCGACATATCTGTTCTGTGCGTAAATTTACGAATGTTATCAACATATTTGAATTTCTCCTAACTTAGCGTTTACATGCAAGACTTCTGAGGCATTCCCGGCATTCCCAAGGGATTACAGTTGGAGGTTCCTCACAAAAGGCGTAAAATGGTTTTTGTGAATGTTTTTATACTGATTTTCTGTCATCAAACATTTGTCAACATGTTCCAATACGGATCCACCTCGCAATATGCCTTTGTAAGATACAATGGAAACTATATAAATAAAAACCAATGATAGCCCAGTGGATAAAGAATCGAAATGTTGACTGGTATCCGGTTCAAATACTGTCATGTACCTCCAAATTCGTGTTTTCGAATTTATATACATATTTGTAATTATCACTTGCTCAGCGGTGATGAAAAACATCCTAAGGAAAGTGCAACCCGCACATCCAAGAAATTATATTTAAAAAAAAATTCCCTATCTAACCTAAGACAGATCTGGTTTTCCCTCTGAATTGTGGAGATCTGACGGCAGTCGCTCCAAGTCAAAGTCAGTATCTTCAGCAAATCCTTAGGCTTAGGTAGCAGATCCACCCAATCCTAATGGTTTAGGAAATGGGATTACGATAATAAAAACAAGAAATTAAATCATAAAAATCGAGCGGTTCCCAAATTCGTGTTAGTACATATGTATGTGGAAATAAATAAAATGTATAATAGCATTGTTGCACGTATTATTCTTGCAGGTTAAGCAACGTCGACCGCAGCTTGTCTTTGGATGGGTTTATCCATCTCGAGCTTCTCCGAGTATTGGTGATGATGTTAAGCCGCAGCTCCCGGCTGTAGTCTATAGATGTTTAAGTCAGTGGCCATAGGCTAAGCTTGAAAACACTGGTTTCCGCCAATCCGCAGTTGAGCAGCGTGATGGAGTATGCTTTAAACCCCTTCAGTTGAATGGAGGCCTATATCCAGGCAAGTTAGGGTTGGTGTAGTAGTAGTACACATTATTTTCAAGTACTTAATGATTTTAAAATCGGTTAAAAACAAAGTACATTTGACATCACAAGTACACACGCACGCGGTGTACTGAAGTGGCTATTTTTACTCGGATCATGTACCTACGAGTGTAATATCTACAGCTAGGGATTGTACCTTCTTTCCAATAGCATAAAATAGATCGTTTGCACTGTTATCTGTAGTTACCGACTTTTATAACTGTAGTTAAGTCAGAAATAAGCACATTTGGAGGCATTAGGTATAGTTAAGGCATTCTTATGCTGAGCCAATCGCTTCCTGAATCCTCGCGAACATTGCCAAAAGTTTGAAGCTCGCATAAAATCTTGGTAACCGTAAACGATATTATCGTTTCAGGGAACATATATATTTTATGTATATCTTATAGAATATACCTTTAGGTACATTAATATCGTAGAAGGGTCGAGTTTGTGGATTTTTATTTAATTTGTGAATCTGCTTGACTTTTAGATAAAATTAGCAGTTAAAAAACAGTTTAACAACAGCTTGACGAGCTTGGTGGCATAGTGGCGAAACGCGCTGTTACGTTACTTTGACACCAACGCTCGTGGCTTCGATTCCCACACAGGGTAAACATTTGTGTGCATGAACATGTCTGTTTGTCTTGGACTAGGTACTTTAAGAGGGGTAGAGCGCATCTGGGGAAGTATCCACAGAAAACCGCAGTCAAATAACATCTCCCTAGAGGGTTGTTGTGTTTCTGCGTGTGAACACAGCAACTCCATAGGAGCATACTGGTGTGAGGTCACCAGTATGCTCCTATGGAGTTGCTGTGTTAGCTGCGGAGGTGGCATCGCGCAAGTAATACTCAATGTAATGCAAGCGTTTATAGGCTACGGTAACCGCTTTACATCAGGTGCTTGCATGCCTCCGGACGTTGTAAAAAAAAAGCTTTTGTACATATATTGCACAAAAGCTGCTATTAAACTGCTTTTTATACTACGACTGGAGGTACTGCCCACCTAATATAAAGTAGTTACCGCAGCGTATGAATACTTGGAATACTGCAAGTATCACTCGCCGTTTCGCCCCTTCTGCTAGCACAGCAAATCCTTATGAGCTTACTGGTAACCTTGCTTACTCTAGGGAGTCATTATTTGACTGCGGTTTTCTATGCGAAAGCGAAGCGAAATCTTTATAGTTAATAGATTCAGGCGTTATTTTGCGAAAGTCATATTTACATGCAATTTGATCTAACCTGCTTTGTGTGAGACGTTAATCGTAAGAATAACGTGCTACAAGACTTGTAGCATGTTATTCTTACGATTAACGTCTACAACGCCTGATGATGCCTCGTGGAGAGGCGAAACACGTCTCGCAGCGACGACCAGGCCAGTCGTGGCAGCGACGGTGGTGGTGGGGGCATGCGGATTCTGTTCCAGATGTTCCAGATGACGGACGACCGCAGCAGCCGAGGCAGAGACTACCGGAGCAGCCATGGCAGCGTCGGCATGTAGCACGTACTAACAGTAGTGGGTGGGTGCCGGCCGGCGCTAGGCCGCCTGAACTAATTGGTGGCGGAAGCACAGAAAGCAGGTTAGATCAAATTGCACGAATTCTTTATACCCGAAATGTTTAGGTTTCCTAGAAGGTGAAAAACCAAGAGAGGTAGGGCGAATTCATACCATATTTTTTTTTTTTATACCAATAAGTTGGCAAGCAAGCATAGAGTCCGCTAAATGGTAAGCAGTTACCGTTGTCTATAGACATTTGCAATACCACGGGTGTCTCTCTTGCGTTGCCAAACCCGCAAAACCTCTTTTCTTGTAGAAAATGCATCTTGGAAACATCTCGGCTAGAAGTTAGTTCCACTTATAAGTTATTTATAAATAAAATCTTTAACAGCATATTTTTGTAAATAACAACCATTGGGTACATTAATATAGATTTGTGACCTTTTACTATTCTTTTATGTAACTTCGGATGATATACAAACATACGGACTACGAGATATGAAGTGATTACTGTATGCTACGTATGGCCTATTAAGTATTACTACAAATATTACTCGCAGGTTGTCGCCCCCGCTGCTAACCACAGGAAACTACATGTAACACAACAACAGGAGATGTTATTTGACTCAGACTCCGGTTTTCTGTAAAATGGAGGTACTTACCCATTCGGGTTGTGCTCTCTATTATTAATGACTGTCATCCATCAAGAACAGTCGGAACCGCCGCGCCGTACTTAACGTGCCCCCCGAAGCACGGAGGAATAAGACGAAAGAGTTTTGTCGAGCCCGGTGGCTCAGTCGTGAATGACGCGACTTTGACACCAACGCTCGTGGGTTCGATTCCCACACAAAGCACATTTGTGTGCATGGACATGGCTGTTTGTCTTGGTCTGGATGTTTTAAGAGAGGTAGGGCGCATCAAAGCAGTCCGTCTGGGGAAGTGCCTCCACCTCACAGAAAACCGCAGCCAAATTACTCCATGGAGGACTGTTGTGTTCCTGCGTGTGAGTGAAGTCGAGCTCACTGCTCCTAAGAAGTTGCTGTGTTATCAGCAGAGGTGGTATCGGTGGTATAGCTTACGGTAACCGCTTTACATCGGGTGGACTGTATAGTTAGCTACATAGGTGTGTTCTAGCGCTCAAACCATAAAGGTAGTGTACAACTCCAAATACAACAAACGGCCTCTTAGACCTGAAATGTAAAAATATTTGCGTAATTTCATTTATATCTTTTCGGCCTATTTTTTTGTATAAACACGAACGCCATTTTAGGCAGACATAAATGACGTCACACGATGTCTCTGTGCAATGATTCCTTGACCTATATTTGCAGAACGAAACCAATACCTTGAGGAATCAATATTGTCACGTTACTTATACTGATAAATGGCCGTCGGTTTGTTTACTAAATTACATAGGGCAGCAAACAGCGAAGCCATTAACGTAGCCCGTGCATGCTTACAATATAAGGATTATAGGTCGTTAAAACCCTCGCTGCTGATGCGTATCAGCTTCTTTGAAAGTTCATTTGGCTCGCAGACACATAAGAACCCGAAACATAAACGATTTTTTAAACAACGTCGGGAGACATAAAGGCATACGGTCCACCTTATATTAAACTGTTACCGTACTCTTTGAACGCTTGTAATATATTAAATATCACTCGTACTATAGCAGTAGAGCTGCTAACACAGCAACTCCTTAGGAGTTTGCTGGTGACCTCACTTACACACAGGAACGCAACATCCCTCCAGGAGGAGGTGGGAATCAAACCTACGTTGGTATAAAAGTAGCGTCACTAACCACTGCGCCACCGAGCTCGTCAAAAATCAATTACATAATATTCAGTGTGGCTTGAAATTTTGTTTTGTCCCCACACTTGAAATTTTCTTTTGTCCTCATGCTTGAAATTTTGTTCTTCTACCACCCCAGTTTGAATTTACACATTTTGAAGCACATGAACGTGTTTGTTCCAATACTTATTCTGCGTGCTTGATTAGACTAATACGTGCAATGACGTCATCGAGCTAATTATCCAAATTTCAGCTCTGTATTTTTTTTTATACAACGTCGGGACCCATTCAAGCATACGGTACACCTTATAGAAAGCGGTTACCGTAGCCTACGAATCCTTGTAATACATTCAGTATCACTCGCGCAACGCCTCTGCGGCTAATACATGAACTCCACAGGGGCTTACTCGTGACCTTACTCACACACAGAAACGCAACAACCATACAGGGATTTTCGCGATTGTTATACATTGAATTAAACATTTTTTAACAGAAGTATCTTCCTATAGTCTTCCTGCGATCAAAGCATTCGAAACATCAGGTTCAACGAAATAAATAAAACACGCGATTTAACGGAAACGGAACGGAATCTAACGGAAGGTTAAAAATTGTTTAATTCAACCCTACAGGGAGTTATTATTGGGCTGCGGTTTTCTATCAGATGGAGGTACTTCCCTGTACGGGCTGCTTTGATGCACCTTGCCTCTGTTAAAAACATCTAGACCAAGACAAATATACATGTTCATGTTCACGTACTCACGTCGAAGTAGCGTTCCGAGCTCGTCAAAAATCGATTACATAATCTTTGGTGCGACTTGAAATTTTATTTTGACCCCACACTAAAAAATTTGTGCCTCTGCCTCGTCTGTTTGAATATATATTTTGTATATTTTGAAGAACACAATCGTGTTTGTTTATCGCTTAATCTGCGTGCTCGATTAGACTCCAATACATGCAATGATATCATTGAGCTAAAACCTTAAACATCTAAAGCTTAGCGAACCGGAGTCGCTTGATAAATATCCGAGAGAAAGTCAAATAGTTTTGTTTTGCATTACGGTCAAATAAAGCTGAGAAACCAGAGAGAAGTTTCACGACAGCGCTAATATTACCCAAATATGAGGATGGCGCAAATAGCTCGATGGTGTCAGTCTAAATCGTCCATGCAAGTTAACCAGCGTGGATCGGATCTTGTCAATGGATGGGATTATCGTTTCTTTCTTTTGTATACTACGTCGGGAGGCATTCAAGCATACGGCTCGCCTGATATAAAGCGGGTACCGTAGCCTGTTAACGCTTGCGATATATTAAGTATCACTAGCGCGCCTCCTTTGCTGCTTACACAGCAAGTCCTTGGGAGCTTACTGGTGACTTCACTCACACGCACACAACAACCCTCTAGGGAGTTGTTATTTGGCTTCGGTTTTGTGATAGGTTAAGGTACTTTCCCAGACGAGCTGCTTTGATGCGCCCTACCTCTCTTAAAACATCCAGACCAAGGCAAACAGCCATGTTCATGCACACAAATGTTTGCCTTGTGTGGAAATCGAACCACGAGCGTTGGTGTCAAAGTCACGTCATTCACGACTGAGCCACTGGGCTCGACAAAACTCTTTCGTTTTGTTCCTCCGTGCTTCGGGGGGCACGTTAAGTACGGCGCGGCGGTTCCGACTGTTCTTGATGGATGACAGTCATTAATAATATAGAGCACAACCCGACTGGGTAAATACCTCCATTTTACAGAAAACCGGAGTCTGAGTCAAATAACATCTCCTGTTGTTGTTGTTGTGTTACATGTAGTTTCCTGTGGTTAGCAGCGGGGGCGACAACCTGCGAGTAATACTTGTAGTAATACTTCATAGGCCATACGTAGCATACAGTAATCACTTTATATCTCGTAGTCCGTATGTTTGTATATCATCCGAAGTTACATAAAAGAAATAGTAAAAGGTCACAAATCTATATCAATGTACCCAATGGTTGTTATTTACAAAAATATACTGTTAAAGATTTTATTTATAAATAACTTATAAATGGAACTAACTACTAGCCGAGATGGTTCCAAGTTGCATTTTCTACAAGAGAAGCGTGAAGAGGTTTTGCGGGTTTGGCAACGCAATAGAGACACTCGTGGTATTGCAAATGTCTATAGACTACAGTAACTGCTTACCATTTAGCCGACCATATGCTTGCTTGCCAACTTATTGGTATAAAAAATAAAAAGAGGAGAATTAGGGATTATTATTTTTATAATCCCGAAATTTTATTTATTTTGTTATGTTGTATGAATAATATTGTCATTATTTAAAATTATATATTATAAACAGATAGTTGAGAGAAACCTCTTCTCTTACGTCTTTAGAATTAAAGGCATCCTCACCTGCAAGTGCTTTACCCTATCAATTTGCAAATGAGGCGAAGAGGTAAGATGTTCATTGACATATCGACAGGATGCACCACGTGCTGCAAGTCTGCAGCTGGCTCCGATTGTAGAGGCGATGATAAGCTACTTACATCCAACCTCTAGTAATAAATATAGATTGAAGTACGCGCCTACTTGTAATAAAAAGCGCGCTTTGCGAACATTTTCGATAGTCCCCTGAGGTATTTCGCTCGTGAGAAGGGTTCCGCGCCGATACTACAAGATACGCCGCCCCACTTTCATATCAGGGAATTGTTAACATCAGCAGTCGCGTGAGTAGGCGATATATTGAGAAGCCAATTTATACCTTACGGTGAATTCGTGTTCGCCCTTTATTGCTGATTAGGTTCCACTCACCGTTCTACTCGCGCGTTCGGCCCATATGTTATGAATAATGGGTTTACGTATTTTCTTTCTATCTATTGACGAGTCCGATGGTGGAATCGCTAGCGATGGTTACTAAGTAAGATCAAATTAGCGTCTTTCTTCGCGTATTTTTACAGTTAGATCCATACTGCGAATGAAAGCTTTTTAGGGAGGAGACCCTATCTGGTTGTTTTTATCGAAGAACCAGTCTCATTTATGTTGAATTCGTGTTCGACTTTTACTGCTGATTAGGTTCCACACATGGTTGCCGCTTCATATGGATGAATAGTATTTTTTTTCTTTCTATATATTGTATGGAACTACGACTAGTTCTTAGATAACTAGGAGCACACTAGCACCTTCCTCCATAAATTTTATACTTAAATCATTTGTGTATTATGCATTAAAGTTTTTTTATGGCGTTGACCCTCGCTAGTTGCTTTTACCGAAGAACCAGTCTCATTCCTGTCCCGTATTAAAAACTCTTGGTGAGATAACCTACTTTGTTTACACTTATTAAGCAACAATCTCATGCTACACATTATGCCAGTCTTTTGGAGAGAAGACTTACTTATTTCGGACTTACCGAAGAACTAATTTCAGTACAATATGTATAAATCTCTGCCGAAGAAAAGATTTTTAATTATTTATTATCCTCTACGTGCTAAGTGGATTTTCTCTGCGATAAAGTTTCTAATGGAGAGAAAATTCACTTTGCTTGTACTTGTTGCACTTAGATTTTACGATTCGGTCGTTTTATTCTGCTCGAAGGACGGGAGGCGGTGATTTCGTTAAACCACAAACTGAACTACTTGACTGTACATGAATGCAATCCGCGCTCACAAAAACGTGTTTAGCACCTAAATACTCGTACGAGTATATCAGCGATTGGTGTCTACTGACCAATAGGACAATATTTTAACAAATAAACCTATAAATGCCGCCAAGTTGGTCCCTTTATTAGCCAATAAGAACTGCACCTTCTTTACCTCCCGACGCGTAGCGGCGAATTTGGTTACTACATGAAATCGCTCTCATCGTTTCTCTGTAGGTTATTTCCTTAATGGGTAAGACTAACCAACAGCTCCACTGAAATTCGTAACTCTACTAAATCGTATAGTTCTCTGTATATTAATAGCCTGAATGCATAGAGCCGTACTGCCGATTGAGCAATTTCTAACGATTATACCAACGGCTAAAATAGAGAGCTCGTTGACGTCGTTGTGCGTGTCATTCTAACCGAATACGCAGGTTAAGTAACGCCTACCGCAGCCAGTCTATGGATGGGATTATCTACCTCGAATTTCTCCGTGCTTCAGAGGGCACGTTAAGCCATCGGTCTCGGCTGTTGTCGATAGATGACAGTTGTTAAGCTAAGTCAGTTTACCAACGGTTAAAGATTCCTTGGCTACAGTGAGAGAAGCTGGCACCTTTTATGGTCGTCTTTCGACCAGCGCTGGCACACATTATTCCTATAATCCCCCCCCCCCCCTATCCTCCTCTAATTAACCCCCATGCTGTTCATCCATTTTTTGAAAAAAAAACCATCAGAATTGGATGAAACGGTGGAAGGTTTTTGGGGTCGCTCATTACGATGATCGTAATCATTGTTGTGGACAAAAATAATTTGGGGTCCTTTTGTCTACATAATTTTCCCCATCGAATGCATCCTGTTTCAGCCTGATCGGTTGTTATTCAAAAAATTTAAGTAAAAAATACCGTATTGACTCCACTATATGTAAAATGTTAAAAGCAAACACTTGATGAGGTCGGTGTTGCGCTGCTTCGACACCAGATGGGTCATAGTGGGTTCGAGTCTCACACAGAAGGACCATTTGTGTGCATTAACATATCTGTTTATCTTAGTCTGGGTGTAGTTAGGAGAGGTAGGGCATATCAAACCGGCCGTATCCACAGCTGAAGTATTTCCACTGCACATAAAGATCGCAGCTAAATAATCCTCGGAGGGTCATTGTATTCCTTCACTCAACGCCGAACTAAGGAGCAGGAGAGGTTGGTTTCGACTTCAAAGATGAGAGTTTTTTTTCTATACAACTCGATAGCGCCGCGGTTAATAACGCGACTTTGACACCAACGCTCGTGGGTTCGATTCACATAGGTCAAACATATCTTACTGTAACTGGTGTTTACTATTAGATAGTCATCCACGGATCTCATCTATCATTTTTGTACTAGTAGTTTAATTATAATTGTTTTGTTTACGTTTTTTTTTTGCTTTTTCTTTATACAACGTCGGGAGGTATACAAGCATACGGTTCACGTGATGTAAAGTGGTTACCATAGCCTATGAATGCTCGTACTAAATTGAGTATCACTCGCGCGACACCTCTGCTGCTAATACAGCAATTCATTACGATCGCTTACTGGTGACTTCACTCACACGCAGGAACACAACAACCCTCCAGAGAGTTGTTATTTGGTTGCGGTTTTCTGTGAAGTGAAGGTATTTTCCCAGACAGGCCGCTTTGATGCACCCTACCTATCTTAAAACATCTACCTCTCTGTGTCGCCTCATTAAATATTATTTATTTATTTATTAAGAAATTGAATAAGATCAACCTACTTATTTAGGTGATCATGATGAAAAGCGGAATACGATGAGAAAGCGAAGATACTGACTTTTACATGGAGCGACTGCTGTCTGATCTCCGCAACCCAGAGGAAAATCATTCTTAGATAAGGCCATACGTCATTCGAAACAATTTCTCGTTCGTGCGAGTTTCCTCACGATGTTTCCCTTCACGGCCGAGCAAGTGATAATTAGAAATATGTAGCGATGTATGTCCAAATATGTACAAATATGTACTGGCACGTACCACTAAATCCGAAGACACGAATTTAGTGGTACATGCCAGGATTCGAACCGGGGACCTGTTGATATTATTATCCACAAGGCTATCACTGCTCTTTGCTCTTTGGAATTACAGTAGCATTCCCACATAAATAAACTTGCCAATGACTTCATCTCCATATTCTGTGAAGAGAATTAGATATTTGACGGACGTGGCTACTGTGAGTCTAGTCTATTTCAGCTACTTTCACTGTAGTTGGCAACGGCGG
Organism: Pyralis farinalis; assembly: GCA_947507595.1. Taxonomy (NCBI): domain Eukaryota; kingdom Metazoa; phylum Arthropoda; class Insecta; order Lepidoptera; family Pyralidae; genus Pyralis; species Pyralis farinalis. Next base: position 11,313,224 of record OX382271.1, on the reverse strand, counting down.
CTGATATTGAAACGATTTTTATTTTAAAAAGCTATTTGCTGTGTTGATCCGTTCAAAGAAGTAAGTATTCTCACTCTTATCTAACATAATGTACGCTCGCAAATCTATAAAGTCGTTTTCAAAGTTCAGAAAACCTTAAAAGCAGAAATAAGTTGCCGATACTTTGGCTTGCTGCTTACTGATAGGCCCTTTGTTATAAATTGTATTGGATTTTCTAATAAATTACCTGAAACGGTCTTTTCCTAACAATTTCTTCAAAACTATATGAAAAAACCTTTTCTAAAAAAGTTTAATATAGGATTTACAAATATATAACTGACAAACACTGAAATCTCTTTCTTTCTACAACTGACATAATTATTGTACCAATATGTTGATATAATTTTATTGTAATATCTAATCGACGATTTGAAAATACACCTATATTGGCAAGTTCCTTTGAGCATTTATTCATCGTTAATAGTAATTTCTGTAATTTCTGTGATTAACTTAATTAAATTAACAAAATTATATTAAAAAATATGTAAGAGGTGCCTAAGTGGCTCGCGAGGGCCTAATCTATACATCTATACAGATAAATAAAATTGGAGTGTCTGTTTGTAATATTAAAATAACCGCTGTTTACTAAATGCATATGGATGTATACACGGTACATATACCAAATTGAATATTTTACAATTTTTGTTTGTCTGTCTGTTTGTTCCGGCTAATCTCTGAAACGGCTGCACCGATTTTGATGGGATTTTCACTGGCAGATAGCTGATGTAATAAGGAGTAACTTAGGGTACTTTTATTTTAGAAATTTTATTTATTTTTATGAATATAAAAAAATAATAAAAAAATAACCATTCCCCGCGGACGAAGTACATAATACATATCTATTATTATTTTGCTGTTCGCTATTTTACTTTGCTTATTTAGGTACTTATAATCAAATCAAATAAATAAAATTATAACTGAACGATAACTTTCTAAGTAATAGTTATAATAAGATTAATAGTTGTAATAAAGATAAATCTATTTTATTTTTGCTAAACTGCGTTGTTCTAATACATATTTTTATCAGCATGCTTATCTCTTACTTCCAATATACTAAATAACTGATAAACTTATCTTAAGTGCTTCTCTTTCTGTAGCATTGTAACATAAACAATACCCAGATCATGACAAATAGACATTTTCCGTACACCCAAATGATTGTCTTGTGTGGAATTTGAACTCACAACCCTTGGTGTTAAAGTAGCCATTGCTAGCGACTCGACCACTAGGTTCGACGATATAAATTTACCTTTCTTCCAATTTTGGTTCGGAATACTAAAAATCAATATAGCCTGTATCATTCCACGCGACAGTTCTTTTTAGGGACGGTCGCGGCCTTCTCACATAAATACCTATTTATAAGGTTTCGCTGAAACTGATAGTGATTGATGGATTGTATTGTATCATTGAACGCGACATCTACATTCTCCAAGAAAACGCTTCCCAAAAATTTATGAAAGGCATTATATAAAACTTTATTGGAACTCTTTTTTTTTGGAATGTTTGTTTAGTTATTTTATTTTTTATTTATTTATTTAAACTTTATGCACACAGGTGTACAATGGCGGACTTAATGCTATACAAGCATTCTCTACCAGCCAACCTTAGGGTGATGCAGAAAATAGTATAAAAGTAGGTGCACAAGGGAACAACATCAACAAATACAATGCGATTATAAAACACATATTCATAGATAAAAATTAAATATACGTTATATTATGTTATAGAACGTGCGAACTACGACCATAATACCAACAAGTTTTTTTTTATTTTATACATAGGATATCTATGGGGAACGGATACATACAAAAATGGCGAATGAATTTCTCTTATAATTTCTAATATCTTCTATATCTTTATAGACTAAATATAATTTTAAAGTACATATAAAATAAGAAAAGGTATGCTCTGTTGAAAACATTAGAAGACAGATATACAACGCAGAAACGGAAGAATGTAGGAGCCAGGAAAGACTAAGACTCACCAAGACCAAATTGGTCCTGTTATATCACAATGCGAGGAGCTCAAGAATAGAGCGATCATGCGTAATAGCAGTTATAAAAGTTAAAAACGCGAGTGACGTGTATTAGTTCCGAGTCATATGTCGCTCGGTTCTGTTCGCGTACCCCGCAAGGATATAATAAAACAGATAGATTATGATATATCTAATTCACCCTTAATTAATATTACAATTGTATAATAAATATGTACATAAATATAAGTGACGTATATTTGTGTCCATATATGCTACCCGTTAACAATAATTCCCGGACAATCCGAAATTCAAGACACTCTTCCTTCATGAAGGCCTTCAGACAGTAGTTAACACGCTCACTACAAATAAATTAAAATTGTCATTGTAACCTAACTTCAATCGGTAGATCCCAACGTGAGCTTAGTGTACTTCAAAACAAAGTTTACAATCCTTCCTTCATACAATAAAGTCGTAATACGAACGCCGATATCACAGACCAACAGCTGGTTCACTCGGTGCGGTATCTCGAATTACATTCTGATTGGAAGACCACAAAGTGTTTTTCTTCTTTTCCTTCTCATCACTTTTTTATTGACTTAAAAAAAGGACAAAGGTCTATGTTACTATATGTATGCTCGCCGATATTTCGGGAACTGCTCTGAACTGATTTGTATAATTCAAACGGTGTTCTGTAGAGGTAGTACCGAATTTGGTCCCATTTTAAGGTCCCATAGTACTGATAATTACTTACACAAATGTTAAGAAAGCTTTTGGAAACCGTCTTTCTTTGGATCTTTGTTTATGATATCATTTATACTTTTGTTATGTAAGTATAGGTTTTGGATAATCTTATGCATTTAAGCTATTTAAAACAGGTGGAGATTCCATGATCATCAATCTGCATGGTATTTTTTATACATTTTCAGCGAAATTTTCTTCAATTGTGGTTTTTTTTTAGGGTTACCTCGAAAGGAAAAAGGGAACCGTTATAGAATCACTCTGTTGTCTGTCTGTCTGCCGGTCTGTTTCTCCGTCTATCAATACCCCTTTTCTCAAGGACAGGTAGAGCTATCAAACTGAAATTAATATCAAATACTCAGATCTGCAATCCCTTCGAGCAGTGAAAATATCAAACTTTTAAGTTACAATCACGCAATCAAAAGAAACGGCTGTTTATGCCTCGTTTATGCGCATATTTTAACACTCGCAAGGGAATCAAAATCTATAGGGTACTTCCTGTTGAACTAGAATCATTAAATTTGGTAAGAAGCAATGTCATGTAACACAAGTAAAGGAAAAATCCGAAAACCGTATATTTGTAGTTACACCACAAAAAAAATGTGAAAATAATTTGACAATATTTTTTAAGAAACCCTCTTTTTAGGGTTCCGTACCCAAAGGGTAAAACGGAACCCTATTACTGAGGCTCCGCTGTCCGTCCGTCCGTCCGTCCGTCCGTCCGTCCGTCCGTCCGTCTGTCACCAGGGTGTATCTCATGAACCGTGATAGTTAGACAGTTGAAATTTTCACAGATGATGTATTTCTGTTGCCGCTATAACAACAAATACTAAAAAATAGAATAAAATAAATATTTAAGGGGGCTCCCATACAACAAACGTGATTTTTTTTGCCTTTTTTATAGATAATGGTACGGAACCCTTCGTGCGCGAGTCCCACTCGCACTTGGCCGATTTTTTTTCTTTGAATCCATGTGTACCAAGTGAGGATCTGAGTACGGAACCTCAGGAAATTGAGAAAATTCTTCAATAACAAATATAGACATGTATAGTGCGTTTGCTTTTTCATAAGTTATTCAGGCGTTTGCGTTGGAGAGTGCTGTTATTTCATAACTGTAGGTCTGTAAGATGTAAGTGTCTGTAGGATGTAAACATAATTAATTTAATGGTAAACTAAAAACTTATGGAATATTATTTAAATAGTTATTATTACGCCTATTTGAATAGTTTCTTTATATTTACTGACACCGATTACCATGAAAACGGTTCCACTTGTTAATTTGAAAGGTTTTTCTTCTCGTTGACTTACAAGTAGACCCATTTTGTTTTCTTCCTTTTTATAATGATGCAGTGATGTTGCCAGCGAAGGCATACATACTCAAATGTAATGTTTAAGTACGGATGGTATACATGAATACAGTTCGACTGATATGAAGACTTTACTATAATACTTCTTTTCATCAAGCTCGGTTGCGCAGTGATTGGTAACGCTACCTTGATACCAACGCTCGTGGGTACGATTTCTACACACGAAAAACATTTGTCTGCATGAACATGTCTCTTTGTCTTGATCTGGGTGTTTTCTAGAGAGGTAGGGCGCGTTAAAGCAAGTAATTTGAAAGGTTTTTCTTCTCGTTGACTTGCAAGTAGACCCATTTTTTTTCTCCCTTTTTATCATGGTGCAGTGATGTTGCAGTTAGTTAGTTAGTTATTACGTCTGGGAGGTACCTCCATTACACACATTACAGAAAACCACAGGAAAATATCAAACCCTTGAAGATTGTTGTATTCCTGCGAGTGAATGAGGCCACCAGAAAGTAGCAGCTTGTCAGCAGTAGATGTGGCATCGCACAAGTGATACTTAATGTATTTTCAACCCTTCGTGGGCTACGGTAACCGCTTAACATCAAGTAGGACTTATGATAGTACGGCTACCGACGTTGAATACAAATAATATTATAGATCAATGGACCATTGCAACACAAGAAATCACTTATAACCATTAAAACAAGCTCAGAGCACTAGCCCCAAGAAGCGAAAGGGAATAACAATGAGATACATTTTACAGTCTCCAAAATGATGCCATAAAGGGCATTACGAATAAAACAATACAGCCAACGAGTATAAAGGGTGTCGTAGTAAACAAGTGAATTGAAGCTTCGTCACGTGGATGTTAATATTTGATATATATATATATATTTATTATAATAGTCGTAGTAAACAAGTGAATTGAAGCTTCGTCACGTGGATGTTAATATTTGATATATATATATATATATATATTATAATACTGTGTCGGGAGTCATACAAGCAAACGGCCCGCCTAATATGAAGCGGTTACCGTAGCCTATGTACGCTTGTAATACATTAAGTATCAATCGCGCGATGCCTTCGCTGCTGCTAACATAGCAACTCCTTGGAGCTTACTGGTGACTTCACTCACACGCAGGAACACAACAATACTTTAGCGAGTTGTTATTTGGCTACGGTTTTCAGTGAGGTGACTGCTCCAGACGGGCTGCTTTGATGCGCCCTACCTCTATATTTATTCATAGATTCATTACGGGGACAGCAGACAATGAAGACAGATGACCCCAGTGACGGCATGGTAAACAACGCCACTTTAACACCGACGCTCGTGGGTTCGATTCCCACACAGAACAAACATTTTTGTGCACTGGGTAACTGGGTAGTGGATAGGTAGGGCTCATCAAAGAAACACAAACATCAAAAAACCGACTAGGGAAATACCTCCGTGTAATAGAAAACCGCAGCCAACTCTCTAGAGGGTTTCATCCAAGTAATGTTTATTCGCCCTCGCGGGTGTCAGACATAAAGGAACATGCGCCCTCCCTTTTAGATCTTCTGCTGACCTCTCACCCTGAAAACTATCATGTATCTGTTGGCGCCCACCTCGGGTCCTCTGATCACTGCCTGATACATACTTAGGTGTCACTTGCATTCCCAACACGACCTCCTACAGTAGGCTGCCGTTGTGTGTCGCTCTTTAGGTCGACGGATTGGGAAGGCCTGCGCATTTTCTTCTCTTTCTATTGAACTTCTACTTCTACGAAACTGTATATCGAAGTGTATTTGTATCGCTTACTCTGTGCTCCTGCCCCCCTGAAGAGCAAGGCTAAGTTGGCGTCCAAGAAGATTGATGTGATCAATAGAGCTAAACAATACTTTACACTTCAACATCGCCTGCAACTTTATAAGGCCCAGAACCGCTCTCATATGGAATACCATTCACATCTTCGTGTGGGCCGTCGCGTCACAATATTTGCTTACCCCATCTGAGCGCATACAACGTACAGCAGTTCGAATCGTCGGCGACCCAGTGATCTCCGCTCGCTTTGAACACAAAGAGATGTTGCTTCTCTTTGCACACTATACAAATTGTATCATGGGGAGTGTTCGGAGAAGCTTGAACAGCTCCTCCTTGAACTTAAAACCTGAGTTCCACTATCGTACCGCACGTTACAAACTTAAATTTCACCCTCACCATCCTGATGAGAGGCAATGCTACCACGTATGGTGAAATTGTGGAATAAATTAACCTCAGCGGTGTTCCCGAACAAATTCGATATGGGTGCTTTCAAGAAAAGAGCCTATATTTCCCTAAAAAGGCTGGCAACTGTTCAGCATCCCTTTGATGTTGCTGATGACTATGGACGATGGTGACCATTTACCACCAGGTGACCCAAATGCTCGTTTGCCCCTCTCTAATATATAATAACAACTCTCTGGAGGGTTGTTGTGTTCCTGTGAGCAAGTGGGGTTAAGTTATGAGGAGTTGCTAACAGTAATAGAAGTGGAATAGCGCTGCGATACTTCGTGTATTGTAAGCGGTCATAGACTACGGTAGCCACTTTACATCAGGAAAGCCGTATCATAGAATATATGACGTTGTAAAAAAAACAGCGATGTTGTCGTGGGCTTGCTTCTTAATTGTTGATTGGAGCTCATAAAGACGGTGTTGTGACAGGGATTTAATTCAGCTTTGCGACTTTGTAGAAAATGTTGTCGATAACGTTAATAGGGTTCAAATTTTCGAATAAAATATATAAATATGTGATTATTTGTCAATATGTTACAATAATGTTAATGATTATAGTTAAGACATACTTAAAATACCACTTATTTAATATCAATAAAAAAAATTAACAAAAGCAAAAAAAAGTGGTTTAATTAATATCATACAAAAGAAAATCTTATCACTATATGCAATTTATTTTTTTTACATTACGTTGAGAGCAGTGATAGCCCAGTGGATAAAAAAGCGACCTGTTATCCGACGGTGCCTGGTTCAAAACCTGGTATGAGCATGAACGATTAAATTCGTGTTTTCAGTTTTATGTACATATGGCGTAATTATCTTGTGAATCAAAGAAGTTATATTTTAAAAGATGTCCTAACCTAAGTACGTCTGTTTTTCCTTCAGCGTTTTGAAAGTTTCAACAGTAGCCGCACTATGTGAAAATCAGTATCTTTGCCAAATCCTCAGGCTTAGTTAGCGGATTAAGTAACGCGACAACATTGGGAAATAACAACAACATTCTTCTGACCAAGCGGGTAGATCTTTTCATAACTTTGCTTTAGCATATGGTCTGATGCAACTGGTTTCTTTGCCTACGCGGGTGCCAGACATTGAGGAAAATACGCCCTCCCTTTCAGATCTTTTACTGAACTCTAACTCTGAAAATTATCATGTATCTGCTGGCGCCCCCTCGGTCCTCAGATCACGGCCTGATACATAGGGAGGTGCCACTTGCATTCCCAACGCGACCGCGTATAGCAGGCTGCCGTCGTGTGTGGCAGGCAATTAAGGTCAGCTGATTGGGAAGAACTGCGCTTTTTCTTTTCCTACTATCCGTGGAGGCCGGTTTGCTTCTTGCTGGATGATCCCAGTGCCTGTGCTGATTCTGCAGGGTATGGAATTTTTATTCCAAGCTCTGTGATACCCATAGGTGGCAAGTCCCGCCCATGTTTCGATCGATCTTGCAAGGATGCGTCTCGACATAAACAGGAAACGTATCTAGCCTAATCCAATGCTCAGGCGGCTAGTGATTTAAATCACGGTTCACTTAAAAAAACTACGTTGTTGCCTCCAGCGTTTTGAAGGGTTGCATTGCAAGAGTCTCGTATGCTTACCCTCCGGAACTCATGCGTTCTGGTCTCTCATCAAAACTGTTCAGTGTGCCTTGTCAGTCGTCGTTCCCTCCGTTACGCAAAGTGGACGAATCATTGGCCCAGGCTGCAAAAGAGAAAGCCGATGTCTTGGACTCTCTTTTTGCATCCAACTCGATCATTGATGACTAGGGAAGAACACCACCGATCATCCAGCGATGGGTCCCCCTACCACTCGTTCCCGTCGTTTTTGCCATGCCAAGACGGTGCTGATCCCAGCTGCGGAAACTAGTTTTTTTTATAATTACTTTACCTATGGCTCAATTGTTATGGCTAGTTGTTATTGAATAAATTACCAACACACATTAGGAAAAGCCCGTCAATCTACTCTAAAAAAATTTGAAAGATCACTATTTATCAAGTTTGAAATAAGTATATGTATGTATATATGTATAGTCATATAAGTGTATTTATGTTACATACGTATTAATCTAAATATATTTATGATATTTATGTGTATGTTCGGTATGTATGTATTTACTTACTTAATTATTTAGGCACGTACCGCTGTCCGCAACTGACGGGATATCCCACTGCTGACGGTTGGCTGGAAGAGATTTCTGTTAGAGATAAGCTCGCCTCTGCACTGTATTTACCAAACATTATGACTTTTTTTCTGGTGATCCACAAGGTCGTATGCCCCCTCTAATGTAAAAAAAATAGTAAGAAGAAGAACTTTTGGGTACGTTGGTTAAACGGACCATTCATAAGATTTATGGTTTTTCTTTGTAAATGTGTAGAATAGTTTTCCTAGTAACTTGAATATGAAGAGGCATCTATTCAAGCAAAAAAAGCAAAACAATTCAAAAATATATTTACGTATACTCTAAAACGGTAAGAGGAACACTTCTGACACATTCTAAATAAATATTCATAAAGTAAAGTAAAGTTTTTCATTTATTTATGTAGAAGGAAATCTCTGAAGCTGCTGATCTCAATGGAATAATTCATACACTAATAAAAAGCCGTCAAGTGTGGGTCCGACTTCCGCACCGAGGGTTCCGTAAAAATGATTTCCGCAAATTATTTTCGCAATTTTTTTTTTTGTAATGTTACAACAAATTTACAGGTTTCAGACTTTTTCCTTTACTTGTGCTACATTATCTTGCTTGTGACCAAATTTCATGGTTCTAGGTCAACGGGAAGTACCCTATAGGTTTTGATTCCCTTGCCAGTGGCAAAATATGTGCATAAACGGGACATAAACGATCGTATCTTTCGATTGCATTGACTTAGAAATTTTATTTTTTCACTACTCAAAGAGATTGCAGACCTGAGTATTGAGTATTAATTTCAGCTCGGTAGCTCCACCTGTTCCTGAGAAAAAGGTCTTGACAGAAAAAGTGATCCTGTATGGGTTCCGTTATTCCTTTTGAGGTACGGAACCCTAAAAACTACATACTGAGCGCTATTAATTACTTTTTATTTAGAGTACCAGTGTAAAACTTTTAAATTTGAACTCGAAGCGGGCAGAAAATTTTCAACAGTGAATCAATTTTTTGTCGTACAAACTTATACTTAGACGTCATACTATTCCATTTTCCCTATAGAAATATTTGTACTGATTAGCATTTTATTAATTCTGCTAACACTTAATACAAAATACAGATTGTATTTCCCCACTTTAATATATTTTGCTGAATACGCTTAAATAAACTTTACAGGAAATATTTTAAAGTTTCGCTTTGTTTATACGGTTTAATGTTATAAAAGTCTATTTTTTCCTAGTGTTATGTCGTTTCCTATTACATTAAGATTAGCTACTAGTTCCTAAGGATTTAGTAAATATGCTGAATTCGATATGGAACGATTGTCATCAGACCTACACAACCCAGAAGGAAAATCAGACCTTCCTAACTTAGGTATATTTCAAAAAACGTGTAGTCTTTTCAAATATAATTTTTTAGACATGCGGGTTGCGTCACGATGAGCAAGTGATAAATACAATTACGTACATAAATCCGAAAATACGAATTTAGTGTTACATGCCCACGCCAGTATTCGAACCAGTGAACGTCGGTCGGGAATAGGCTGGTTCTTTATCCACTGGGCTATCTCGTTTTAATGGTATAAAAGTGTTACTTAATAATGTATGTACGTATGTATATCTTCACGCCAAGTTCCTTGCGGGGTAGGCAGAGAGAGCCCAGCGCCATAAGTCGCAGTACTTACATACTTCACTCACTTCAATGATATTCATAGCTCTTTTCATGCACGCTCACCGATTCCTGGGGCTAATGACATCACCTTCTGATAAAACACGACCATTTTGGTAATAGTAGGTTAGTCTCGTTCTATCCTCGGCTTCTACATCCTTCCACTTTTGCATTGTATATCTGTTTCGCCTTTCTTTGGTCCCGCATTCTTTCTACATGTCCGAACCAACGGAGCATGCCTTTTTTTATCATCATTAAAACCGACACTCTCTTTCAGACCAACTCTTTCTCTCACGTCTTCATTACGAACGCGGTCAGTAAGCGTTATGCCACAAATTTTGCGCAATGCTCTCATCTCGACCGCATTTATTCTACTGTCATGCTCTTTCAGCCATACCCAGCTCTCACTTCCATAAGTTAGCGTTGGGATTAGCACCGCGTTGTGTACAGCGAGCTGTGCCTTCTGGCTTAAATTACGGCTGCTTAGAATTTTACCCAACGCTCCATTCACCCTATTCCCTGCACTCACTCGTCTCTTCACGTCAGCGGTGTACCTTCCATTGCTGCTAAAAGGACTTCCAAGATATACAATCTCATACACTTGCTCCAATACTACATCATCAACCTTTCAAATACCATTATCTTAGTTTTCTTCACATTCAGTTGTAAGCCTTTCTTAATACAATCGTCTTTCATTGTTGTAACTAGTGTTGGCAGTTCGGATGGTGATTTTGCTATTAATACCGTGTTTTCTGCATAAAGCAGGTAGTTGAGCACTGAGTCGCCCATTCGCATTCCCACATTCATATTTCTTATTCTCTGAAGACTACTGTCCAGATACATAATGAATAGCCGAGCCGTGAGCACGCATCCCTGTCAAACACCAATGTTGACATCAAACCAGGGTGACAAGCTGCCGCCCACCCGCGCACATGCTGTACAATCCTCATAAGTAGATTGCACAGCACGGAGTAGGTCACCGTCAAACCCATAGCTGGGAAAAATTTTCCAGAGATTCTTTCACATGACCCTATCAAATGCTTTCTCAAAGTCCACAAAACCGCAGAAAACCTTCTGGTCCAAAGCCAGATGCTTCTCTATCTCTGCCGCTTCGAAATCCACCCTGTGCTTCCCAAAGCATTCCATCGGATTTCTTTATACTTGATACTTAATAATGTTTTAAAGATATTTATTTATACAGTAATAAAATTACAATGCGACATCATCACCAAAGATCATGATCATTTGAGCTCTAATGAAATCTTGATTTTTTGTGCTCGATGTTTTTTATACCATATAGTTATAATAGCTTTGTGGCAAAAAAATACACCGTTCCTGATAGTAAACTCTCGTCATCTATTTAAAGCAATTTTGTGGAGTTATATTTGGAGTACCTCTTCATAATACTAGGGTGGTAAACAAGTACTCACTCCACCTGATCGTAAAGATTATAGACAACAGGAACATCAGGTGTATGTGATAGATTTTTACTGTGGGGTTTCATGAAAGAAATAAATAAAAAAATTGCTTTAGTCATCTACTTACATAGTTAGTTCTCTGCTATTGATTTTTTCATAAAAAAATTGCAATTAAACCAATCAGTTTTCAAATGATGCAATAAAATTGTTTAAGTGTATGTTAAAGTTTCGCACTGGAAGTGTTCCGTACCACTTTTTTACACCTCTGACATATACATAGATAACGTTTATTGTATGGAAGCTTCTTTTATATTTATTTTTATTTTACAGTAATTTATTTGTTGTTATAACGGTAATAGAGATATAAATTATGTGGAAAATTCAACTGTCTACTTATTATTTGGCATGAGATTCAGGCAGATAAACGAACGGACTGACAGCGGAGGCTTGGTAATATTATCCCGTTGACACTCTTTGGGTACTAGTAAAAAGAGGTAGTGATTCTTTAGAGTCTCTCTTCTTACAGATACGAATCTCTTTTGCTTCAAAAATATATGTGAATATTTTTTATACCTAATTCTGATAGACAAATGGATTCATCATAAAAATGTGTATTAAAGTTGTCCTAGCGACTGACTACCACTAAAAACAACAGCTAGTAAGGACAGTGTGTGTATGTGTGTGTACTCGCTTTAGCAGTCTTGAAAGATAACACACGAAATGCTCATTTCGTGCTCTTCAAAATGATTATGCAAAGGATAAACGTACGTGCCACACAGGAAGGAAACGTCTGCGAGCTGGAGTACTGTTACGATGTGTCAGTATATCTACAAAGTGCATAGGTAAGGACGTATCCATGCATATAAAAAATAACTATGTATCTGACTTCAAAATAAAAACCTACTAATATTGTAAATGTGAAATTTTGTGATTGTGTATGACTCTTTCTGACTAGTATTGTCTTAGGTTTTCGCGATTGTTACACATTGTTTAACGGAAGTATCGCGTGTTTAATTATTTTGTTGAATCTGACGATTCGAACGCCTTGTCCGTGGTCTTCCTACAATCTTTCTGACTCTTTCATGCATCAACGGCTAAAGTATTAACGATGAAGTTTAGCATACAAAAAGACTACTATATTAACAAATGGAATTAATTAATATTTGAAAATATTTTTGATTTTATATGTAAAATTTTAAAACCCGAAATAACACACCGTTAAAATTCATAAGGTTATTTACACTTTACCAAACGCAAACAAGCGTATCTGTATCGGCTTAAGAGGATCATCATTAGGGGGTGTGCCTTAATATCATGATTAGAACCAATGATAAACTTGTGAGGCAGAGCGAGAGGGATAGTGCCACAGTCAAATATTAAAAAGAAAAACAAGCCAATAATATATTTTAATAAAATTTTAATGATCCCGGTGTCGGAGTGATTTAAACTGCGACCGAAGCTCGTAGTTCGATTCCTACACAAGGCAAACATTAGTGTACATGAACATGTCTGTTCGTCTTGGTCTGGGTGTTTTTAAAAGTAGAAGGGCGCATAAAAGCAGCCCGATTGCGAAAGTATCTCCGCCTCACAAAAAGCCGCAGTCAAGTCACTGTAGAATTGTTGTGTTCCTGCGAGTAAGTGAAGTTACCAGTAAGTTACTAATGAGTTGGTGTGCTAGCCGCAGGGGAGGTAACGCGCGAGCGATACTTCCTTAGCAAATATTTATCCTCCTAATTAATTGGCTACAGAGTTTAACTATATTTATAATAATAACATACGCTGCAGGCATACACTTATGGCGACCTGTTGGTGAGTAACGTTACCACGGGTACCCGATTGCTCCAGAGAGTCTATTTGGGCCTTCGTCTCCGGCGTATCTTCTTCGGTCAGAGTGGAAACTCAAGAGGTCTCGCAGGACTCTCAATTCTGACTTGCTTTCATTGGTTGTACAGAGATGAGTCGATAGAGCAATATGCACCAGGGGTGGAAGTGTTAAACTTTCTCTGGCATTTCAGAGACCCATCTAATAAGTGGTGAGTCAGCGCCTCTCTGTCGAAAGAAACAATCGGATATATTAATTTTAATAGGTATCTGTCTTCTTCTATATTGTAGCCCATTACCAAATATACCTCCAGATCTCATTTCAATAGTCCATTTATTTCCGACACATTTGTCATAGTCCCAATACCTGCCGAGACCTGTTCATGGACATATTGTCCTATTGATGTCTTCTGGAGCAGGTCACCGTGAGCATACTACATTATATTAATCTTCTCGAATTGGCCTCTACGAGTTGGACCCATTTCCCTAACGAACTGACTGTCATGCACAATGTTTGGATGTGCGCGATTCGAACCCACCCAGCCTTGGCTAAAGTAGATATCGCTAGCTATCATAGCACCGAGTTCGACGAATAATAAAAAACAAACTTTATTTTTAAGGCTTCGCGAGCATTAAGAACATAACATAAAGATATTGTTGCTCATGTAATGTATAAAAAGGTTATCTAAAATTATTTTCCTAGAGCTACTCCTTTCGTTGTTAAACTGGTTAAGGGTAAAATTAATATTTATGCTTTTACTATAAAATGACGTATTACCTATCTGTCTATAACTTAACGCCGATTACCCTGCGGGGTAAGCAGAGAGAACCAAACGCTCCATGACTCGGTTCTTACACACCTCACTCGCTTATTTAAGATTCACAGCTCTACACGCTCGCCGGTTTCTGGTGCTCTTATTTTATTACCCTCTGCTAAAGCTCAATTTGGTCATAGTAGGTAAGACTGGGCATTTCTGGGCTCCTACATCCTTCTATTTTCGCGTTGTTTATCTGTTTCGTAATTCTTTCTTCCTGCATTTTTTCTACATGTCTGAACTAAGGAAGCATGCCTCTTCTTATTTTAACACCGGCATTCTCTTTCAGACCAACTCTGTTTCTAACATCATCATTGCGAACGCGGTCTACATGCGTTACACCACAAATTTTGTACAAGACTAGCATTTCGGTCGCATTTATATTACTTTCATGCTTTCTCTGCCATACGCTGGGTATGGTCTCGCTTCCATTATTTAGCGTTGGAACGTGTCTGTGTTAAATTTACATTAACGCAAGGGACTTGGGGTGAAGATGCAGTATTTCTTGAAAGTCTTTCTCTTTAATTTCAATGTGGCACAGCAGTGAAACCTAATGGCTAAATATGTCGAAATCTTCGGAGGTGTTATTAAATTGGAGATATAATTTCATACTAAGGTAAAATACTAAATAGGGATGGAGTCACCTAGGACTAAACATTGCCTGTAGATGTTCTATATATTTATGAATTAGATCTTCATTATCAGCCTGTATCTATCTACTGCTCGATATAGGATTTCCCTAATGCGGAATGCATTAGGGAAATTCTATATCGAGCATCACTTTCCTCAAACAGCCACTACCGGTCACACGTTTGAGGTTATCGTCTATCTAGAAAAGACATTTCCACTCTAAAGTTTTCCTTTAACAATCACTCAATCTCTCTGACTCGGCCGATCTGGCCAGCCTGCGGTCACTCCAATTTGCTGACTTAGAGGTAACCATGGGTTCTCCGTCGAATTTCCTTGTTTTAGATATTGCTTAGGGAAGTCCCAAGGACAGCTCTCTTCATGTCTCTGCACTGTAGGTCAAAAAGAGGAGGACGCAAGTCAATCTTGCGTCCATAAAAGTGGATCTAGCCGGCTAGTCATATCTAGATAAAATTCCATTCGTGTTGCTGTACTGTAATGTAATGACCTTTTTGAAGTGATAACTTCTTATGGGAGGGTAAACCGCTTCGTTACGTAACGATACAGCGCCAGTCTGTCTGGCTTCACTTTCTATCACACATTCGGCAGCGGATTAGTTTAAGTTATCACTTCTGTCGGGCATCACGAGACGCACACATTTTTCACTTTTTTATACAACTTCAGGGCCCACCTGTCATAAAGCGGTTACTGTATCTTAAGAAAGCTGAAGTATCACTCGTGCGCTGCCATCTCTGCTGATAAAACAGATACTCCTAAGAAGCTGGTTACTTCACTCACTCGCAGGAACACAACATCCCGCCAAAGAGTTGGTATTTGACTGTTCATCAAGACAAACTCCTGTGTGGGAATCGAATCCACGAATCCACACACGTATTAACCTTAGTAGCATTGATAACCAATCCGCCACGGACCTCGCCATTTTACGTTTACTAGATAGATTTCCATTACCGAAAATGTACGGTTAATGGAGGCTTCCGTCCATTTTCGTCCATATGTCAGTATGGTAACGATAACGTAGAATACAATTTTGTTCCAAACCTGGTTTATATGTCGGAGTAGGCTATTCATATTTTATGACGGAGCATGAGTTAATTAATGCTAACTCTTCATTGCCCTTTTTAATCTCTTTACACAATTTATGAACAACACATTTATTTTAATAACATAAAAAAAATTATGAAGAGAAACCTTTAGAAAATATTTGACTAAGATACTGATTTGACATGGAGTGAGTGTCGTAAGGTTTTCACAACACACAGGGAACACCAGACCCTTCATAGGATAGGTCATATGACTTTTGAAATATAATTTCTTGGACGGGCGGGTTTCGTTATTTTCATTCGACGTTATTTTCATTAACCACCAGCAAGTGATAATTATAAATGTGTACATAAATCCGAACACGACGAGTTTAGTGGTACTCGGCCACGCCAAGATTCGAACCAGGGATCTTCGGTATATAGGCTGGTTGTTTATCCTCTGGGCTATCACTACCAACACATTACTCACTTACCTATTTATTAATTTAGGCTCATGAGGAAAATAATGTTCCATTTTAACCTTCATAAACAAATCCCTTTTTACAAATGAAAAAGCTTTCAATAAATCTTTACTAGTTTACTTTTCTACTATATGTAATCTACCTTTTCTAATGCAACATCTCTTCAGAAGCTTAAAGGTAACTAAGCCCACTCACTAGCATGAACATAACAGCCCTCCAGGGAAGTTGTTTTGGCTGCGATCCCTGTAAGATTTCGATACTTTTTCAGTATCTTTCTTGTACCAGAGCTCCATTTACTAATTGGCAGTAACTATTATGTACCTCCGTGCATCCGATATTCAACAATTCAAGTTTTGAACAGAAATTTTAAGTAATAAATGTAACAAATATTATGCAGCATCCAGAGATTGCCCCGTACATCCTAATAAACTTAAAAAACTTAATTTTACTTTTTAGATATAGATTCACTAGCCTCTTGCTAGATTCTAATAAATTTATTAATTTCCAAATTTTTCGTTTAGTCAGTGGCGATAAGAAATACCGAATAGAGAAAATGAACATTGTGACAATGAAAAAAAGAGTGGGGGACAACATGCCTCCTTGAGGCACCCTTGCAGGCAGTTCACGTCATTTAAATTGACTTCTATGGTATCATTGATTGCCACCAGTAGCTTTGACTCGTATCGTAATATTAAATAAGTACGTTGCAGACGCTATGTGATGAAGATATATGAGAATATCCAAGAGAACAATGATGTTACATCACTATTTTCAGAAACTATATCAGCTGGTTAATCATTCTAGATTGTATGGAATTGGAAATGATTCGTTTGTTTTGTTAAAAAAAATACAATTTCTTTTTAGTATTTCTATATAAATTAGCTAAAATTATTCCAATGTTATTACCGAACAGTACAAATTTTTTATAGCATGATATTTTATGCTGTATGCAGTCTATAGAAACCTGAAAGTTGTTTTATTTAATATTTACTTATTACATGGAATTTTATTACAACAAAAATGCTTTGATATAAATAAAGATTGCAAGACTGATGTCGGTTCGCGTATTCAGTTATTTTTCTCAGCAAGTACAAAGGCTCTTGCTGAGAAAAACAACTGTATTGTAGGCAACATTAAAACTGGCATAATTTTCTTTACACAATTTTCTTACACAAACGGTCGTGACACAAAGTCTAATCAAGAATCTGGGCGCTATTGCCAAACGTGATAAGAGTAATCTATGGGAATTCCCGTCTCTGTAGATTACCACTGCAGAGTCCCCCATGTCGAATCTTTTGTTCCTAACGCTATACTGCATGCCAATGATATTTTGTCAATTGATAGCATACTCGTATATTGTTATGCTAATGGCATCATCAAGGATTTCCATTATACAAGCTATACTGAAATTTCTTGTTCCTATGTAGAGGAAAGTTGTGAACGTATCGTGTCAGAAATTTAATGTAAGATTTCTAGATTCTACTCTCCGCGAAGACAGAGTTTTTTTTTATATACACAAAGTCTAATCAAGAATCTGGGCGCTATTGCCAAACGTGATAAGAGTAATCTATGGGAATTCCCGTCTCTGTAGATTACCACTGCAGAGTCCCCCATGTCGAATCTTTTGTTCCTAACGCTATACTGCATGCCAATGATATTTTGTCAATTGATAGCATACTCGTATATTGTTATGCTAATGGCATCATCAAGGATTTCCATTATACAAGCTATACTGAAATTTCTTGTTCCTATGTAGAGGAAAGTTGTGAACGTATCGTGTCAGAAATTTAATGTAAGATTTCTAGATTCTACTCTCCGCGAAGACAGAGTTTTTTTTTATATACAACGTAGGGAGGAATAGGGAGGAACAAGCATACGGTCCACCTGGTGTAAAGCAGTTACCGTAGCCTATTAACGCTTGTAACATTTATCACTCGCGCGATGCCTCCTCTGCTGCTTACACAGCAACTCCTTAGGAGCTTACTGGTGACCTCACTCAGACGCAGGAACACAACAACCTTCTAGGGAGGTATTATTTGGCTGCGGTTTCCTGTGAGGATGAGGTACTTCCCCAGATGGGCAGCTTTTGATGCGCCCTACCTCTCTTAAAACATCCAGACCAAGACAAACAGACATGTTCATGCACACAAATGTTTGTCTTGTGTGGGAATCGAACCCACGAGCGTTGGTGTCAAAGTCGCGTCTTTCACGACTGAGCCACCGAGCTCGTCTCGTCGTCGTTTTAGGGTCGGCAACGCAAGAGTGACACCCTGGTGTTGCAAATGCCCATAGGTTACGGTAACTGCTTACCATCAGGTAGGCCGTACGCTTGTTTGCTACCTTAGATCTATAAAAAAAAGACATACTCTAATAGCTCCTTGACCAATAATTCAAAAACACCTATTATTGACTGACTTGAAACGACAAAGTACGGTAGTGTACTCTATAAAGGCTTACAACATTAAGAATATCGTTCGTGCGCTGTCAAAACTGATGATTACCAAGCAACTTCTCACCGAATTTCTAATAAAATAGACCACAACACTTTTCCTCTAAATATTTGCTTCGTCGTCTGTAAGTTGAAAGTACTTCTGTAGTCGAGCTGCTTCTTGTTACATATAACAGTGTTGCGCCTTGCTTTCGCTAGAATTCCATTTGATAACTGTTAGAGCGCACCAAGAGCATGTTAGGTAAGCTTTAAGTCTGACGAAAATGACACCAGATAATACGAATCTACCTATATGTACAACATGGAATAGATATAGACGAAATTATTTAGTGATTTTTCTGCTTTTAGTAGCTATTGATGAGCTATCGTGGTAGATGAAAGAAGTTTGAAATATGCAATTGACGAGCTTGGGACGTAGTGATTGATTAGTAACGTTATTTTGATACCAATCATCGTTTCGATTACCACACAGGAAAAACAATTGAGAGCATGAACATGTTTAACTTAGTCTGGGTATTTTCGAAGGAGTTAGGGCACATAATACATTGTGCCCGTCTGTGGAAGTAACCCCACCTCACATAATACTACAGTCAAATAACAACTCCCTGGAGGGTTGTTGCGTTCCTGCGTGTGAGTTAAGTTACTATTAGGCATCTAAGGAGCTGCTGTGTTATTAGCAGAGGTGGCATCTCGCCAGTGACACTCGTAATACACAAGCGCATAGGTAACAGTAATAGCTTTACATCAGGTGGGGCGTATGCTTATATATCTCCCGATGTTGTATAAAAAAAAGCAAATTTATTCATGTTTCCTGTAAATTTTCAGTACAATTCAACGACTATTCCCCATTGGGGCGAATACCAGTAAAATTAATTTTTCGTTGCCTTCACGCTCTCTACTTCAAGTAAAAAGTTATCTCTGTACTTACTTCGCCGCCATTAAATGCATTGTCCCCGCTCATAACTTTCCTCATTAATTGCATTTGCTCGGAGCAAGAGGAAATCAATACCTTAATCTTGTACATTTATCTGTCGCCAGGGACCAATGGATGTCAATTAAGCGCTCGAAGTAACTGCAATTATTCTTAGACACTGACCTATATCGGCTATTATTATCTTCCTAATTTCTGGTGCGGTACGATATTTATATCAGTTATTGTATTAGCTGGTTTTTTTTATTATTGGGAAACCATTAATTCAAATTTTCTAGGGTGTTTTTATACAAGGTTCAATGAGCACCTCCACTTAAATTACTTTAGATCACCTCCCTCCTGTCAATGGTACAGTAAATACTTAATAGATTCAGGCGTTATTTTGAGAAAGTCAAATTTATATCTTTTCACTCACACCATACACCCCCACCCTCAATTCAATATAAGGGACGGCACTGCGATGGATTTGTCACTTGTAGTATGTTATTCTACGATTAACGTCTACAACGCCTGATGATGCCTGTGGAGAGGCGAAACACGTGTCGCAGCGACGACCAGGCCAGTCGTGGCAGCGACGGTGGTGGTGGGGGCATGCGGATTCTGTTCCAGATGGCGGACGACCGCAGCAGCCGGGGCAGAGACTACCGGTGCAGCCATGGCAGCGTCGGCATGTTGCAAGTACTAACAGTAGTGGGTGGGTGCGGCCGGCGCTAGGCCGCATGAACTAATTGGTGGCGGAAGCACACAAAGCAGGTTAGATCAAATTGCAATGGTACAGTAATCAACATCGCGGCACTTGTCGGCTTATTGGTTAAAATATTCTCCTACTGGTTCGTAGGCTCGAATTGCTAAGATATTCAGTCGATAAAACACAACGCTTTTTGTGAGCGCGAGATGGCTTCATGCGTATTCAAGTGGTTTAATTGTTTCTCTATGATATCCGACCCAAAACAGACTAGTTTCGATAACTATTATCCTCTAATACACGATCAGTTCATACTATTAGTATTTGGCTAAAATAAAATAGTAAATCCACAGAAAAAAATTTATTTTTCTGTGGTAAAGACATTATCATTATTATGCTTTTCCAGCCAACGAGAATACTACCTAATAGCGAAAATAGGTCAAGTGTATTACGAGTGGCTCTCAAAACCGAAGGCTTTTTAAGGTCCAGACATAATGATGTAAACGCTCAATTTGTTTGCTTAAGCTTTACTAGAGGTTTTATTCAACTTCGTCCGCTGGCTGAGCAATATTCTGTAAGACTTTTCAAAAAACCTTCGTCTCATTTTTGTGTACTTATAAACAAAATATTTCATACAGACAGTGCGCTGTCCATATATTTTAGGAGAAACATACTTGTACGAGTATGTATGTATATCTCACGCGAGGTCCCTTGTGGGGTTGGCAGAGAGAACAGAGCGCCATTAGACGCAGCCCTTACACACTTCACTCGCTTCTTTAACATACATATGAAATAATCTTCGTTTGCCCCTTTCAGAGCCCAAGTCCGGTATTTCTTTTAAAATTAATGTGTAAACTTTTTATTTGAATAACATACCAAGTAGAGAATGCCAATAGAAACTCAAAGCATTCAGAATGTGACAATTAATCCAAAAAATAATAAACTGGTATTTATTAATCAGCGCAATTCGAGCTAAAAATAAATGTACATTTTTTGATCAGCTTTTATGTAAAGAAAGATCAGGAGGGTTCGATTAAGTATAGCCCTTTATTATGACAAATTCAGTGACTCAGTCGTGAATGACGACGAACGACTTTGACACCAACGCTTGTGGTTTCGATTCCCACACAAGACAAAACATTTGTGTGCATGAACATGTCAGTTTGTCTTGGTCTGGATGTTTTAAGGGAGGTAGCACACATCAAAAGCAGCCCGTCTGGGGAAGTAACTCCACCTCACAGAACACCGTATCCAAATAACACCTCCCTAGAGGGGTGTTGTATCCCCTGGCGGTGCAAACACGGGACGCTCTTAAACTGTACAAAAGTCAGGGTAAGATAGTCTCGTTGTTCTGGATTAAGGCACACGCGGGGTTGGAGGGGAACGAACGTGCCGATGAACTCACCAGGAGCGCCGCACTGGGGTTGCGGAGGCAGCCAGACTACGACCGCTGCCCTGTCTCATTCGTCAAAGGTATGATCCGCAAGGGGACCATTGACGAATGGGACAGGAGATACAAATCGGGAACAACAGCTTCGACAACGAAACTGTTCTTCCCGAGTGCGGCAGCGGCGTACGGCATCGTGGGCATAATGTTGCCGTCGAGCATCACCACGCAGGTCCTCTCGGGGCATGGTGGGTTCTCCGCGTACTTGCACAGATTCAAGTGCGCGGATGACCCATCGTGCTTCTGCGAGCCCGGCGTGGACCAGACAGTGCAGCACATATTGTTTCGGTGTCCCGCATTCTGCAAACAGAGGCACGATTTGGAGCAGGAGTTGGGAATGCGGGTCCCCGAAAAATCGGTCTCCGAAATAGTGATGGGGCAAAGTAAATCAAAATTTTAAAATACTGCGTCAGTATAGCCACGGCTGTCATAGATCGGAACAAGCAGAGTAGCTCCACCAAGGACTAATATTGTATACTTCGGCTATACTCTGTATAGCCGATGGGATCGCGGTGGCTAGATGGAGCTGTGAAACTCCCTGTCGCCCGTGGATGGACTGACGCAGTATGGGAAGGGAAGTTCGAAAATAACTGCAGTTATTTCACTGGCGTTCTAAAATGGGCAAAAACGAAAGATGATGAATGGAAGTGAAAATTACAGAATGAACGAGAATATGATGTATGAATGTGTTTCGGCTGGAAGAATATTATGATGATGATGATAGCCTTGCCCATGACAGGGGTGCAAGAATTAAAATAAATAAAAAAAAAGAGGGTTGTTGTGTTCCTGCGTGTGAGTGAGGTCACCAGTAAAAGCTCCCAAGGAGTTGCTGTGTTAGCAGCAGAGGAGGCATTGCGCGAGTGATGATAGTTAATATATTACCAGCGTTAATAGGCTATGGTAACTGCTTTACATCTGTTGCTGTGGGCTGTATGCTTGTATGCCTCTCGACGTTGTATATAAAAAAGCCCTTTAAATTATTTACAGATTTGAATTCCATATTCAATAGGAGCGTAATTAAATGTATATAGACCCACTGTGAATGTACGAGTATGCATATTTCTTTAGGTCCGACTGACAATCTAGTTACCCAGTATCGTAATTTGTTGCCATTGGTCATTATCAGTGGTATCGGGCCAATTGCCACATAAATCGACATCTAATTTCAGATATTTCACTTTTTACATTGTCGATCCGTGTTACGTAATAAATATATTTTCTATTCTAGGTTCATGACCGGTTTAGGCATGGCGTAGGTCACATAAGGTCTGATTAGTACGATATTAGCCAAATTTTAAGAGAGGTAGGGTGCATTAAAGCTGCCCGTCTGGGAAAGTACTTCCACGTCACAGAAAACTGCATGTGAGTGAGGTCCTATAGAATTGCTGTGTTAGCAGCAGAGAAGGCATCGCCCGGGTGTTAGTTATCTAATGTATAACAAGCGTTCATAGGCTACGGTGACCGCTTTACATCAGGTGTGCCGTATGCTTGTATGCCTTCCGACGTTGCATATATTAAATGTCCGAATTAGGAGCTGTTTAAATCCTGTTTTAGATCTAGTATATGTTTGGTGTAGATTGGTCTTTACGGTTCCGGTTCGGGGTAGTTTCGTTAGGTCCAGCTTAGCTCTTGTTGTGAGCCGACTTAGAACGGGTAGAGGTTGGGTTTTGATTAATTGATAGTTTGCGTAATATATGACGAGCTCGGTGGTGCAGTGGTGAAACACGTTGTTACGCTACTTTGACACCAACGCTCGTGGGTTCGATTCCCACACAGTACAAACATTTGCGCGCATGATCATATCTGTTTGTCTTGGTCTGGGTATTTATATGTATAATAAGTATTTATTTACAAAAAAAATGTATTTACGTATGTTTATCAGTTGTCTAGTACACATAACACAAGCTTCGCTTACTTTGGGACTAGATGGCGCTGTGTCATTTGTCCGACAATATTTATTTATTTATTATCCAGTTTAGTTTATTTAAGGTTTTAGTTTATTATTGTCTGCCTGTTTCCTGTACATGTTTCTTCTTCCTGTGTCCCGTTTCCTAATCCATTAAGATTGGCGGATTCCGCTACCAAAGCCTTAAGATTCGATGAAGTGATTTTTACATAAACGACGCCGTCAGAGCTCACAACTCAGAAGGAAATACTTATCTCAGCATAGATCACACATCTTCTATCGAAATATAATTTCTCTAAGGTGATGATTTCCTCACGGTTTCCTTCACTGCTGAGCAAGTGATAATTATTATCTATAAATACAGATACATACAATTGGAGTGTCTGTTTGTTATATCAAAATAAGCGCTTTTTACTAAATGCAAATGTCATACACGGCACACATACCAAAATGAATATTTTATACAATTTTTATTAATGAATGAATGAATATATTGAATATATTAATGAATATATTATACAATTTTTGTCTGTCTATCCGTTTGTTACGGCTAATCTTTGAAATGACTGGACCGATTTTGATGGGACTTTCACTGGCAGATAGCTGATGTAATAAGGAGTAACTTAAGCTACTTTAATTATAGAAATTTTTCTTTATTTTTATTAATATAAATAAATAATAAAAAAATAACAGTTCGGCGCGGACGAAGTATATACTACATATCTGTTATTATTTTGCTGTTCGCTATTTTACTCTTCTTATTAATAAGTTATCGTAAACTCTGCGAATTGAATAATATTTTTTTTGTTAAATTCCACGCGGACGAAGTCGCGGGCACAGCTAGTATGTACATAAATCTAAAAATATGAGTAAGATGAAATTTTAAATGGTAATATATAACGCCATTGGTTTTGCAGCGCCTTTAGGATTTTAGACTGTGCTGACTGAACTGTGCCATTCACGAATCACGAATGAATACTTAGGTGAATAACAAATTGTAGTTTTTATCAGGACTTGCAGTTCTTAATTGTATTAATTTTATTCATATATATATATATTATCCTGTTCCTGTTTTCTTTTTAGGTTTCCGTACCTCACAAGGAAAAATGGAACCCATATGGGATCACTTTGTTGTCCGTCTGTCTATCTGTCGGGACCTTTTTCTCAGGGACGGGTAGTTCTATCAAGCTGAAATTAATATCAAATCAAATCTGCAATCCTTGCGAGCAGTGACTATCAAACTTCTAAGTCAACACAATCAAAATACGGCTGTTAATGCCTCGTTTAAGCGCATATTTTGACACTCGCAAGGGAATCAAAACCTATAGGGTACTTCCCGTTAACCTAGAATCGTGAAATTTGGCAAAAAGCAATATCATGTAGCGCAAGTAAAGGAAAAAAATTCTACAACCGTAAATTTTGTAGTTACAAAAAAAATTGCGGTAAAATAATTTGTGAGGAATTTTTTTTACGGAACCCTCGGCGCGCGAACCAGCCTCGCACTTGAAGGTTTTTTTGTTAACATTATTATGTAGTAAAAAGGTACAATTAATTTAGAGCAAGATATATTAAATATTTTTATTAAGGTCAACAAGCTAATCTAGTGTATTATAAATATGTTCACACAGGAACACTGTCTTTTATATGGGTTGACACCGTAAATACATGTAAGGTCAAACGGACTACAAAATTGTGTAACCTATACTCAGATTACCTCCACTAGCTAATCTGATAATCCCAGCTAAACTAAGTGGGCTACGTTGCCGTTGCTGTGATCGAGTTTCTGCGTACATTTTAAGATTTCTAAACACAGCTGTCCGGGTTGTTCCTTAATATGTCAGTCAGTAAATTAAAGAATCAGCTTATAATTATTATTTCTTACTATATTTACAAATAATTTGTCGCAGATATTCAAGTGGTGCTATAAATAAGCAAATAGTCCTGATTCTAATCCTGGTGTGGGCATGTACCATTAAATTCGTATGTATATGTATGCATATCTTCACGCCAGCCCTTGTGGGGTAGGCAGAGAGAGCAGAGCGCCATAAGAAACGGTCCTTACATATTTCACTAAATTCGTGTTTTCGGATTTGTCATATCAGTTTATGTTTCAGGGTCGGCAACGCAAGAGTGACACCCCTAGTGTTGAAAATGGCCATAGGCTACGGTAACTGCTTACCATCAGGCAGGCCGTATGCTTGTTTGCCACCTTAGTGGTATAAAAAAAATACTTAGTATTGTCTTAGGTTTTCGCGATTGTTACACATTGAATTAAACAATTTTTAACGGAAGTATCGCGTATTTTATTTATTTTGTTGAACCTGACGTTTTGAACGCTTTGCAGCGTCCGTGGTCGCAGGAAGACTAAGGTGGTATTTGTCTTACATTAGTTATTCAATTATTACATCTACCGACATGGATGGATTAACAGTGTATGTTCACAAACTGCAGAGTTTTTATCGCGCCTATTCATCATTCATCCGGACCAGCCAAACCATTACATCCGGTTTGATAAACCACAAATCCTCGCCAAGGAGAATCGCTATATGCCGAGAATGTTGCGCGAGGCTATTGAAATAAGAAAACACCCCAATTTCAATAGAGAAGATGGTTGGCAAGTACTACCTGCTTGGGATCCAGTCCTAAAAATAATCAAATCCCAAACCCAAAGATCTAAAAAATATTCGGACACTGTGAGCGATTTTTGTGTGAATCGGAACATATTATATAATTAATCCATCCATGTCAGTAGATGTAATAATTGAATAACTAATGTAAGACAAATACCACCTTAGTCTTCCTGCGACCACGGACGCTGCAAAGCGTTCGAAACGTCAGGTTCAACAAAATAAATAAAATACGCCATACTTCCGTTAAAAATTGTTTAATTCAAAAAAATACTTGCTCAGCGGTGAAACTATATTTTGACATATGTGTGACCTAACCTAAGAAAGATCTGACTTTCCCTCTGGGATGTTGAGGTCTGAAGGCAGTGTCTCTGAACTCCGTGTTAAAATCAATATCTTCGTCAAATTCTTAGACTTAGGTGGCGGACCCGCCAATCCTAAGGAATTAGGTAACAGGATAACGCTCGCAAGAAGAAAATTGCAGTTGCGCTCTCAACTCGTTACTTTCGTTACAAAGATTGCCTTATAAATCGTATGTTACAACTGGCTTCGCATGGATGGTCTCGCACGGGTGTTCCGATCACAACCAAACATCACGGGTTCACCCGCTGGGCTATTCTGAAGATTTTACCACAATCGTTCTACCCGTTTTTGAATCCATATGAAACATATATACACACATACATTCGAGCAATGATTGATGTTATGTCATTGCTATGGTTTCTAAATATACAAATACAATAGTTAAAGTAAAATTCAACGCAAAACGTCGTCAGTTAAGTATCGTATATGCCTCATAATAACATCCTCTCATAAGATCAAAATGCTATGAAGCCGCTTGCGCTATCGTGGAATGGCGTGATACGGGGCCTTGCCACCAGAGATTAGCTTTTTCGGTCGAAGGGATGTGTAATTACATGAAAGTGCTTCAATTTAACGCCCAAGAGCTTGAGTTTTCTATAGGTTTTATAATTCGTTATCTCTATCCCAGTCAAGGGTTAAACAAGGGATATATTTGGATATTATAGCTATATATGTACGTGTTTTAAAAAAAACAATATATTCGCATACTTAAGAGTTATTTATTATACATAGTAGAAGGTTTCCTCAATTTGCGATGATGGGGAAGTGGCTACATCGTAACCAGTTCCCATAATCCTAATAAATAAGTAATCATAAAGCTATTATTCTTCGATTCACTGAAAATACTCGTATTTGAAACTTCCTGTTAGTTTTACTTATTCACAAGATATAACAACCACATTCGAATCATTATAAAAAAAGCAGTTTACTTCAAATTTGATATCTATATATTGTTAGTATACAATGAAAACCTTATGTTAGTACATTTTTTCATTATTTAGCAGCGACCTTCTGTGAAATTTTGTGTTACCACTCTTTTGGTCAGAACTTGGTTTGCTAAAGAAATGGGGATGCACCGCATGTAGGTGACGTTAACTTTATACATTAAATGTAAAGTCGTCCACTTATATTCTTACTACTACAGTTTCCCCAATTTCCTGATTGACCACAAAGCTTGCGTGTTCGACTACGTCTATTTCACTCCTTGAGTAAGCAATGCTTATTATTACATACACTTACAGGTGTAAAAATCTGAAACAATACATATAAATTGATATAGGTCCCTATGGATATATGTAGCAGAATTGTGGTTAAAATAGATACATTGTAGACTCTACTAGTGGAATTGATACAACAAAGTGGAGAATGCAAAAACCTTACTACCAAAACGCAAACGTGTTAAATTTTTTAAGGTCATTGCGTAAAGTCTAATAAATATATGGAATGCATGATATAATTCATGAAAACGGAAACGACAGGTGGCGCGACTTAGCCAAGATGCAGGCGAGATGGCGAGTGACGGTAGCAGGTGGTGGAAGAGCGCATGTTTATAGTAGACAACTGCAGCGACGAGAACCCATAGATCCTAGGCATTGAACCCGCGTGGCAGATTACGCGATGGATTAGTCCACGCGATGCCCTAAGTCAAGATCTGATTTCTCTCCAGGGTCCTTAGACTCATCGCTTTTCTTCAGGCTGTGGCGATTCATGTCTGTCACTCAAACCGGATAGCACAGTAACGGCCCACGGACCCACATCAAGATAAAAAAAAATGGCGAGAGCTGTCTTTTACGTTGAATATCGAAACTCATGGACGTTCACTTTCACTTTACTTAGATAAGCGACTTTTTACTATTAAATAAATGTTGAAGCTAAATACACAATTATCTATCCTTCTACAGGTACTATACTAGTTCTGCTCCAAAGTTTATTATGATCCTTTCAGGAATTTATATGTGAACAAATAGCAC
The DNA here is from genome assembly GCA_947507595.1 of Pyralis farinalis. Classification (NCBI taxonomy): domain Eukaryota; kingdom Metazoa; phylum Arthropoda; class Insecta; order Lepidoptera; family Pyralidae; genus Pyralis; species Pyralis farinalis. The sequence continues at coordinate 11,284,546 of OX382271.1, read as the reverse complement.
AGATTATCAGACAGGCATCGTCACTTTTGTATTTATTATATCAGTGTGAATTGTGTGATTGATTTACCTCTGTAATTCGAATAGACTGGATAAATTGTATAATTCATTAGTTTTCAACGCTGTCACGAACAGATCAATCAGTTTCATGTTGAGTACGACCACCTGTTACCGAAATAGCTTTCAGTTAATTGAATTCCCTAGGCCACGGCTTAATATGCTTTATTTAGTAGTGAAAAACATTGTCTCAATTTTTGTATTCTCTACACATACATACTATACAAAGTGATATTTATTCATCTTTAACAAGAATACAATCAGTGTTTCCGTTTCCTAATCCATTAGGATTGTCTGATACATTTTTTATACTACTAAGGTGGAAAACAAGCGGCCTGCCTGATGGTATGCACTTATCGTAGCCTATGGGCAGTTAAAAAACCAGGGGTTTCACTTTTGCATCCTCTTAAGGCGAGAGCGAAGCGAAGCGAGCTGGAAAGCCGAAATTGGTCTTAAATTCAGCGTTGTTAATAAAAACAAAATGAGGGCGCCACTTAGCTTTATACACCCTCTTAACCTTTGATGTTAGGTTTTTTTATAACCACCCAGAAACGAAGTAAAAAAAATATATTTTTATTATTATAGTAAAAAATATAAAACGTATGCCAAAAGATGACTCTTACTATAAACTTTCTTAGACATGATAGTTTTGTCTTTTAATGACTATATATATTTTCAATCAATATTTCAAATGGATTAAATGCATGCGGCGAAGGGGGCCTCCACCTACATCGCAATGCCCATCCCGGCGGCTCGAGGAGAGCTGAGTGTAGTATAGGCACGTGGAATCTGGTAGTACTATTGACCATCGTATTTAACAGGCTTTATGATGGCTGGTTTACCTTCAACTTATACTGCAGTTGACATGGGAGGTATCGCAACTTGAGTTAGACAGTTCTCTGAGGTAGTTAAGATTATCAATTCTCTAAAATCCAGAGCCATCGGCGAAGATGGAATCTACGAGTATGTAAACATGGTCATCGCAGATCTCAGGAAAACTGATCCATTCTACAAGTGGTCTTTTATACATACAAATGTAATTTGTATACATAAAAATGAATAGGAACATTTACATGTTTTGTACAATGTGATACAATGCGGGCTGTATGTGGAAGCTCAAGGAAGCTCAGCGTGCTATAGAAAGAGCTATACCCGTGGTTTCTCCGCATGATAGAATCAGAAATGACGATATCTGCAGTAGAACTAAGTTATAGAATGAACTCTCCATCCAATTTTCTCCAATAGACTACAACATGGATTTCTTCCCGAAAGGCGTGAAGAGGTTTTTACAGGGTTGTCAGTGTGTAACTTACAAACCTGGTGTTGCAAACATTTATGCCACGGTAACTAGTTACCATAAGGCAGGTAATACGATTATTTCAAATACAATAAAAACAGCAAATACAATAAAAATGCTAAATAGTATGTGATATTTTTATTAACTTTTTGCTCGTATTATTAGTAGTAATTACTCGTATGCCAGGTGCTGCTGAAGGAAATAAATCAAGCAAGCCTCTTAAACGTTTAGTTCTAAAATATTCTTGAGTCACTTTTAAAATGGCTGATATATTATAGTGATTTAGGGAACCTCAGCTGAAACTATGCGAACATTTTTCGCTGTCTACGTTTTTGTTAAGACTAATTTCCTGCGCTTACTTCAAGCACTTATTGGTGTTAAAATATTGCAATAAGCAAACTTGATGATGGATTATAGCACCTTATTTTTCAAAACAAAAGAAAGAGGTGAAAAATAAGAGCGTATTGTTAAAATTCAAAGTTGGTTAAAAAGTATTACATGAACAAAGTACAGGACCCATTACAGTCTCTATCTGAAATAATAAGTTAGCAAATATTAGACCCTTGTATTCTTAATATGACCCGTAGTTAATCGGTTTATGATATCAAGTGGGTTGATATTAACTTCCCACCTTAATGATACTCATCTATTAATCATAAACAATCGATTTATTTAAGAGACCGTGTGTTTATTTAAGTGATCATTGTGTTAATATATCGGTCTTTATGTTACTTTCATATTATTAGATTCCTCGTAAATGTTCATTCAACAATACTGCTACTACAGGGACACAGGTTTAGAGCATACTCCACCACGCTGCTAATTTAGACTTAGTAGATTAAGTTCGTGCATTATTTAAAAAAATATATGTTCTTGAAGTATGGTTATACAATAAATTATCAATTAAAAAACAATGAATTGACATTAAATCCCTCAATTTACATATTATCACTATTTTAATCAATTTGATCATGTTCGATCAGAAGGTGATATCAGGAGCCCTAGAAATATGCATGAGAAGAGAAATGAGTGTTAAAGATGAGAGTGAGGTATGAAAGGATCGAGTCACCTGGCGCTCAGTTCTCTCTACCTACCCCGCAAGGGATTTAGCGTGAAGTTATAGATAGATAGATTATTATAAGACAATTAACCAATAACAATATAACTTAAACATTTGAACTAATACCATATAATTTTCTTTTATTATAGCATAGATGAATTTGAGAGCTCGATGGCGTCGTTGCGCATGTAACACGCAGGTTAAGCAATGTCAACTGAAGCCTTTGGACGGATGGGTTTATCTATCTCGTTAACCGTGGTTCGGAGGGCACGTTAAGCCGTCGTTCCCGCTGTTGTCGAAATATGACAGTCGTTAAGCTGTGTCAGTGGTCTTCAGGCGGCTTGAAAACATTGAAAACTCCGCGAATCCGCAGTTGAGTAGCGTGGTGGAGTATACTCGAAACCCTTTCGGTTGAAGGGAGACCGGTATCCTTGCAGCGGTATAAGCTAGCGTTGGTGTAGTTGTAGTAGTACATAAATTTGTTGGTAAATAAACATATTTTGAATTTTATAGACTGCTTTATTTGCGTATAAGGTTTATTTTAAAAGTCACTTTTTTTCACATCTGACTGAAATACAAATGAAGAGTTTTTAGTGCTTCATATTTTTTTTTTTATAAACAAAGTAAGCATTATTCAGAAGCCAAAATATTTTTATTTTGTATCACAAACTCGCCTTTTTCTATTAACACGGCATGGATAACAAGATTGAAATTAAATTCCACAACACATGTACATGTTTAATGAATGTGTTTCATGAAATGTTGGAAATACTAAGTTTGCACCTAACTTACCAGTAATATGGTATCTGTTTTCGTTCCATTATCCCATAACTGAGGTTCATATATTATTATTGCTCCTACCTACGAGACGTAGGCCGTAATTACGGTACCTTTGCGGGTTAGTCTTTTTAATTTGTGAAGTGCTAATGAAAAGATCGCGGCTTATCATCTAATCTTATTAATAGGTTGATGTAAAAAAATAATGAAAATCCGTGGATTAACTTCTAATCTTGAGATTTGGTATTTTTAACTACTACTGTATCTATATTTTCTTCCTTATATGTATGTTCATAGGTTCTCCGTCAATTGTGAATCCATTTTGAAAATTTCTATTTTTGTTTTGACTTGAGACGACTCTTGAGACGGTCCCTAAGTTAGAATCTGATGAGGAAATCCCATGGCAATTGAGAAAATCCTCAAATTTTGATGTATCTCAAATTATTAAGTAGTTTTCATCTGGAAGTCTTTATTTTATACTACTGAGCTGATGGTAGAAGTCATAGTACCCCCTAATATTTAGGAATTAGGAGATAATACAGCTATATATTATCAGAAACTGCTTCTTGGACAGATTCTGCTCTTACAATTAATTGCTAGATTTGTTCGTTCTTCGTTTGCTCGATCTGTTCGAAATGAAATCGAGAGAAAATCTCAAATTCTATAGGCATGTATAGTGATAGTTGAATTGTTTTAGGAGGCATCGCTTCATGCTGCTGGGTTAATGACAGAGCGCCTTAGCGCCTTTCTTTGAGTCTTTGTTTTTTGATGCGTTTCTGATTCATCTTATATGAGTTCGCCTATGATGATCTTTAATTATTTTTTTTCATAAACATGATGATGATTTCTTGATAAACTAAAAGGATATGATATAAAACCTTTTAAATAAAAATCATAAGGTCGATATAGACATACAAGCAGCAGCTTGCAGCTTTAGATAAAATTTTAAGATTTTTTGTCATACAAAGTCTGGAGGCGTACCTGCAGCGTGCAGCCCACCTTGTGTAAAGTGACTACCGAAGCTTAGGAACTCCTACAATACAAAATGTATTGTTTGTCGCTACATTTACTGCTAACCCAGCAACAATATATGGAATTATATGATTACTATTTGGTTTAACATCGATTTTAAATTTACATAATTTTTCTTTGCTTATGTATAATGTCTAATTAATTAAATTTCAAGTGTTTAAGTAAGGTAGTTGTCTAGATTTTTGATGACACTGATAGAGATGCCACTTTTGAGATCATAATAATTCCATAACTATACTCATCATTGGTATTCTAGATTTAAAATGGGGGTCTCATATTTTTTTAATAATGGGAGAACATAGCTGTACTGTAACTGTAGCTCAAAATGTTTCATATAAATAAATATACTGACTGGTGTACAAATCGATGGTCGAAAGGCTAATAAAAACTTCACGCGTTATTTTTGCAGCTTTACAGTAGAGTATTTCAAAGTTTTCATATTCAGAAAAAAATCATAGAAATACAGTTTATTAATAATTTAGATTTCAAAAATACAGTTTTTCACATTTAATTCTCCATCAGATGATTTTATTTGAAGTCCAATAAAACAAAACGCTGCAGAAATAAATGTCGCAAACCCGGGTGGTCGTATACGACCGCGAAATGTATGGAAAAACGTATATAACGGGTTCCGACTGCTCAAAGAAAAAATGCTTAATGTCAATTTTTTTTTTGGTCGAGGAAAAACGACTTAAGTCATGATCTCCCTTGTTTTTCGAATAAGACTAAATGCTTTAAAAACAGTGCCTGTTATTATTAGCAAAAGCCAAAAAGACTCAAGAGAGTACTAATTGTATTTTTTGTCAAGGCTAAGAGATTCAACTACCCGGTTGTGAGTATAATAGATTAAGCCTAATGTGCTGAAAGTCTAATACAGTCCTGATATAGGTTTAGGATGAATAGCTTAAAAAACAACCAATGTTTCAAGCTCGTTAATTTAATCCAATTATTTTAGAAAATTATTTCAGGTTGGTAGTTAAAAACCATTGCTAAAAACTTATCAACACAAAAATTGGTAACTAAAAATAGTACCTACGTTTCTTAGACAATGAAGGACAGAAAGCCTTTTTGTTCTGTTTCATTATCTATGTCGATATCTAATAAATTATGTCGTTTCCATCAGAATATTTCAAATTAAAATATATAAAACCGCTCAAATTGGGACAACTTGATAAACTTGAAGCACTTCGCAGTAATGTGATTCTTACTATGTACGAGTGACACATACAAGTCTTCGAAGGCTAAGTTAGAACCACAATCACCGAATCTCGAACACTGGTACCATGACACTGGCACAACTAGCACTGAACACTACAACGAACACATGAGACATGCTCGCTCCCAAGGCACAACCCCCAGAACGATATCCAGATGGAGACAATTTTTGAAGTTCCATTCCACTGGCAGTTATACGTCTCGCTAACTCGGCATGCTTGTTTTTAATAATATACGTGAACTGTATAATTATTATTCTCACAGAGGCGAATGTATGTGTTATGTATATACAGACATAAGTTATCCGCCAATCTGTCGCTGGCCACTTGAAGTTTCGTAAGCGACGTGACGGCAGAGATGTCCAAAATGGATGATGATTGTATTTGCGTAGAGGGATGGATGAAGTTTTATTGGATTAAAATTAAAAGCGTCGTTTAAGTCGTAGGTGCCATGATGTTTATTGGAATACATTTCATACAGACAAAGATAACTGTCAAATACAAATACGAGTATTATAGACGTCGTGGCAGATGTTAGTATTATTATACACTTTATTTTGGCAATACAATGAAACATTTAACATCTAACACCAAAGTGCAAAGTAGGCAGTTGGTTAAAACGTTACAAATTATGCGCTGAAGTGGAAATCGCTCCAAGCACTATGAACATGTAATGCCTCCTTAATGATTTCGAATAGACGGAAGCGCCCCGCGCGCCCGCGCTTTTTCCATTCTTGAGTGGTTTTATATCAACGACAACAAAATAGGTAATTGATCATCCTTTGACATAGGAAAAATATTTACTTTACTCACATTACTAAGTCATTTTAGTGAAGGTAAAATTATTCATGTGCAAAAATAATAAATAGCTTATGACTTAAGTGACAATATTCTTAAATAAAATGTGGGCAATAATAGCTTAAACAACCAAATGCTATTACATTAGTTAAACGCTAATTGCTTTAAGTTCACTGGTAAAAATAAAACGGATCGGACCAAGGTAACTGAACCAATGCATTGTACATATTTTTGTGGAAGGTTAATTAATTCAAGCGACATCCGTTTGATATTTATGTGGGAGGCTAATTGCTTTAAACATCAAGCTTTATATATTTATGATGCAGGCAATTTGCTTCAAGCGACATTGGTTTTATATTTCCGCGCAAGCTGTTTGATCCAACTACCAACCTGATGTAGTCTTAGAAAACGAAAAAGGTTTTAAAAACTACTAGAATTTAAATTTCAGAAAGGCAAACTAGGTCAAGTAACAAACAATAATATTTTGAAATAGTTAAGTACACCGTACTAAGAAAACATCAAATTTTTGTGTTGGTTGAGACAATGGCGGTGTGAAAAACAGCGTTCAAATCTAAATGCATCAAGCGACAAAAAGTATCTCCAATTTACATGAAACCCGTCTCAAATGACGCAGAAAAATTCGCTGAATCTGAATATATATATATATATATATATGTATAGGTATAGGTATATATAACTCAATATGGCCAATGGTGTCGCTTGAAGCCTATATAGCCTTTTCATCCGCGATGTTACATCATATCACGGGTTTTATATGTAATAAATTATACTTTTGCTGATACAGCAAGCCTTAAAAGCTTACTAGTAATAATAACAGTTAAGCTTACTAGTAGTAATAACAACGCTTTCGCAAGTTGTTATTTGGCTACAGTTTTCTGTGAGGTTGAGGTACTTCCCAGTCCGGCTACTTTGTTAAGTTCCACCTCTCCTTACACACCTAGAGCGAGACAAACAGGCATGTTTATACATACAACATATTTATACTGTGTGGGAATCGAGCCTTGATATTAAAGTAACATATTTAAGAATATATATATATATATATATATATATATATATATATAGGTATATATAACTCAATATGGCCAATAGTGTCGCTTGAAGCCTATATAGCCTTTTCATCCGCGATGTTACATCATATCACGGGTTTTATATGTAATAAATTATACTTTTGCTGATACAGCAAGCCTTAAAAGCTTACTAGTAATAATAACAGTTAAGCTTACTAGTAGTAATAACAACGCTTTCGCAAGTTGTTATTTGGCTACAGTTTTCTGTGAGGTTGAGGTACTTCCCAGTCCGGCTACTTTGTTAAGTTCCACCTCTCCTTACACACCTAGAGCGAGACAAACAGGCATGTTTATACATACAACATATTTATACTGTGTGGGAATCGAGCCTTGATATTAAAGTAACATATTTAAGGGGAATATTAAAATAACTACTCATTGTAATACGGTTTATTCATGTTAATATTGTAATATAATAATTAATATCTAACCAACAAATATACCTGGAAATAATTAATCATATTAATTTCATTACGTCACGGGCATCATTGTTATTAGGTATACACGTTGACATTAATTTATTGTAATATCTAATTGATGAATAAAATAAATACATATATGGGAAGGTTTCTTTCGCGAAGTTTTTTTTAAGTCTAACCTTATTATAACCTAGGTTGTGATGATTGTTAAGAAAGGTAGGAAACTTCAAATCAACCCGTCTGGGGAAGTACCTCCACCTCACAAAACCGTAGCCAAATAACAACTCCTTAGAGGGTTGTTGTGTTCCTGCGTGTGAGTGTGGTCACCAGTAAACTCTTAAGGAGTTACTGTGTTAGAAACAGAGTTGGCATCGCGCGAGTGATACTTAATGTTTTGTAAGTGTTCATAGGCCACGGTTACTACTTTACATCAGGTGAAGCGTATGCTTGTGTGCCTAAAAAAATCTTGATCCCACAACTCCGTGGCATCATACTACACATATAATGAATTATCTTTGATTGACACCATTTTTTTATTGAAAATATTCCAGCAACGTTGTATAATATTCTCGTTTACACGCTATTGTAAAAAATGTTTTAAAATACTAAAAGCTCAAAATCTATTCGTAATACGATTATTCATTGAACTGAACAACTTTTTTTCCAAAGGCCTTATTCACTATTAGATTCTTATTATATTCTTAGCGTCTATATCCAGACTATAGCCAAACATTTCAGACATTTCAAGTATAAACAGCTTAGTTTGGGGAGGCAAAGCAAATTTGACGGACGAGTGGCAATCGTCGAAAAAAGGCTTGTATAATTGTCCTCGGAATAACAAGGAGTTTTGTCGCACTTGTAGAATGGGGAGCTTGTAGCCGAGTGGCGAGGGGCGGTCGATGGCGGTGCGCGGGCGGGGCGCGTTTCAGTGTGCCGGTGGCTGTAGACGCGACGCCCGTACATCGCTTCGTCGCGACGCCTTCGCGCTTTTCAACAACACGCGGTATGTAGCAAAAAACGTGAACGCTACAGGTGCCTTGCTCCGATCGCCTGCTGCATGATAAATGGCACTGTGTTTTTCCAACCGCGCCCAACGGGTTGAGTGGTAGGAAATAGGCCGTAGTCGCAAATAAACAAACAATTTTTCGCGTGTTTCGCGCCTGTTGCGTAAGATTGAGTTTTTGTTTTTTATGTATTATAAGTTACAAGCAATTTTTATCCTACTTAGTTGCTATTTATGTATACTCATTGAACATGAGCTACTAGCTGTATCAAGTTTGTCGTTCCCTCAGCGAAAATCGAACCTAATCGACAAAATATACTTATAACTTCGATTATCCATTTTATGAGAAAGTTTCGAGAAAACTTTACTCAGCGTCAATAAGATTCAATATTGCATACATTTTCAGTGCGCATGACCTGCGCAAGAGAAACTCAAAACTACATATATATAGTATATTCGAATCTTTGGGATTCACCTGTACTGTACAGGGTTATAGTAAAATTTCCTCTGACCTAGATTTATTTTGCGAAGCGCCTTGCGAGGAAGTCATCCATCAAAGATAGGAGAAACTTTAGAACGCTACGAGTTTCGTAGCTATAGAATCTGACGCTAGCAAATTTTGCTTTATAGCATATTAAACTTAAGTTTATAAGTTTTTTTATCATGCATAGAAGATTTTACTTCTAAATTTTAAATAAATACAATTTTATTATTGTATTGGTACTGCATGCATAATGTACTGATGACTATCCATAAAATCTGAATTTACCTTACGTTCATGCTTAATAATTTGTTCAAAGTAGATATCACAAATAATAACAGAAAGTTTTGATGTGACTTTACGATAAAAAACAAAATGTTCTAATTACTCGTAGTTTTTTTATAAAAAAGAAATTGAATATCTTCATATTTGTAAACGAAATAAGTAAATTATTAAAGGCACATAATATAGTGAGTGATATTGACACAATATAAGATGATACTTTTGCGGGGACAACGCTTTTGCCACAACAAAGAGAAAAATAAAAGTATCTTAATTAACCCAAAAAGGACACAAATGAAAGCCTCTCCATTTTGGAGATACTGATCTCAGATAGTTAATTCTTGCTTAACTAATCTCATGGCTTATCAGTCCTTGATTTGTTCGAGTTTTAACGTTGTTTAAAATAGCATGCACCTAATTTAATTCAACTGTTTTGATATTATTCGTAGAAATTGCTATTAAAATGTTTATTGAATTTGTTTACACATATGTACTTTTTATTTTTAGATTTATTAGTCTTTAAGGTAGCTGTTACTAAGGGCCAGTTGAATGTCAGTCTGACTGTCCGACTACTCGTCTATCACAGACAGTTTTTTTATATCATAATAGATGGACATTGAAAATTTTCATATTAACTAATATAGCCACTATAATGACAAATAATAAAAATATTAAAGGACAAGGAGATATATCCCCTATACAAGGAACATGTCTCTTTCAGCGTTAATTTTTACGATTAGGTACGGAATCCTTTGTATGCGACTTCGATGTGCACTTAATCGGTGTGTTTTCTTAATTGACATCATACATACAATGAACATGGAGTGTTGATGCTAAACAATGAAATTCAGAAAAAGACACATAAGTAATCTAATCATAGATAGGTAATAGTCGAAACGTGATGTGACTCTACATTTTGAAACTGAGGTCTCTATAATAATCTAAGTACTTCATACAGGCAAATTTTGTATATACTCGTAGATGATATATTTCGTGTATTTCGGAAACAGCTCTAATGATTTGAATGCAATTTTGTATTTTGATAAGGTTTTGCTTTCTATTTTGCCTTCTACATAGGTGTCGATGTTATGCGATTATACACTAAACGGCAAGCAAAGCTCGATCGCCCAGACACTAAAAATTTCGTTTCTTTTTTCATCATCGATAGTTAATCTATGCGTTTTAACCATATTAAAGTGAACAGAATAATTTTTAAAAGGCACAAAAAATCTGACTTGCAATTGACTTGACCACGCCGAACGTTAATATTTTCGTAGAAGTAGCGCGTGACAAAGAGAAAATAATAAAGAAACATGTTTGATCCAAAAGGGACGCAAGTGAAGTCTCTCCATATTGAAGAGATTGGTTGGGGTTAGTTAATTCCTGCCTGAACATGCCTGCCTTACATGCTCCCTCCTATTGTTTTAATTAACTCTTTTTTAGATATAACATATCTATTCTTATGACAAAACTAAGACAAAAGCCTGTTTGAGTAATATTTCAGGGGATTTCTTTTTCATTTTGTAGCGCATAATCGCAAAGTACGATAAAATACGCATTATAGTTTTCCTATTTCGGAAATGAATGTTGGATGATATTCTTCATTTACATATATTATACAAAGATGAGCCTGCTATGGCTCATCATCAATGTGGTATTTGAAATATTTAGACTAAACTTGGGACTGACTTTTGATTTTTTATATCAGGTTTAGTTTAATTAAACTGAAATCGGAACACGTTTTATGTTTGGTTTATATATTACGAGTATGTTAGTTCAGGTCCGGTTTATGGTCGGTTTGGTCTTTATCTTTCCCTTGGATCTTGTCGAAGATTGGTTTAGGACCAGACTTCGGTTTGTGTTCAACATAGTTTCAGTTTAGACCGGGTTTAGGCCCTGCTTAAGGTCTAGTTGCGATTGTGTTTGATTCGACTAAGGTCTGCTTTAGGGCAGGCTTATATTCAATTTTAGTTCTATTTAAGTTCAGTTCAAGTGCGGCCTAGATCCAGTTTAGTTTCGGATTAGGTCGGGTCGGGTTAAGTCTTCGTCGCGTCGTTTCGCATATATACCTATATATAAGTATCTGGGAGGACGGTTAGCTTCGCGCGCTTCGCTTAGCGTTTATGATGCTTATTTTGTATATATATTTATTTATATACCTATATAAGTATGTATGTATATATACAAGAATTACTCGTTTGAAGTAATAAGATTTAGACAGGTATTGATTAAAAAACTAAAAATGTACACACATCGAAGTTCTTGCGATAACTCTTCCATAAGGGCGTTATAACATCTGATTTGTATGGTATGGTCTGGATATCTATCAATAATCAATGAATAAATAAACAAATCTTCACGCATAGTGTCTTGCGGGGTAGGCAGAGGGTTGTGAGCGCTAAATGATTTGGTCCTTACATACCTCACTCATTGCTTTAATATTCATAACCCTTTATATTATTCATTATCCTTGGAAATATTCAGGTAGATATACAGTTCTAAATGTACCCAATGTGACTTTTCTACAGATACTAAAAGAAAAATGTTATTTTTGTCTTATGTAATAGATTATGTTCACCATAAGCCGTAATATTGAATCATCAATGAGCCGTAACTCCTAGACATTACTAGCTACATAGCACGATGCTTTCAATGATGTCAACATCTGACGAATATTTTAGGATATATGCCGTCATAAATGAACATACGTATATGTACATAGCCTACTAAAATAAAAAATGTCAACCCTCCGTTTCGCTTCGCCGCATTGTGTAAAAAGTGATGAAGCCTCTAACGTTATCGCGGATAAACTATCGAAACGTTTTTCTTGTTTGATATGAGGACAACGTTTTTACAGGTTAAACTAAGTAGAAAGTGTTGTTTCCTTTGGTCTTCCTAATAATTCCTCACGAACAGAAATTTGCTGCACGATAATATTGCTAAATAGGAACAAGTAAAATTTGAAGTATTCTCTGTGTTGTTTACCAACGGTGGCAAATAATTTCTCGCGATTGTTATCTTCACTCATATCGAATTAAAACTGACTAATTCGCTTACATCTAGTAGGTACGTACGTGAAATATCAGTAGCATCAGTTGTGTCTTGCCGATCTTGTAAAATCCTCTTCACCTCTGTTCTGTGAAGCCCCATGCTGAATCCTCTAGGGAAAATCTCAGTTGGGTGTTTATTCTACAACCTATGATTTCGCATAAAAATTCCCTCTGCAATTGCACAGTACGCAAACATTGTGGGTTCTATATATGAGACAGAATTTCCAGTATAAATTGTGTAATTGTAGAAGGAGACGTCGGAATCATCTTGTATAACTCCTCAGAACATAACCCATTGCACAATCGATTATAATTTATTATTTCATAATATTATACATTATATATGTTTACTAAACTCGCGTATGGCAACTAATACCTACCTAATATTATGAATATATAGACCGATTTATGAATATCGATTTATAATTAAGCAATTATCCATATTGATTAGAAAATTATCGGGCATTCTTTAAGAACAAATAGTCATAAATGTTATATGTCTTTTATTTACCTAAACTATTTTACCTAGTTTTCATATCTATGAATTGTGATTGCTAAAATGTTATAGTAGTTAAAATTTCTCTGACTTCGGCGGTCAATTGTATTTAGTTTATCAAAACTATTTATCAATAACTTTCATGGATTGTTTGAATTGGAATAGTTAACTTTCGGGTTATTTGTTTAGGAATATGTTTGTGTAAGAAAACAATTTCGTGGGGTGCGCTATGATGTATATTCATTCACCTGATTTAAAATTACGGGGTCCATATTGGCTCATATTGTATTCTAATTCGCATAAATAACACTTATTATTTTATTATTTAGAAATATATGAAAACAAATATTAGTTTAAAATAAATTTATGAATATTAGCGTTACGTATTAGAATTTTTGATCATTAGTACGAGTATAAGAAAATCTATGAAAACAAATACTAGTATAAACCAGGTGTATTATTTTAGTGATATTATGAATTCTGATGATTATAAGTTTCGATCATTAGTAAATATTTTTATGAAGAGTGATCGTTATGATGTAAATGGTTTGAGAACCACGGACTTCCGATAATAGGACATAAAAAGTTATGTGAAAAAATGCGCACTAAAAATTACAACTTCATGAGAATTTCGTTTGGTAAAAAAGATCTATTAGAGATTAAAGTATGAAATTGCCGATTTGTACTGAAAAATTAAAATAGGTTTTCTAAGATGGGTCTAAGATGTAGCATTAAATGAATTAATCAAAATATTTATCCTCATTATCTATACGTTGCTGCCATCTAATAGGAAGTTTATTTATACCTTTGCGATAGAACTCTAGGGATCTAGATTCGACAAACTGTGTGAAAGTATTTTGAACTGCCTCCTTGGAAGAAAATTTTTTACCACATAGAAAATTGTCCAAATCACGAAAAAAATATTAGTCAGTTGGAGCAAGATCTGGCGAGTACGGAAGATGATGTATGGTTTCTTACTGCAGCTCCTGTAGAGTTACAACGATTCTCGTGCAGTGTGAGGTCTTGCGTTGTCATCGAGCTATAATGGTGAAGATAGATTCACGAGTCGGTGCTGTTTCTTCTGAAAGATATATTGAATAACGTCATGAAAAGACCACCAAACAGATACCGTTACCTTTTTATTGGTAAGCTTTGCTTTAGAGCACTGTTAATGCGTTTGACCTGAGATCAGCTATTGCATTTTTCGATTACGGTTATCGTAAAGAATCCACTTTTCGTCATATCTCATAATGCGATCCAATCATCAAATCATGAGGCACCAATTTTTCATATTTTTTACCTTATTGATTTAATGCAAATGAGTCAATATTGTACGTAAGGTAACGCTTAACCATGCCGCTAATTCCTGAGTAGTTCGACTCAGGCTTCCACCATCTCCTTCAATTTCGCGTTATTCACCTGTGTGGGCGGTCTTCCAAGTGATTCGTTCTTCAAGTCGAAATTGCATTACGAAAGCGTTTAAACCAAACACGCACGATGCGTTCATTAGCAATTTCATCTCCATACGCAGCATTCATATAGCGAGCCGTTTCTGCCGTATCAGTTCCGCGTCGGAACTCGTATTCAAAAATTTACTCCGATTTTCTAAGTATTCATCTTTCCGTCTAAGCTGGAAAAAAAAACAATTGAAGTTCAAAAATCACTCACATTTTTTAAAAGAAACACCAATAGGGATCATGTGAAAAAGGTATCACTCGAAAATCTCACACCATGAAGGTTTAATATCAATTCAAAGTATCAATTACTATAAAACGGCAATTTCATACTTTAAACCCTATTATCTATTTCTCCACGCGAGGACCTTTACGGACATAACTCATGACCGCATAAAACATGGCTCGAGCCTTATATATCTTACTTGCTTTACCCTAGGAAAGGTAGGTCAAAATTCGCCAAATTCGCCTAGGTCTCCTAGATACCTAAGCCTAAGGTTTAGGTACCGGATCCTTCTAATGAATTAGGAAATTGGATAATGCTAGAAAGATGATCCTTACATATTAATGGCTAGAGCGAAATTTTTTTTTTTTTTTATTAAGGTTCACCAACGTTCGTTTACATTGTTACTTATATTCTATATATTTGTTCATATTCATATTCATTCTTTATTGCAAGTCACAGTTTTATAAGGTGTTAAGTATATGGAATGTACATGTGACGCCCTGTGAGGGCACTGCAAACATAACTTGCGCAACTAGCTGCTCTTACTTAACGTCTTACAATCTATTGAAACAAAATTAACAACATTACTTAATATCTGCTATAAATTCTTAATTCTAATAATAAATTCTTAAATCAAATAAATTCTTAAAATTATAAACTCCTAAAACACTATTACAATATTTATTTGATATTATACGTTGATGGATATACCTAATATGATTTATTCAGTTTTAGAGAAATCCAGGCTATGTTACCCTTCAAAAACTTTTGTCGTTAAAAAAATCACTTATATGGTAATAACATTTATCAATAAGATGCTTTTTTAGCAGATTTTGAAATGGTATAGGTTTTTTTATATTTTTAATATTATTTGGGATTTGATTATATATTTTGATAGCCATGTGGTGTGGGCTAGTAGAAACTAATTTCATTTTTGTATGGGGTATTTTATATTTATTTTCATATCTATTATTTCTTTTATTATTATTTTCCATTATTGTATATAAGTAATCATGTTTTCTCACAAATTTGCATACTTCCAGAATGTAAATTGAAGTTAGGGTCAAAATTTGGTGTTTTACAAAATAGGGTCTACAGGATGTCATTTGGTCGATGTTTAAAAGTATTCTAAGACATTTCTTTTGTAGGACGAATACATCATTTACTTCGCAACAATTCCCCCACAGCACCACACCATAAGACAGTCTGGAATGCGCATATGCATAGTATGCTGCAAGAGAGGTCTTAAAGTCTGTCGCACGTTTTAGTTTATTTAAGGCATATATGAAGGAAGATAGTTTATTTTTTAGTTTTTGGATGTGCGGTTTCCATGACAAATTCGTGTCTAGTTCCAACCCCAGCAGGGGCGCGGAGCATGTTGTTTCCAGTTTGGTGTTTTTAAAGTTATATCTTATTTGCAATGGAAGTTTTTGAATTGGTTTGAACTGGATTATCTTAGTTTTATTTAAATTAAGCTCCAAATTATGATCTCCTAGCCAATGTATAATTTTGTCTAAGGTAATATTCAGTTTGTTTTCTAATTCGATAGTGTCTTGACAAGATAATAGAACGGACACGTCGTCAGCGAAAAGTACTGTTTCTTCTTCGATTTCATCGGGCAGTTCATTTATATAGATGAGGAACAACATGCATCCCAAGACACTACCCTGGGGGATAGAGTTAGTAGTGCGTATTATATCGGATCTAATGTATTGTGTTATTCCCGTGTTATAGTTGGTGTTTTTAATTTCAACGCATTGAGTACGGTTGTTAAGGTATGATTTAAACCAATCATGGGCGAGTCCTCTAATGCCTGATTCGTATAATTTGGTAAGCAGAATCTTGTGACAGACTCTATCATAAGCTTTGCTCATGTCCAGGAGGAGACCTACTGCATATTCTTTATTATCAATTCTTTCAAAGATCTTTTGGGTGTACTTGTAAATAGCTAAAGTTGTGGAGTGATGTTTTCTAAAACCATTTTGGTTTTGATTTAGAAACTTATATTTTTCATAAAAACTACTTATTCGTCTTACCATTGCTGTTTCATATATTTTAGTAGACGTGGGTAGAAGCGAAATAGGACGATAGTTATTAATATCTGTGGTGGATCCTTTTTTGTGTTTTGGTTTTATTATTGAGACTTTTAAGGCATCAGGAAATTGTTTACAACTTAATCTAGTATAAATGTAACAAACAATTACTGGAGAACACGACAAGCAAATTTATGTTAACACAAAATAATAATTACACAAAATTTGCATGCGTTACATCTTAAGTAAAAACCACAAATTATCAATTTCGCAAGCAGGCAAAAATTAAAGAAGCTTTTACTTAAATTATCTGTTCAAACGAAAATGTGGAATATTTAATGGCTAGAATGAAAATTTCTGGTTGGCTTTTATAGCTGCCGTAATTTAAAATTTCCGCTCACTATGTCGACGGAAAGGGAGTTAAGAACGTAATAAAAGATGCCACCTGTGTATAAACAACAGGCAATGATTTTATGAATACTATAATGGAGTCAACAGGGATTGAAATAAGTCATTATTTTGTAGTAATGACGTTCGTAATACTCTTTGCTATATCTGTTATAAGTCTAAAATAAAGCGTTATAAGGGTATAGGTAATAATAAATTTATTTTTAAGTACCTACTAGGTAATAGTCAGCGCATTGTTCCCGTTTTTAATATTTATATTTATTTATTACTTCCCATTTCTTCTTTTTTATCGTATAACCTTCGCGCAAGTGAGAACAATAACTTAAATACGTATTATATTTTATGAAAGTCAAAGTCAAAATCTTTTTATTCCGTAAAAATGGATACATTTGTTTGGAATCGTCACAATTTTTTTCCCTACCGTGCAGTTCATGACTAGGTGAGCACTGATGAAAATACTGCCAAAAAACTCAGGCATCCCTCTTTTGGTATCCAAACAAATTTACATAATTTATTAATTACATTATAATTGGATCGACTCAATCCCAGGCATTTTTATCATTAATATAGTCAGATACTTTATAATATGCCCTGCTACACAATTTGGCTTTAATGGTAGTTTTAAATTTGTTTATTGACAATTCTCTTATATTGCTGGGAAGTTTGTTATAGAACCGTATATATTGCCCCATAAAAGAATTACTTATTTTGTGGAGACGGCTTGCATGTAACACAAGATTATGCTTATATCTAGTATTTATCTTATCACTCTTTTTAAAAAATGAGTCTATGTTTTTATGGACATACAAAAGATTTTCATAGATATATTGCGATGCGACTGTTAGAATATTTATTTCTTTGAATTTTTCTCTAAGGCTCTCCCGGGGACCAAGTTTGTAGATAGCTCTTATGGCTCTCTTTTGCAATAAAAAGATGGTGTTAATGTCCGCGGAGTTACCCCAAAGAAGAATTCTGTATGACATAATACTGTGAAAGTAGCTGAAATAAACTATTCTAGCCGTATCAACATCAGTGAGCCATCTAATAGTTTTCACTGCATAGGCTGCAGAACTTAGTTTTCCTGATATTTTTTCAATTTGTGGACCCCATTGTAGTTTGGAGTCGATTGTTATACCCAAGAACACAGTTGTCTCCACAGGGGCTAAATTAGTTCCATTAACATGTACATTGGTAGTCACCTGTCTTACATTAGGTGTTGAGAACTTAATTACTTTAGTCTTTTTATCATTTAAAAGCAGATTATTAACATTAAACCAATGCATAACTTTAGAGAGAGCATCGTTAACTTCGGCATAATTACCTAACTGTCAATTAATTTTATTTTATATCGATTAAATAAATTTTATATCGTATTTATCATTCTCTTTATTTTATATAACCTAAAATGTGACGAATAATTATCAACATTCTGTTAATTATTTTTACTTTTTTTATCAAATAGACTAAGATAACTACAGACTAAGCTTTTGCATGCCATTTGAAACATTAGTGTAGCATGCTGAAGTACTCAATATAAAATTATCTATCAATGTAGTATGTATCCATGCAAATAAAATGCATATAAAAATCAGTATCTGCACCAAATATTTAGGCTTAGATAGCGAACCCTGTCAATCCTAATGGATTTACGGAATAATACTAAAAAGAACAAGTCGTTTTAAAGAAAAGCACACTCTAGTAATCAGCTGTACGTAGAATATTGAGAAATGGAAAAATTTATTTCATGTATAATTAAAAAAATCGATAATAATCAGTAATAAACTGATTACTAAAACCCAACTTAATATATTATAAAGTAAGACATCTTTGCAGAAAGCTTTGCGGAAAACCGACGACACGAGGGAATGTGGTGGGGGGCGGAAGAGCAATATTGTGATTGGCAAGACGTAATCGAGGTTGACGCGCCACGTTATTTCACTCATTCGTACGATATCATATTCTCTCTGATTTCACGTAATGATATTACCACCTGTCAGCTCTCCTGATAAAAAGTGACTTTGATTATGGCTTACCTACTTCGAAAGCCTTTTAGCCCTTTCTAAATTATTTCTCTATTTATTTATCATACATGCTGAAATATGTGTAGTGACTATTATTAGCCAACTTCACTAAACTAACTCTAACTCATCCCACTGCAGGAATATGGGTCTCTCTTTAACCAAAGGTTAGAGTATACTCTACCACGCTGCTCATCTGCGGATGTGCGGACGCCATTGTTTTCATGCCACCCGAAGGCCGCTGGCTTAGCTTAACGGTTGTCATCTATTGACAACAGTCGGGACCGACGGCTTAACGTGCCCTTCGAACACGGAGAAGATTAAGATAGATAAATCCATCCACTGATAGGCTGCGGTCGACTTTGCTTAACCTGTGTGTTCGGTTAGAATGACCCGTGCATCGATGCCATTGAGCTGTTTACAATCTATATATACGAGTAAATACATAAAGATAAAACAGTTCAGTACCTTTTTGTTCTCTGTTAGTCAACCTATTTTCTTTTCTGTTTGGTTTACTTAGTAGCTTGTCAATAAAAATATATTGGAAACTGTAGAAAAAAGTTGGTAATACATCTATATATCTATAACTTCACGACAAATCCCTTACGGGGTAAGCAGAGAGAGATAACTAGAATTCTAAACGTAATTGATGTATGTAATAGTCAGGAATTATTAAGATCTGAAAAGTGACACTCATTAAATCTCGGGACTACTTCTATGTGACTTTTAGCATTAAGATAGATTAAAATTTGACATTAAGCATATACACAGGTAGAAATCACTCTAAAATATTATGTCGTAACCAATAGATTGTGCTATGCCGAAATTAGATCGCGATTGCATTATGTTACCCGATCCATTGGGGGCAGTGGAATGTCGACATTTTAATAATTCAGGCTCGCTACGATATTCAGGAATAGTAGAATGTAACTCAAAGATAAATGCACTCTCTACAACGCCTGCGTCCGTTTTGTCCTCTTTTACGCTAGCGCAACGCAAATATGGAATAATCATAATATGTCGAAAGCTAGTATTAGTGTTTACGATTAAATCAAATCAAAAGTACACTGATATAAAGAATCGCCCTTTAAACCAACTGATCCCGAGTTCAAATCCTGTCTAAATTCGTGTTTTCAGATTTATGCATATATTTGTAATTGTCGCTAGTTCTACCTACCATGACCAAATTGGTCGTGTTTTATCAGAAGGTGATGTCGGGAACTTTAGGAACCGGCGAGCGTGCATGAAAAGAGCTATGAATGTGAAAGAAGCGAGTGAAGTGTGTAAGGACCGCGTCTTGTGGCGCTCGGTTCTCTCTGCCTACCCAGCAAGGGACCTGGCGTGAAGATATACTGTCACTAGTTCGGCGGTGAGGGAAAACAATGTCAGACGAAAGACGCTTAACTAAAAAAGGTCTGGTCTTCTCTTCGGGTTGAGGAGGTCTGACGGCAGTCTTTCCATGTAAAAATCGGTATCTTCGCCAAATCCTTAGCCTTAGGTAGCGGATCGCGCCAAACCTAATGGTTTAGTAAAACGAGATAGCGCTAAGAAAAAGATCCGGTCTTATGTACGGTCTATCTTATACGGTCACATACGTCCCACTAACATCGGTCTGTTTTTGCAGTTTTGCCTATTTCTTTAAACGAGCAATTTACATACACTTAGCAGCACGGAATGTAGCCCAAGTATAAACAAAGCGATAACACTTTAAGTGAGTGTCGTATATCAAAACTTTATGGGACAATTCATCATTACGTATGTTTTTGAGATTTTAGGAGGGTAGTTAAAAAACACGTTCGTTTAACTTTTGTGACCCTTGAATCACATTACTGTGTTAGAACTCGAAGTATATCTTAAAGTTAAAATTTAGAATTAAAATATTTATCCACTTGATCAATCAATCAGCCAAGTAGCCGTGATACGCTGGGAGAACTGCAGTTTGATTAGCTACTTTTTAGTACAAGTATGTATAAAGCGTATGAGAATTGATTAATGTTGTTAATTTTCTTTTTAAGTTAATCTTAGGGTTAGGGTTTTCTCTATTCCAGATAGATAGTGAAATGATGCTGATTATTCCAGCTCAGGTCGCTTAAGTTGTATTGCTTAGGAATCAAGGGCGAAATCAGCGGGAAATCGCTGAAACTTTAACTGTACCACGTACAAATTGAAGGTATGCCTAGACAAGGTACGATCAGACTGGGCCTTACAGAAGATGGCCAGGAATTGGTAGAATAAGGTGTACATCAGAGCGAGATGACCGATTTATTGCCCTCGCAGTTTTAAAAAATGGGTTTCTTACCGCGGTCGAGAGCTGACAGCGCCTGCAACCGGCAAGAGAAGTCAACGTGAGTGAGCGCATAATTAGACGAAGAATGGAGCTTCCTCCATTTTTCATCTACTCGTAATTATGAGCACGCAGATCCCCTTCGCGATCTGCGCGCTCGAAGACCAGCTTGAGGGCCCAGAACTCCTCCGGCACCATCGCGTAGTTCGACTTCAATTTTCGAGAGAACACGCTAATAGGAAACATATAGGATGAATGTAAAGCTTTAAAAGCCCTAGATGGTCGTGAACGCGTGTGGAGAATGGCTGGAGAACGGCTTCTCCCAACCACCACTCAACCTGCCAGCTTTTATGGAGGTTCTGTTATAGCTTCGGGAGGTATCTGTTCTGGCAGACGTACGAGTCAGTAGTAGTGGAAGGTCGTTTAACTGGAGCAAGATATATTGAATAAATCCTGCAAGAATATGTTTTGCAGGGGTTCATCGGTCATGAAGAGATGCAAAATAATACTCGACACCATACAGCGCATTGCGTGGATGATTACCTTCTGGAAGTCGGCATTCAAAAGTTGCAGTGATCAGCAAGAAGACCAGATATGGACTCTGAAAAACAAGTCTGGGATATGCTCAAAAGGAAGCCCCAACCCTTTACAGACCCCTGTGAGGTAAAAATTGAATTTTTTCGGAAGAAATTTCTCAAGTAGACATTAAAAACATAATACTCAGTATACCTGCCGCCTCGCGTCCAGATGGTGATCAGAGCCAGAGGTGGAAACACTCGTTATTAATTTTAAGCTAAATGGTGTGTGTGTTTTTTTAAGTTGGGTTGAAAGTTTAATGTTATTTTTGAGTAAAATGTCTTTTCATTGAAAATGGAACCTTACTCTTCTATAAATTTGTATGTATGTTATAAAAATGCTAAGCGAAGTTACTATGATCAATACTTATACTGTAATAAGTACTTCTGTACTGTACTGTAATGTATTGAAATAAAGGCATATTCTAACAATAAAGACGAAACAAGATAAATTGAACGTCATCATTATTAAGTGCGAAATCTTCAAGTCCACTGGCGTAGAAAAATAATTATTTAAGTTCCCCGTTCTTTTCCATCAAATCCACGGCATTATTAACAAAAGCCTTTATACCAAGAACAATTTAAAAATGTGTACCGCAATCACATTTTATTCCTTTTTTACTACTTCGGTCTGCCAATAAGCTTGTAGTATAATAAACGTATAGAAGAAAACAGCCTAGAATAGCCTATAATATAAGCAGTTTTGTCGTACTCACCCCAACAGTTACAAAAAGTATTGCCAAACACGTAGTTACCGCAGCATCCCGGCACGAGTTTACTGGAGACTTAACTCGCAGGAAAACAACAACTCCACTGCAAGTTGTTTTTGCCTTAGCTACAGTTCTTGTAATTTGGAGTTACTTCGGAGTCGCATACAATGATTATTTAATATGTATTGGGCCAGCAGGTCCAACTGACAAACAAAGCTCTGACCAAATAGTGGCAGACACTTTTATCAGAGCGTTTGGCAATTGGGTGTAGGTGAGGTTAGCTTTCGCTTTAGAGATGACTGATGACTTTGAGTCACATAGATAAATCCCATAACAAATTATTATTGCTCGCTTGATCATACTACAATAAAGATAGAATTTCTAAAACAGATTCTAAAAAGGATACATCGGAAGTAGTAGCATTCATGTATATACCCGCTGCCATACGAAACAGCATGCAGTCAAATCAGCCGCGGCTGCTCGCTCGTAACTATTCATGTCTGTGTTAGTGTATGTATAAACAAGCTCAAGTACACTAAATACTATTTATATATCTGTGACATATGGGTAACTTTCTGTATGTAGGTAGGTATTAACATTAGTTCATGTACAAAGGTCTCTGATACGTGACCGAACAATCCACGATTCCACACCCGTGTTTCATACCGGAGAGAAACAAAAAGGATTTTATTTTCACCACGGACGAACACATTTAAATCCAGAATTTTCTGCGGTTTCTTTTTAATATGCAAAGGATTTTAGGGGTCCATGACAGAATCATGAATACAAAATGACGGGCAATATCTGCAAAAATGAAAGAATATTTCTAGTTATATATTTTAGTCTCTGCTATTTTAGGTGTAGGTATAGCATCAGTTCCGTGCTGTAATTTTGTTCTGTATACTCATACATATATATAATTAAAACATATGAGGTTTAGCTACATAAAGTGTTGCTTAGAGAAGCCATAAGATTTGTGTATCTACTAAGAATATATATATATATATTTATACTACGACGGATGGCAAACAAGCATACGGTCCGCCTGCTGTAAAGCGGTTACAGTAGCCTATGAACACTAGAACAAAAATAATGTCACTAGCGCGTTGCCAGCCCCGCTATCAACACAGCAACTCCTCATCTTCTGGTGGCCTCACTCACTCGCAGGAACATAACAACCTTCCACCGAGTTGTTATTTGGCTGCCGTCTTTTGTGAGGTGGAGGTACATCCCCAGTCGGGCTAACGTCATGCCCTACCTCTCTTTCGCCACAACCTCGTCTGTTGATAAGCAGGGTGCACGACGCGCAGGTGAGGTTGGCTTTGGCTCTAAAGTTAACATTGAACCACTTACACCCCAGCTTTTTTGAAAATTTTGTCAAAATGTTCAAAAAAGTTCACCTGCAAAGTTGGTATTTGAACACATGGCTCCTCAATTAATATTCTACTGTTCTTTAGATTACCAGAAAAGTTATGACAGTGCCGATTTTTTCTATACATCACTGTAATGCGGCAGAGTGGCATCATCTTAGCTTACACATATGATTCTCCTTTCTTCCCACTAATTTATTAATAAATCTATTAACGTTCATTTTATCCGACTTTAAAATTTACAGGTCGTAATTATCTGAACCGCAGGGTCTGTTTATAAAACCAACCAAGTTTCAAATATACCCAACCAAGTGTATTCTGACATACATTTATCCCAACGTGACCTAACCTGACCTGACCTAAAACTGACTCAAATTGAACCCACCTGTACTTGACGTGGTAGCTATCTTCTAATATATTTAGTGATAGAACCAATAGTGAAAATTCGATCATAATCTTTAATATAGATTTTAAATCAAACAGATATATTTTCTAGTTTTCTACGTTTTCTACGTTTTCGAATTTAACACAAGCTACTAACAAAAAGAATATATGTTCATAAATAAAGGAGAAAGCGGTACTTAATTGTTCGTGTTTGCGCCAAAGTCATTACGCCTTACACACACACATCTCTTTTTAAATAGGCAAACACAAACAATGAAGTACGCAAACATATTATATGTATCCATCTATTAACAATATGTAGTATTCTGTATGTATTATTTTTTCCACGACTATATGAACAGAGTCTTATTAAATATTTTTAAATAATAATTACCTTTTTCTGCTCATTTAAATATTAATAAAAACGTCACCGCCATCATCTAGATCAGAAGCAAAGAAGAGAATACCTTTTTGGGTCTGTATCGCTGAAAAGTTTTTGAGCATTGTGTTAAGTTTCACCAAATAGCTCATGTAAGGATTTTCAAATCTGAATCTTACAACGTCGTTCATTGAATCAGATAAATGATGCTTTGAATATGAATAAAGAGCTTAAGAAAGCTAAAGAATGCAATTGTCTTTAAGCCCGACTGTTATGCCAGCTTATTACGGCAAATAATGCTCTAAATGTATGTATGTATATCTTCACACCAAGTCCCTTGCGGGGTGGGCAGAGAGATCCGAGCGCCATAAGACGCGGTCCTTGCATACTTCACTCGCTTCTGTGATATTCATAGCTCTTTTCATGCACGCTCGACGGTTCCTGGCATCACCTTCTGATAAAACACGACCAATTTGGTCATGGTAGGTTAGTCTCGGCCTTCCTCGGCTCCTACATCCTTCCACTTTTGCATTGTATATCTGTTTCGTCATTGTCATGCTCTAAATAAATATAAAATGAACTGTACAAAAAAGCGTATTATATTGGTCCAGTCATTTTGTAGTGTTGTATATTTAAAAATAACAAATAAGCTCAAAAAGTCACGACTTCAATTGCATACCACCTATGTTCTATAGGAGCCCTAGAAATCAATAAGCATGCATGAAAAGAGCTATGAATGTCAAAGAAACGAGTGAGGTGTGTAAGGACCGAGTCATACGGTGATCGGCGGTCTCTGCCTTCCCGCAGGTCACTTGGCGTGAAGATATAGTTAAATATATATTCCGTGTGCAAATTTATTTAATATGTAGTGTAGATAAATGTACACGTTTAACAAATTCTCTGCATATTAAGTTTAACAACATTAGCATGAATACTTCATGTACCCTTTCTACTTCGAACTATATGACCTCAGTCACCTTCAGCTGTGATTCGGCACAGCTCCACGCTTACTCCGTGTTATTTAATTTGTAAAGTTAGAAACAACAATTTAATTCTCATTTGCCTTTTGAGATATGTTAACATTATTTGCTTTAGATTATGCCATATATATAGCTATTACACGATGTTCTGTCTGGATTATTTCTGTAGATATTTCATTCATAAAAAAGGTTAAATGTATTAATCCAGGTTGTAAACTACCTCTGTACCTAATTTCATATTTAGCGATTTCTGTGTGATATAGGGTTTTGGTTCATCATCATCATTATCATTTCAGCTCAAATTCGTCCACTGTTAGACATAAGCTTACCTTCTAGAGAGCCATAACGCCTCGATCTTGAGCTGCTGCTGATCCTGCATACATCCATCGTCAAAATTTCTTCGTCGCTCCATGTAGTCGAGAGTTGTCCCGCGCCATTTGAGAACCTGTTTCCCCAGCAGTTGTCGGTTCTACCAAGTGGCTGGTCCACCACCAATTCAGCCATCCTTTGGGCTAAGTCTAAGTCTAAGATTCAGCAAATACTGCAGATTGGATCGGGAAACCTTCACGAGATTCTACACTTGCATCTTCGCGTGAGGAGGATAGTTTCACGCTAGCACCCAGCGTGAGCACAACCTCACCGTTGCTTAGAAGCAGGCCCGGGTGGAATGGTGTTGTGATATGATAAACAAATTTGAAGCAGGCTCCTCTCGGCATATTTACGACATCATTACAGGTGATGAGTCCTGGATTTATCGATACGATCCAAAACAAAATGCCAGTCGACGGTTTGGGTTTCAAAACGAATCAACGCCACCAAAGTAAAGGGATGTAGAAGCGGGGTGAAGATTTTGATCGCAAGCTTTTTCAATTTGATTGGTTTGATTCTGGAAAGGAATTGACACTAGGTAGCTAGTGTCAATTCCTTTCCAGAATCAAAGGAACACAACACCGAATGGTATACTACCAAACGCTTGGCAGACGTTTTCTCTGTTGTGAGCAACAAGCCAAACACAGGCCTCCACGGTCTACTGCTCCACCACGACAACGCGACCGCGCACACCGCGCTCAAAACGAGGGGCTTTCTGGACGGTACGCTGGTCAAACTCTTGGGCCACCCTCCTTGCAGCCCTGGCCTAGCACCGTGACTTCTTTTCATTCCTGAAAATAAAAAATCTGCTCAAATGGGTACAATTTTCGTCACTGGAAGATGCGCTGCCAGCGTTATATATCGATTTCTTCCAGTCCGCCGCAGATACGTATCTGCGGCTAACTGACCTGACGCTACACCGAAGATATCCGGGATATTAGTCTGTATAAGATTCGCATGGATCTCTAACAGCTTAAAATTAGGAAGCACCGGGTGAGGAAGGAAATGCGATGGAGCATTCGAAAGTGGGCGAAAAGTTGGTACTTGTAGTCAGAAGTTCAGAAGCTATTCAATTTCGTCCTACACTCAAACAGAAACCTGATCATTCATAAAGAACAATCAGACCCTATTGAAGAATTTCTATAGTCTTTCAAAGGGTCTCATCACCCTTTACCGGTTCTGAGTCGCGTTTATGTACTATTTTCGAGAGACATCACAAACCACTTCGCTCGCAGACCTGATGAATTCCAGCCAATTGAGCGGCACTACAGTCTATTCAGCGATGTTGAATTGACTATTTGTGCATCGAATCGTTGAAGTGCTTGATCAGGTAACGCTATGTATCCTATAACAGTACGAAAGTAGAGTACAAAACTGTAACCGAAAAATTCAAGTGCAAAAAAGGGCACAGTACAACATTATCCAAATGCTCACCGTGGCATTTGAAGATATCTTCAAGCTCTTGGACTGGAAAAGATACGGTATAAACATCAATGACGAATATATCACTCGCTATGGATTTACCGATGGTATAGTTCTCACGGCGAAATCGCAGAACGACCTTAGCGCAATGGTCAATAACCTCAATGAAGTATCTAACGAGGTGATCTCAACATGCACAAAACTAATATCATTTCGAATATCGATGTCATACGTGGTACACTTAGAAAGTTTGTATGTATCTGCGGCGGACTGGAAAAAGTGTTTCGAAAACTGGTTCAGACGCTTCGATGTACAAGTAGTCAATTCGACATCGCTGGATTGACTGTAGTGCCGCTCAATTGGCTGGAATTCATCAGGTCTGCGAGCGAAGCGGTTTGTGATGTCTCTCGAAAATAGTACATAAACGCGACTCAGAACAGATAAACGGTGATTAGACCCTGTTGAATGACTATAGAAATTCTTCAATAGGGCCTGATTGTTCTTTATGAATGATCAGGTTTCTGTTTGAGTGTAGGACGAAATTGAATAGCTTCTGAACTTCTGACTATAAGTACCAACTTTTCGCCCGCTTTCGAATGCTCCACCGCATTTCCTTCCTCACGCGGTGCTTCCTCATTTTAAGCTGTTAGAGATCCATGCGAATCTTATATAGACTGATATCCCGGATATCTTCGGTGTCGTGTCAGGTCAGTTTAGCTCTTGGGCCGTTACTAGCACTGTTGCTCAGCTGTAACAACGATATGTACAGCTATTCATGAATCTTCTTCATTTCACATTAAGGATCTCTCTCTGTAGAATTAATGACACCAGTGTCGGTCTTCAGCTTCGGCAGTTGACTTTGACCAACAGATAAATCTATCATCTCTTTAATACGATTTGTATTCAATGGGTGTATGTCTCGTCATATCCATTTGGAGATCTGTGTCGTCAACAGCTGTCTGAAATTGGAAATTGGAAGGTTTTTTAGTGTTATTTATTTACGTCAAAATTTTAAATAGATACCATAAAAATCCGAAATAATTACAAACCTCATTTAAAAAATTGTTTTCTGAGTGCAATTGACCCTAAAGAGCAGTGAAAACCCAGTAAATAATAAAACATCCTATAGTCTATTGGTAGACGCTTCATGTCAGTATCGCGTTAGGTATTTGGTATTTTAGGCCCACGGGATAGGTCGACTGAAATGTGAGATTTCGGTTCGATTTTGTGAATTAGGCCTCGTAAGACCTCGACTTTGACGTTAATCGCTTTTTCTGCTGCCTTCTTAATATGTTGAATTTGAATTGTTTGGAACTGTAGAGTGCTGTATCACCGGCGAACTGGTCTAAGCTAAGAGCCGAAATACGACCGATCACGGGGCCCTGAGAAACTGCGGCTCTGATCGGGTATGGCCTTGAAAAACTGCCGTGAATTCTGACGCGAAGGGAGCGACGCAACAAGTATTCTCAACAAGTAGTGTGACTAAAACTGTCTGGAACGTTGATTCCATGTAGCTTATAAATCAAGTCAGTATGCCAAACTTTGCCAAATATATATATAATATATTGATTTACTCTAATTAAATAAGAAGGGGCCCAGTAACACTCATACCGAAAGCGACGAATCGGTGCGTCACCTAGCCGAAGTAATGGATCTGGATTTTACGCGAAAGCCAACCATATCTTCACTTAAATCCCTCGATTGGCCTGATGACTGATTTCTACACGACATACGTTTATCAGCCATACAAAATGCCTAAAATACTTTTTTTATTCATTTACGTTATGTTACACTTAAATTTGCTTCAAATTCTTGTTAAAAAAAAACAATCAATACATGATAATATTTTGTAGTATTTTAATATACTAATATCATATACTCGAGACAATAACTCTTATGATGATATAAATAATGTGTATGTAAATATGTGATATGAATATAACAGGCAATTTCCCGATTCACTGACTCATAATGGAGAATCATAATGGGTACTCTTAATCTCTTGAAACTTTGTCACAGTAAAGTGTATAAAGGAAATAGTTTATATTTCATTCAAATACACTAAGTATCTGTCTTATGTACAAACATTTTCCAATATGCCTTGTGCACTGTCGCTATCAACTGTTGGCTGTCAGTACTTGTGTAGTGACTCTAAGTCTCCCACTTTGTACAATCAATATCTCGGAAAGTTGTTGCTATTATGAAAACTATTTATTAAATTGATATTCAAGAGACATTTCGGAGGAGTATCGCTCTCGCCCCCTTAGCCCTCTAACACCGAGACAGCACCAAAACAAAAGTTCGCTTACATTATTTATTGGCTGTGATCTTCTACAAAATTGGGCTCCATAGTAACTTTCCAATTCGGGCTATTTATTTAATATCACTAGATCCTACTTTCCTTTCGCCAGAGTCTCGTTAGCTATTGAGTAGGGTGCACCACGTACTGGTGAAGTTGGATTTCGCTCTTCAGATTTTAATCTCATGATACTAAAAGTCGAAGCAAACTGAATAGAATTCCTTTTAGTTTGTCGTAAGCATGCAGTTCATACATAAACTATTCGTCTTTTATTTTGTTTCCTTTTTAATTAAATTCTACCTAAATATCTCCTTTCGCCCGATACTTGTTTGCTATTCGACAAGATGCCTGACAGGACTGAATCCTGGACAGGTGAGAAATACCGAACGCCGTATTTCCTTACACACCCCACTAACTTCTTTAATATTCATAGCTCTTTTCATGCAATTTTCAAGGACTTTGCGTGAATATATAGACAGATACATAATTTATCTTTCAAAAATTCTTACTAACACAAATTTATCTCTTGTTTCAACTATACGAAAAACAATATAAGTATAACATACTGAGTGTACTACTATTACACCAATCCTAAATCATCCCACTGTAGACATACGGCTCTTCCATCAACTAAAGGGGTTTAGAGCAAACTCCACCACTCTGTTCAACTTCAGACTAGTAAATACTAAGACTACGAAAATTCGAACCACCTGAAGGTAATATATAATAAATATATAATAAAATAAATAGATAAACCCTTCCATAGACAGGCTGCAGTTGACGTTGCTTAATCTGCTTGTTCAGTTAGAATGACACGCGCAATGACGGCATGGAGCTCTTGTGGACAACAGGACTACCGAATAGCGAATCCACATAAGTTTCGACCCAGATATCTGGCGTTAGTGACTTGCTATCTTTTTTAGAGACAAAGTCAACATAATTTGTCTCATGGTACCTCCTGCTCATTACCAAACAAGGATCAACTTATTAGGAGGTAGCGAGTATGTTCAATAGGAAGCAGAGCGATAGAAGATCTATTCCTGATACGGAGTAAGAACGTCGATAAGTTTCTATGTAAGTAGCGAGAGTAGCAACAATCAAGCGATATGTACGAACTTCTTGGTTACAGATACATCGGGCGATAAATATGCACACAGCAACTCCTTAGGAGTTTACTGGTAACCTCATTTAGCAGCTGTATTATAACATGACAGTCGTTAAGTTTAGTCAGTGCCCTCAGGGCAGCTTGAAAACACTGGCCTCCGCCAAACCGCAGTTGAGGAGCGTGGTAGAGTATGCTCTTAATCTCTTCGGTTGTAGGCATACCGGTATACATCTAGTGGGGTGAGTTGATGTAGTAGTAGTAGATTGTTGGATATTTGAAACAGCTAAGTTAACAGGTCAACGTGCCCCAAGCACACAAGAGTTCTTTAATATCGCGAGCAAATCCTTGCAGCAGCTAGTGTATAATAAAAATAAATTCTTATTTCGGCCCGTCTTCGGTTAATAGGAGACGTCTATCACTTGTCATTCAAAGTATTGGACGACCTTTCATCGTAAACTCATTATGGAGTTTTATTCTCAGCTCTTCAAAATTAACTTAAAAGCTCTGCTACAGCAAAGATATTATGATGCAATAGCCAGTAGATAGAGTGTCCTAATCCTTAAAATGTGAAATTGCTATGCCGTTATGGAGTCTATCTATCTTTCTATAACTTCACGCTAAATCCCTTGTGGGGTAGACAGATAGAACCGAGCACCACATGACTCATTCTTAGACATGATTCGTCCTTAATCCATGGCGTTGTTCGCATTGAGCTTGGCTTTCCAATTTTTACTAAGGAATACCTAGATATTTCGTATATATTCTCCATAGTCTCTTATTATTCTTATTCTTAGCGTTATCCTATTTCCTAGCCCATTATGATTGGCGAGGTCCGCTACCCAAGCCTAAGGATTTGGCTGAGATACTGATTTTAAATTTTGGGGTAAGAACAGTATATGCATTAATAAAAAGATATATAATATTTGTGTGTTTAACGCCATCCACATATTCCGTAGCCGTGCATTATTATTATGCGTGGAATAGTATCAAATACCCTCACAAACATTTAAATTTATCAGAAATCATATGGTCCTGCTTCTGCACAAATATGATATTGACATATTATCCATCCGTATATACTTAAATAAAGATGGTCTTCACCTTATTCAACCCAAGTCTGTACAATTTCCAGCAAAACATAGTCACGGTACTGCTGAACGAAGGATGTTACCCATTACGCTGGGCTTGCACAATACAAAAAATGCAAGGTAGTACTGTCAAAGACGTCTTTGTCTATTTAGGCTCAAAGCTCTTCGCTGCTGGACAAGCGTACGTAGTCTTAAGCAGAGTCAAATCCCTAGAAGGTCCTCTTATTGAAGATCTAGATTGTACTAAATTAACCGCAACCGCCTAGTTAACAATGACGCTTTAAATGAAATAATCAGGTTGACAAACATGTAGATACAATAACACAACGATAACTAAAAAACAAAAAAAAATTCATC
Organism: Pyralis farinalis; assembly: GCA_947507595.1. NCBI lineage: Eukaryota > Metazoa > Arthropoda > Insecta > Lepidoptera > Pyralidae > Pyralis > Pyralis farinalis. The sequence goes on along the minus strand of OX382271.1, from coordinate 11,252,031 downwards.
ATAAAAATGTTTTTTTTTTTAAACAAGCTTTTTTAAATACTTTAAAAAAGAAGAAAATTAACTTTAAAATGAATCAAACCTATCAATTTATTACGTCAAACAATTTATATGATATAAAAGCTTGTCACGAGATTTACTTGTGTAATGTGTCATCATGTTGATGTAATAATCTAAGAAAAAAGTATGTATATTTTTATATATAGGTAAATACACAAGTAAATCTCGTGATAACCAAGATAAGAAGTCTTATAGAACGCAATACAGGTTTTGGAAATATAATCAGAATTCCGGTGCCGAATAGGATAACATTAGTACTATCTAAATTGTTATTGTAGGAGATGTGGCATATGCCAAGTCCAGGTTGTACAAAAATTTGATTGGTGGTTATCTTATGGAAAATATGTACAGACCCATGAATTAATTTAATGGCATAGTCTGCTGATAAACTATTCACTACTTCACTCAAAAGAGTTGTTTCACATAGCAGACTGACGATTGTTGAGTACACATTCACTAGTACGCATGCGTAACACTTTTCACTGGCCACTTTGCATCCGGTAATATCACTTATCAGTGTGTAAAACATATGATCCCCCGTTATCGCTTTATAATTACTCGTAGGCGCAATGAGGGCGAACGTGTCTGTTTGCGATATCATAGCTAAAGGGATTACGTTAAAAAGATTATATGTCTGAGGTAACGCTAGAAGAATTTTAACTATTATAATTATTCTATTCAAATAGTAATAGCCATCTAATTTAGCTAAGTCTATTAATTCATGTACATTTTATAGCGTTAGCGAAACCGGAAGCTTATGATTCCTGGGAAGGTTGTTTCTATTCTTATCAAGCTCGTTGTATAACTGATGCGGGCTAAGCACAGTCGGGTGTAAAACGTTCAGTTTAGCAAAAAGAATGGAGTTGTTCAAATTGTCTATATCGAATCACGACGTGAGTATAATAGATTCTAGGGAGGCTAATAAAGAGTTGAGATTTTATCTCGAGCTTATCGCCGGTATTTGAAATGTTCTCTATGATGATTTTCGTTATTGTTCACCGTCGGCAGTGATACATTAAATGCGGATTATGGTCGTTTTAATCACGTGCATATTGTCCTTCATGAGATGGATTAGATATTTTTAGTCCGACTGTACATCATTAATTGCATTCGAGAATTTAATCGCGTCTTCTCAATGCGAAAAAAGTTTTTAGTAATAAATCCCCAAAATTCACGACTCCTCTCTTAAAACGCTTATTAGACCTTTCATCACCGAATAAGTATGATACAGAGGAGAATTTGTTTATGTTGCCCTGAGGCTGGTTTCTTAAATCTGAAAGTGAATTTAAGCAGTCATTTTGACGACGTAAGCGAATAAAAATATATGTTTGTCTTTTCGAATAAAAATTTCATTTTATCTAAGGTTGGTATTATATGACTAATGTCCACGTAAGTAACAATATTCCAATCACTATTTGTGAACTTAACATCTAACAACTTATCGAAGTACAGCCCTGGAGTGCAGCTTCCTACTACAGGTGACACATATTCGCTCGTGGTAGGACAACATACTGACCTGTAATAAAAATAAAGCTCTCTATTTATCTATATTATGATTATATACGAGTACTAACATATAAAAGGTGGTAATTATAACTACGCTGACGTATCAGCGGTGAGTTTGAATTGGTCATAGTGATGACGAACATGTTTTCAATTCACGAGTAGTGTGACCGTATGATTACCGTTCATTGTGACAATTCTAAATGGACCTTTCCGTACCGGAGATAAGGCCTTGTTTTAGTGATGGATGGCATCGAATGTATACCATATCACCAACATTATATGTGACGGATTTTGTCCGCGGGTTATAGTCAGATTTAGATTTTTCTTTTGATGACTCGATGTTCTGCAGAGCCTTCAGGCGACTATAGTACAGCTGATGATTCTAAGCTCGGATATATTCGGTATAGGTATTAGTATCGAGGTATCAACACTGCTATACACAAACACTGGATGTATCGTTTATTACCAAATAACAACTCTAAGGTTGAAAAACTCTGTTGTGCTATGTACATTGGAGTTATAGGCGATCATAGCGTTTAAAAAGGTCCCAAGTGTGTTGATTCTCTCCGACGTATGATCTTAGATACCTACTCCTTAAGAGTCGAGTGGCTTCTTTCGAGGGCACCACATGTTTGAGGATGGTAGGACGATGCAAATACATATTTTATGCCAAACAACTTCTCTAATTGTTTGAATACTTTAGAGCAGAAGTTTGTACCTTGATCGGTGACTAGGTATCTTTTTTGGGATGCCTGTGTGTAATATTATATTTCACAAGTTATTTGGCTGTTTCTACAGCGTAGCAGTCTGCATAGGATAAGTTCGGGAGTATTTGGGTAGATCGTCTAGTAACGTAAGTATGAACTTATATTTGTATTCATGAATTTCAGGGAGTGGACCTACTTAGACAAAGAAAAGTTTTTCATTTGGTCGAGTGGCAACGGATGTAAGTATCATAAAAGCACGATTCGTTTGTCCAACCCGGTCTGACTAATTATAATTGAAATTAATGTGCATCGATTCCTATTGCATTGACGTTAATGCAATAACAGATTCAGCATTATATTTTATAATACTTTCCCATGCCGATATAACAGTACGTAGCGTTAAGTAGAGTCAAATCACTAGAAGGTCTGCTTATTGAAGAACTAGACTGTACTAAATTAACGGGCAAACGACTAATCAACACTAACGCTTCAAATCTAACGAACAGGTTGAGAGACATATCAAAGTCAAAGTCAAAGTCAAAATCTTTTTATTCCGTAAAAATGGCTACATTTGTTTGGAATCGTCACAATTTTTTTCCCTACCGTGCAGTTCATGACTAGGTGAGCACTGATAAAAATACTGCCAAAAAACTCAGGCATCCCTCTTTTGGTATCCAAACAAATTTACATAATTTATTAATTACATTACAATTGGATCGACTCAATCCCAGGCATTTTTATCATTAATATAGTCAGATACTTTATAATATGCCCTGCTACACAATTTGGCTTTAATAGTAGTTTTAAATTTGTTTATTGACAATTCTCTTATATTGCTGGGAAGTTTGTTATATAACCGTATACATTGCCCCATAAAAGAATTACTTATTTTGTGGAGACGGCTTGCATGTAACACAAGATTATGCTTATATCTAGTATTTATATTACGAGTATCACTCTTTTTACAAAATGAGTCTATGTTTTTATGGACATACAAAAGATTTTCATATATATATTGCGATGCGACTGTTAAAATATTTATTTCTTTGAATTTTTCTTTAAGGCTCTCCCGGGGACCAAGTTTGTAGATAGCTCTTATGGCTCTCTTTTGCAATAAAAAGATGGTGTTAATGTCCGCGGAGTTACCCCAAAGAAGAATTCCATATGACATAATACTATGAAAGTAGCTGAAATAAACTATTCTAGCCGTATCAACATCAGTGAGCCGTCTAATAGTTTTCACTGCATAGGCTGCAGAACTTAGTTTTCCTGATAATTTTTCAATTTCTGGGCCCCATTGTAGTCTGGAGTCAATTGTTATACCCAAGAACACAGTTGTCTCCACAGGGGCTAAATTAGTTCCATTAACATTGACATTGGTAGTCACCTGTCTTACATTAGGTGTTGAGAACTTAATTACTTTTGTCTTTTTATCATTTAAAAGCAGATTATTAACATTAAACCAATGCATAACTTTAGAGAGAGCATCGTTAACTTCGTCATAATTATCTAACTGTCTATTAATTTTGAATGTCAAAGAGGTATCATCCGCAAACAATACAATCTCATGTTTATCCTTTACATAATAAGGTAAGTCATTTATATATACTAAAAATAAGAATGGACCTAGAATTGACCCCTGTGGGACTCCCATAACTACAGGGGACCCCGAAGATCTCTTACCATTAACATCGACCTTCTGTATCCTATTGCCCAGATAAGAAGACAGAAGTTCGAGAGCCTTGTTCCTGATACCGTAGTGGTGTAATTTTCTGACAAGAGTGTCATGGTGCACGCAGTCAAACGCTTTAGACAGATCACAGAAAATTCCCAAGGCATCTTGCGAACCTTCCCATGCCGCGAATATACTTTTAATATACTTTTAAATGAATCCCTGCGTCTATAGTTGAACAACCTCTCGTAAATCCGAACTGTCTCCTATGAAGCAAATTATGTGTATTGAAATGTCTGAGCAACTGGCTAAGCATTAGTTTTTCAAAAATTTTACTGAGAATGGGCAGTATGGAAACAGGTCGAAAATTCGAAGGGTCCGAACTATCACCAGATTTAAATAATGGAATGATTTTACTATGTTTCATCAAGTCAGGAAATACACCAGATGCCACACAACAATTGAAAATTGTAGCTAAATGTGGAGCGATTGAAATAATAATAGAAGATATGGTTTTGACAGATAGACCCCACAGATCTTTAGTGTTTTTCATATTTATTGATTTAAAAGCGTTCAAAACATCTTTTGGGCTTACAGCTGAAAATTCAAATATTGTGTCGCATTCTACCACGCTCTGTTTGAGAACCAGTTCAGCAGCTATAGAAGAAGACCTAAGATTTCTCGTAGTAATAAGAGGAATGTTAGAAAAATATTTTTCAAATTCAGTTGCAATTTCTACATCATTTTTGATATCTATATCATTTATCGTTAACTGAAAGTCGCGACTACGTACTTTCGCTCTACCCGTCTCATTATTTATCATATTCCAAACAGATACAATATCTTATAAAAATGATAATTTTTAAACACAAGCTTTTATTCAAATGCTCTAAACATAAGAAAATAAACTTTGAATTGAATCAAACCCATCTATTTATTACGTCACACAATTTATATTACATAAAAGCTTGTTCCGAGATTAGAGATAGAGAAAATAGTGGTAGATTTGATTTTGATAGATGGACGTCTCCGAAAAACCTTAATACATAGAAGAGCCTTCAGAGGTCCCTCTCATGAAACGGACCAGTATCTCGTCATAAGCCGATTTGTGGGCCTTTTCAAGCAGTGGAGGCACTGGAGAGTGTATATTTTTTTCGGAGATCATGAAAGAATACAAAGTGAAAAATTGTAAGCTGAAAGTACAAGGAGTATGTATGTACATCTTAGTCGGAAAGACTGTCTTTCCAACTGAGATGTAGACGAATGTTGCAACGTTCTGAAAGAAAGTATGGTGGAAAAGAACCATGTGGAAGCAAAGAGATACTGAGAGAAGATGCCTTTGAAGATGGTTGGATGCGGAGGTTGGGTCCTCCGTGGAAAAAAAGAGGAAAGCGTGGCTGCATTACGTATCATCTTTGCACCAAAGTGATGCTATGAAAGAAAAGAAGAAAGGAATATATCGTCGTTGTTTGAACGAAACCAAACCAAAGCTTTAGTGAAAGACTATTTATGAACGAGGAAGAGAGGCTGACGAAGAACTTCGAGGCGAATACCAAACTCTTCTAGGGAAAGGTAAACAAGTCTTAAGGTAGTTCGTCAGCATCCAAAATGAAGATAAGATAAAAAGAAAGATAAAATGTAAAACTGGTGGCATTCTTGCTAGCACTCAGAAAGTATTAGTACGGTGGAGTGAATATTTTAAAGAAATGAATGATTATGTACATCACGCTGGCACTGTGAATGAGTCTGTGACTGATTGGTAGTGCCAGAGTACCATGAAGATATTACCATGGATGAGATTGAATGGTCGATACGAAGTTTGAAAAATGGAATGTCAGCGGGAATCGATATAGTTATAGCTGAGATGATCAAACTAGGTGGCATCTGCGTTAGGGACGCCTTTTGGTTTTTAGCAAATTATGATGGAGAACCAGAACGGTCCTGACCGATTGGAGACGCGATGTCATCGTGCCCTTATATAAAGGCAAGGGTTCACCTATGGACTGTGCCAACTATAGGGCCTACAGTTTGACCAGTTTAGCAGCTAAAATGTATGGAAAAATCATTAACAGGAGAATGAGGGCGATGGCAGATGGAATGCTTTGGGAAGCACAGGGTAGATTTCAAAGCGGCAGAGGGTGCGTAAATACTATGTGTCAAGTTTTTTCACACCGCAACATCGTAGAGAAGCATCTGGCTATGGATCAGAAAATTGTCTGTGGTTTTGTGCACCTTGAGAAAGCATTTGATAGGGTCGTGCGAAAGAGTCTCTGGAACATTTTGCCTAGGTATGGGGTTGACGGTGACCTGCTTCCTGCTGTGCAATCCACTTATGACGATTGTACAGCATGTGTGCAGATGGAAGGCAGTTTGTCGCCCTGGTTTGATATCAACATTGGTGTCAGACAGGGATGCGTGCTGTCGGCTTGGCTATTCATCCTGTATCTGAACAGCTGTCTTTAGAGAATAAGAAATATGAATGTGGAAATGTGAATGGGTGACTTAGTGATCAACTATTTGCTTTATGCAGACTATGCGGTATTAATATCGACATAAGATGTAGACAGAAGGATCACCATACAACTGTGAACACTAGTTGCGGCGATCTCGGTAGCTCAGTCGTGAATTACGTGACTTTGACACCAACGCTCGTGGGTTCGATTCCCACACAAGGCAAACATTTGTTGTTGTATGCATGAGCATGTCTGTTTGTCTTGGTCTGGATGTTTTAAGAGAGGTAGGGCGCATTAAACCAGCCCGTCTGGGGAAGTATCCCCACCTCACAGAAAACCGCAACCAAATAATAGAAGAAACACACAGAAGAACTCCATAGAGTGTTATCACAAGTGTTAAAGCCTAGGGTACCGCTTTACATTACGTGGGATGTATGCTTGTATGCCGACCGATGTAGTATAAAAAAAAACAATGAAAGATGATTGTGTGAAGGAAGGCTTAGAATTGAATGCAAAGAAAACCAAGATTGTGGTATTTGAAATGGAGACAACCAGAACGAACACTATTCGGATTACGGTTGATGAGTGTTGGAGCAAGTAGATGAGATTGTATATCTTGGAAGCGCTTTTAGCAGCGATGAAAGGTCCACTGCTGGACCCTGCAGTCACTCGTCTTTGCACATGCAAAGACGAGTGACTGCAGGGAGTAGCGTAAATGGAGCGTTAGGTAAATTTGCAACCGAAATCTCGCTCGCTGTACATAACGCGGTGCTAATCCCAAGGCTAATTTGTGTAAGAGAAAGCTGGGTATGGCAGAGGGACCATGAAAGTAGTAATTATGACGTAAGTAAGAGAGTAGGTCTGAAAGAGAGTATCATCATCAATCTAAGGAGCACGTCTTTTCTTATCTTAACACCGTAAGATAAGAAAAGGCATGTTCCTTTGATTCGAATATGTAGAAAGAATGCATGATGAAAGAATGACGAAACAGATATACAATGCGAAAGTTGAAGAATGTAGGAGCCGAGGAAGACCAAGACTAACCTACCATGACCCAATTGGTCGTATTTTATCAGAAGCCCAAGGAAGAGCCCCAGAAGCACGGCGAGCGTGCATGTAAAGAACTATGAATGTTAAAGAAGCGTGTGAAGTGTATAAGGACCGCGTTTATACGTATATATGACGCTCGGTTCTCTATGGCTCCGCAAGGGACCTGGGGTGAAGATATACATAGATACACGTTTCATATTCAATTTAAAATACGTAAAAACACACAGTAGGTATATGCGTTAAAATGTAAATGCTAGTTCAAGTATCTGAAGTAGAGTCATAATGCTTCTTCACTTATAATTTAAAGGAGTTAAAACATTGGGAATTATAGACAGGGATTTCTATGATAAGATCGTTCCTAGGTCGTAGTCGGGCAACTACAATACGATAATTGGAAAAACACGTGGAGATAGTTCGGGCCCGTATTACTAAAGAGTATATAGAAAATACGAAATAGGATGTATATTGAGGAAAAATTGTTTAGCTTTTTAGAATTAATATTTATTAAAGTTGCAGTAAAATTTCTTTACTGCTACTTACTATTTGTATATGGCTGGTTTTGATACCAATATATGTATTATATTATATATATATATATGACATTTTAAAAACAGAAAATTAAAAGTAAAAATGGTGGACCAGTATTTTCCTACTATTTTTCTGTCTGCCAAAATGAGTGAATCTAATAAAGAAATCGGAACGCAAACGGATCCCTACTGCCAACAGCTGATAAGAATTCTTTAGGTAATGTTAAGTTAACATCACTGGCAAAACTACGTGTAGTGTTGTCCTAAAATTTCTACAGCAGTGGGATTATGTGACTACCAACTAAATTCCAACAAGTAATCGAATAAAATGGCACATATATATTATAATCAAATGGAAATAAACTACACTAAAAACATGTATACATTTGTATACAAAGTATAAAAAGCTTTTTCCTCGGCCTAATATAATATAGGATAGGTTTTGAACCAATTTTTTTATATCCACCTTAAGTACGAGTACAATAACATAAAAACAATTAGCTATTACCCTTACTGGTTCACGGATTAAAATAAAAAAAATAAAAACAATCCTTGTATAAGTTATTTCAATGTGGCAAATGCTTTTCTAGATATTTAATTTACCAGGAATGTTACACAAAAGTCAGACGTGATATAATTATTCTAAGTTGATGGTATACGTTGCGCTGTTTCTTACGATTTATGATAACTACTACGACTGACAACTGACAGTGTATAGCGTTCATGAGCGGTTACGTTAGAGTGTGATATTACATAATAAATGTGAGACACGAGAGGTTAAGAATTCTATTACTTTTAACCAGTAAGTAATTTTTGTATCTATCTATATATAAATATTTAGTGTATCTCCGATGCTATTGTATTTGAACGTTTGAAACAAAATCAATAATTTTTCTTGTATTCTTTTTACAAGGCGAAACTAATGCATGTACGGATGGAGCATGTCTCTCATCTTAGCACCTATAAATTAATTTCCAGTCGTTTATTAAATTGCAAAAAGTTATATACCGATTTTAATAAAACGAGACGACGACGACGAAGCGTTGAAAGCCCGCTTCGGACACAAAGCCCGTCATCACTCTCGTCGGTGAGCCGTGTGACGACACTAGACCTTTATGCTAACACTACACACTGCACACCCGGATCGCTCCACCGGCAATACAAACCGTGTGTTCATTTTGCTGCACAAGCAAAAGAGATTGTGTCCACACTGGGATGTAATTAAATTTTATCACTGCAACCTACTTTTAGCATGCATTTGATATGTAACTTTGTAGTGGATTTTTACGGAAATTACAACCACTTGTTAATGTTGTATTGTAGTACTCGTGCTTAGCTGAGTGTAGTTCAGATGTACGATAATATGGTACCATCAAGATGACCTGACGACGATAGTCACAGTACATGTATGATATTTTTTTATATACCTAGAGTATCTGGAGGCTAAAGCATGCTGACCGTTTGATGTAAAGTTAACGTAGCCTACGAACGCTCGTAATGCTCGTACAAGGAACGAGGATTGCCATCCTTGCGGATTACATAGCCAGTCCTCAGGAGTTGTCTAGTAACCTTACTCACTTGCAGAAACAAAACGAACCTACAGGGACTTGTTATTTCCCTGCGATCTTTTGTGAGTTGGAGCTGCTTCCCCTGCCGAAGTTTTCCCTAACTGCATTATGAAATAAAAAAAATGCATGAGTAGGTATTAACAGGGTCGCCAATGCACGAATGGTAACTCTGATGTTGCAAGTATATATAGGTTACAGTTTTTGCTTACCAACAAGTAGGTATGATTGTTTGCCAACGTAGTGAAAAAAAATGTTAATACTTACTTTTCCTATTCTAGAAACAGCTATTCAAATGTACGTATGCACAAAACTACATCTGTGAAAACGTTTTACTGTTTTATTACTCTATAAGAACTTTAGACAAATAACAGTTCGGTACATTGCGAGCGGGCAAACAAACAGTTTGAATAGCGACTTGAGTTTGTATGACAAATAAAGGAATAATGGTATTACAATGGCACACGAAATTAAGTAGTCTGTAGTCTCCTCGCTAAGTAATTGCTGAAATCCAAATAGGTAGACAAAGGATGTGTCTTGGGTGATTCATTAACGGAGTGACACCCCTAAATCTTGGAAATTGAAATTTTCTCCATGTGAGTGTTCGCAGGAACACACAAATTGGTTACTTCATTGAATTAACTAAAGAAAATTGTGTTTGCAAAGGAAACAATTACAAAAGAAATATGGGACCCGTTTTCCTTTTAAACTGAGTCAATTAAATTATGTTCTTCAAATTGGGATAGAAATGGAATACGTGACTACCGTGTATAATAACTTTATTGCGGATAATTATTAAGCTTAGGGTTATATGTTCAGTTATATTCTCAGTGATTGGAGACGCTGTCTTTTATACATATAAAGGACAGCGTCTATATATCACGCATGAACTGTGCCGACTATACTTATAAGTTTGTTTGATTAGCGAAGCAGCTAAAGTGTACGGAAAAATAATTTAAAGGAGAATGAAAGTGAAACCTGAGGGAATGCTTTGAAAAGCACAGGGGGGATTTCGAAACGACAAAGGATGCACGGATCAAATTTTTTAGTCTGTGATATTGTGGAAAAGCATATGGAGTATGGACCAGAAGGTTTTCTGCGATTTTGCGAATCTTGAGAAAGCATTTGATAGGGTCGTGCGAAAAGATCTCTGGGACATTTTACCCGGATATGGGATTAACTGTTTCTTTATGTATATTTATCACGTGCTCTTCTGCATGGGGAGCTTTGGAGGGTACGTCGGGAGGTGCGTTATGTCATCGAACCAATCTGTTTTCGATAGTTGTTAATCTTAGTCAGTGGCATTCAGATATTTCAAATACACTATGGAACAGAGGAGCATGGTGGTGGCACCCCTACGGTTCAAGCGAAATTCATAATTATTTAAGTAGTGGAATGCAGATTGGCTGATGTGCTAAAAGTTGCATCGAAATTTATTTTACATACATATACGAGTATCACATAATATGTGTACCACATGTCTATAGATATACAAAGCGTAAGAGTTTGTTTTGTTTTTAGACAGGATTTATTTCCTTAAATTAAATAACACTAATTTCTACATGATTTTTTCTAAAATTCTTGTATTTTCAATGTTTTGAAAAAAAAAACAAATCTCTTAATCGGATTTATACCCATATTAAAAAAGAACTACGTTCAATGGTTGAAATATATGCACTATACGAGCCCATATATGGTAGATACGTATTCGACAGTATGCAAGACGAAAAACCCTTATGAAACCCAGTAAAGGTATACAAAGTTACTGTAGCATGAATTTCATTAGCTGCTTAAATCAGGAAAGTAGTACCGGACAGACAATGCTTACTTTCATAAAACAAAGTAAAATCAGCATTACAGAGCCGTTATTTGCTTTGTCGTATGAAGTGGGCTACACAGCAATTTGCGTTTAAAAACAAGCAAAGATGATCATAAAACATAACAGATTCTTATAGCCGCTCATGTTTAAAATTGAACGTTTTTACTGTTACAACAAAGTGTCTATATTGTCTTTTCAAAACTTGAACGATTTTTTTTTCATTTTCTTTATAAGACACCTTGAGAAATCTAAAAAGAATCAAACAACCCTATAAAATCTTCTCGTTTGATACACCGGAGAAGTTTTGAATAAAATTGAATATTGAAATATTATGGAAGACAGATATCTCCCATAATTACCACTTTAATTTACTATATCCGACAGGTGAACATAGTAAATTGAATAGGGTGCTACTTATTAAAGCACGTTATTTCTTGTTATTAAAGTAAGAATAAGTGTTATTAAAGCATTTACTTTAAGTATATAAATCGTCTTCTGCATATCTGTGAACTTGTTTTAAAGCACCCTAAACTCACATTTTAAAACTATTAAACAAACGCTTCTCTCTACCTACCCCGCAAGGAACCTGACGTGAAGATATACATATATATATATATATATATATATATATATATATATATAGAAATTACGGACATATCGTAAATCGATCTCTTTTTGACTACTTTGAGAAAATAACCACCTTCAGGGACCAAAATGTAGGAGCGGCATAAATTATTATTATTGCACTTAACATTGTATATATTTTTTAATTATTATAATCTCCGATGTATTACATCTTTTCCTTTTGGCCTTTCGAGTCGGATATGAACCAACCACCTATAGATCTGGCTCGAAGGACCATACAACGAATGCGTAGTATCCCGAAGGTGATAATAACTAAAAGATAGATATTATTAAGATCGCTATATTAACTATATGCTAATTGTTACAATTTTTAATAGATGATATTGACCATATGAATGCTATGTGCGATAATACTACGTGAACTGATATAAACAAACCATTTGAAAAATATAATTATTAATAAGGCGCCGTACAATACCAATTCACATTTTTACTTAATCTTTCCGGGATTTACTTCAATAAAAACGTCACATTTTTACTTAAAACCTTTTACTTCATAGATGTTTCATTTTGCACCTAAATCTCAATGAATGTACACCAAAATTACTAAAATTATCAAAGAAAGCATAAAAAGAAATCCGATACAAGAACATAAAAACATTTGAAAACTTTGTTGGCCATTTCTTTAATAACTTCCCATATTTATTAAAAACTAATTCTTATCAACCAAAACAGCATACCGGTTGAATTGCGCAAATATGTTGAGCAGATTCGGAGATATCAGTGATCATAAATAAAAAAAGAGAAAATTGCACTGCAAACATAGAATCTCCTTTTCTTGAATTGGTTATTAAGCACACGCTCACCACCAAGACAATATCAAATAAAACGAGACTAACACTACAGTCTTGGATACTGGACTACTTAGAACTATTTTTTATGTTTTATCTTTACCTATCATATAACTGTCGTTTCTAGGATACACATGTATTCTGTATAATACGTGTTTCATTATATCACCACTCACATATATCACACATAAATACGATTCGCCACTTAATCCAATATTTTGCGAAACTTTCACTAGGGTATAACATAAGATCCAATTATTTTGTTATTACTATTTAGTTATTAAACCTGCATTTATGTTTACTAACAAAATAAATTCAAAATAGATTCATATTTTTTGTAATAAATAATACAGTAATTATTATATATATTCTTACATCACCGTCAAGCAAAAATGTTGCAAATACCCCACTACAAATGGTTTCTTAAAATGTGTACTCATTTTCGCTTATAATGTAAAGATAGGACCGTAGAACTCTTTTATAGCCCCGCTCCGGCAATAGACAATGCCGATACGGCGTTCAAAGGAGGAGGTTTCATTTACACCTCCTGATTTATCGCCGGTACGTAATGTTTGGCCCCATTTCCCTATTTAAAGTCACATTAATATCTCAACGCTTTCAATTGGATGGTTAATATTGTATATCTCTGTAGATTTTATACGAAATAATGTTATACCGTGTTTTTACGCTAAATGTGTGATGAAACTAATTATCAATTCCTTACCTGCGAACATTAAACTACTTGACTGTGTGGGAAGGCACCCCGCGCTCACAAAATCATTGGATTTTAGCGATTAAATATCTCAGCGGCTCAAGCCTACCAATTGGAGAATATTTTAATCAATAAGCAGATAAATACCGCGATGGTGATCCGCAAACTAGCAAATAGGAGTCGCGCGTTCTATTCTTCCTCCGACCCGTAACAGCGATTGAGTTACTATGTAATATCGGTCTCGTTGGTTATCCAAAGTTTATTTCCTTTATGCGAGGCAGGCCGCAGTTGACTAAGGGTAACTACTCATGCAAAAAATCGATCAAAGCCTTCGTCTCCAGCGTGTCTTTGATTTAACACGACTCTCTGCTCTGATTTATTGAGAACGAAGTACATATATTTATACATCAGAGATGTAAGTGTGGTAGTGTCGTAACTGACGAGCAATCGTCTGCGCGTTTATCGATACCTCCGAACCATTCACAGAGGTGATGGTCCCCCAATCGACTTTTACTGCCAATTCGGAGACTTATACAAAGAGTGGAGACACAGAGAGTGGAGATACCGTATCGTTGGAATAGATCATTAAAGTGGTAATTACAGCAGGCGTCCGCGTCTCTCTGTATATCACAATACTAAAATCTCTCCAGATTTCATATTCATAAATTTCCCACACGTTTTTAATAATCTCAATGCCGCCCGGGACTAGCGGATATACCATATTATTATAAATCCTCTCGTAAGGGTCTTACATTTTGGACCCATATGACCGCATACACCTATCAAAGGACCGGCTCTAATACTCGGAAGTTAATAACAGATACTCAAGAAAACAAATACACTATCAAAGCATATATTTTACGCATAATGTCCTGCTGTAAGGATTCATTATATTTGTTGTTGTTGTTATATGTAGTTTCGTTCCGCTAGGATTATAGCTAGGTACATTTTTATTATACCAAATAAATCATACTTACGTGCAATAAATAAATAATATATAAATAAATATTTTATTATCGTTATTGCATAATGGTCGCTGCTTATTCTTCACATTTTAAAAGGAAATCATTTATTTCTTATGTGTCATTTCAACTATGCATACACAATGTACAATGTTGTCAGTGTTTCCTTATTAGATGCATATACTCGTAATTCTCAACGGGCTCGTGAGCAATGCCTCTCAATTCTAGTTAAATGTATTCCGCCCAAAGAATAAACGTGAAAAGTTCTGAAATGCTTTATTACAGCATTAATAAATGTTACATAATATAATAATACCTCACTTTTTTTTATGAAACTAGATTGGCAAACGAAAAAGTATGCGGCCCGTATTAGATGGTAAGCGGTCACCGGAGCCTATTGACGCTCGCAACACCACGGGGATGTTACTCGCGCGCTACCAATCGTGTGACCTAAAGATATTTCATCACAGTACCCAGTAATATCTCTACCATATCTCTCCTTTCTAACCGGAATACAGCTATATAAATATAGCTGCTTGGCGGTAGAAATAGGTGAGACAGAGGTACCTACGCAGACGACTTTTGTACAAAGTCTCCCTCTGGTAAATTTTTGGACGGATGTGCCTAAGTATCAGCTTCGACCCTGATATTCAGTTCAAAGAAACACAATCTTGAGCTTATATTCATATAACCCTTAAGTCCGAGCAGTGCATCCATTTTAGTGTTCAGAAGAGTAAAATAGAAACAAACTTGAATAGAATTATAACGAACACACTAGCAATTTATATGTGCATATTGTTCATTCAATGGCTTGCATGCTGTGTTCCTGATAGAATAGCATTGTCTCCCTCGACATGTGCCGTTTGCGAGCTACTATTGTTCATGTATACCAATATGTGTCACAATTATGTAGATTTCAATCTCTTTATGAACTGTACGGTGTTGAGTTTCCACAAACTTCGTACTTAAGGCATATTCCAGAACAATACGGCAAGTGTTGTTGTTAGTATAGTTGTTGTGGGTTTATTACTCCGACATAGTCACAGTAGAGATATAAGCAGTAGGTTACCTAGAGCACTTTTGCCATTTTTTGTACAATTTACTAACGCTCACATCGTTGTCTCGCTAGAATAGTCTCTTTTCAAGATCCCGAACAGTCAGCGAGCCGCTAAACAATGCCTAAGGCATGACCAGTTGGTTCGAAGGACCAGCCGCGAGTCAATCTTTGGCTACGAGCTTCGTTTAAAATCCCGTGGCATGCGCAAATACATTAATACAACTAGTACGAATATCACTTAAAGTTTTTTTTATACAACGTCATATGGCCCACTTGATGTTAAGCGGGTACCGTAGCCTATTAACGCTTGCATCACATTAAGTATCGCGCGATGCCACCTCTGTTGCTAACACAGCAATGAGCTTTCTGGCGACCTCATTCACTCGCAGAAACACAAAAACACTCGAAGGAGTTGTTATTTGGCTACGGTTTTCTATGAGGTGGAGGTACTTCCTCAGACGGGCTGCTTTGACACGCCCTACCACTCTTAAATTTTAAAGTTGTCCTCTTAAGGTTATCCCACTGTTATCCTACTATTTATATCCCTCTACCTACAGTGATAAAGTACTGGAGAATGAACATTTCGTGACCTTGTCTTTATGATATATCGTATACAAAGGGCATAACGCACCTTAATCTAGTCTTTGGCGTTGCGTTCACTATCCTGCCTCTATGTGCATATGTGAGGGGTTTCTAATTCACAAACAGAATGAGTAAAGGACCTGAAATATAAATATTTTGTGTGTAATAATGACTCGTAACGTAATATTTATATAATATTAATGAGCAGTTATAATAAATATATCATATAAAATTTCTATTATGTTGGTACTACACAATTGAAATTATAGGGTGTAGTTTTTTTGAAAATCAAGAATGTTGGTCACAAATTGTTATTTTGTATCAAATACAATAATATAAAAAAGATTTTTATTTTTTTTATTTTTTTATAATTTTGTTCTTTGTTCTTCAGCTTTGCACGGGTAGCAGAGCATGCACGTAACTCCCAGTCGGCATGATTTTTTCTCGAGGTCTTCAACAATCATCGTCTTAATTTAGCCATATCATATACTTATATAGCCATATTATATTTGATATTATCGTTATATTTCGAGAAGCTTAACTCCACACATTACAACAAGTAATATGAAATGATGTAAAGCATGGAAACACGGGCGAAACGAATTATAGGTGTACCTACTTTCGCATAGAACAGAACAAAAGCGGTAACATCAAACATATTATCTAGTATTTTTCAATTGATTATATTAATTCAAACGAGTTTCTTTATTTTTAAACTTATTTTTAACACGTAAGTAGTGAAAATATACATGAAGAGTTATCAATTGTCGTCGAAAGTTTTGCGCAATAAATAGTAGATTATATTATATTTATTTTTAATTGACTGCCTTTGTTCAGTCGAGTACTTTATTTACCTTTAGGTACTTAGGTATTTAAATGGCGAACCGGAACATGTAAGTTACGCTATGACATCAAAGTATTTTTATTTTATGTAATTTATTCTCCTGAGAATTTAGGGCTTATTTTTTTGGTACACGTAGCGATAAATAATGATTTGATTTTTAATGTTAAACTTAACCATGCAGAACTTGAAAATATAAATGACTACTCTCCTTTATCCCTTACTGTGATGTTTTAACTGAGGTATATTTCAAATCTGCTGGTCAGTGTAAGGATAAGGGGTACATATTGATGCATCATCCTTCGGTTACGTTCCGACTTCATTGAAAGCATCAATACGATTTTATTTTTTTTGTAAATATAATATAAAATATTTTTAAATGTCTGGGGTAAAATGCTATCGAATTTTATATGTGCACCGCGTGTACTGTGAAGTTACAGAAATTTTTTTTTTGTTATTTTAATATCGACATTTAATTTTGCAAGCCTGTCTTCTCGCTAATAAATTGCTATATAGTTTATATTTTCAAACATAAGAAAATTTGTGTTCTTTTAGTTTAGTGAGAATTAAGAAAATATGGTTACCTAATCAAATTTAATTTAAAAAGCATTATTGATTTTTTTGGCATTCTCAACTATTTGTGAAGCCACATGAATAGACAAACACCAAACACCTTGAGCATGCTATACGAATACTTAATTTTTCATATGGTCACCCTGGTGCGCACCGGTGGCTACGTATGAATTTGATACTAAGGGTCATCGCTTCGATTTACGTATCGTAGTTAAGAGAACTTGCCCTCGTTTGTATTCCATACATATTAGTTTGATCCTATTTCGTGTACCAACTAACGAAGGTTAATGAAAATTGGAGGGGTATAATATGTAGTGATTAATAGAGATTGAAAACTTTGGTGCGGCTGGTCCATTATTTCGTTAATTTATAAGATACTGGAAAGCTACAAACTGGTATAGGATTCGTGTCGCTGAGGGCATTTTCATACCTAAACATGGTAATGCTCTTCAAATATTAGCTAACATTTTAATATTGCAAGTGTACATTTAATTCTATTTTTTTTTATTTATATTATTAAATTGTATTTGTATAGATATTTTTCAAAGAATGTGATGGCTTAGATACATAGGATATCTAATAGGTCTATCTGGAGCTTCTACATGACTTGAATAACACGTTCAGCAGTCGGTGTTATCGATAGATGACACTCCTTAAACTAAGTTAGTTGGCATTCGGGCAGCTTGAAAACAGTGACTTCCGCCAATCCACTGTTAAGGAACGTGGCGGAGTATGCTCTAAACTCCTCCTCGGTTTAAAGACGACTTGCTTCTCAGCAGTGGGAAGAGTATGGCTTGGTACATGTCTGTACATAAGGGGGCTCCACTCTAACCTCAATGCTGTCCATCAGCACTTAGAGACAGCTAAGCCAGCCTTGTTCTTTTTGACGGAGACACAGATATCCTCTCCTAATGATGTTTCGTACCTGCGGTATCCAGGCTACAAAGTGGAACACAATTTTGTGCCACAAGCCGGTGACTACGCTTACGTTCATTAGGATATATACTTGGCAGACTTGAGGAGATGGACCTGTATATCATATGGCTGCGCGCAGATTTCAGCGATCATATCCATATCTCTGCGAGCCTCTACATGTTCCATAGCGGTAACGCCGAAACGGAGCGTCTTGTGGAGCACATTCAAACGATTGTTATGTTACTAGATGAAGAAAAGGGAGTATTAACAGCGATACTAATTTAATATGTCTATTTTACAAAATATAATAAATATAAAAAAGGGTTCACTTTAAGTTCGGCTAAATAAGGTCTTTAAGAACTCGCGCTTTAATTTGTCTAACCGGTATATCACTGATAGAATCACTGGTGGGTGTACTTAGTGGCCGCCGGCTATCGGAAATGGATAAAACGTAGCATAACTAATAGGTTTGCTAATTATATGAATGTATGTCATCTCCAGTGAAGCAGCGCCTATTCCTTTAATCTTTTACCCCATCGATTTAAAAGGAGAGTGTTCTTGCAGCCTAAATACACGTTGATTTAAAAATATAAAATCGAGTTTTATAATAAAAAAAAGATTAAAATCGCTTTTAGGCCAGATGCTGAGTACCTACTGATAATATTCCTAAGTAACACCACAAAATAAGTAGTAGTACAAAATCAGTAACTGTGCACAAAATACATCTATGTGTCTACATATTCAAACTAAATGCGACCGATAATTGGACAAATCTATATCAATACGTTTTAGCCTATGGTATAAATGATTTAAATAATTAAACGTTTTTTTTAAATAAGTAGTGTTGCCGGATTCAATTTGTGCAATTTTAGTTTCAACGTAAGAAAACGTTGACTGTATTTGAGATAAATCGTCACTGACTTCTAGAGGAGAATCAGCAATTTGTTGAGGAGGAGAAAATATTCTAGATAATTGGTTTTTTAATTTAAGTACAGAGTCAGTAGGTTCTTCCAAACGAACTAGTACTTCATATTGAAGTTCAGCTTTATTAAGAAGTTCGTAGGAAATAGGTCTAGCCATTATTAAAGAATATCAAGTAAGATTAATAATAAAATATAAGAATTATTAAGTTAATACGTTTTAGTAGAATATTTAGTTTTCTATCCAATTAATAATTGGAATCGAAATGGAGAATTATTATTTAAAGGATAAAAGTAAATTGCAATAAAATAAGCACAAAGCTAGTGACTTATAATCCTAGCCTTGGTTTGTTAATACGTATATTAGGTAGTAGTAGGTAAGTATTTATCAGAGCGAGGAAAATAGAAAGAGTACGTAGCAAGAGTAAGGATATGCAAGGTCTTACTTTAGTAATCGACAACAATTAAAAGTAAAAATAAAATAATAAGCCGCAGAGTTCTTAAAAACGTAGCCAGAGAAAAGAATATATATATGAATTTATTAAGAGAAAAATTAAAATAGCCCTTGATATGTGGTTGATGAACAATAGTGGAGAAATTTAAAGAAAGTAGGTCTCTTGAATCCGTCCGCCCAGGCTAGTCGAGTAGGATACTCTGCTGGTTAGGAAGACTACAAGAGTGTCGAAGAGGAGTACTGTATATTGTACAGCAACATCCCAGAATGTCCAGTCAAAGACTTATACTAGTTGGATGCTATTGACTGGTTTGAGTAGTTGTATGTAGGTATGTATGTGTGTAACTAACTACTGATTGAGTACCTACACTGTGAAAGAAAGATTAAAAAGATGAAACCGAAAAGAAACCGAAAGAGAGAAACTGATACACTTGAGGAAGTGGGTTTTAGAATTTAGAGAAAACTAATGTCAGGGTCGAGGTCAGCCCCACGTTAGGCGCCAAATTGTTATGTTACTAGATGAAGAAAAGGGAGTATTATACATATACATACATATAACAGCGATACTAATTTAATATGTCTATTTTACAAAATATAATAAATATAAAAAAGGGTTCACTTTAAGTTCGGCTAAAGAGGGTCTTTAAGAACTCGCGCTTTAATTTATCTAACCGGTATATCACTGATAGAATCACTGGTGGGTGTACTTAGTGGCCGCCGGCTATAGTGGTCGACGACTGTAGACGGCAGGTTAGCGTGCTAGCCAGCACGCAGATCCAGACATAGAAGTTGTTGGTAATGGTGGGGACCGCCTTACGGACCAACACCGCAGCGGTATCTTTGTCAGCCGCCGTAGTCCATAACAGGGGCTGCAGGTATTATAATTTTTAGATTAGTTAGATGTCCGGAAATTATCGAGTTTGGAAAAGGGTAGTAATATCCCGAGGTTTCACCACGTAGCCCTCAGCAGGAGGCTGGTGGTCTCAGACGTGGTGCACTGAATCTCTACTTCTCGAAAGCTTCCTCCAGACTGACTTGTTTTCTGTTTTCCGACACTAAAATGTAATATTTTAAAATTTTGAATTACAAACATAATATTTTTGACAAATTGTCATAAACTAAACAGAGCATGCAAAGAAAAGAGTCTATATAAATCATTAAATAAGGTTGTAACATTACACGATAACTGATATTATACTTCAACAGATCCCTGTCCCTGATTGTGGTACTAGGGGATTTTAATGCCCACCACATGCAATGACTCGGGTCACGTTCTATTGAACAAGCGGGAAGATCTTTCCATGACTTTACCTTCTACTACAGTACGCTTTTTGAGGCATTTTGTACCACGTACAGTGAAATTGCTCACGTGGAATAAATAATCCTCAGCGGTGTTCCCGAACAAATACGATATGGGTGCCTATAAGAAAAGAGCCTATGTTTCGCTAAAAAGGCTGGCAACGGATCAGCGACCCTTTGGTGTTGCTGATGTCTATGGGCGGTGGTGACTACTTACCATCAAGTGACCCACATGTTCGTTTGCTCCCTCTATTATAAAAAAAACGTATTTAGATATTATGATAATATATATACAAGCATGTATAACTAATAAATTGTACTAAATATATGAACATATTTAATGTATGCACAAACGTAAAAAATTAAGGTTTAATGTGATTTTATATATTAAATTTATATATTATCATTCTCTTTCCTTGATTTCTATAATGAAAACCAATATCTCAATGCATCAGTAACATTTGGCGGGATCTTTCCAGTCTGACACAACTGTATTTTTTATACTATGACGGATAACAAACAAGCATACGGTCCGCCTGATGTAAAGCGGTTACCGTAGCCTATGAACGCTGGCAACAAAATGAATTACGCTAGCGCGTTATCACCCCCGCTGTCCACACAGTAACTTCTCATCTTCTGCTGATCTCACTCACTCGCAGGAATTGAACAACCGTCTATGGAGTTGTTATTTGGCGGCTCTCTTCTGGTGGGTGGAAGCACTTCCCCAATCGGGCTAATGCCGTACCCTACCTCTCTTAGAAAAAAAATGTGTGGAATCACTCAAACAAACTGGAAATATATACCGCCAGATAAAATCTACTGTACGACATTTAACAGCCCATATCCAAAACCAGAAAGCTTTCAGCTTGAACTACAACATTGCACTTGAAGCTTTCTACGTCTCCAGCGATGAGCTAAATAGCGGCCTGGAAGAAACTATCCGCGCGGTTGACACTAAATTCTTTAAGGACCGCCGTACAAACAAACCCTAGATAAAACATTTCAACGAAAACCCTCAAACTCATTAAAATTCCACGAGAAATGAGGTTGCAGTCTTCAGTAGATGCGTCTTATATAAGCAACTTAACGGACAAATTTCGGACTCCTTGTGATATAACATTCGCGTCTTTGATACAAATAATATTGGCGAGATCATCAAGCAGAATGAAGGTTCCAAAGTGTTCACAAGGAATCTCTGTATTGGGCAAAGTGAGTTGACGCAACTAAAGGCGAAACCCAACAAAGGCGGTATTGTCTCGTACATCTCAGAGGTTTTTATTACACCTCCATATTATATGAGATAATAGAGAGATTTCTTGTAAACACTGGACTAAACTTCAGAAGGTGGGTAGAAAAACAGTATTTAAAGTTCTCTTTAATCTTTTTAGTTCCGTCATACTCGAGGGCAACGCACCACAACCGTGATGCAGGCATAGTGGTATTATTTTTGAAGACGGCAGATAAAATCTTATTAAAACCTGTATATAGGTTGTCTATACAGTTTCTCTTCTGAACGATATTTGTAAGCCGGTTTCGCTCGGTGATCGGTCAAACATTTTCCACCCAGGTTTTGATGTCTTCCTGTTTTCCAAAAATGCCGGTTTCTGAATCGTTTCTCGTTATAAATTCTACAGCCTAGTCTTTGTAAACCATGGGAAGCCCTTTAAATCGATCGAGACTTGGGCCGTGCTTTAGTTTTTTCTGCCATGTCGCATTAATATATAGGTGTATCGAAGTATTAAGGAGTTTATCCGAAAACACTACTACCTCGATCCGACTCCAAGACAAGAGTAAAAAGAGTGAGACCGAAAGACGTTAGTTTCAGAGATTGTCCGCTACGTTAGGAGATGTTTTCAATCTTCGAATTGCCGATGATATATAACTATAGTGATCATGGCGAAATTGATAAAAGATCTGGGCGCAATGCTCATACACCTTACCAGAGCATCCTAGACGGGTCTTAAGACGAAAATGGACAATAGAAAATGCCTCAGAGGTTGGTGCAACCGATTCGTTGTAGTCCGCGATGGATTGATAAACAAATCTTTACTATGCGACCTGTTAATTGATGAACGTTTCCTATGTTAGAGGACCGAGTCCTATTACATTATTATGACCTATTATAGTTACGATGACCACGTCGTGATTGGACACGTGAAGCGCTACGTGATGTCCGGGTTTATTCCTACGTAATATACTTATTACGCGAGCGGCAGCGTTTCTTATCTCGTCTGTTAAATTGATCTCGAATTACTCCGATCGCGGCAATACCGCACAGTGGAGTCACTTAAATCACTCTTCTACATCCCTACACTTTAATGAATTCAAAATAAATAATACTGCACGCAATGATTTGACGCTCATAGATATTTTACACAGGCGTTGAAATTGCCTGTATTTTTTGATATACCACAATATTACGTACTCCCATTATGTGTCAGGCCACACAGTATTCACGTACACAAATGGTGAGTAAACGAGTATGACACGGTCATTTCACACATTTTATCGAGTATCTGGGGTGCGGTCGTGGTTACGATACTCGTAAACTGGGTCAGGAAATCATTGTTTTATATAAATGATACTAAAATAGAAGTCAATTTTATTTCATTTTTAAAAGGTATAAAAATTAAGAGTTTTCTTATCTACCGGGCCTCTAAATCTATATGTATTTTTCTTAATAAAGAAATAACGCCAGTGAGCAAAATTGAAAACGTCATTTTTATAGGACTTAATATGAAATTGTAAATAATGAGTGGCAGGTGTTAAGAGGTTACAACTACCCATACTTTAAAGAGTGGTAGTTCATCAAAATAAATCGATTGGGGAAGTACCTCTACTTCACAGAGAGCCGTAAATAAATAACAGCATGCTTGAAGGTTACTGTGTACATGCTAGAGAGTGGGATTACCAGTAAGCTGTTAAGGACTTGCTGTGTTAGCAGCACCGGTGGCAACGTGCGAGTGATACTTCCCGTATTCCATCATAGGCTACGATAGTCACTTAATATCTGATGGGCCAGATGTTAGCATGTTTCCCGAAGTTGTAAACAAAATCACTTTATAGTTATTCTGAAATAATAAAAACAATTGAAATCTCCACGAAAGCATCACCAGAAAAGTTTCTGAAAATATTTTTTTTCTTTATATATTAGAAGGGGCAAACGAGCATGTGGCTCACCTGATCGTAAGTCGTCACCGCCGCTCATAGACATAAGCAACACCAAGGGGTCACTGATCCGTTGCCAACCTTTTTAATTTTGCAGCTTGTGCAAAGTCTGTAACTATTCAAGATATGTTTTATTTTAACATAAGAATTATTGGTACTCTCTCTCTCTCTAGTTTTGAATAACTAACTTTTACAAATTGCCAATAAAAATATGCCATATTTAGAAATCAAGCATAAATTAAAAAAGTGCTTTATTTTAATTTTGATTTATAAATAGGCTTAGGAATGTTAAAGAACTATAAGTTATAGAGAACGAAATGCATGAAGCTGTACAGTAATAATGCACCACAAAATACTCGTATTTAAACATTTTCTCTTGTATTCCTTTCAGTTAAGAGGGCGCACAAAGCTAAGTGGCGACCTCATTTTGTTTTTATTAATAACACTGAATTTAAGACCCACTCCAAAAAAAAAACGCTCTATAGGGCACTGAAGAACCATATTTACGTTTTTTTGAAACATATCTTGTATTTATTATCTATGACAAGTAACCAAAATTTTAATTATTGCTTATTGTGGCCACTTATAGCAATAATCAAAAGTATGACTAAGTCTACATAAATAATAAAAACAGAATATGTCTCAAAAAACATAAATATGGTTCTTCAGTGCCCTATAGAGCGTTTTTTTTGGAATTGGTCTTAAATACAGCGTTATTAATAAAAACAAAATGAGGGCGCCACTTAGCTTTGTGCACCCTCTTAAAGCTAGATATTGTTGTCAAACTTTAATGCCACATTTTTAAAATAATTGTTTTTCGTATAGTTTTGAAATGTATCTGTAAAATATGTGGATTCTAGCATATTCACCATGACCACAGAGATTTCAGGCCCATTAAGGCCGCGTCGTTAACGTTTCCAAGTTTTGGCTACAAGTTTGCTCAAATAGAGGAAGCATCATCGTTAGTACTGTGTTCATAAATATTTTTAAGACCTGTTTACATTATGTAAGTCAAGTATTTACAAAGAAATTATAACTTTTGATAGGTCAATGTAATGTACAATAGATGTAATGGCAACATTTTTTTATAATTACTACCCTATGGTGTAGTGTAAAAGATGTGGCACTTTTCCATTCGAGCATCTGCCGGGTTGAGACAAGTGTCAATTATCTGATAATGTAATATCTGCTTTTTAAGTTCGCTAATATCGGAATTATCATATGCATGAATATTTATGATAATAAATATGGAATTCTATTAGAAAAAAATAGTAAAGAGGGTCTGGCAGATGTGAGGAAACTAAAGAGACTGAAGTAAGAAGAAGTAAAACAAAGAAGAAATATTAAATAGTAAGATGAAGATAGTCTGACAACGTAAACAGACACAGAGAGTGATTGAGGGTAAAGAGGAGGAAGAGAAGATATATTTTTCAAATTCTCACTATCTTTTTCTACAATCGCATTTAAAGAAAGGAGTATAATAAACAATTCCATTAATAAAAAATGAAATTGTACAAATTCGGCTGTTTAACGTAAGTATAAATTATAAGTAGTTTTCTGATAATAGTTCCTTGAGTTAGTGAGGAAGAAGGGCTAATGAAATAGTATGGTAGATACTCAAATACACTTGAAGCCAGATGGAAGGAAGGGCAAATCTCGAACTATGTTCTGGAGGAGAGTTGAGGAGATGCAATATTACTTCTTAATGATACGATTGACAAAATAATTTCAATTCTCAAGTAGTATTTACTGAAAGATATGCATATAGAACATGTACCCGTCATCTCGGTCAAGCAACTGAATTTATGAAAACCAATTATGAACAACTGTAAATAAAAAGTGAATCTTGAATGCTTTAACTTTTTTACTTTATTGGCATTGACTTCAACAAAGTAGTTTACGCTTTATATTTTTTTTTATTTATTAACTTTTTTGGTTTAAGATTATTTTCTTAACTTTTAACGTAATTATGGGATACAGCATATTAATGTATTCGTATCTTTAGAATAAGTATGTAACCTCCTTTATAGGAATACGTGAGTAAAATAACAGATGTAGCAAATTAAAATATAGCAAGTATACGGAAATTATAAGCACCAAACATCACGTTAAGATGTCCAGATCAATATCCCTTTGTTATAGTAATATTTCTTTGTTGTGTTAAATATATATATATATATATATAGACTGTTTATTATTATGTAAGTTAGTCAGTCCATAGATGACAGAATATACATACGTTCCTGAAAACACTGGTCTTATTCCAAACCCGCAACAAATACGGTTCAATATAACGATGACGTTAAATCGTCACCGTTATATTGAACCGTACTTGGATTTATTATAACAGAATAACTAATCAAATTTTCCAAGTCCGTTGAGCTTCCTTAAGTACGAATGAACATACATACGAGTACCTATACAACATATTCGTCCAACATATAGCTCTTTCCTGTTTTGAAGTTAGTTTCATTTTGCAAATCGAATTTGTTCCACATTAATCAAATTTGCTACTTATTATCGAAGTTTAATCAGTTAAAGACGATTATTCAATTCACATAGGAGTATCTAGCGTAAGAAAGTTTATTTTATGTTCACGTACATATTATCCACCTCAGTATAAGATTAAACTTTCAACATATCTTAATAAATTAGTCGGAGTTTCCCATATTGAAATTACGTTTACCTGGTTTTTGTTTAGATTTTGTTAGGTTAGTGTCTTTTATGAAAAGCAATACGTAGACCTTTTAAATGCAAACAGAGAATGTTACTTCTAAACTGTTAGAAATACTCTAAATTTCTGATTTCGTACCTAAAAAGGCAAAATAAGGACCACGTTTCTGTCACGCTGTTCCCTGTTATTATGCTTGTCTTTACCTATTTTTTTTTTACATTCAAGTAATCGAATATCTGGATGAAGGTATTGTGATTGTAGTTCTTTTTACTTTGTAATTTTGATGGAATCGTGTTCAGAAGCATAATTGCTGATTTCAAAAACCACTGTTAAAAATATATACCAAGGTGTATTCATTGTTAAAAAAAAATCATGACATTTGGTGCTATACTATATCTTCACACCAAGGCACTTACGGGGAAGGTAGAGTGGACCGAGCGCCACATAATTTGGTCTTTCTCAGCTCACTCGCTTCATTAACATGCATCTCTTGTCATTACGCTAGCCGGTTTCTAGGTACATCTAAATAATAGGTTTATTTCGTAAATATCTAGAACTTGAATAAGTAGGCTTTTCAGCCAAGCAAAACAGTGAAAAATATTTTCTCAAAATGATTGAATTTCTTGCATCGTTTTTAAAATAAAAATAATGATGAAAACACATACATTATACTGCAATATCCTTCATGGGATTGCGATAAAACTTTGCCAATTTATTGCTCATATGCTCAACTTATTGAATAAGTTAGAGGATTAAAAAACTGAACAAAAGAGTGATAAACGACAGCAATAGATCTAATTAAAAATAATCTGTAGTACCGCATAATATTGCTATAATATTTTGTAAAAGTTACACAATAATCTACAGTATGAATATGCAGTCTTAACTAACAACCCTATGGACGGCGGTAATAATACACGCACTAGTTTTTTTGGCCACAAGCTTGAACAAAATTGAGTTTCGATAGATCATACACCTAAAGGGTGCCAACGGGACCCATTTACTAACGCTCTGGTGTCTGTGTACCGTCTGCCTATGAGTCATTTACAGGAATATATGTTTTAAGCCATACTAGGTAGACACTTGAATTTTTCATAGAATATCTAGTACTGGGGCTGTTATAAAAACAAATAATAAAAATAAAACGAAGCTAAAAATTTAAGTGAGGTCCCCTTTAAGGTTTAGCTTCGTTTTATTTTTATTATTTCTTGTTATAGCAAACACACAATAAACCATGTTTATTCAATTATTTTTTTACACAGCTCGGAACCCCACCTGTGCTTGTCTGACACGCACTTGGCCAGATTTTAGCATTTAATCATCGACCACTATTATTATATATCTCTCTAAAATCACGGCGTTTACCCCGGTCATTTGATAGGCGTGCACGGGGATATGAATAAAACGCATAGAGGTCCCTTTGAAAAGAATGATGTTATGTATTATACCCGCTGTGACCTGCTCCGGAGGATATCAATGAGAAAATTTACCCATGAACAGGCCACGATAGGTAATGGGACTGTTATCGAAATATGTTAGAAATAAGTGGGGTATTAAAATGAGATTTTAAGGTATTATTAGAACTATTGCAGAAGAGGGACGGACACCTGCCATAACTATCATATTCAGATGTTACTTTTGGCAGGCGGTGGCTCGCCACTCACTAGATATTATATATAGATATTATATATTATTATTATGACGAGCTTGGTGATGGAGTAGTTAGCAATAATAATTTGATACCAAGACTCGTGTGTTTAATACCCGCACATGATAAAATAATTGTGTACAATAATATATCTATTTGTCTTGGTTTAGATGTTTTAAGAGAGGTATGGTGCATCAAAGCAGCCTGACCGGAAACTACTTCAACCGTACAGGAAACTGCAGCCAAATAACAACTCTCTAGAGGGTAGTTGTGTTCCTGTGAGTGTGTGAGGTTGCCAGTTGCCTAAGGGGTTAATGTATTAGTATCAGGGGTGGCAACATGCTGGCGACACATTCTTTATTAGAAACATTCATATCAACCGCTTTTCTATATTTGTCATGAATATACCTACTTTGATTTGGGGTTCTATATTTTCATAATTTTCTGTAACTTGGTAATTTGGGTATTTCCATGTAAACAAAAATAAAATATATTTTTACGACGAGCTCGGTGGCGTAGTGGAGAAACGCGCTGTTACGCTACTTTGACACTAGCGCTCGTGCGTTCGATTCCCACACAGGACAAACATTTGTGTGCATGAACATGTCTATTTGTCTTTGGACTGGGTATTTTCTATGTATAATAAGTATGTATTTATCAGTCAACCTTGCTTATAAACCTATAAATATTTTCCGTTCCCTAAAACTGAGTTTTCAACTGAAACGAAATTGTGTTCGAAGAGTACCATAATATTAATTTTAACTTTGACCCGTTCCAATCCCTCGCGCTTCAAAAGTATTTATGTATCTTGAAGTTTATTTCTGATACACAAATGAACCCTCTGTTTGATAAATTCATAGAATCTAAAGAAAGCAGTGTACCGCAATTTACAATTGCATTACAACATTTATTTTCGTTTATATACCTACTTAATATTTAAGAAGTAAGCGAGCTTTGTAAGGATCACGCCTTGTGGCGGTCGGTTCTCTCTGTCTATACCTAAGGGACTTGTTTTTTTTATATAATGTCGGGAGGCATACAAGTATACGGCCCACCTGATTTAAAGCAGTTACCGTAGCCTATTAACGCATTATAAGTATCTCTCGCACGATGCCTCCACAGCTGCTTACATAGCAACTCCTTAGGAGCTTACTGGTGACCTCACTCACACTCAGGAACACAACAACCCTCTAGAGTTTTTTTTGAGGTGGAGGTACTTTTCCCAGACGGGCTGCTTTGATGCGCCCTAGCTCTGTTAAAACATCCAGACCAAGACAAACAGTGCCAAACCAAGAGCGTTAGTGTCAAAGTCGCGTCATTCACGACTGAGCCACAGAACTCGTTAACCTGGCATGAAGATATAGACAGTATGTAACAGTTAGATATATAGCATCACTTACTTGTGGGTAATGATGAGAACTATAACGATATAGTATATTACTTTGCATATCTACATCAATAGTTTTCGCAGCGCATGCCAATTTTGTAGTATTTTTTTTTATACATTGGGTTACATGACTGTAAATTTAGTAAGGATCTCTAATTTTTTGAAAAAAAATATAGCCTATGTAACCTGCTAATGTGTATCCTTCTAGTTGTGAAAGTTTTTTTAAAATCCGATAAGTATTTACAAACTTTATTCATTACAAACAACCATGTAAACATACATATCTTTCCTCTACATAATATAACCGTAGATGTAAGAAATAAGCAGTAAAGCCAAAACCCACAGAGGCGGAAATACCGGGACAACAGCAGCGATCCGGGATTAGATTTTTTGTAACATTCGTGTTTGGATGCAACCACACAAAAAGCGATCGCACTTTTCTTACCCCTGTGGGTTTTGACTTTTAATGGCTTTAAGTGACTCACCATCATCTTATCATCTTTAGAGATAAAACTTACTGCAGGAGGTGCACCCTACTAATGGAAACATGGGTCTCGCGAAAGAAAAGAAAGGCGTACAAAAGCAGCCGGGGAAGAACCTCCATTTAAACAAACCGCAGAAAAATGACGACTCCATAGAGGGTTATTGTGTTCCTTGAAATAAGTCAAATTACCTGCCAGTTTATTAGCAGAGTGTGAGGCAACGTGCAAGTGGTACTCTTTGTATTGCAAGCCTTCATAGGCCACGCTAACTACTTCGCATCAGGGGGATCGTATATTCAGGGCATCGTATTATTATACAAAAAATGCTTTCTAATTGTACCGGCTTCATAGTTAATTACCCGTTTAAACTAATTCGCCAGAATTGACAGTTTAATTTGCGATGTTGAATGTTATTTAACGACTTCAAACTCTTCAAAGATACAGTTATCTTCCACTTGTAAATACTTACTAAGTACATTAAGCATTCATGATGGTTGTTACTGGTTTCAGAGAGATATCCTGTTTATAAATATTCTCACGCCAAGTTATTTGCGAGGTAGGCGGAGTGAGACAACTCGAAGCTTACACACCTTGGTTTGTTCACATTCATAGCTCTTTATATGGATGCTCGCTCATTCCTGGATTTCTTACACCTCTTTCTAGAAAAAAGACCATCTTGAAATTAAAGCTATTTTTATACAACGCCGAGAGGCATACAAGCATACGCCCCAGCTTATGTAAAGCGATTATAGTAGCATATGAAAGCTTACAATGCATGAAGTATCACTCGTGCGATGCCACCTCTGCTGCTAACACAGCAACTCTGTGGTCCATTTTGATTTCCTCACTTTTAAATGCAATTATATATTTTTTTATTGCCAATTGTAATCCTTTCTTTATAATATTTTTTTCATTGTGACTAGAATTTTCAGTAAGAATGCGATATTTTTGTATTAGCATTTTCTAAGCATAAGCATTTGGCGAGAATACTGATTATTACATGGAATAACTTCCCTCTTTCATAGATTAGATCACACGTCTTTTGAAATATAATTCCATATAACATGAGGAAACCA
The DNA here is from genome assembly GCA_947507595.1 of Pyralis farinalis. Classification (NCBI taxonomy): domain Eukaryota; kingdom Metazoa; phylum Arthropoda; class Insecta; order Lepidoptera; family Pyralidae; genus Pyralis; species Pyralis farinalis. The sequence goes on along the minus strand of OX382271.1, from coordinate 11,220,489 downwards.
TTCGTGCGGGTTTTCTCACGACCTCACTTAAACGGCGCTATTTCTCACGGGATCTTCATCCCCGAACAAGTGATAATTACAGATACGTATATAAATCCGAAAATACGAATTTTGTCGTACATACCAGGTTTCGAATCGGAGACCAGTTGGTCAATAAGCCGGTTCTTTATCCACCGAGCTCTACTATATATCACTGATCAAATACGACATCGTCTATCTATAACTTCACGCTAAATCTGGGTAGGCAGAGAGAACCGTGCGCCTTGCGACTCGATCCTTAGATACCTCACTCGCTTCTTTAACATTAATTGCTCTTTTCATGTACGCTCGCCGGTTTCTAGGGCTCCTGACATCACCTTCTGATAGAACACAAACAAGGCATCATGTGCATAAAAAATATTTCAATTATGCCATATAGCTGTAGTAATTGATTGGATAAAATAGTATAAATTAATAAATATTGTCGGACAAATTACACAGCGCCAACATATCCATAAATCTGTTCAAAACGGTGATCCAGCAAAGGTCTGGAAATTTCTAAGGTCACTCGGAGTTGGAAAAAACCGTGGCGACTGTCCTAATAATATTGACATCGATAACCTTAACTGGCATTTCTCTTCTTCGGCAAATTTTAATTGCAAAGCTAAAGACAAAACTCTTGACGAGATTTCTTCACTTCCAACTCCAGACTATCCTCCTTTTTTCTTTAGTCAATTTACTGAATGTGATGTTAAGAAGAATGTACTATCTGTAGCTTCGAATGCGGTGGGGGACGACAGCATCAGTCGTCATATGATATTACCTATCCTTGACATTGTCCTTCCTGTAATAACCTTGATCCTTAACAATTCCATTACTTCTGGTATTTTCCCGTCCGCTTGGAAGATTGCTTACGTTATCCCTTTATCTAGAAAGTCGAATCCTTCTTCTCATTCGGATTATCGTCCAATCTCAATTCTTCCTTTTCTTTCTAAAGTTTTAGAACGCCTTGTTGAAAAACAACTTACCTTCTTCCTCTCCAAAAACAATATACTCAATCCTTTACAGTCTGGTTTCCGTCCAGGTCATAGTACGACTGGTGCTTTAGTTAAAATCACGGACGATATCCGCTTTACAATGGACTCGTCGCAACTTACTGTTTTATGTCTATTAGATTTTAGTAATGCATTCAATACAGTCGATTTTGACATACTTTTAGAGCGACTACGTTCTCTTAACATATCTCCTACAGCAATTGACTGGTTTCATTCTTACCTGTATGGTCGCCGGCAGCGTGTACGCCTCGACGATAAGCTTTCCTCTTGGTGTTCTACGGCTGCTGGCGTACCTCAGGGTGGCGTATTATCTCCTATTCTATTTTGTATATTCATTAATTCTATTACGTCTAATCTTCAATCCTTCTGCCATCTCTATGCTGATGACTTGCAAATTTATTCACAGGACTCTATGACTAACCTGCCCAATACGATCACTAAAGTAAATTCAGATCTTATACGCATATCTGAATGGACTAAGTCTAACGGTCTTACGGTCAATCCTATAAAGTCACAAGCTATCATTATAGGCAGTTCCCGCCTAATCTCTTTAATCGACTGGGAAACTGTTCCACCAATATCTTTTAATAATGTTCGTATCGAATATAGTGAGAGTGTTAAAAACCTAGGTATTTATTTCGACAGAACCATTTTCTGGACGGTGCAGATAGCCAACGTCAGCAGGAAGTTGTTTGCTGCAGTTGGCTCTCTTCGTCGTTTGCGTAATTTTCTCCCCATTGGCACCAAAATTTCGCTCGTACAGTCCTTGCTCCTTCCTATCCTTGACTATGCTGACTCTTGTTACCTTAGCCTCACTGAAGACCAATTAAACAAACTTGAGCGCCTTCAAAATCTCTGTATTCGATATATATTTGGACTTCGTAAATATGATCATGTTTCCGAATTTCGCTCGCAGCTCAAGTGGCTCCCTATAAGGTTACGTCGCAACTTGCACATTCTCTCTCTTCTTTATTCTATTCTTTTCAATCCTACTTCTCCTGGCTACTTGAAGGAACGTTTTATCTATCTCAGTGAGGTACGGGATCGTCGCGATTGCGGTACACGTAGTACTCTTTCCCTTCGTCTATTAACACCATCTCACTCTTCGCAATATTACGCTAAGTCATTCTCGGTACGAGCTGTCAAATTATGGAATGCTTTGCCTATTTCTATTCGATGTGCACAATCTTTAGACTCCTTTAAAAATCTTGTGAAGTCACACTTTCTCTCTATCTAGCTTATATTATGTTTATGTATATCTATGATACTATATATGTGTATGTTTATAATAACTTACGTTGGTATTGCTACCTGTTGCTGACCATTATGTCAATGGTCTTCCACATCAAAGTTATTTTTACATAATTTATTCGAGTGTAAATGTAATTATTTAGAATGTGGGTTGTATGTATTCATGTTCATATATACATGTGTATAAATATGTTTCTTATTATAAATGCGCCACCTACCTACTTGTTATTAACGATTATTTCTCTTCCTAGTACGGTTGTCTGGAAGAGATCGCTTTAGCGATAAGACCGCCTATTGTACTCTTCTTATGTTATGTCTATTGAATGTATTTGTTTTGGTGCAATAAAGTGTAAAAATAAATAAATAAAATAAATACACAGCGCCATCTAGCCCCAAAGTAAGCTAAAGTTGTGTTATGGGTACTAGACAACTGATATGGGTACTAGACAATTGAAAATATCCGGACCAATACAAACAGACATGTTCATGCATACAAATGTTTGTCCTGTATGGGTATTGAACCCACGAGCGTTGGTGTCAAAGTAGCGTAACAGCGCGTTTCACCAATGCACCACCGAGCCCGTCACATCTTCGTCGTTAGTATAGTATTCATCATATACTAAACTCTTAAAATAATTTAAAATTGCTCCTTTCATGAAAGATTTCAAACTGTAAACATCAGCATCCGCAAATGTTTTATTTATTAAAGAGCAGACAGAAGGGAAGTACATTCACTTTACGAATGGCCGCAATGAAATAACAATTATTTATTTTATTCCTGCGAGTGAGTATGATTACCGAGCTCCTGTGAAGTTATTAGCGGATTCGACAACGTCCGTGCTTTGTGTAGCATGTATAAGTTATTTTCAGGAACACCGTTCTTATATGAAATCTATATGTTTGTTTGTGTGTTTGTCTGTCGCTTTTTTCGAATATACTAATTTTGACTTCAGATTCGGGGTCAGCATAAAATAGTAGAATAGGAATGTCATATTTCTTAAGGAACATGATCAAAATGGCCGACAAATTAAAAAAAAATTGGATTGTTATATAATTGACGAGCCAGGTGTTCCTCTGGCAATGCAAGCTTGCGCATTCTCAACTGGTTTATATAATGAGAACAAATTTTCATATAAGTTCATCGCCAGGAGTTTAGTGTTACACTATGTTCTTGTTTGTAAACTACGAGTATTAGACCAGCAGCCCCCCTGCGACTTCATCTGCGTGAAGTTGGAATTTGTTCACAATTTCGTGGTTTATATATTTTTCCGCGGAACCCTAATGTAGTCTATATATTGAACTCTAATTCAAGATATAAGTAGATACTTCAAAAGTTAAAAAAATATTGTGGTCCCTATACGAAAAACATGAATTCGTTAGCGTTATTTCTAAACGATGATATGGAACCTATCATTTGCGGGTCAGACTCGTACTTAACCGATATTTGTTATTACTAAGTAGAAAAAAAACGATCATAAATTGTACATTAAGAATATAACGAAAATACGTAGTACGTCAAGATAACCAGAGCTAATGTAGATCTAGCCCAAGTGAGCTTAATGGCTTAGTCGATATACAAGCCAGCTGGTTTATATTCACCTCGAAAATGTACTGGAAAATAAAAACGTTCCTACTTTTGTTGCAGACCAAAAGTATTATTAAATGTATGTATATCTTCACGCTGGGTTCCTTGCGGAGCAAGCAGAGAGAACCGAGCGCCATAAGACGCGGTCTTTATACATGTCACTCGCTCCTTTAACATACATAGGTCTTTCCATGCACGCTCGCCGGTTTCTAGGGTCACACCATCACCTTATAAAACAAGATCAATTTGGTCATGGTAGGTGCGTCTTGAAATGAAGTGAAATAATGTTTATTTGCTGGGATACATGGTATATTGATAGATAATTTTATATGGAGTACTTCAGCATGTTTCGCCAATGTTTCAATAGGCATCTTTTGCTCAGTCTACGGGGGGATTACACAAATTATAGCTACTTAAAAAAACCAATAATAGCATGTTGATATTTCATTCGTCACATATTATCAGAGGTGATGTTAAGAGCTATAGAAACCGGCGAGCGTGCATAAGAAGAGCAATGAATGCTAAGGAAGCGAGTGAGGTTTGTAAGGATCGAGCCATGTAGAAGGAAAGAGATGTAGGGCAGAGAGAGCAGTCCGTCTAGGGAAGTACCTCCACCACGATACATTTTCAATAGTCCCTATACCTGCCGTGACCTGTTCGTGAGTATATTCTCCAATTGTTATCCCCTAGAGCAGGTCACGGGTATAATATATTAGTTACATCAAGCTTTTCGAAGGGGCCTCTATGCGTTGGATCCATATCCCCGCGCACGCCTACCAAATGACCGGGGTTAATCCCTGTGATTAAAGAAATATATTACAATAATAAAATATTTATTTAAGTTTCCTTACTTTGTTAGTAATACAGAATTTACTTACTAGCTAAAATATTATATATGTATATATATTAAAAGAGATTTTGTATTTAATGTTTATATATTAGCCGACAAAATACAGGAACCATTATTAATGCTAACGCACGCAGTTCCTATAACCTGCCTCCCAAAGTGACTTCAACACAGTGTCTCCTTATAGTACTATATAATCAAAACGAGACACAGTTACCCCCAGAATGTTATTCTCGCTGCCCCGCACCTGCTGCAATAGGGAAGCTACTTTTTTCTAATAATTGCATGAAAACCATCAGTGTGGGATTCGGCGAACATACCTGAGGCATTGTACTCGTGGTTACGAGGCAGCCTCAATAGCATCTTGAAAATGTTGTTATATAAGTGAGTGCTATTTTTATTTGTGGAATATTATCAATACAATTTAATCATGTCTATTTAATATGTTTATTTATTCAATTGTATTTGTATTGTAGCTTACTACACGCTTTGGTTTTTTTACTGTAAGTGTAGTGAGCAATTGTAATAAATAAATAAATAAGGCAGTTGATCGACAGCCCGACTCGTATACTTTGCCCATAAGCTGCTCGCGTAAAAGCGCTGACAGTCTGTACAGCGAGCAAACCGACGAGCTACCATATTGCCCCTAACTGCCAAAGTCCTACGCTCCTTCTCAATGTCAGCATCATCGGTTAGTTCCCCGTTTACAACATGGCCCAGATATTTAAAACTAGTGACCCTTTTCAACATACACCCATTCAATGGAACTGGTGGAATGAATACATGAGCTTTTTTATCATCTTTAAATACAAGAACTTTTTTACTATTGTAAATGAGTCCATGCTCCTCAGCGTATTTTTCACAACAATGTGACAATATTCTGATTCCGTTGACGTCCATCAACATCATGTCATCAGCATAACTGAGGTTATTAACACATACACCATCTATATAACATCCGACAGGTTTGCTGCTATTTTATTTATTGGCTACTTTACTGAGAAGCTATGAGAAGCATGTTATAAATTGTAACGGCAGAGTAGAGGGCGAGATGACTCTTGGCAAGGTGATTTTTGAAGTGAAAACTTCTTTAGCGGCGTTGTGCACTTTTTGGGATGAGATGATGACCCTGACCGTAAGATTTTGGTGCGAATTAGAACTTAAGTTCGCTGCAGCGCTAAAACATTAGTTACCTCTAATTAAACAATTAAAACATGAAGCGCTAGATCGTTCATAGGGGATTATTTTCTCGCGACCAAAACGTTGTAAGCGCCATGAAATCGATGGCGCTTACGCGTTTCGTTCAACGTAGTTTTTCAACATCGCTGTTTGGTTTAAGCGGCGCGGTGTGTTTGAGTTTTAGAGATTGGCGATGATGATGCTGGTAATGATGATGGTGAAAGAGTCGTTGAAATTATGGATGAAAGTTTATTTATTATATTTCTGAGAGATAAACTTTTTAATGTAAAATAATTGTAATAGTTCTGAAGTGTTAAATTTTTAATGTAATATAAATTGTCATGTTTGCGTACGCAATAAATGAATATTGTATTTTACCACATACACACATCAAAAGTGTCTAGGGATCAACATATATTTTTGCAATAACTTTTCTCCTGATTGATATTAATTAAAATTTTCTTTAAGGATTCATCAAATAAAGTGTTTTCGTTTATCTACAGTAACGATAAACCAAGTCACCTTTGCATTAATAAAGAAATTTGCCATTTTCATAATAAAGGGATTTTTGACATTTGAACCACTAACATTAAAGTTCGAAAAAAAGACTGAAATAACAGTTTTCTTTAAAATTTTATTGGGTAACTTAAACAATTAATAATCCGTGTTTCTACCGCGAACACTAACAACACAAGAACATCGGTTTGGCATACTCAAAATGAGTTCATCCAAATCACGCTGTGGAATGGCCGCCCATGTTCGTTGCAACAACAAAAAAAGGTCTTCTTGCGAATGGATACCCTCCATATTCGGCAGAGCTCTTCTCTGTAGCATATCCCATGCATGCTCAATCGGGTTCAAGTCTGGCGACTGAGCAGGCCAGGGCATGACATTGATGTTAGCTGCGGCGAGAGTCTGTCTTACAACTCTTGCGGTGTGCGGTCGTGCATTATCATGCATTAACTGAAATAAGGGACCGATTTGCACTTGTAGAGGAACGATGACGTCTGATACAATCGTCTCAGCATAAATTTGAGCGTTGAGGTTGCCTCTGATCCAAATCAACTCAGTTCTTCCGCCGATCCAAATACCCGCCCATACCATGATGGTTCCACCACTATAAGGATGGACTTCCTGGCAGGATTTTAATCGCTGTTGGCGTCCAGGGGTTCTCCAGTGTCGTATACGTCTTGTATCCGGTCTCATACCAAAACGAGACTCATCAGAAAAGCACACGAAACGCCATTGTTCTTCTGCCCAATTTCTGTGTTCAAGAGCCCATTGATATCGAATCCTACGATTGTGCATTGCTATAGGTGGTACCCTTAGCGGTCTTCGGGAATGAAGGTTCACTTCATGCAAGCGGTTTCTGACTGTTTGGTCGCTAATTAAGTTCCCTGAAGAGTGATGAAGCGTCACGGCTAACATCATGGCGGTTATTGTTGGAGCTCTTCGAGTTGTGATTTGAATGTATCCGTCTTGTCTCCGTGTCCATGCATAGGATATGCTACAGAGAAGAGCTCTGCCGAATATGGAGGGTATCCAGTCGCAAGAAGACCTTTTTTTGTTGTTGCAACGAACATGGGCGGCCATTCCACAGCGTGATTTGGATGAACTCATTTTGAGTATGCCAAACCGATGTTCTTGTGTTGTTAGTGTTCGCGGTAGAAACACGGATTATTAATTGTTTAAGTTACCCAATAAAATTTTAAAGAAAACTGTTATTTCAGTCTTTTTTTCGAACTTTAATGTTAGTGGTTCAAATGTCAAAAATCCCTTTATTATGAAAATGGCAAATTTCTTTATTAATGCAAAGGTGACTTGGTTTATCGTTACTGTAGACAAACGAAAACACTTTATTTGATGAATCCTTAAAGAAAATTTTAATTAATATCAATCAGGAGAAAAGTTATTGCAAAAATATATGTTGATCCCTAGACACTTTTGATGTGTGTACTTGATAGTACTTTTATACTGATAAATAAAGCAATTCATGCGAAATTATTCGCTAATCTTTGAAAATGGCGGTGTGTGGCCTACAGCCATTTTCAAAGAGACCTTCACATGTTTTCCATATCGAATCCTTCGGCCTAAAGGGACAGAAACGTGGCCTTTCCTCCGGAAATCTGTCTGTCAAAAAACATTAATAGACGGCTACGTGTCATCATGATGAATTCATCGCAGATGGCGTTTATGTGCAGGCAAGATTCTTTCAAAATTCCGTCCTACAATTTTCTATAATAAAGAATATTTGTGGAAGAAAATATACAAACCTTGAGAACGCAGAACTTTAGAAATGCTGTAACAACAAGAAAAAATTAATTAATGAAAAGCAAAGAATTAAATTAATGAGAAGCGACTAGAGGACGGCACTTAGCAAGACTGAAAGCGATCGATTTAATGTATTTACGGGTCAACAGATGACGCTGGCAGCACCGACATTTGCATCAACATGCAAGCACCGTAACAAGCTAACGAACATAGTCGGCTAATATGTCGACTTTGTTTGTTTTTGACTAGCCTTTAAATTCAATGAAATCTAGTTGCTTTCGAAAATGTCTTTATTTATATATACATTTTGATATAGCTTCTGATGCGACTTCATGCAATCATAAATCTCATCACGATCAGGGTGCGTTCATTAGTTGCATTAAAAGGAAACAGACAGAGAGTATACGTAGAAAAACAGCTGAATTATTTATTAATTAGATGAGACCTTATTTTTAACGAGTTGACGAGCTCGGTGGTGCATTGGTTGACGATGCTACTTTCACACTAATGCTCGTGGGTTCATTTCCCACATATGACCAACATTTGTGTGCATGAACTGTTTGTATTGTACTGGAGTGTTTTCTATGTATTACAAATAAAATGTATTAACGTATGAATATCAGTTGTCTAGTACGGATACGATTGTTACAGGTATTAATTTCGGTCATTTGATAGGTGTGAAGGGGAATATGAGTATAACATGTGGAGACCCCTTTGAGAAGATTGGAGTAATGTATTAAACCCTCCTTGACTTCGCTCCGGGAGATGTTAATGAAACAATATACCCATGGTCTCGGCAGGTATTAGAACTGTTGTGAACGTTTGGAATATTATTAGGCTATTTTAATGAGATCTGTAGGAATTATTAATCCTAGGCTACTTACAGAAGAGCAAACATCTACCGTAACTATCATATCTGTTTGCTACTTCCGGCAGACGGTGGTCGGCTAACTGAATGAACTTCCGAAATGATAGTGAAATTTGGCCGGGGGCGACACGGGGACTATTATTAGGATTTCACCTTCCTTTATTTACTACATCGTATTTTTTTATTTTATACTGCATGTATTTATGTAATTACAACTTTGTGGAACAAATTTAATGTAAATAAAAGTCGTTCATTCATTCGGTTATTCATTCATGTACTCGTCCATCAATCACTAACTTCCCGAACTCTACAATAATCTATATTTACAGTAATCATTTCTTTGGACTATATATTACTATTATATAGACTATATATTACTTATTATTTTATTCAATTATTTTATAAAAACTTGCATCAGCCATTCCTGCCATTGTTTTAAATTGGGAATTAGGAGGGGGAAATTGGGGATTGGGAGGTGTTTATTAATTGTAGACGATTTTTATAATTTTATAAACGAAGTTTGCATTTCTTTTCAAAAAAGGTGGAAAGGACAAAGACCGAGCGCATTCATATTGGAAAAAATGTAAATCAGATGAATTTTCGGATATTAAATTTTTTGTTTCCTTACAATTAGTCAATACTATTGATATCAGTTATAATAGCAATTATTGGCCTCGTTTAGTTAAAAATGTCTCGGCAATCGCATTGTCCATTTAAATTCACGTCGGAAGTGCCCGACTGCGGTTCGGTCATCCAATATTATTCGGTCATTATTTTCTTCATTCCTGGCCTAAACAAAAATGTACTACAATAAGCTCTACGGCCTGGTTTAGGTATATAGCTAGATAGATAAGGTAAATTGAGGCTAAGTTAACGATACCCTACAGGCCAGATTAAAAAATTGACTCGTTTTCTAATTACGCATAATCTTAGGCGATTTGTTAGCAATTTGAATTTGAAAACTTGACATTTCAAAAGTGTTTAATTATTTTATAATTTAATTTTAATGTTCTTTGTTGCAAACATAATATAATTATAAACCATTGATGTGGAAATGAACGATAATAATAAAATTGACACATCCAGTGTCAATTATTGTCGTGTACTGTACACTGTCACGTAAATTATGTTGTATAAATAAATCCTTACTTAATCTTTAAGTTATTTATTATGTTGTTTTATTTTATGGAAATACAAATAAAGGCCAACAAATGGAAACAAAGCGGTAGGATATAGAAACCATATTTTCCTATTACAGTCTCAGGGCCACCATTACAGTAACTTAATACGAGATGCTATGTCATCGCCCACTGTCACGTAGGATCATAAAAACATCGTATCCTTACATTTTCGCATGATTTGTTGCGGGTCACACGGGATTATGTAAGTCAATGCATAATGTTATCTACGTTTTAAAAAGATTGGCTACTACGCTAATATACAAAATACGTACGAGTCGGGCTCGCACAGAAACCGTTCCGAACCTAGTAAAATATTTAAGACTATTATTTTTTTAATAGCTACTTAACTAAACTACATCTGAATGGTGATTTAAGTATTTATTATTTAAAAACAGTATGCGGAACATGTATAGCAACATTTCAATTCTTAACTAGTTTAGTTTTTGAGATTGACCTCTTAACAAAAATGTTCTAAAAGTGATAACTTTGGCGGCCATCATTTTTTTAGTATTCCCTTTGCTCTTTACTAGGAAATCCTATAAAGGTTTTTAATTCATTGAAGCCGCATGCGTCATATCGTGACACGTTGGCGATATGCGGACATTCGTCTTGATGATGATCTCCGCATGAAATCATGACTACAATAGTCTGTGTAAAAATACGGGAATGATTTTAAATTTCTATTCCTAGAAATTATTGCTAACTTGAAATTTAAAAATACTTTAGTGATTCGTTTCATTAGTTTGAATTTTTAATTTATTTACGTTATTATAAACTACCCACCGGAATATCGGATATTATCGTAACCTATGAACGCTTGCAATTCGTTAAATATCGTAAGTACTGCTTAACTTACTCGCAGAAACACAAATACACATCTAGCAGCCGTTATTTGGCGGCGGTTTTCTGTGAGGTGGAGATACTTCTCTAGACCGCATTAAATGATAGATTGTCTGTTCAATAGTTTCTTGACTCAATAAAGAACTTAAACAAAGTGATTTATTTTGGCATAAACTTGATCAATTTTACGTTTCCATGTCTATTGGTAATCGAATACCAATAAACTCCTGGCATACATAGAGGATCATGACTTGATCAGCGAATGTCAATACGACTTTCGCCACGGTCGTTCGACTGGTGGTGGTGGTTTTACGGAATAAAAAGATTTTACTTGACTTTGCCTTTGATTATAGCTAATATGACCGTGCATTTAAATATAGGTTGCTCGTGACTCACACAAATACAAAACTAAAACAGTGTTTAAAAAGCCAGGTCGTTATATAAGGCGGGTTTAATCGAAGTTCTTGTTTAAGTCGCAAGTGCAAAATGAGGAATCAAGTGGACTTCGTGAGCGAATGTTACCACATACTGCCTCACTTTTGACTAACTCTCGGTACCGCAAAGGACATTAGATTAATACAATCTGAGATTTGCTTTTTCTTCTGTAGTTCTTAAAAATAATTTGATAAAATAATTTAAATGAAATGTGAGCGTATTTTATGATCAGAAGGTATATTTCTAAAATAATTCCTAAAGTATCGTTACTGCCAGAAACTCCGGACAAACATGAATGAATGATAAAGCTCAATAATTAAAACCGTTCAATATCCTTGAATGTCTCATTAAAGGATAATGAAGTTAAATACTTTGTTTAATTGTTATACTTCTGCCCTAGTTAAACAGACTTCAGTGTAATTGAATCGTTCTTATTCAATTTAAAATAGAATTTAGAGCTATTGGTAGTAAGTAGTTACTGTTTATTACAGACATTTTGATGAGCATTTTCCTTTAAACATACTGCTTCTGTCAACTGATAAACTGAATTATTATTATTATAAGATATCCAAAAGCCTCCACGTTACATATTTTACGAGTACTTTTAACCATTTGCCATTCGACATGTGTTTTTTGTTCAGCATAATGTTTCGTTTATATTTGAAGCCAACATGACAGGAAATAGTTACATTTATGTTTTTTTTAATACTAGGAGATCGACACCTAGTGATAATTAGTTCTAGAATGCTCTCTTGCAAGATTCCCTTTTTGTTCGGAATTAATTTTGATTATGCAATTGAATATTTTGATTATTTTCGCTCTGCAATTTGTGCTAGAACTTAATTCAGTCCAGAGGTAGTTTACAAATTCTGTATAATTCACATTTTATTTAGTATTTGCACACATATATTAGGCACACAAAATCAATGGATTTGTCTTATTGAAAAAGAAACACCTATCTTTACTTTTCTGTCATCTAGACACGATTATATTCTTAATTATGCATTATTTATATATTTATTTTTCCAAAGCCATGTTCATCCTATGAAATTTGTCTAGTTATTAATTGATAGTATTTATATAGTAAGCTTAAATGTATATTTTCTTGATATTTTTTTACGAATATTAATAAGACTGACATGTAGGTATTCTTGTCAACACATGTGATCAACTTATGTACGCGTTTAATGCACACACATACCTTTGTACATCATAATTATTATATTATTGTTTTTAGACTTGTGGTGTTATTGTTTTTACATTTGTTTGTGTGTGTTAATCAGTGATCGAATAAACGTTTTATCTATCTATCTATCTATCTAATGTTTTTTTAAGAAACCTTTATATAGAATTGTAAACATGAAAATTGTTACGTGAAATTCTAGTTGGATCTTTCAAACGGTCGAGTTTAATGCGACCTACAATAATTTAACAAACACCCAAAATTCGTCACAGCCGTGTAAAGCGTAGCTAAAATTCAGGAGTGGCACTAGGCTTTACCCTTGTTGCTTATGATCGTAATCCTTCTTGAGCTGTTCGGAACAGATTACTCGGCACATGCCTTTGAACTATTAAAGGTCTATTCCATTTACTTCGAACATCTGCTTAAGTAAAGTGATACAAGAGCGGAAATTATGCAGATGAGTACACGCAACTTGTTATGCAGTAAAGAAATGGTATAACCGTTTAAACGGAAAAAAGGCCCTCCATTATTGGTGAGACTTGGATATTCGATTTCTTGATTACCTGTCGAAGTTATTCAAATTCCACAGCTGAAAAGTTTTTGATGATGAAAACATCGTTTTTATTTTCTGTTATAAAGCAACATAAGACAAGCAAAGTAAATAAAGTGTATCAGAAAAACCTTGGTATTCGTAGAAATGTTCACGCTGTAGAAATAAAAATGTATTTATTTTCTAAGAAGTCTTCTTTCGTTTCGTTCTTTGACAGACAATTTCTAAGACCTATCAAGTGTAATATCCCCTTACAAGATGCAGGAGTATACAAATTAGACTGCGAATGTGGTTTATCATACATAGGGCAAACAAGGAGAACGCATAGGTACTCGTGTGAAAGAACACATTGTTGACATGAAGAATAGGCGCGATAAAAACTCAGCAGTATGTGAACATACACTGTACCAGCCAAACCATTACATTCGGTTCGATAAACCACAAATCCTCGCCAAGGAGAATCGCTACATGCCGAGAATGTTGCGCGAGGCTATTGAAATAAGAAAACACCCCAATTTCAATAGAGAAGATGGTTGGCAAGTACCACCTGCTTGGGATCCAGTCCTAAAAATAGTTAAGTCACAAACCCAGAGATCTACTAAAAAACGTTCGGACACTGTGAGCGATTTTTGTGTGAATCGGAACATATATAATTAATCCATCCATGTCGGTAGAGGTAATAATTGAATAACTAATGTAAGACGAATATCACCTTAGTCTTCCTGCGACCACGGACGCTGCAAAGCGTTCGAAACATCAGGTTCAACAAAATAAATAAAACACGCGATACTTCCGTTAAAATTTTTTTAATTTAACTATCTAAATGCCGTAGGTTCCATACGGAGCCACTCACCTCACTCGCCTATTTAATATTCAATTTTTTTTGTGCACTATTCACATATATAATTTAGCTGCGTAAAATGTTAAATTGGAATAGACGCGGAAGGCAGCTAGTTAAATTCATCTCTAGATTAATTAAAAGTATTTGAGAGTACCTATGTAGAGCACTAAAATCAACTTCCACTTTAACTGCACTGGATGCACTGTTGAAAAGCGTAGGAAATAGTATAGAGATGGAGTCCTTTTTTTAATTAAAGTTATACTGGAAAATGATAGGAGAGTACCGAAACCAATAAATCAATTAACTATTTTCGGAGACTTGTTATGATTTAGTAGGTAAGTGCCTTCACCTTCACAGTTCACCAGGATACTGGTGAAATTCTGCGTCAGCCGCAAGGGTGGCAAGACGCGAACGATATTTTAGGATATACTACACGTCAGGCGAGCAAAATGCTTATTATCAGCAAACATTGGTAGTATAAAACTAAGATTGAATTCATCGTTTTGATTATTAATATCCGAGCTCTACATCTAATGAATTATTCCGTATTATTAGATCCTTTTGAGAAAGTTTTTTCTTATACCATTATGGTAACACGGAGGTTCAACTCTCTGATGGTGAGCATCTACTTATGTGTACTTGAAACTTCAGTTGCATTGTTAGTATGTTTCCGATTTTGTAAAATATTTCACATCCTTGTTGAGGAACCTCATGACGCAACCTCGTGAGAAAACCTCGGCTTCGGAGAAAAAACTCCGAGCATCTCGTTGCCAACACTTGTGTGAAATTTTTTCTAAGAGAGGTAGGGCGCATCAAAACAACCCGTCTGGGTAGTACCTCCTTCTCACAGAAAACCGCAGCTAAATAACAACTCGCTGGAGGGTTGTTGTGTTCCTGCGTGTGAGTGAGGTCACCAGTAAGCTTCTAAGAAATAACAGAAGTGTTAGCAGCAGAAGGCATCGCGCGAGTGATATTTTATGTATAAGAAGCGTTCATAGGCTACGGTAACCGCTTTACATCAGGTGGACCGTATACTTGTAAAAAAAATTGTGACGATTCCAAACAAATGTATTTTTACGGAATAAAAAGATTTTGACTTTGACTTGTATGCCTCCCGACGTAGTATAAAAGAATAATCATTGAGCTTAACCAAACGGCCGGGGTTAAAATGGATACAGAGTAGAGGACACACTGGTGGAAAACTTTAAACATTAGTTAAGTTGAGGATTTTGCGCACTGAGGTTATGCCGAAGTTACCCTAGACCACGAAAGGTGCCTAAATTTGAAGCTAAATGTGTATTATCATTGGAGCTTTCTGGGTTTTAACTCGTCGTTGACGATTCAGTAATCGGTTCACACCCGCACCCACCTTGTGTGAATTGATATTCAGCCGGTACTATGTTGTACGCTGGTTTGCCATTGGCTTCTTGATTAACGTGACATTTTTATTTGTGTCACTTTTTAAATTGCGTAATTAAATAAAAAAATAAATTAAGAGAAGCAGGGCGCATCAAAGCAGCCCGTCTGGGGAAGTAACCTCACAGAAAACCGCAGCCAAATAGCGTTTGAGTGAGGTTACCAGTAAGCTCCCAAGGAGTTGCTGTGTAAGCAGCAGAGGAGGCATCGCGCGAGTGATAATTAATACTCGTATATCGCAAGCGTTAATAGGCCACGGTACCCGCTTTACATAAGGTGGGCCGTGTGCTTGTATGTCTCCCGACGTAGTATAAAAAAATCTCATGAGAGAAAAAGTTTTCTTATTGTATCTACTGTTAAAATATTGCACTATGAAGATATGTACGAGTACTAGAGGCCAAAGAATTTAATTAGAACTCGATTAATTTCTTTGCAATAAAGCATAGATTAATTAGTTTATCTATTTAGTATATACCACTAAAGTGGTAAACAGGCGTGCGGCCTGCCCCTTCCTGATGGCAAACAGTTACCGTAGCCTATGGACATTTGCAACACCAGGGGTGTCACTCTTGCCTTACCGACCCTGTATGATCGAGATGCTATCGCTGTATAATTTATGTTGTACTAATTTATTTATTATTATGTTGATACTGTTGATTGTAGGCGCTTGGTGGAATTTTGAAGACATCGAAACTCGACATAGGTTTACCCATCCATATACAGGCCGCGATCAACGTTGCGTAACCTGCGTGTTCGGTTAGAATGACACGCGCAATAACGCCATCGAGCTCTCTAATTTCAAGATATACAATATCAGCGTCTTATCTGACTTGGTCTCAGGTTAAGTAGAACGGAATAAGTAAAGTTTATTTATTAATTTGATTGTATTTGTATTAAAGTGCAAGATTTTATAAAAGTATTGTAGCCTATGTGCAAAAAAAAACTTTGAAAATATTCAGTCATCCACTACAACCTACTAAGCATTGGAATTTTGGAAAAAATTGAAAACAATATCAAATGTAAGTTTCACTCAATGAAGACGGCAATAAGTGTTAATTTTTTAATGCCATAAAACGCCGTTAACAGTTAAGGACAACTGGACAAGTACGAGTCGGATCCACTCACTGAGGGTCCCGTACTAACTTGAACGTTCATCATGATAATTAAGTAACATTGCTGACGTTCATAAACTATGAAAGCACTGTATATTGCTTTAACGAAAAGATAAACTAAGGGAGGAACCTATGATGTATGAAAACTGCTATCACCATTACATAGGTCGCAGTTAGTTTACCAACTGCAACTAAGTTCATAATCGTATTTTCTTTTTGTGATGTAACTACAAATTTACGGTTTTAAATTTTTCCCTTCACTTGCTTCTTGCCATATTTCATGATTCTAGGTCATCGAGAAGATCATTTTTTCACTGCTTCAAGGGATTGTTCAATTGAAGGTTTGATATTAATTGCAACTTGATACCTCTACGCGTTTCAGAGAAAAGGCATCTTGACAGACGGCCAACGAAGATCCTTAAGAATTCCATTTTGCTTTTAAGATACGGATGCCTGAGTTTTTTGCCAGTATTTTTATCAGTGCTCACCTAGTCATAAACTGCACGGTAGGGAAAAAAATTGTGACGATTCCAAAAAAATGTAGCCATTTTTACGGAATAAAAAGATTTTGACTTTGACTTTGGAACACTGAAAAATAATAATTTGCGGTGTAATGATATATTGATAGACAGAGATACTCATTTATTTTCTTTGATATAATATTGACTCAAATATAACATAAAAGTTAAAGATACATCTTAACTCAGCGAAAACTATTACGTCATTACTACGTGAGATATATTTAAGTATCATCACCAATGTATGAAGTTAATATCACAAAGTGAGGTCATTCAACGCGGTCAGACGGAAATAATTTTGTGGTCTGTTTCGGAATATATTGAAAAGAAATGTAATTTAACCCTTATCGAGCTGTCATCATGCGGTTAGATGAGGGATAAACAGGGATAATGGTCATGTTATTTATCAAGTAGTAGTAATAATTCTTCAACGCCCTTGGCACAACTACATCGGTAAAGCGCTATTGAAGCTATAAGTGTCACTACACCCAATCCAATACCAGGTAAGGACAGGTCGTGAAGAACGTCAGAATCACTGAGGACTGACCTCGATATTTGGAGCAGCAGGTATGCTAAATTTGAGCGCGGACGTGACTGACGGCGTGTACTTAATGATAATATTCGTGATAGTCGACCTTCAACGATTATGTTCGTAAAAATATTACAATATATTTGTTACTAAAATTTTGAGTTGGCTTCAGAGCAGGTTTGCCTATCAAAACTGTCATTTGAGTCTGAAGCAGACCGTGAAGTACTTCACAAACCGTAGGACTCCTGTTTGTGCTAGCTTCCTCGACCTCTCGAAAGCATTTGACTTGGTCCATTATATCTTGTGGCGTAATCTTGACATCATCTCAATGCCTTGTGACCAAGTACGTATATTTAAGGAAGCAAGGACCTGACCTCGCTCAAACTCTTTAATCTGTACATGAATGTCCCTGATAGAGGAGTTCATCGCCACGCATATCGGCTGCCACATAAACGATATATGTCTGAATAATATAAGTTATGCGGATGACATGATGTTTTTGAGTGCTTCTGTCTGTGGATTACCGAAAATCATTGCTATATATGAACGGCATGCCCTTAGTCATGACCTGATATATAACCTAAAGAAAAATGAATGTATGACCTTTTGGATCAGAGGACAAGTTCAGATAATATTCCATCAATAAAACTTAACGGTACACCCTTGAAAAAGGTTGTGCAATTTAAATATCTCGGACATCTGATGACCTCTGATCTGAAGGATGATGCAAATATGGAACGGGAACGTACGGCTGTAAAAAGCCAACATGATTGCTCGTAGGTTTACTCGCTGTTCGTGGGACGTGAATGTCATTCTATTCAGAGTGTCTTGGATGCCCTTCTACACATGCAGCCTATGGATACATTACACTAAGAGACATATCCCACCACCATCCCATGGCTCCATCGACCTTGGGGCCATTTGAACCGAAACGCAGGAGATGCAGCACGGTTTTTGCTGCTCTGAGGCTCAGAGAGCTGCCGTGCCGTGGGCATTTCTTGACTCCCTACAGATTGTTTATTTCTATCTTTCTACATTAAGAAATAGTACAGTGTCTTGCGTTTCAGTTCAACAATGCTTTCATGCTAGTGCTTTAGTTCTGTAGCGCATCTGGGATGTTTTTTGAACACCGCGTAGATTGTTTTTACACAAACATGCGCAAGCGGTGCGCATCCCTAGTGCGCAGGGTCCGGGCTAGCAATAGCAGCATTATGAAGCTTTTTCCTGACCGGTTTGACTGTCAGTACATGAACCACTGCTGTAGGGTACATCCACTGCCTAATATGAAGTGATGTTTAGTATTAAGTATTTTTATTTATTTCAATATGTATTTATGTATCTCTGTTATATATCAATTAATTCGTAATGTGTTATGCGAGGATCCATAGTTGGTTGAAATAAATGATTTATTAATAATACAGTCATCATCACCGAAGCGTTAATCCCGGTCGTGTCCTACGCTTACGCTTCGGAGCCCAGGGTCCGTTTTCCGCCTTTTATTTCTCTATTTCGCGCAGTCTTCGGCAGTCTCATAGTGAGACCATTGGCACACTTCATCCCTCACGACATTGAGCACTTCTTGAGTCTACTTCTTCTGCCGGGACCCGGCGGAGATGGCATGGCTAGACATTTATTCCCCACGTAATCCCCACGTAGAATTCCTATACGGTATCTTTGTTTCTACATTCGGCATCTGTATTTCTCATATACGGAGTGATACCAAATTAATTTTGATTATTTATGTTTATATTATATCTAAGTTTTACGGATACTTCTTAGTTTTATCTAAGTTATCAATACATAGTAGTCGTTCAATCAAAGATTTTTAAGGTAATATATTGAGTCCTTAAGTGAAAGCCAATTAAATGTGCGACTTTTTTATCTCTTCGCCAATAATCATAAGCGTTATTCCACCGCACAATATGCTCCTTGACCAAATATTGGCAAATTATAATTGTGAAATCTAATTACATTATAACCATGCAACTATTCAATTGTGTATTATGTTCCAACAAACTGCTGTGCAGTTAGGCGAAATAATTGTTTATGTAATAGGTAATTGTTAATGATGTATTATGTAAATAATAAATTTAAAAAAACAATCGTAGATAGTTACGTTGCTCTGGCATTTTTGCATACAGTGTATCTTGCTTATTCTACGAACCTTGTTAATTTTATAATCTCGAGCTTTTCACTTTTTAGAATAACACACAACTTTTATCGTAAATTTGTTATCGTCCGACAGTTTCAATGGCATGCTTTGAATTAGGCAAAAAAGAAAACAGAGAATGTAGGTCGTAGAAAAAAAATTATTTGTCTTTTTTCTTGGTTCAAAATAAACCAACAATGACCTACATTACACACGCCTTGACACACTGAGACGCTTATCTGTCAATAAACGTTAATATATAAATAGTTAATTGAAGTTTATAAAATAGTTCTGAGTATTAGTTTTGATAATTGTAGCAAAAATGACAATCTTCGACTAGCTCGCTGACGCAAAACGCGCAGTTACGTTACTTTAACTCCAACGTGGATTCGATTCCCACACAAGACAAACATTTGTGTGCATGAATATATCTGTATGTCTTGGTCTAGGTTTTTTAAGAGAGGTAGGGCGCATCAAAAGCAGTCCGTCCGCGGGTAATTACCGCCAACTAACAGAAAACCGCAGCCCAATAAAAAGTCCCTGGAGGGTTGTTGTGTTCCTGCCAGTCAGCGAGGTAACCACTAAACTCCTAAAGAGTTACTGTATTAGCCGCAGGCTACGGCTACGGCTTTATATGCTACGGTAACTACTTTGCATCAGGCAGGCCATAAGTTCGTATGTCTCCCAACGTTGTAAAACATAGCTGAATTACAATACCAGGAGAGGGCAAAGTTAAATGAGTCACAATTATCCATAAGTAAAAAATATTATTTCTGAGCGCTGTCTTGTTAAGGTACAAGTGTAACATCATCCTTATAGACATGGGCGCGTCTGCGCCCAGTCAATGGCCGCTCGTTAAGTCCAACATTCTGAGGACAAACTTTGGCAATTTGCATTTTTCTTGAGTTTTATTAAATTTCTTGTAGTCTAATGACACGTCCGTCATCAAACATATACATTGAGACGAAACAAGTACCTTTGTATTAATGGTGAACTTTGATAAGGCTGATAGTTTTTTAGCGTGATCGAATGAAATGAAAACGATTTTGATAAATTATATTTTATTGTCTGTCCATCTACTAATGAGTTACTTTTATAAGTGATATCTTATTTTTTTTTTCGTTATCACAGGGGATTATTTTGGGTGGTGGATATTACGGTCACGAGGGTGGTAACGCCTCTAGAAGTCTAATGGGCTCTTCGTCGCATAAAGAATGGGAAGACAGTCGGAGCCGATGGAGTTGCCATCGAAGCCTAGAAGGCGATGGGGGCTCGTAATGTGAGCATCTTGACCGACCTATATAACCTAACCTATGTAAAAAAAATCGAACCAATGAAGACTGAATGGTATCACTCTAGTTTTCAGAGAAAAGGCATCATGGCTGATCCCATTCCTCTAAGCAAATCTTTGTGGCTGTGCACGTCGCTGTGATCACGGATGCTACAGTATTGACATCGTCGGCTGCGTTCACCGCTGTATGTTTAGTATTCTATAGACTTATATATACGAGTATCACGAGCGATCTCTTCGCTGCGTGATCATCACGGCTATGCTGTGGCTATGCTAGTAAGGTGACGTATTGATAATAACACAATCGACCAATTCCTAATTAGTAAAATTTCGTTTTCCTTATATAGGTATATAAAATGATATCAATTACACATTTTCTACTAAGAGATGTATACTATTTCAATGAAAATTTAATAACATAAAAATAGTTATTTAGACCGAAATAAAAAATCGAAAGAGGTGACATCTATGCGACTGACGAGCTAATAATTTCGTCACTGCCATGTCACTCCAATCAGAAACATAACCTCAAAATCAGACAAAATTAAAACATATCTTTTAAAATTTCAATTCAATAATACTTATCTGTAAGAATTTAATTCTAGCAGGAAATCATTAAGTGTCGTCGACGTATACGGTCATCTTATTCATATATTATTATATACAAGACCCACATCAACCACGAAATATTTAAATACTTTTCGTGGCCATATTTATAATGTTTTTTAATGTCAAGGTGATATTCTTAACCATTGAATTTAACAGTGCCGCTGTGAATTTGTTTGAGGTTTTAGGGCGTTGGCAACGCATGCGTGACACCCCTGATGTTGCAAATGTCCATAGACTACGGTGACTGTTTACCATCAGGCAGGCCGTATGCTTAATATCCACCGTAGTGGTATAAAAAAAATTGAACAGGTAATTAAGTGATATATCAAATACATTTTGCTTGCTGATATTGAAAGTGGTAACAAATTGTTGTGTAGGTTGTTAGTTCGGTATCATAAAAAGTTAATACGATGTTATTCATTTCTCATGCTGTGACTCATAATGCAAGAAAGTCTCTAAGCCCTTACTGTAAAGGTCCTTTGTCTCATGGTAATGACACCCAGTTTTGTCACAAAGCCCTGTTCCCAATGTCATAGTGAACAGATATTGCTAGGTTCTTGAGTAATGATGGCCAGGGGTGTACCGAGGATTGGAAGCTGTTTGCCAAATTGCAAAGTTTGTACAGTTGTAGAGAATAATAAGCCCGTTTTGACAAGTCATGTTAGTCATGACAATAGAATAAGTAATAAAGGAACTTATACTTATATGGCAGCGAAGCGTTGCCTGCACTAGAGTGGCACAAGTAAGAACTGCGTGTCACAGAGATGAAAATACTGCGCTAGATGTACGGATTGACGCGAAAGAATTGCGTAATAAACTCTAGCATTCGCCTTTGTGTCTGTGACATAGCAGACAAAATGCAAAAGTGTCGCCTACGCTGGTACGGCCACTTCTCATGAAAACCGGCAAGTTACGTGGGGAATAAATGTCTAGCCATGCCATCTCCGCCGGGTCCCGGCAGAAGAAGTAGACTCAAGAAGTGCTCAATGTCGTGAGGGATGAAGTGTGCCAATGGTCTCACTATGAGACTGCCGAAGACTGCGCGAAATAGAGAAATAAAAGGCGGAAAACGGACCCTGGGCTCCGAAGCGTAAGCGTAGGACACGACCGGGATTAACGCTTCGGTGATGATAACTGTATTATTAATAAATCATTTATTTCAACCAACTATGGATCCTCGCATAACACATTACGAATTAATTGATATATAACAGAGATACATAAATACATATTGAAATAAATAAAAATACTTAATACTAAACATCACTTCATATTAGGCAGTGGATGTACCCTACAGCAGTGGTTCATGTACTGACAGTCAAACCGGTCAGGAAAAAGCTTCATAATGCTGCTATTGCTAGCCCGGACCCTGCGCACTAGGGATGCGCACCGCTTGCGCATGTTTGTGTAAAAACAATCTACGCGGTGTTCGAAAAACATCCCAGATGCGCTACAGAACTAAAGCAATAGCATGAAAGCATTGTTGAACTGAAACGCAAGACACTGTACTATTTCTTAATGTAGAAAGATAGAAATAAACAATCTGTAGGGAGTCAAGAAATGCCCACGGCACGGCAGCTCTCTGAGCCTCAGAGCAGCAAAAACCGTGCTGCATCTCCTGCGTTTCGGTTCAAATGGCCCCAAGGTCGATGGAGCCATGGGAAGGTGGTGGGATATGTCTCTTAGTGTAATGTATCCATAGGCTGCATGTGTAGAAGGGCATCCAAGACACTCTGAATAGAATGAAATTCACGTCCCACGAACAGCGAGTAAACCTACGAGCAATCATGTTGGCTTTTTACAGCCGTACGTTCCCGTTCCATATTTGCATCATCCTTCAGATCAGAGGTCATCAGATGTCCGAGATATTTAAATTGCAAATGTCAAATGTCAGTCAGTCAAATGCTTCCTCGACCTCTCGAAAGCATTTGACTTGGTCCATTATATCTTGTGGCGGAATCTTGACATCATCTCAATGCCTTGTGACCAAGTACGTATATTTAAGGAAGCAAGGACCTGACCTCGCTCAAACTCTTTAATCTGTACATGAATGTCCCTGATAGAGGAGTTCATCGCCACGCATCTCGGCTGCCACATAAACGATATATGTCTGAATAATATAAGTTATGCGGATGACATGATGTTTTTGAGTGCTTCTGTCTGTGGATTACCGAAAATCATTGCTATATATGAACGGCATGCCCTTAGTCATGACCTGATATATAACCTAAAGAAAAATGAATGTATGACCTTTTGGATCAGAGGACAAGTTCAGATAATATTCCATCAATAAAACTTAACGGTACACCCTTGAAAAAGGTTGTGCAATTTAAATATCTCGGACATCTGATGACCTCTGATCTGAAGGATGATGCAAATATGGAACGGGAACGTACGGCTGTAAAAAGCCAACATGATTGCTCGTAGGTTTACTCGCTGTTCGTGGGACGTGAATGTCATTCTATTCAGAGTGTCTTGGATGCCCTTCTACACATGCAGCCTATGGATACATTACACTAAGAGACATATCCCACCACCATCCCATGGCTCCATCGACCTTGGGGCCATTTGAACCGAAACGCAGGAGATGCAGCACGGTTTTTGCTGCTCTGAGGCTCAGAGAGCTACCGTGCCGTGGGCATTTCTTGACTCCCTACAGATTGTTTATTTCTATCTTTCTACATTAAGAAATAGTACAGTGTCTTGCGTTTCAGTTCAACAATGCTTTCATGCTATTGCTTTAGTTCTGTAGCGCATCTGGGATGTTTTTCGAACACCGCGTAGATTGTTTTTACACAAACATGCGCAAGCGGTGCGCATCCCTAGTGCGCAGGGTCCGGGCTAGCAATAGCAGCATTATGAAGCTTTTTCCTGACCGGTTTGACTGTCAGTACATGAACCACTGCTGTAGGGTACATCCACTGCCTAATATGAAGTGATGTTTAGTATTAAGTATTTTTATTTATTTCAATATGTATTTATGTATCTCTGTTATATATCAATTAATTCGTAATGTGTTATGCGAGGATCCATAGTTGGTTGAAATAAATGATTTATTAATAATACAGTCATCATCACCGAAGCGTTAATCCCGGTCGTGTCCTACGCTTACGCTTCGGAGCCCAGGGTCCGTTTTCCGCCTTTTATTTCTCTATTTCGCGCAGTCTTCGGCAGTCTCATAGTGAGACCATTGGCACACTTCATCCCTCACGACATTGAGCACTTCTTGAGTCTACTTCTTCTGCCGGGACCCGGCGGAGATGGCATGGCTAGACATTTATTCCCCACGTAACTTGCCGGTTTTCATGAGAAGTGGCCGTACCAGCGTAGGCGACACTTTTGCATTTTGTCTGCTATGTCACAGACACAAAGGCGAATGCTAGAGTTTATTACGCAATTCTTTCGCGTCAATCCGTACATCTAGCGCAGTATTTTCATCTCTGTGACACGCAGTTCTTACTTGTGCCACTCTAGTGCAGGCAACGCTTCGCTGCCATATAAGTATAAGTTCCTTTATTACTTATTCTATTGTCATGACTAACATGACTTGTCAAAACGGGCTTATTATTCTCTACAACTGTACAAACTTTGCAATTTGGCAAACAGCTTCCAATCCTCGGTACACCCCTGGCCATCATTACTCAAGAACCTAGCAATATCTGTTCACTATGACATTGGGAACAGGGCTTTGTGACAAAACTGGGTGTCATTACCATGAGACAAAGGACCTTTACAGTAAGGGCTTAGAGACTTTCTTGCATTATGAGTCACAGCATGAGAAATGAATAACATCGTATTAACTTTTTATGATACCGAACTAACAACCTACACAACAATTTGTTACCACTTTCAATATCAGCAAGCAAAATGTATTTGATATATCACTTAATTACCTGTTCAATTTTTTTTATACCACTACGGTGGATATTAAGCATACGGCCTGCCTGATGGTAAACAGTCACCGTAGTCTATGGACATTTGCAACATCAGGGGTGTCACGCATGCGTTGCCAACGCCCTAAAACCTCAAACAAATTCACAGCGGCACTGTTAAATTCAATGGTTAAGAATATCACCTTGACATTAAAAAACATTATAAATATGGCCACGAAAAGTATTTAAATATTTCGTGGTTGATGTGGGTCTTGTATATAATAATATATGAATAAGATGACCGTATACGTCGACGACACTTAATGATTTCCTGCTAGAATTAAATTCTTACAGATAAGTATTATTGAATTGAAATTTTAAAAGATATGTTTTAATTTTGTCTGATTTTGAGGTTATGTTTCTGATTGGAGTGACATGGCAGTGACGAAATTATTAGCTCGTCAGTCGCATAGATGTCACCTCTTTCAATTTTTTATTTCGGTCTAAATAACTATTTTTATGTTATTAAATTTTCATTGAAATAGTATACATCTCTTAGTAGAAAATGTGTAATTGATATCATTTTATATACCTATATAAGGAAAACGAAATTTTACTAATTAGGAATTGGTCGATTGTGTTATTATCAATACGTCACCTTACTAGCATAGCCACAGCATAGCCGTGATGATCACGCAGCGAAGAGATCGCTCGTGATACTCGTATATATAAGTCTATAGAATACTAAACATACAGCGGTGAACGCAGCCGACGATGTCAATACTGTAGCATCCGTGATCACAGCGACGTGCACAGCCACAAAGATTTGCTTAGAGGAATGGGATCAGCCATGATGCCTTTTCTCTGAAAACTAGAGTGATACCATTCAGTCTTCATTGGTTCGATTTTTTTTACATAGGTTAGGTTATATAGGTCGGTCAAGATGCTCACATTACGAGCCCCCATCGCCTTCTAGGCTTCGATGGCAACTCCATCGGCTCCGACTGTCTTCCCATTCTTTATGCGACGAAGAGCCCATTAGACTTCTAGAGGCGTTACCACCCTCGTGACCGTAATATCCACCACCCAAAATAATCCCCTGTGATAACGAAAAAAAAATAAGATATCACTTATAAAAGTAACTCATTAGTAGATGGACAGACAATAAAATATAATTTATCAAAATCGTTTTCATTTCATTCGATCACGCTAAAAAACTATCAGCCTTATCAAAGTTCACCATTAATACAAAGGTACTTGTTTCGTCTCAATGTATATGTTTGATGACGGACGTGTCATTAGACTACAAGAAATTTAATAAAACTCAAGAAAAATGCAAATTGCCAAAGTTTGTCCTCAGAATGTTGGACTTAACGAGCGGCCATTGACTGGGCGCAGACGCGCCCATGTCTATAAGGATGATGTTACACTTGTACCTTAACAAGACAGCGCTCAGAAATAATATTTTTTACTTATGGATAATTGTGACTCATTTAACTTTGCCCTCTCCTGGTATTGTAATTCAGCTATGTTTTACAACGTTGGGAGACATACGAACTTATGGCCTGCCTGATGCAAAGTAGTTACCGTAGCATATAAAGCCGTAGCCGTAGCCTGCGGCTAATACAGTAACTCTTTAGGAGTTTAGTGGTTACCTCGCTGACTGGCAGGAACACAACAACCCTCCAGGGACTTTTTATTGGGCTGCGGTTTTCTGTTAGTTGGCGGTAATTACCCGCGGACGGACTGCTTTTGATGCGCCCTACCTCTCTTAAAAAACCTAGACCAAGACATACAGATATATTCATGCACACAAATGTTTGTCTTGTGTGGGAATCGAATCCACGTTGGAGTTAAAGTAACGTAACTGCGCGTTTTGCGTCAGCGAGCTAGTCGAAGATTGTCATTTTTGCTACAATTATCAAAACTAATACTCAGAACTATTTTATAAACTTCAATTAACTATTTATATATTAACGTTTATTGACAGATAAGCGTCTCAGTGTGTCAAGGCGTGTGTAATGTAGGTCATTGTTGGTTTATTTTGAACCAAGAAAAAAGACAAATAATTTTTTTTCTACGACCTACATTCTCTGTTTTCTTTTTTGCCTAATTCAAAGCATGCCATTGAAACTGTCGGACGATAACAAATTTACGATAAAAGTTGTGTGTTATTCTAAAAAGTGAAAAGCTCGAGATTATAAAATTAACAAGGTTCGTAGAATAAGCAAGATACACTGTATGCAAAAATGCCAGAGCAACGTAACTATCTACGATTGTTTTTTTAAATTTATTATTTACATAATACATCATTAACAATTACCTATTACATAAACAATTATTTCGCCTAACTGCACAGCAGTTTGTTGGAACATAATACACAATTGAATAGTTGCATGGTTATAATGTAATTAGATTTCACAATTATAATTTGCCAATATTTGGTCAAGGAGCATATTGTGCGGTGGAATAACGCTTATGATTATTGGCGAAGAGATAAAAAAGTCGCACATTTAATTGGCTTTCACTTAAGGACTCAATATATTACCTTAAAAATCTTTGATTGAACGACTACTATGTATTGATAACTTAGATAAAACTAAGAAGTATCCGTAAAACTTAGATATAATATAAACATAAATAATCAAAATTAATTTGGTATCACTCCGTATATGAGAAATACAGATGCCGAATGTAGAAACAAAGATACCGTATAGGAATTCTACGATAACGTATATCAATCAATTGCCTTTGGTTCGATTTCCAATTGACTTATCTACTACGAGACAAAACGCAAAATGAATCCAATGCCTTTTTTTAAAGAAGTTGACAATTTCTTGATTAGAGATTTTTTTTTAAATTTCAAATTATATTCAAAGTAAAAAATAATGAACTTTAAAATTTTAATACTCGTAATTAAATTGGAAAATGATCGTTATATACTTAGACGTTGAAATCATCATAACAATTCTAGACTTGTTAAAAAACCCTAACCCTAATTCTATGCCAGCTATATTAACCCTTTATTTTTTTATCTTTTGTAATTATTTTATTTACGCCCTGTATTATGTGTTGCTTGTTCTTTATTATATCAATATAGATTAGGTTAAGTAAATGATATATTTGTCTTGACTTTATTTAAATCTACGTAGATTGTAAATATGTAAACTAAATAAATCACTAAGATCGAAGCTATTATCTGAATCACGAAAAAAATATAGTCAGTTGGAGTAAGGTCTGGCGAGTACGAAGGATGACGTATGGCTTCCAGCTGCAGCTCTTGAAGAATTACAACGGTTTCTCGGGTCAGTGTGAGGTCTTGCGTTATCATGAGCAATAATGGTGAAGATTGATTCACGAGTCGGGGCTGTTTCACTGCGAGTTTCGTCATCATTTTTCGAAGTTCGGTACAGAAAACATCTGCTGTTAATACTTGACCAGACCTGAGAAAGCTATTAGTGAATAACGCCATGAAGAGACCACGAAACAGTTACCATTGCCTTTTTATTGGCAAGCTTTGCTTTAAGGCACAGTTGGGGCGTTTGACCTAGGGTCAGCCATTGCATTTTTCGATTACGGTTATCGTAAAGAATCCACTTTTCGTCACATGTCATAATTCCATCCAATATACCTTCACTTCTGTACCGATTCAACAAGGCAACACAAGTTTCAATACGCGTTTCTTTCTGCAGATCAGTCAAATCATGAGGCACCCATTTTTCATTTTTTTTTATCTCATTGATTTGAAGCAAATGAGTTAATGTTATAGGTAAGGTAACGTTAAACCATGCCGCAAATTCCTGTGTAGTTTGACTCTGATCGGCTTCCACCATCTCTTTCAATTCAGCGTTATTCACCTGTGTGGGCGGTCTTCCACGTGATTCGTTCTTCACGTCGAAGTTTCCATTACGAAAGCGTTTAAACCAAAACCGCACGTTGCGTTCATTAGTACTCTCCTCTCCAAACGCAGCATTGATGTTGCGAGCCGTTTCTGCCGCGTTAGTTCCGCGTCGGAGCTCGTATTCAAAAATTACTCGAATTTTCGAAGTATCCATCCATCCCGTCTAAGCTGAATAAAAAAAAAAAAATATTCGAAAATCAAAAGTTGCACATTTTTTAAAAGAAAAACCTCATTATCATGGTATCAGGAATCACGTGAAAAAAGTTTCGCTCGAAAATCTCACACCATGAAGGTTTAATGTCAATTCAAAGTATCTATTACTATAAAACGACAATTTCATACTTTAACCCTTATTATTTACGAGTTAATACTCGTAAGATTTTGCGAGGTTGCCATTACACGAGTATTATCCCTGGTAGTGCAACCATCACCCGGTAAGATGCTTATTTGCTACCTTAATGCTATATACAAAAAAGTTAATTAATCGTTTTCATCTTGAAAGTAGGTATATGAATGAATGTTTTAACATTCATAATGGTTCTATGACGTTCACTGTATACCATCACAAGTATGTACTAAATTAAACAAATACAAAATACAATAAACCGAACATAACTTTTGTATTTACCTTACCACAACCCAAGTAACAATTTTATTGCTGGAACGTTTCGTTTTCCGCTTTGTCTATATTTTGTCAGGTGGTGTTTTATACACACAAAAATATTTGGAACATTCAATGAATAACAAAAAAAATATCTAGAATATTATTTTTATTGAATACAGTATTGTTTTATGTCTTAGAAACTCCTACTTGAGTAGTCTTTTCGCTTCAATGGCGACCGCGGTTCGCAACCAGTTGCTTGCGACACATGTATCTTTCATACTCTTTGTTCCAATCTCGTAACGATTGATGTTTTTTTTGTTTACTTTCTATGAACTCCATTATGTGTCGGCTCCAATCACGAATTTGAACAAACGTTTGTGTCGTTTTTGTCTCCGAAAAGTACCTACTAATATAAGTTGAAAACAAAGATTTAAACTTATTTCTCTGATCTTAAATCACAAACAAAACGGAAGAGAGATGAACCATAGAGCGTTGAATGTTCAAACCAATGCGATTATTTATGAGCAGATTTAATTTTAATAGTTATTATTAATATATTTTTTAAAGTTCATTTAGACCTGAACAGGCACATTTACATTTGTGTGATTAGAACTAAGTTTTATTTTCAATAAGACCGTATAACGCTTTATTCGAAACGATTGCTTTCTATACCGAAAAGTAAATTTATTAGTAATTGTTATTAGTTCAACAAGTACGAACCTAAGTATTGGATTTTTTTTTCAGATTTTGTTCAGATCAGAGTTTTCGATTAAAGACAAATTTAATGTGCACTGAGTTTATTGTTATTCAACACTTTCCGTTACCGTTTGTCAAAACACGACGTCCACTGATCCGTCTGCGTATTTTCTATGCGTTAATTGAAAGCTTTCCCGGACTCTTCTGGTTATGTAATAAGGCTGCTGTTTTATCGTATATTCTTTTGTAATTATATTAATATTGTAAACAGCATTGATATATCCATAATTGTACTATATCAGTATGATAAATACACCAATCAGCACGACAAAGTTCTTGACCTTTAAATGTTCTTGTGAAAGTTTACACACCGATCCCCAAATATCTTCCAATTACCTCGTATATGATTCATTTATATGCTTTAATTCACCGCTTAACAGTTTTTCTTGGTGGTCGCTGTGAGACCCACCTTCACAAAATATCGTCCTTCATAGAAGCGAAAGAGCGTGGACAATGCCCGAATTCGGCGTACCAACGTCTTACGGTATTCAGATGAGGCACTTCCGTCCCAAGAGCTTTTTAAGGATGTACAGAGCAATCTTGTGGAAGCAAAATACTTTTAAAATCATAAAAATATCGCCCTAACATCTTTTGTCGTTAATTCCATGGTCACTACTTAGATGAATTATAATGTATGATAAAAAATAACTCATAACTCGTATCGATAAAAAGAGGTTTTTGAGGTATACAGTTTTCGAAATTTATTTAGGTACTGGCAGCTAGGAGAGCAAAACCATCATCCGTCGAGTCGCATACGCACTTGTTGGCAAAACATCAGTGTGTCCCTTCTATATACCTAGTATAACTAAAACTTGAAGTGTTTTTACGTTTTTTATTTTAATGTGCTGAATGCTATTTATGAAATGCTAAATACTACGATATATATATATATACTTCATCCCCATTAAGAAATCGCATGTTACGACTATTTACGACCATTTTACGATACTCTTGCACGGTTCATATATATCTACATATATAGACTTTGTATTAGGGAGTATATCACCATTTAATTTATTTAAATTTATTAATTGAGATCGTTTTATTATAGGGTTTTGTAATTGGAATGGAGTGTACTTATTTACTAAACATAATTTTTCGTTCAATAAATGTGCTAAGATGGACATTATAACTTTTATGAACTCAAGTTAATCGTCAATATTACAATGTTGCACCTGTACATATGGTGGCCCAAAAGAATTACACAACTCCAAAAGAAATAAGAATGTCCACGAACAAGGTCATTGTATACGTAATAATAATATGATAACGCAAATGGACAGCCAGCGTCGCCGGGGCGGAGAAAAATCCGACACTGATTCTCAGCGAATTGAATCTTTGTAGTAACCAAAATCTTTTGGTTACTCCAAATGTATTTGTGTATGTATGTATGTATTTCCAACTAAAAGTTATTTGCCCAAACATACGCAGGAATATTCAAATTATGTTCGCGAAAAAAATATTCAAGTTATCACGTTTACGCAGTGAGTATAAACGAGTGTTGAAAATTTAAATTTCTGCCTATCTATCCATATGTTCACGCTAGATCCCTTGCGGGGTAGACAAAGTACCGACAAAATGATACTCTTAGTGTTCTAAGCGTTCTAAACGTACAGTAATGCACATTTTACAAAATCGACGATTATTTATGTAAAATAAATAATAAAATCTAAACCTTTTAGAGACCTAGGACATCCCTACAACAAAAAAGAAAGTATTTAAGTAACTTATTTGGAAACAGATGGTCAATAAAAAGAGAAATGTGCATGAAAAGAGCTATCAATGTCACAGAAGCGAGTGAAGTATGCAAGGACTGCGTCTTATGGCGCTCGGTTCTCTCTGCCTACCCCGCAAGGGACTTGGCGTGAAGACATACATACATACATAGATGGTCAATATAAAAGAGGGCCAGAAATTGACGAAAGTGATTCAATCACTTTCGTCAATTTCTGGCCCATTAGTATGCATACCCTATTAATACTAATGCTTGCCGAATGCCGCGCTGTAGAGATACAGCCACTCCTCCCGATGAGAGCCGTAAGCTATGCCAAGCGCCCTCCGTGTACTGACCCTTAACGTTATTTTGGTGACCTAGTAGTCTAATAGCTAACGATAGCCATTTAACCAAGCGGAATTCGATTCCTGTGTTGCAATTACTATTAATTTTTTTTGTTGAGAACGAACATAAATGTGCGGAGGGGTTCGAGTAACAAGCCCAACGTTATTGCGACATGTAGTATTACCACTGACCGACTACCTAATGTGTCTGTCTTCGATTTTCAATACCCAGATAGTAACAAGCTTAAGAAACATATAATTCGTTACGTTAACAAGTGAGTTACTAAACTACAATATGTAGGTGGTGATATCCAGAATCTATGTAAAAATAAAAACAGGATGTGGCTGGGTTGTGGACACGGCCTTGAGTTTTACGTGAATACATCTTCGTAATGGATAAACGGAAGTAAGTTATACTCAAAGGAAATTACAGGATGCAACGAAATCTCGAAATGGTGGCGCTTCCTAGCTGCTCGCGATGCTTCACAGTCCTTGCTCAACGTAACGAATTCCTTTTTAACTTAACTTTTAAGTGGTGTTATTAAATTCCGGATGTATACGATATGTATGTAGCTACAACATCAAAACTCCGTCCCCCCATTTTTCTGTCATCAATTTTCCGAATTTCGTGCCACTATAAAACCAAATTTAAAGATGTATTCACGTCAAACTTTTAACATAAATAATGTTTCCAATTGTCTTCATACAACAAACATATAAATAATAAATCATACTTTCACAACCATGACTATACAACTGATCTTACCCAGTCTCATATCCCAAGCAGCATAAAATAATATGTACTACACAGGGATCTTTTTATTTTATTTATTATTGTATAACGCGACATCAAACACATGATCACGTCAATAACTTAAAAAAAAATTAAGGCCGTCAGGGGCGCCCGGCGGTTGTAAAACATTTTAGTTAATATTCAAATTTAAAAAATCATAAACCATCGGATGAACGAGTATATAGTAACTAGGTCATGCAGAGAAGCAACTGACTGTCTACTAGTATGCGAACGCACACACGCCAGGGAGTCGAGAGTGGCGGCGCGTAGAGGGGGCATGACGGAATGATAGAACGTCATGCCATTTGCCGTCACGTCATACGGTTCGGTACTGCCACGCCGCGTCAATAGATGTCATAGTCATACAATTTATTTTTATTTTATTTATTAGTTGGTATTTTACAGCCTTTTCACGTGTCACATCAAACAATATGAATTGTATATGTATAAATTAAATTGTTCAAATTAAGTCTCTTTAGTGATAACAACAGCAGCTAAGTGCGACTCGAACGCATAAGGAAAGGTTCCATAGTTGTTATATTACAACATGTTTGTATTTTATTTTACAACTACATGCTATAAAAAGAGAAAAGAAAAAGCATGAAAAGAGCTATTTATTTATTTATAGTTTAGGAGAACCAAAAGCTTACAAAAAAATAAAATACAAGAAATAATAGACAATAGATAGCCAATAAAAGACCCCCACATATAGAAATAGTGTACAAAACAAATACAGGAGCACTTAAATATACTAAACGCTGACCATGCACTGGTATTCACAGCATGCACATAAGGCGCAGTCGCAGTTACTATTACGAATATATATTTTTTGTACAGTTTTAACCAAAATTTGAATATTAAAGAAGCGAGTGAAGTGTGTAAGGACCGCGTCTTATGGCGCTCGGTCCTCTTTACCTACCCCTCAAGGAACCTGACATGTTACGGGAGCGTCCAGTTTCTGTAAATACTTTCTCTACCACTGTGATACATAGTTAAAAGTTATAATGTGTTTTAAACATCGTAATTTAAGCTTCCTAACTTAAATTGTCTGCATACAGACAATCCCTAGTAATTCCCATTTTAACATTTTTCCATCATTTTATTTATGCTATAGTAAAACACACAAAATTATGCATGGGCACTTATAATTCATTTTTATCATTGTACCAAACTACGAATATTACCAACGCTTATTCCAAGTTGTTCCCTTTTTCCTGTTATTTGCATTGCGGTGAACTTACCATTTACACTTTTATAAGGAAAAACGTTAATTCCGTAGTTATAAGCAGAACGAACGAGGAAGCAATGCGAGAAAATAATCTCGAGGGTCGTTTGTGTTTTGCATTGTACCAGCGTAATCACGAGTTAAATGAGAACTGACTTTCGAGGAAATTGAATACAACGCCGTACAAGTTTGATTTTATAACTAACTAAAACCTAGGAGTTTGTAAGCTCAACGTTTTCAATGGAAACTTAGACTATAGGCATTTGAGAACGACTTAAGTTGGATCTACCAACTTTGGTTTATTTTACGCATACCACAAAATCGGCTTCGACTATGTTTGTTTGTTTAATGTACCTAATTGCCAAGAGAGTATTAAGAACAGTGTAAGGTTGATAGAAGATACACAAATTTTTGCTTTGCATGTTACTAATTTTATCCGGCAATAGGAATATATAGCCTTAGAGTACCTAGAATACATAGAATAGCCCTGGAATACCTACCTATCTTGGAATCTATAATTGCTTAAGCAAAAATAAGATAAATTTACTTAAGTAAATTTACTTAAGTAAATTTATCTTATCCAATTTAACCTATAACGTGACGAAAATATCATGCATGTGCTGTATGTATTATTTATCATCTGAAAGGAAAGAACTGACATGACTGGGCTATTTTGGCTATTGATACGATGACATTATTGACAAAAGGAAAAGTGTGTCTCCATGATTTTATTTTTGTTCGCTAATTACAATTTTGATGAGATGACATATTTTACTTGTTAGCAACTCAACTCCTAACGAGCGCAATAAGGTGGTGTGGTGTGATCAGAGTTTCTTGTGTTAAATACCGTCAGTCTGCTTAATATTAACTAATCAGTCAACGTTTGAGTGATCCAATGTCCAAAACGAAAGTGCTCGATAAATTCAACGCACATTTTTTACTTTGGAACTGACAAGTGATGTATATAATAAGAGTCACATTAAAATAGACAAATATATTAAAAATATACCAAATTAATAATTATTAACCAAATCGAATATTTTACAGAAAGACGTTGAAATCTTTTCCACGTTTTCGAAGTGGTTCTCATCAGTGAAAGTTTAACACATATAAGTAGAATCATGGAACATAATCTCAACATGGTTATCGAATTGAGTCCTGTGAAACTTCAGAACTGGTTCAACAATTATTATAAAATCGAATATAATTTTCAATAAAAAGTCCTAGCAAGTGGATTTTCCGGCATACACGACACTTTTTCTTGATTGTAAGTCTTTCACTGAACTTTGAAAAGGACTTAGTATACTGAGAGGTTATACCTATGATATTTAATTCTTCAAACATGCTACATTATGAACAAGGCGAAACTCTCATTATTGTGAAATAAAAATTGATTTAATATCAGTCACCTTCCCTCACAACACACAACGCTGTAAAAGTAACTTAAATAGATAAGGCGCCCGGTAGATAATCTTTACTGAATATGGAGCGAAGCTGAACTTACTGGCAAGTTTATTTATGTGGGTACACCTTCAATTTGGAGGATACTGTAACTGCAAGAAGTACAGTATCATTCACAAACTCTAATTTATTTTTCTCATCAAATATTTCTTTATTGGCAGAAGTTACAGTTGGGAGACTAAATTTGTTGTTCGTTTTAACTGAGTTAGTCAAAAGTTTATTATATGAAAATTAGTTTAGAATGGTCGACAGAACGCCTTATCGATATTTGCTCCCTTACCACCCTTAAAATTAAAAAGATTACATTACATTACGCAAATGGTAATACTATATCTGCCATTTTATGCACCGTGTAGGTAGATCATTCGCATATACAAAAAACGAAGAGGGACCTAAATACAACCCTAAGTCACCCCGGTATTAATATTATTTTTAGATTATTATCATTATTACATTATTATTATCTTAAGATTATATCGACCTGGAATAGATTAGTAATAGTTTAAGTAAGATGTAATTAATTTAATTCCACTAGCTCGATAAATGCATACTACATATGTACATACATATCATCACACTTGTCTCTCACTGATGTAGGCAGAGACTATGGAATGCTAGGGGCATTAAAGGCATATTTTTCTGTATCTCACGCACGGCTCATATGACTTTACTGTAACTACGTCCATGTACTTGTATGATGATTAAAAAAAACTGTTACTAATTATATAGACCAAGACTAACCTACCATGACCAAATTGGTCGTGTTTTATCAGAAGGTGATGCCAGAAACCCTAGGAACCGGAGAGTGTGCATGAATGAAAAGAGCTATGAATATTAAAGAAGCCAGTGAAGTGTATAGGGACCGCGTTTTATGGCGCTCAGTTATACCTGTCTACCCCGCAAGGGACCTGGCGTGAAGATATACATACATACATACTACTTAATTATCTACTTAGTTAGCTGAACTATCTCTATACGTCGTACTCACGGCTAATCTATTACCGGAGATCCAATAAGTACAGAGAGGGTCTTACAGTTTAGTATAGCTTTGAACTCATTAGTTCCAGTCATACAGTGAAAGGCTGTGAACAGGTGAGCTGTTGCTGCTCTTTACGCGAGCCAACTCCTAGTGCATACTGTCCTTGACTGGGATAATCCGCTATTCTCAACGTTGGGTAAATAGAATGTAGTACCTAATGAAAACGGAAATCAGTTGCCTTTGCTTCGTCATTCAGGGCTGTTTTCATTTTCAAAACCAATCGTGGTGATACAAAATTGGTCGAATACGAAAAGCTATAGTAATGACGTCATGTATTACTATGATAATTATTACTAATCTTCTTTTATGAATGATATTAAAACATTTTCTCACACTGCGGCACATCAAAAGTCTCTACTGGCTATCAAATAAATTATGAAGTGATTTTGGGGTAGATAAATATGCAATCATGCGCGTTGACAAGGGAAAGATAATGTTACCAGATAATCGCTATTTATCTAAAGGGACGACGGGCTTTCGCTCACTCTTCGACAGTGTAACGTAAAAATGCTCGGAGATGGCAGAACATCCAGGTATTAAATATTTGGAACAGAAAACGAGCAATGAGACATCATTTTTAGGGTTCCGTACCCAAAGGGTAAAACGGAGCCCTATTACTGAGACTTCGCAGTCCGTCCGTCCGTCTGTCACCAGGCTGTATCTCATGAACCGTGATAGTTAGACAGTTGAAATTTTCACAGATGATGCATTTCTGTTGCCGCTATAACAACAAATACTAAAAAATAGAATAAAGTAAATATTTAAGTGGGCTCCCATACAACAAACTTGATTTTTAGGGTTCCGTACCCAAAGGGTAAAACGGATCCATGATAGTTAGATAGTTGAAATTTTCACAGATGATGTATTTCTGTTGCCGCTATAACAACAAATACTAAAAATAGAATATAATAAATATTTAAGAGGGCTCCCATACAACAAACTTGAATTTTTTGCTCGATATTGATAACGGCAACAGGTAGACGCTTGAAATATTCACAGAATATTTAGTTATATATTCACTTTAAGAATAAATAATTAAATTAAAATAAAACAAATATGTAAGGGGGGTTCCCATACAACAAACGTGTATTTTTTTGGCGCTTTTATAGATAATGGTACGGAACCCTTCGTGCGCGAGTCCGACTCGCACTTGGGCGATTTTTTTGCTCGTTTTGCTCCATATTGATAACGGCAACAAGTAGACGCTTGAAATATTCACAGAATATTTTGTTATATATTCACTTTAAGAATAAATAATTAAATTAAAATAAAACAAATATGTAAGGGGGGTTCCCATACAACAAACGTGATTTTTTGCCGTTTTTATAGATAATGGTACGGAACCCTTCGTGTGCTAGTTCGACTCGCACTTGGCCGATTTTTTATTTATACAATACTAAGGTGACAAATAAACATAAGGCTGCCTGGTATGCAGTTACCGTAGCCGTGGAAACTAGCAACAGTAGAGGACCCTTTAAAAACCTCTTCAAGCCTTATTTGATGAACCTCATGCTATTGTCTCCATGGAAATCCTCGGGAGGGGCTTCATTCTACAATTTAATAGTTCTCGATAGAAAACTTTTTTTGAAATCGCACAATACGATACGAATACCATTGCGGTTTTAGTGTTCGAGGATCCGCTCTGCTACCAGGTTCGTCAATGCACCAAGACTCGTAGGTTCGATTTCCACAGCGGACAAACATTTGTGTTCATGAAAATGTCTGTTTATCTTGATCTGGGAATTTTTCAGAGTCTTATGGTGCATCAAAGAACCCCACTGGGGGAGGAGATCTACCTCATTGGAGGCTATAGACAATTAACAATTCGTGTATGGTTTCCATCAGCTAGATCGTATGCTTGTATGCCTCCCGATATTCTTTAAAAAAAAAACATTTTAGTCAATGTAGGTACCCTTAAAATATATTTATATTTTGAGGCTCCATCGGATACAAATCTATAAAGTTTTGCCTAGTCATAGACGGGTGGATGTCGGAAGACATGGCATTACAATAGTGTTTCCAGCCATCCGATTTTTTTTCTTTAATAGGTGTATATTACCTTCTTTTATTTTCTTTTCTGAATGGTTTGTATGCATTCGTTGTCCTATCATATTGATATGGTATGCGAACAGATTTTAACTAGTAACACCAGCTGATTAAAAGACGAGATATGTACATACTACCGATTTTGAATCGGCAGTCTACGAGATTAATACAAGTGGTTTAAAAATGTTAAA
The DNA here is from genome assembly GCA_947507595.1 of Pyralis farinalis. Taxonomy (NCBI): domain Eukaryota; kingdom Metazoa; phylum Arthropoda; class Insecta; order Lepidoptera; family Pyralidae; genus Pyralis; species Pyralis farinalis. The sequence continues at coordinate 11,180,854 of OX382271.1, read as the reverse complement.
TGGTTGTCGTAAAACATATAATCTGGCTGTGATAACCTTCCGTAAATATTATTGTCTATAGTTAGTCAGTACACGATCTTTAATTAACTTTAAAATGAGGAGGATCTTTTTTCGCCATAGAATATATATTTTTTCTCTTTGGTCATGATAGGTCAGCTCAGTCCTCCTCGTTTGCTATATCCTTTCACCTTTGTATATCTATTTCGTCATTCGGAAGTAAATATCCGGACATAACTAGACAAAGTAACTACGTCTAGTTACCTTTGCATTTAATAATATCAGTGTGATGCTAAGAGTTTAGCTGTATAAGATTCAAGTCAAACCACACATGGAATATCGTTCTCACCTTTGGGCGGTGAAAATGTTGACAATCTTAAGCTTACAAACGACGTTGAGCTCTGTAGTGCAAGGAGGAGCTTAGTATCCCTTTGTATGTAAGTTAACAGTAGCAATTAGTAGCTTTGTTTATGTGTTGAAAGGATCCAGTACCTTATTATTCCTTTGTTATTCTATCTATATCCTTTATTATATCTATTAACCAACGTAGTGCTTTTGCAATCGCAACACTTCGCGAACACTAAGTTGCAGAGTTAATACCTTGCTGAATATTTCCCAAGGAAAGTGTTATATAGAATAATAAATTCCATAAATATAGATCATTGGACAAGGAATACAAACAAAAAAGTACTGCGCAAAGAACAGACTAATATAACTAGTACTAGGCCATAAATACAGTTACATAGAAACTTTTCTTTTTTTCAACTCTTTAATTATTTAAAATGTTGAACGCGTTTATTATGTTAAAAAATTCTTTCGATTTCCCGCCGCTTCAAATATTATATCTATTATATCTATCAAATTACAGTATGGAATGGGGTATTAATGAAAATAGAATTGCAGTGATTGCCTTGCACAAAGTGGGTATGGAGCTATCGGTTATATTTAAGACACTTCAAAAGCTTGGTATTACCCGTATGTTCGTATATCATATTACAGACAGATATACCGACACTTCCTCTGGTGACCATGAAAGATCGGATCCAACAAGATTCTGTAACCATTCACAAGGCACGAAGTACCCAAGCCTGGCTCGAAACAAACGTTTCGGAATTTATAAGAGCTGAAGACTGGCCTACATCTAGCCCAGATCTGAACCCCTCAGACTACAAATTCGGATCAGTTTAGAGGAATTGGCCTCCTCGAAATGACACGCCGATATTGCGTCTCTTAAGAAATCTCTAGAGTAAACAGTGCCTAAATTTCCCGTGGAAACAGTCCGTAAATCCATAGATTCGTGGCCAGACAGATTAAAGGCCTGTATCAAAGCGAAAGGTGGTCATTTCGAATAGAATCATATTTTTATTTTTTACTGAGACTTCCATAAATATGTACATATAAGTTTTATTAATATTACATTACTTCATAAAAAAATAAATGCATATTCATTTGTAACAGAAATTATAGCCGGACTAGGTATTACTACTACTCGTATTATCTTCGCGGTAAGTCCCTTGCGGGATAGAGAATTGAGCGCCACATGAATCAGTCCTAACACACCTCGCTTGGTTTTTTAGCTCTTTTAAAGCACGCTCGCCGGTTCCTAGGTTTCCTGACATCACCGACCAATTTGGTCATGGTCTAATAACATACAACTATTTTGGTCGTGGTAGGTGAGTCTTGGCGTTCCTCGGCTCCTACGTCATTCTACTTTTGCGTTGTATATCGGTTTCGTAATTCTTTCCTATTACATTACGTACATTATATCTACATTTCTGAACAAGCGGAGCATGCATTTTCTTATCTTAATGCCATTTATCTGAAAAAGAGTAATGGTGTTAAGATAAGAAAATTGGCGAATATACTGATCTTAACACGGAGCGACTGCTGTCAGACATCCACAACTCTGAGGAAAAGGCAATCCTTTTTTAGTTTATGCCGCTCGTTTTTTTAAATATAATTCCTTGAACGTGCGAGTTTCCTCCCAATGTTTTCCTTCAGCGTCTATCATGTGGTAATTACAAACATATACATAAATCCTAAAATAGTAATTTAGCGGTACATACCAGGATCCGTACAAAAACAGTCGATCCTGGCTCGAATCCTAGTGTGGGTTACCGTAACTTCGGACTTATCCGCGTTAACAATACTCTCACTCGTACCTTGCCACACCTGCTGCACAATAACTCCTCAGGATTTGACTGACTGGCTGCTAACTTTACTAACTCACAGAAATACATCCATCAAGGGAGTTGTTATTTGGATGTAATCTTCTGTGAGGCAGAGGTACCTCTTCCCCAGACGCGCTGCTTTGATGTCCCCTCCCATCTTAACTTAATGACTGGTACCTATAAAAAACAGCTATGATCAACGGCTTAATGTGCCCTTCATGTACGCAGAAACTCGAGAAGACTAAACCCATCTCAGACAGGATGCGACGGTCACTGCTTAACTTGGGCGTTTGATTAGACTGACATGTGTATTGACGCCATTGAGCTCCTCTTTTTTGAATTCTTGCGAATCATCGAGTTCACTAACGAGCTCCTGAGGAGGTCTTACATTAGAAATGAGGGTGACAACATATTAGCAACCCTTCTATAGTAAGCGACCCGACATATACTTTTTTGTCATCCGACGTAATAAACAAAAAACACCAGAGTTTATTACCTGTCTTACTTTAACTAACGACATTTTGTTAATAGTTCCTTGGTAACTCTGGCTTAGCCTAGCTGGAAAATAATTACGCGGTCTTAAGTATTAGCTAAAGTTAATTAGTGGAAGTGCCAGCTGTGACAGAGAACTTACGGTACTGCCGACAAAGTAATGTCCTTTGTTTGTATTTCCGGTAAGTTCTCATTTCGAAAGGGTATTTTTGTTGTACTTGCTACTCGTAGATGCAGTGCAGGGGTATTGGGACTAGTGTTCGTCCTAATGGTCGAAATTCGACCATAATCATGATTGAAAATTTAAGGAAATCTACATGAATTTTTTTTTCCAATATTTTCCTACTATTTCCATATTTTTATATTTTTATTATTATCTCGTTTTTAAAACCCATTGGTACTGGCAGGGTCCCGTACCTAAACCTAAGGATTTGGCGAAGATATTGATTTTAGATGGAGAAACTACCGTTTCCGATACGGTCTTCCAAACATGTATTTCAAAATATAATCTCTTGGATGTACGGATTTCCTGACGTTGTTTTCCTTCACCGCCGAGCAAGTGATAATTACAAATATGTACAGAAATCTGAAAATACGGATTTAGTAGTACATGCCCAAATTTAAACCGGGGAAGTCCATGGGCCGGATTTTTATCCACTGCTCTCTAGACACTAAAGTTAAATAATAGCTAAATAAACTATGTAGCTAAATAACTACATAAATCGGTTGCTGAACCGATTTATAATAATAATAAGTGGTTGGGTCACGCCGGTCTTAAAATATTCCTTCGCCATAATTAAGTGGACTCAGGCTTAACTTGACTCTATTGACCGAAAAGTCCGAACAGTATTGACTGCACACCGTATGCATCATCGACGATCATCAGTAATGAGGTTATATATCCAACGAAAATGTGGAGTTCGAGGCTTTTTGAACGCCATACCCTACATAATCGGGAGATATGTAACCTCAGGGAATATTTCTCAACTACTGAAGCGAAGATACATTGGGATGTGGGTCATGGATTTACTCCTTTATCTTTGGTTAAAGATAACTGGCGTAGACATGCAATATTAAGTCGCAGGTCTATATGCCAAAGTAAGGAGCTACATGGACGTTTCAACATGGCCCAATATGGGCCTGATGTAGATACGTTGGCATCTATATCCTGGTTAAGTTTCGGAGACCTTTTTGGAGAAACTGAAGGTTTTGCCAGTGGAATTATGGACGAGCATATTAAGACGAATATCTACCGGAAATATGTCATGAAAGATGGCATGCTAGACATCTATCGCGTGTGCCATCTTCCTGGTGAATCTCTCAGACATGTTGTTTCCGGTTGTTCTCATCTTGCTAACGGCGAATATTTACACAACATACCTAACCAAGTAGCTGGAATTATCCACCAGCAACTTGTTTTGAGATATAGTCTTGTGGATAATGAGGTACCATATTATAGGTATATGACCAAACCAGTTCTCGATAATGACCATACCATATTATACTGGGATCGATCTATTATCACCGATAGGACTGTTGTTGCCAATATGCCTGGCATTTTATTAATAGATGGATCGACGCGCCAAGTAATCATTGTTGACATCGCTATTCCACATGACGTTAATCTTGTGAAAGCTGAAAAAGATTAACAAACAAAATATCTTGATTTAGCTCACGAGATTACCGACATGTGGGATATCGATTCAACAATTATTATTGTTCCGATTGTTGTGTTTGCTAATGGCTTAATAGCCAAGAGCCTTGACCAACATCTGAAGAGGCTCGCGTTGGGAAGCTGGATTAAGGGCCAAGTACAGGAGGCAGTAAGTACTTCTTAACACGGCACGTATTGTGAATAGGTTTCTGTCTCTGTGACCTTGATCACTGATAGTTTGGACCTTGTTCCCGCTATCGAGGGGGAAAGCCGTTTCTTTTTTGTAATGATTATTTATAAATATGTCATTACAAAAAACATAAATATATTTAATGAGATTATAATTTAATAAATGACATAATAATTAGTTACTATTATTATAAATCGGTTGATAAACTGAGACAAAACGGTACTGAACTAGTTAAACGGGGGTGACACTAAAAGTTTTTAGAACTGGTCGGTAAGAAAAGTTACCAATAAAAAATTTAAGTAAGTTTCGAATAAACCACTCTTTAGGACTTCTCACTGCTGCGCTATTGACGAGTGACAATGTAAATTTTACGTTCTAGTATAAATTTTTTATGTGACGATTTTGATAGTACTTTGTAACATTAGTGCTAGTGAACTAATACAGTAAAAATCGTGCGAGTCGGACTCGCGCACGAAGGGTTCCGTACCACTATCTATAAAAAACGGCAAAAAAATCACGTTTGTTGTATTGGAATATTTGTTTTATTTTAATTTAATTGGCCCCCCTTAAATATTTGTTTTATTTTGATTTAATTATTTATTCTTAAAGTGAATATATAACTAAATATTCTGTGAATATTTCAAGCGTCTACCTGTTGCCGTTATCAATATCGAGCAAAAACGAGCAAAAAAATCACGTTTGTTGTATGGGAGCCCCCTTAAATATTTATTTTATTCTATATTTTAGTATTTGTTGTTATAGCGGCAGCAGAAATACATCATCTGTGAAAATTTCAACTGTCTAACTGTCACGGTTCATGCGATAGAGCCTGGTGACAGACGGACGGACGGACGGACGCGGACGGACGGACGGACAGTGGAGTCTCAGTAATAGGGTTCCGTTTTACTCTTTGGGTACGGAACCCTAAAAAAGAAAAGTAAAGTGCAAGTCGGACTCGCGAACCGAAGATTCCGTACAAGCTTGTAATTATGTAAATAGTTTGTCCGTCACGGGAATCGAGTTTGTAAATTTTCTTTTTGTTTTATCCTATTATGTTGAAAGTTCTCCCTCAAAGTCTCCGACGTGTATAATTACAATATCTATAACTTCACACTAAATCTCTTGCGGGGTAGGCAGAGAGAACCGAGCGCCACGTGACACGATTCTTACATACCTCACTCGCTTCTTTAACATTCATTGCTCTTCTCATGCACGTTCACCGGTTTCTAGGGCTTCTGACATCACCTTCTGTCAGAACACGACAATAAAATAACATTACAATATTATAATATAAAATTGAAAGTTAGTAATTAAACGTATTTTTTTAACCTCAACCACTTTTAAGTGGTGACCGAAAAAGGAATAAATGGTACCGGTAATGGTTATTGTACATAAAAGTCTGAAAAAACGTTATCTATAATTGCATTAGTATCGGAAGCTGTATACGTAGATTGAATGTATAATAAATTTTTCATTTGTTTTACAAGTTGGCGGCAGTTTAAAAAGTGCCTGTCGTACGTCGTGCGGTTTTCTGTATGTGTGTGTATCTCCACATCACAGAATACCGCAGCAAAATAACAACTCCCTGGAGGGTTGTTGTGTTCCTGCATGTGAGTGAGATCACCAGTAAGCTCCTAAGGAGTTGCTTTATTAGCAGCATAGGTGGCATCGCGCAAGTGTTACTTAAAGTATTGGAAGCGTTCAGCTATGCTAACCGCTTCACATCAGGTGGGCAGTATGCTTGTATACATTCCGACGTTGGTGAAAAACCTTTGAAATGGTTTTAATTTCAAGGTTTTTGTTTATAAAAGTACTCGTAATAAATATGGGCAGAGTAGTAAATACGCGAGTATTAATATGTTGATTACTTTAAGATATTTAGACACTGAGAACTTATTAACTGCCCATTGTCGAAGCTGTTACTGTAATTACATCAAACCTTGTTGGTATTTAACTATTCATAATTCAAGCCTTTTTATGCTATTTTTGATAGAACGGATATGTGGGTGTGTTTTACAGCAGGTTATTTTTTATGTAACTTAACCCTGAATAGATCATTAAAAAAAATATGAAATTTGTATACATCGTTAAATGGGAAATCTCGCAATTTGTCATTAAGTAAAAAGCCATCAAACGTACATGGTAATATTCCTTTTTATCAAGCTGATGATATATAAGTATACGGCACAAAGAGAATTTAATGCGGGTTGTCACCTCGATATCTAATAAAAATATACTCATAAATAATATCATTACTCTGTAAAATGTATTACGGGGTTATGTGATCATACTTAAATAGCGACATTTGGCTGTCGCCATGAAAACTCCTTTTTAACACGCTGTTTCTGTAATATTGGCGAACATGCATAAACAGTATGCTAGTCGCATTTACAACTTCTCGTTTTGTATTAGACGGGAGTTTAAGAGGATAAAAATGAAAGGTTGGAAAGGTCCATCCACTGATAGTGTGCTGTAAATTAGCTATCGGAAAGATTTTGGCCAATCTCGTTGACACAGTAAACAAAGTTTCCAAATTACTTCAGCGTTAAACATCTTGCGATAGCGTACAAAAAGTAAACCATCTAGAGAGCCGTTAGTAATAATATTATATTACAGGTATCTTCACCAAATCCTTAGGCCTGGCCTGGATAGTAGTAGAGCCCAGCAATCCTAATGGATTAAGAAACGAAATAACATTAGGAAAAAGGTTATATTATAGGCGTAAGGTCTATCAATCTTTCAATCAAAGTACTTTCTCAACGCTGCGCATTAAATAATTTCTGTACCACCATTATTTCTTTTGTTTTCATTATCATCGTAATAAATTTAGTCAAAATTAGTCATTTTAACTTTTTCAGGAACGCCGTTCTTATATGAAATCTATATGTTTTCTGTGTGTGCGTTTGTCTGTGTATGTGTGTGTGTGTCTCTGTCGCTTTTTCTCGAATATTCGAATTTTGACTTCAAATTCGGATTGAGCATAAAAAGTAGAATAGGAATGTCTGAAAAACCAACCTCCTATCTCTTAAGGAACATGGTCAAAATGGCCGACAAAGTTAAAAAAAAAAAAAATACATTGTTATATAATTGACGAGCCAGGTGTTCCTGTGGCAATGCAAGCTTGCGCATACTCAACTGGCTTTCTTTGGTAATATTGTATTTTTTCCTAAAAGACAAAATTTGATCCAAATCATTAGAGCCATTCAGAGATACAGGCGCTAAATATGTCAATTATTATATACTACTACTGTATATAATGACCTGAAGATGATGATTATAACCGTTTCCAAGTTACACGAGATATTTTGAAAAAAAAATGTTTAAAACGACAGTGCTATACGTGGGCTTCGAACCGGGACTTATTGGTACCCTATAAGATAGACTGTACTCATACAAGGCGAACACATGCGTAATAATAATCGTCCGTCCTCCGTCCTTCTTCTATAATAGCCCAGTACTAAACATCCATCTAGATCTCATTATAATAGCACAATCATTTCGCACACATTCGCAATAGTCCCAATGCCTGTCGAGACCTACTCATGGATATATTGTTCCATCGATATTCCCAGGAGCGTGTAACGGCGTGTGTACAACATTACACGCTTGTATTATCAATTTCTTCAAATGTGCCTCTACGCCTTGGATCCATAACCCCGCGCGCGCCTATTAAATGAAGTTCATAAATCATAATGAGAAATAACCGACATTAATGTTTTAACGTGATCCGCAGGTTTTATGTTTTTATTGTGTAAAATCGCATTATTCTAGGAATTATATGTATGTATATAAATCTCATTTCTATACAAAAGTTTATCTAAATCGTTTCGAAAAATTCAAGCCGTTTCCGAGATACGCAAATCATATAATAATATATACATATACAAGAATCGTTTGCTTTAATATTGTTATAAGATAGGATTTCATAACTACAACATACTACCTACATTCAAAACGAAGTTATTTATATCTCTATTCAACTGAGGTAGATTTTAGAGCACACTCTCATGTGATGCTCAATTGGGGATTGAAATTGTATGTGTAACTTTTTCGAATTTGGGTACAACTCATTTTTACATGAAGATATACTTCTTGTTTGGTTAGTAACTTGTTCGACAAATGAAACTTCCCTAACTTGCTTATAGTTGTTTCCGATATTCATTTCGTGACAAATTTTCTAGATTTGTGACTGATTTCCTACATGACAACATGACAACATCATTACTTAAGGAAATAGTCGAACAGCCTTTTCTCAGGTCATTTTTATTCAATCTGTACAAAGTTAATTTGGATTTCTTAAAACTATATGCGTTTCTTCAATTCAAGTCAATAAATGGTTCGGTGCCATAAGTATTAGAAATAACTATTTTCTTACGAATATATATGTAATAAAATAGTTATTTCAAGTCGAAACTATTACAACGTTCGTTTAATGCCTTCTCGAGGAAGCTTCAACTTTTTTTTGTTTAAGTGAAATGGAGGATATATGTTAGGAAATAGGCAATTGGTTACTGTAACATATCAGGAGCAATTTGTATTGGCGAGCGTGCTTGAAAAGAGCTATGAATTTAAAACAAGCGAGTATGGTGTGTAATGACTGGGTCATGTGGTGCTCGGTCCTCTTTGTAACGCAGGGGACTCGGGTTGAAGTTATAGATACTCATATAAAACCTACGAAAAAGTCAAATTTATATTTTATCATGATAAGTATAATAATAAGAGAAATTAAGAAATATTATATAATAAATAATATAATTATAAATTGTAAAATACAAAAATATAGAAGACCCCGAATAAGATAAATCGGACCGACGGAATAGGATCGTACTATTATAAGTTGTTTATTGATATGATAGTCCGATTTAGCGTTTGGGTATCCTATACAGTAAGCGTACTTACCAGGCTACTGGTAAAACTATTATATTTCTGTAATACAAGTATCTTATAATTTTATTAATTATATTTTAAGACGAAACAAAAATGGCGCTCACGTTTTTTACTTTTCTATGCAGTAAATATATGCGGTACATAGATAAAAAGTAGACTCTCGTTAATACGGTTCTCGTTTTGCACTTCCGAAATAGAATTCTGAAATCGATAGAATATTTATCGGGTTCGTTCATTAAAAATTCTATTTACGATTCCGAACGCTATACTAAACGTGAATTTTTACGCCCTGTGTATATATGTAGTGTTAATATTGAGATGATAAAACGTTAGTGTTCCAATAACACCGTAGTGCAGCTGCTCGTAGCACATAAACCTGGCTTTATAAAAGGCACTAGCTGAGTCACCAAACGATGTACCGATATTGAACGGCTGTGACACTCCCTGATGACATACCTTCTTGTTTTTATTACCCCAGTCGACACTACTACACGTTCGTTTAATGCCCTGTCGGGGAAAGCTCTAGCGTTTTTTGATAAACGTGAAATTGAGGACATATATGTTAGCAAGTAGGCAGTAGGTTCATATGGAGCTAGCTTTCTTTTATACCAGTAAGGTAACAATAAAGCGTATAGGCTGCCTGATTGTAAGTACTCTTGCTTTACTGATCCTGCAACAAGCTTCTCACGCCATTCTTGAAGATGGCGTTCCTCAAGAAAGGCATGAGAAGATTTTTACAGGATCTGTAATCTAGAGAATCTAACTTTGCGGGCTTCACTTGCAACTATAAGTAGTGTAAATGAATTAACGTATTTTTAAAACGGTTTAGATATGATCAAAGAATATTAAGGTTTCTTTAGATTGAGCAGTGATAGTCCAATGGATAAAAATCCTGCCTGTTGACCAAATGGTGCCCGGTTTGAATCCTAGCATCTACAACTAAATTCGTGTTGTCGGATTTATGTGCATATTTGTAATTATCGCTTGTCCGATCGTGAGGAAACCGGCGCATCCAAGAAGTTATATTTCGAAAGTCGTGTGACCTAACCGAAGAAAATTCTGTTTTTCCCTCGGAGTTATGGATGTCTGACGACAATTCCTCCATTGAAATTCAGCTTCTTTGCTAAATCCTTAAGCTTACGTAGCAGATCCCACCAATTCTAATGGATTAGGAAACGGAATAACGCTAAAAAGGTTTCTTTAGGTCTTTCTTCAGGGCTGCGCAAATTCTAATAGATTAGGAAACTGGATAACGCTAAGAAGGAAAAGGTTTTTTAGGTCGGTCTTTATGTCTGAAAAATAATTAGGTATTCCAATTTAATATTGCATAGGAATGGTTTGTTATAATGTAGAAACTATACGCGATTTTCCTTAACAGCTTTATCACAATGTGAAAATCTTAGAAAAAACGTAATGGCGCTTGTTTTAGGTGCATATTTAGGTACAGTCGGCTTCCGCACTCCTAGTAACGCTTTCTAGTATTTTATTTAGTTGAATTTATAGGAAAAATATTCTCTTGGTAGCGCCTATATCTACTCAGACTAATCTAGTGCAGCCATGTGTTAAGATAACATTTATCTATAAATGAAACTAAAATAAGAAAGATAGAGCAGTACGCCGCCTCAGATAAAGTTCAAGCTGACTGAACTTATCTTGCATTGGTAATTCGTTTGAGAGCAACTTAAATAGCGATTATTCTGTACAGCTATTGGTAAAGGGGAAGAACATCAGAATCAGCGAAAAATAAAGACAATAAATATCTTTGCAGCTGGAATGAGCAAGGGTTCGAAACATGGCGTCCGAAAAGTTACATCAACTCGAAGATATATCGAAGGTTCATTGAATAAAATGTCGGATAGTTGGGACGGGTCCAAGCAACCCTTTATTATCATGTTGGGACTGATGTAGGCCGATAACATGGCGTCCCTCCTCCCCCATTAGACGGATACCTAGTGTTTGCGTAGCCAACTTTTGCCTTTTTGCTTACCATCATTATGAGCGGAGTGATATCGTTAGTTAATTTGTTTTACGTATATGTTGAGCGCAGATTCAGCGAAAACATGATAAGTACAGCTATGTGATTTGCGAATTGCTATCATTAATAATCGGAAATTCGGACGCAACTACCTAAAGTTGCGAAGTTAGCGTAATATGAATGAAGTCAATAACTAAGTGTACGTTTGAGCAAAAATGTGTGCTTAGCCAAATCTTGCAAAGTATTATACAAATTCGAACTTTCAATCTCGATTTTTGTTACAGTATTTGGTACATGATGAAAATAGAAGTACTTTAGAATGGAAAGTAAAATCTAGCAGGAATTATCTAAACCTGTAAATTTTTTATCATCTTACCGATTCAATCATAAAGATAAAAACATATGAGAAACGTATTTGTACTCTCCAAAGTAATGGTACCTATCTCATATGCCATGCTAAAAATATATTTTTTAATTTCGATTCCTTCCTATGTAAGAGATTATCTGTGAATACTCACTAATATTTATCTTCTCCTCGTGTCCAGATTCCTACTAAATGTATACGCATGATCCCCAGTCAGCAGCGGTGTTGATAGCTCTGGTGTCGTGGCATGCTCGTAAAAGAGGTGGCTCATTGTGACATATATCAATGTTACAGAAGAGTCCTTATCTGTCCATGTTTTGCATGAAACCTGAGCCTGTTAGATATGTGGTGTTAATGCGTCAGTTACAAGGCTGACGTACGTGAACCGACTACAGACCGGGAAATCATACTAACTAGCAAAAAATCACAGTATTAGTAGTACACAACATGTGCACTATACTCCCCATCCTGCCGATAGTGGCTTAGGTAGCTGTCGCTTCAGTAGATTAAAAAATCGGCCAAGTGCGAGTGGGACTCGCGCACGAAGGGTTCCGTACCATTATCTATAAAAAAGGCAAAAAAATAACGTTTGTTGTATGGGAGCCCCCTTAAATATTTATTTTATTCTATTTTTTAGTATTTGCTGTTATAGCGGCAACAGAAATACATCATCTGTGAAAATTTCAACTGTCTAACTATCACGGTTCATGAGATACAGCCTGGTGACACAGGGACGGACAGACGGACAGCGGAGACTCAGTAATAGGGTTCCGTTTTACCCTTTGGGTACGGAATCCTAAAAAGAGATGATTAGGTATCAGCACGCTATACTACGGATGACCTCTTTTTTATCTTCACGCGTGATCCTAAAGCTAATCATATCCTAGGCCGTAGATAGGTCAACTAACGCCACGTGACCATACCTAATTCGAGTACACCCTGCTGCGCAAGCTGGCCCGACGGAACCCGGTCTGTCTGTCTGAGACAAGTTGGGAGTCCACTACTGTTGTCTGACTATTAAGTAATATTAGCTCAAATAGTTTATAGCTACACCACATTGTGGAAATATGCCAATTGCTATTGACATTAGAGGATTTTTTCTCGGAATTAAACAGCGTTATTGGGTTTAATTATCGCCATAATCTTGGTATTTTAAGCATCAGCAAGCACTCGCTGAAACGGTTCAGAAGTCACGACGCCGCCATATGCACGGGATATTTGAGATGCTCCCTCGTGGAATCGAACCCTTGAGCGTTGGCGTCAAAATCGCGTTATTCACGATTGCGCCACTGAGCTCGTTACATTAGGTGGGCCGTATCCTAATATAGCGGTGAAACTAAAGCGCAGTCCAAATCGAGTTAAACTGAAATTACAGCAGTTTTATGTATGTATGTATGTATATCTTCACGCCAAGTCCCTTGCGCGGTAGGCAGAGAGAACCGAGCGCCATAAGACGCGGTCCTTTCATACTTCACTCGCTTCTGTGACATTCATAGCTCTTTTCATGCACGCTCGCCGGTTCCTGGGGCTTCTGACATTTTTATGTGATGATAGATTATGTCCCAGCCCGTCTGTTGAAGTACTTCCACCTCACAGAAAACTGCGGCCAAATAACAACTCCCTGAAGAGTTGTTGTGTTCCTGCGTGTGAGTGAGATCACCAGCAATCTCCTAAGGAGTTGCTATATTAGCAGCAGAAGTGGCATCGCGCGAGTGATATTCAATGTATTGAAAGCCGTCATAGAGTACGGTAACCGCTTTACATCAGGTGGACCGTATGCTTGTATGACTCCCGACGTTGCATAAAAAAATGTAATATAAATTAAGTCAAATTTCTAAGCTAAGCTTAGGAACCGGAAATATGATAATTTGAGAATTATGAAACGCGAACGTACAAATATTATATTTCAAATATATATTATTTTGATAAATCAATACGCCGACTTACCACATCAACCCTTACTCATCCCACTGAAGGGGTTTAGAGCATACTCCACCACGCTGCTCAAATGCAGATTGTCGGAGGCCAGTGTTTTCAAGCCGCCCGATGTCTACCGACTTAGCTTAACGACTGTCATCTATCGACAACAGCCGGGACCGACGGCTTAACGTGCCCTCCGAAGCTCTGAAAAACTCGAGATAGACATACATAGACACGGTAAGGTCGATGTTGCTTAACTCGCGTGTTTGGTTAGAATGACACGAGCAACGACGCCATCCAGCTCTCAAATATGCCGACTTAGTGATGTCTTTTTCTTTCCAGGACCTACGGAGATGTGACAACAACACTCAAGAACTTTAATGAAAAGTTACTACAATGTGTAAAAAAAGATAATATATTGTGATAATTTATGTGCTAGTAACAAAGTGAACAAGACTTTATAGTAAAAGTAATGGTGCAATGAACAATAATTGAATTGTGTGGGCGATGGTGGAGCTCCGGATACTGTCATGGCGGTTTTGGTTTCTATTCCTGTTTTACGCTTCAAAGCAAGGTTAGTATTTATATTCATACGGAGATAGAAACATAAATATGTGTAGGTATATTGCATTAAAATACCAGGCATATGTACGTATAAGGGGTCATCCGGATTCGGGTAATATATACAAAAAAAACACATTTTAAAGAGCAAAAATATATTTTTTAATAAAACAAACCCCAGCTGTAGCTTCTCACGCGTTATACGATCAATCTGAAGATTTCCTGAAAAGCACAATCGGTACAGCCGTTTTAAAGTCTATAGGAACATACATATGCACATCGAATTTTATATACATGATTTGCGCAAATAAATCTATCCCTTTACACAATGTAAAACAAATAAAATTATACTTAATGAAATAAAAGAAATAAAAAATAAAATGAGCCACGGCGGCGGTTGTGCCGGCGCGCAGCTCGGAACGGCTTTTGTTGTTTTGTAAGAATGACTAATGTGCACGGGCTTTAATATTTAATATGTATGACTATATTTTATTTTGATTAATTTTACCGCTTATAACTTTTACAGTTGTTAAAAGTAGTTAGTTTATATATACTTTGCTTTATATTTCTACATTGTAGTAACTTTATTAATAGAGTTTATATTTGAAGATAGGTAGCTGTTTATACATTGTTTTACATTTTGGAAGGCTTAAATAGAGCAATGATTTTCCCATGAACCCATATTTTCGGACAACCATATCTTCTCAAACTAATCAAAGTATGGTACTACGTCTATACGGGCGGCGTAACTTATTTATTATGTCATATTAGTCTAAATAATTAGTACCTAAGTTCATTTTATTGTATGAGTTTTGTGATAAAGAAATGTTTAAGTTTCAACTCCGATCGATTTTTGACTTCCGATTCGAAAACATTTATAATTTTGTAAATTAATTCTGTAATGTAAATTATAAAATTGTAATTACATTTAAACGCTACATCTTATATTTTCACAAATATTTAAAATTGATTTATATTAGGAGATATTAGGAACTACTTCAATTGTGATTGACGTTACTTGTTTTGTTCGAAAAAAGTGTCGTGAGTGGGGTAATGGTGGGACTAGTTGGGTAGTTTGTCACCGATTATTTTTAAGTCTGCACACCTTTTGGGCGGGATCATACTTTGTACTTAAACTACGGAAGTTGTTTCACTGTCAAATTAATAATAATAAAGGAAGGGATTCTCGTATTTGAGTAGTTTCTTTATACATCTTTATACAATATGGAGCATGGTGAACATATTGGCGGAATGACGCCGACACTATCTATCTACAACTTCACGCCAAATAGGCAGAGAGATTCGAGCGCCACGTGACTGGATCCTTACATACATCACTCACTTCTTTAATATTCATTGCCCTACTATACGCTGACACTACTATATATAAACTAATAAACATGTAAATGCCTTCTTGTTTTAAATAAATACCTTTACAAAACGCCCAGACTAAACTAACAGACGTGCTCAGCACACAAATGTTTATTGTGTGTGGCAATTACTAAAGTTAATTATTAAAGTAGCCTTTGCTAGTTTCTCGACATTTTTATAAAGTTAGTAAGCACTGGCAAAAAGTTACTTTAGATCTATAGAGCATCTGAGGAGATCATGGTGAATTGGTACCTATATTCAATCATAAGGTGTATGGTCCATATTATTGGAAAAATAAAGAATATTTAGGAGTATTATAATATAACTATAATTTAATAATATATTATTATTATAGCTTTAACAGGGATACCGCATTCTCACTAAATTTATTGTTAGCCGCAAACTGTAAATAATTAGCTTAAGAGAGTCCGCAATTACGCAAAATATATTGTCGGTTCAGTATAAATGAAAAGTTGATTTTTTTAAACAAATAAAGTGGCAAATAAGCATACAGGCTGCATGAAGATAAGCACTAACCGTAGCCTACGAACAGCTGGAACATCTGGAGCACCAAGAGCACTTAAAACAAATGGGTATGAGTATGCCAGAGAGAGCGTGAAAGTAGAATAAATGCTATCGAGAGACCAAGACACACCTGCAATAAACAAATTGCTTGTGTTTAATCAGAACGTGACATCAGGTGTCCTAGGAACCGGCGAACGAGAGTGAAAAGAGCTATGAATATTAAAGAAGCGAGTGAAGTGTCCGGGACCGCGTCTAATGGCGCTAGGTTCTCTCTGCCTGCCTCACAAGGGAGGATGAATCGTCGTCGGCCGAATCAACCATTGTAAAACGAGGCTGTAGGTAACATATCGAATAACGCCTAGGAACACAAATCGTTATACAATCTGTAGAACACACAACGGGAAGCAAAATGTCTCCTTAAACTAATGGGCTCAATATTGAGTGTTAGCTTAGGATCATCGACAATTTTCAAAGGTCGTCTTTGCACTGAATTACAAGGTCTCAGCTGGTAGTCATATATATATATATATGTTTCTATTCATATATGAACATGTAAATTCGTATATAAATATGTATGAGGGTCGGTACCAAGTGCGTACACGCCGCAACAAACCTGTGTATTGCAATTCTGTGCTGGACCTAATCCGCGCGTCGGTTGGTCAGTGCAGTTTAGGACTGACGTGCGGATTAGGGCGTTCCCGTCTCTCTGCCTACCCCGCAAGGGACCTGACGTGAAGATATACGTACATACGAATATTAATGGAAAATCAATAAAATATTTAATTAGTGAATAGATTCAGGCGTCAAATTGTATGTACATGTTTGATCTAACCTGCTCAATGTGCTCCCGCCACCAACTAGTTCATACGAAATAACGTTGGCTGGCACCCACTCGCCACCATTAGTAGATGCATGCCGTCACTACCTCAGCTGCTCTGGTTGTCTCTGCCTCGGCCGCTCCGATTGTCTCTGCCTCGGCTTCTGCGGTCGTACTCGCCATTGCTCGCCATCTGGAACAGGAAACGCATGCACCCGCTACCGTGTTATGGCTGCCCTGGTCGTCTCAGTCGACCAGGGCGGGACTAATTAGTGGTGGAAGTACATAAAGCAAGTTGCTTCAAATTGTATTTAAATACGAGACGCGTCAGCATCTTACATGTACATTTTGGTATGAGTCTCAAGTACCGCGATAAACATCAACTGCTTAGAAGATACTGCGTACAATCACGCACCCAATAAGACAAACTTATAGCTGTACATTTATAATATGATGGTCGACTTCGATGGCTAAAATATGCATCAGTCTAACCGAAAACACAAGTTAAACACCGTTGACCGCAGCCTATGTACGAGTAGAATTATTCATTTCGTGTTCTAACGTCAGAGTGCACGGTAAACTATCAATCTCGTCTGTTTTCGGTTATAGTTGTTAAGTAAAGAGAGATAAGGCTGACTGGCAAACTACCCCCACCTGATAGAAAATCACAGTCAAATAAAAACACTCTGGAGGATAGTTATGTTTCTATAAATATGTGAGGTTACGAATAAACACTAAACTTGAGTGTTCGCTGTGAGCAACGCACGAGCGATACTTCCTGTATTGCAAACATTCAGAGGCTAGGGTATCTATTTCACTACGTAAGCTCAAGAATCGGGAAATATACTGAATTTACATAGAATGTCAGTCGTCAAACATTCACAACTCAGAGGAAAAATCAAACCTTTCCTTTTAGGTTAGGTCATTCGTCTATCGAAATACATTTTTTGAACTGGCGGGTTTCCTCGCGATGGGTTGCTGCGCCTTGGAGCAAGTTACAATAACAATTATGTACATAAATCTGAAAACACGAATTTAGTATACATACCAACATTCGATCCGGGGATTAGCCGGTCAAAAGGCGGATTCTTTATCCACTAATACTCCTAAATGTCTGGCAATGTTGTATAGCTGAAAAGTGTCGTAGCAATGTCCAACACAATAAAAGCGTAGACCGTAGAGGCTACATAAATCGTAGCGTAGCTACGAATGGTATAGTTTTAAAAGTTATGAAATACCTGTCTACGTAATACCGTGCCGTAGCTGTAGAGCAAATTTTGCATAGCAGGTGAAAACGTGGAGAAGGGTAAAGTTCACATAGTTATCGTAGAGTAATTGAGTCGAGTAGTTGTAAAATGGTTAGAGAACTGGCGAATGTTTTTCACATACTTTAGTCAAATTAAATTACAGTATATTCTTCGCGCGAATATGATGATCTGGCTGTGGCAGTGCGGAAAGTTGGCAAGTAGTAAAGTATATTCTAGTGAAACAAACAAACGTTGCCCTGTCCGAAAATAAATCTTAGAAACCGATTGCAGCACCACCTGATGGGTCCAATTGTGAATCTATACATTCCAGGGTCCACACATTTGTGTGTAACATATAAACTTATGTTATTAGGGATACATCTTGTCTGTATATTTGACCAATACTAAACAGTATTTCTGTCCATGTTATACGCATCACTCAAATACTACTGATTTGGAGGAAATTATACCCAGCCATAACTTATACACAACCATGATGACTTAGATACGACTTATGTATGTTTGTCTTGGTCTGAGTATTTTCATGAGAGACAGGTGCCATACAAGCAGCCCTACTGGGGAAGTAGCTCCTAACAAAAAAATCACTGCTGAATAAGAACTCCCTGGAGAGTTGTTGTATTCCTGCGAGTGAGTGGAGGGTACCAGTAAGCTCTTAAGGAGCTGATCTGTAAGCAGCAGGGGTGGCAACGAACGAGCCACACTTTCTGTTATTTTTCCAAGCTTTCATAAACTACAATAATCACTTTACATCATGTGAGCCGTATGCTTCTATGACCCCACGTTGCATAAAAACGAACCTTAGAACGTTAATTTTTGCTATAAGTTATTGTATTAATTACGAAATTATGTAAAATCTTTGTCAACAAGTTATCATACAACGAATTGTTAAAATAGCTAAACGTACCCAAATACCTAATAACATACCCGAATATAAATTACCGCCTATTTTCAATATGAAGTATAATTACCTAGGCTATGGATTTATGTTCTATTGCATGTCGCTAACTTTATTATTAAGTGTGTGAAACAACCATTATATTATATACATTTGCACACTATATTTAATGCAATGAAAAAATAAATCATTACACTACGATTGTTATCTGTACATATTGTCACGTACCACTTGTTCAATCGAAGCATATTCAGTTTATACACAATGCATAATATAAAGTGCTGAACTGCTTTGGTGTATGTTTAGTGCATAGCTCTAATCAATAATCTTATCTATTTATCTTTATATTAAGTTTTGCTACTTTAAATACACACATCAAAAGTGTCTAGGGATCAACATATATTTTTGCAATAACTTTTCTCCTGATTGATATTAATTAAAATTTTCTTTAAGGATTCATCAAATAAAGTGTTTTCGTTTGTCTACAGTAACGATAAACTAAGTCACCTTTGCATTAATAAAGAAATTTGCCATTTTCATAATAAAGGGATTTTTGACATTTGAACCACTAACATTAAAGTTCGAAAAAAAGACTGAAATAACAGTTTTCTTTAAAATTTTATTGGGTAACTTAAACAATTAATAACCCTTGTTTCTACCGCGAACACTAACAACACAAGAACATCGGTTTGGCATACTCAAAATGAGTTCATCCAAATCACGCTGTGGAATGGCCGCCCATGTTCGTTGCAACAACAAAAAAAGGTCTTCTTGCGATTGGTTACCCTCCATATTCGGCAGAGCTCTTCTCTGTAGCATATCCCATGCATGCTCAATCGGGTTCAAGTCTGGCGACTGAGCAGGCCAGGGCATGACATTGATGTTAGCTGCGGCGAGAGTCTGTCTTACAACTCTTGCGGTGTGCGGTCGTGCATTATCATGCATTAACTGAAATAAGGGACCAATTTGCACTTGTAGAGGAACGATGACGTCTGATACAATCGTCTCAGCATAAATTTGAGCGTTGAGGTTGCCTCTGATCCAAATCAACTCAGTTCTTCCGCCGATCCAAATACCCGCCCATACCATGATGGTTCCACCACTATAAGGATGGACTTCCTGGCAGGATTTTAATCGCTGTTGGCGTCCAGGGGTTCTCCAGTGTCGTATACGTTTATATATTTTATATATTTTTTTATTACAAAGCCACATCTCAATCTCAAGAAATCCGCATAAAAATGCTTGATCCCTAGACACTTTTGATGTGTGTAGTATGTGAAGTATAAGCTCGCTTAATGTGGTTCGCAGGTAAACATTGACATTTCTCACAATACAATAAATACTGCTTTGCTGTTAAAGATTAACTCCGCAGTTGTTTGTTGGTAACCTCACTTACTCGTAAGAATACACAACCTTGATAGTCTTTACTTGGTCACGGTCCTCTATAGGGTACTTCCTCAGTGGGACTCAATGATACTTAAATATGGATGTGCCCTATTTCTCTCAGTCACCAGTTTGCAGGGTGCGACTAAGACAAGTGAATATGGTTTTATGTATAAAGTTATTATTGAGCCTGTACACACAATTTTTATCAGTTTATAAAATGTATATACTACTATCCTCCTCCTCCTAGCGTCGATTTTCTCAACGAGGAAAGATCGTGACTACCTCGTATGAAAAGTTTGTTGTGTATTACTTGGCGCCATTCATTTCTGTTTGCAAGGCTGCAGACAGAAATGAATGGCGTCAAATAATACGCAGGCATCTGCAGAGCATCGCGACCTGTGTTATCGAGAGTAGTGTGGATCTGGTCAGACCGACCATATCGGACTTCTGCCTTGGAGTCTTTCCTCTTCCAATTTGCCAATTACTATTAACTTTTCTAGATCGGCACTCTTCTTCCTGGCGTCGATTTTGCAGGTGCTGAGTAGGCTTACTACCATCTGCCTGTGCAGAATATTAGCATGCTTTGGTCACATTGTTATCGAGAGTAGTGTGGATCTGGTCAGACCGACCATATCGGACTTCTGCCTTGGAGTCTTTCCCCTTCCACTTTGCCAATTACTATTAACTTTTCTAGATTGGCACTCTTCTTCCTGGCAATGTGACCAAAGCATGCTAATATTCTGCCCAGGCAGATGGTAGTAAGCCTAGTCAGCACCTGCAAAATCGACACATTGGTGCATTTAGGGAACACATAGCATCTTTCGCCAGCACGAAATTTTAAAAGTATCTATGCGGTCCCGGTCGGCTTTTCTCAACGACCATATCTCTGCAGCGTACTGAAATATGGAGAACACTAGGGTATGCACTAGATTGTTCTTAGTTTTGAGGCAGTATACTTTGTAACTGCGCCATGGGTTCATTCGCTATCCCAATCCTTCTTCGTACCTCATGTCCGCATGAGTAATAACTAATGCTTGAGCCAAAGTATATAAATTTGTCCACCATTACTAAGTCAAGTATCTCAATGAGCTCAAGTTTCCCTGCGCAATCTATGACCATGATCTTGATTTTAGACCTATTTGTCGAAAGAACCAGTTCTCGGCTTATGCGCTCCATCCTATTAAAAAAAAGTGATAATTTCCGCAACATTGGCCACTAGCTATTGACGAGCTCGGTAGCGCAGTGGTGAAACGCGCTGTTATACTACTTTGACACCAACGCTCGTGGGTTCGATTCCCACACAGTATAAACATTTGTGTGCATGAACATGTCTGTTTGTATTAGTCTGGGTGTTTTCTATGTATAATAAGTATGTATTTACAAAAAAAAATGTATTTACGTATGTTTATCAGTTGTCTAGTACCCATAACACAAGCTTCGCTTACTTTGGGGCTAGGTGGCGTTGTGTAATTTGTCCGACAATATATATTTATATATTTATTAAGGCGGTATAATCTACATCTTTCAATTACAAATTTTGAGCCCATCGACGGCGATACCATCACAGCATCAATCAACCAACCATTACAGGCTCGTTTTTCTATGTATTCACCGTATATATTGAAAAATATGGATGAGAGGATACGGCCATGTCGGACTCCTCTTTCAAAACATTATTTCATGTCGTTTCTTCAATTATTACTATGCCTTATGCCATATTATTACATAGTGACTACAGTAGTGCAGTTAATAATTACACCCAGTTCTGACAAGACTCATCATGTACAGCTCCAATCGACATAATCGAAAGCCTTGCTATAATCGACAAAGCACATTGTAACATGTGTGTCGAACTCGTTGCAATTTTTCAATTTGTTTTAAATTCAGTATTTGTACACTGGGGTCCTTTCATTTTACAAAACCGGTCTGTTCTTGTGGTATCTGCAAGGTAGTATCCGGTATTTTATTATATGCAGTAGGTCTTTGCTTGCATGGGAAATTAGAGCGAGTGTGCGATAATTATATAAAACTATATGTATATCTTCACACCAAGTCCCTTGCGGGGTAGGCAGAGAGAACCGAGCGCCATAAAACTATACTTATAGAATAATTGGATAGATTCAGTGATTCGATTAAATCATCGAAACGAAGAGGAAGCGTGAGATAGGGAGTCTTCATTTAACCGAAAGTATTCACCACTGCACTGGGAGATGTTTTTAAGTTTTTAGACTGGATATTTTTTTTATACCACTAAGGTAAGGGTGGCAATCAAGCATACGGCCTGCCTGATGGTAAACAGTCACCGTAGCCTATGGACATTTGCAACACCAGGGGTGTCTCTCATGCGTTGCCGACCCTCTAAAAATCTTTTCAGGCATTTCTTGAAGAACTCCATGCTGTTTGTTTGAGAGTTCTCGGGAGAAAACTTCTCTGGAATCGCACAGTACAGTCGGCGAGCGATGCAGTTATAAAAAGTAGCTGTCGGCATCATTTCGAACAACTTTACAGAACACAACCGGTTGTGCAATCGGTAGAATACACAAAGGGAGGCAAAATATCGCCTTAAACTTAAGGGTCCAATACCGTGTGTAAGCTTAGGATTGTCGACAATTCTCACAGCTCGTCTCTGAATCGAATCACACGGTCCAGGCTGGTATCCCGGTGCTCCCGCCCAAAGGTGACTGCAGTACTCCAAGTGCGGTCTGACTTGAGACTTATATAACATAAGTGTTTGCCCCGCACTGAAGTACTGCTTTGCTCTGTTGAGCACACCAAGTTTTTTGGACGCCAGCTTGACTTTCTCCTCCAGGTGATTTCGATATTGCACATCACTGGAGATATGGACGCCAAGCATCGTAATACTTTTGGTGACAGTAAGAGGTGTGGTTAGGAGCTGGAATTTCGGAACCACAGCAAATGGAGTTTTCTTATATATACAAGCGTAATAGGCTACGGTAACTGTTGTACATCGGGTGTACTGTATGATTGTGTGCCTCCCGACGTTGTATAAAAAAATCTCCAAGCCATCTGCATCAAAACCTTGTAGAATAGGTAGAAACTTAATCGGACTAATGTAGATTATAGACGTAATTAGGTAATTTAAGAGAGGTATGGGACATCAAAGCTGCCGACTGGAGAGCATCTCATAGAAAACTTCAAACAACAATTTCCTGGAGGGCTGTTGAATTTCTCCAGATAAGTGAGATTTCCAGTAAGCTTCTTATTGTTGTTTTGGCAGCAGGGATGTCAAAGCAATACTTTTTTTATTTGATAGGCTACAGTAACCAATATGTATGATGTGAGACGTATACTTGTACGCTTTCGGAATTTGTTTAAAAAATATACTTAATAGATTCAGGCATTATTTTGCGAAAGTCAAATTTACATGCAATTTGATCTAACCTAACTAATTGGTGGCGGAAGCACACAAAGCAGGTTAGATCAAATTGCATATAAAAAAATATACATTACGCTCGCTTTATCATAGAACTCATATGAAAGCACATTTTTTTAATTTATCACATCAGTTGTACTGTCAGTCATCGTAGCAACAATACTGTCAAAACATCGGCGAACAGGAAATTAAAAACTTCATTAAAGTGACGGTCGAAATGGATGGGCACGGCGCAAATAACAACGGTTTAATTATGTTTATTGTTTGCCGATGCTCGTGTCGAATCGCGACGTTAAAATGTATATGAATTGTTTGTCATTTTTGTTACCGTTTTCTTTATTAAGTTGATTTGGCCTTACATTATACTTTAGAGCTTGTTCTTAATGTTCCAAAAAGATCGCGTATTGTGCAGTTTCAGAGAAGATTTCTACCGAGAACTGTTAAGCTGTGAAATGAGCTCCTCCATGGCTCTCGATAGACTACGTGGGTTTCTTCAAGAAAGGTGTGAAGAAGTTTTACAGGACAACGCAAGAGTAACACCCCTGGTGTTGCATATAATTTATGTACATGGTAGTGGTATAAACAAATTGATTAAAGTATTTCTTTAAGAATAATTTAGCTCGTTATTTTTAAATTTTAACTTCTTACTCGTACACGAAAGATTAGGAATGACCTAGAAAAAACGCCTGAAATAACACTTTTCTTGTTTGAAGACCCCTAATTTTTATTTTTTCATACCTTTTTTTATACAATGTAGCGAGGCATACTAGCTTACGGCCCACGTAATGTAAAGCGGTTACCGTAGTGTATGAACGCTTGTAATACATTTTAAGAATCACTCGCGCAATGCCACCTCTGCTGCTATACAGCACCACCTTAGGAGTTTACTGGTGATCTCCCTCATAAGCAGTAATACAACGAGCCTTTAGAGAGTTGTTATTTGAGTGCGGTTTTCTGTGAGGTGGAGTTACTGCTTTGATTAGCCCTGCCTCTCCTAAAACCTATTACAGTTCAAAAGATATAGCCCTATGATACATGGACGACCAGACAAGTTAAGAGAGGTTTCTTTTATTAAGAGAGGTAGGGCGCATCAAAGCAAGTAAAGTAAAGCAAGTCTGGGGAAGTACCTCCACCTCACAGAAAACCGCAGCCAAATAACAACTCCCTAGAGGGTTGTTGTGTTCCTGCGTATAAGTGAGATCACCAGTAAACTCCCAAGGAGCCGTACGCTTGTATGCCTCCCGACGTAGTATAAAAAGAAAAAAACCGTGTCAGCCTGGTTCTCTCTGCCTACATCCCAGGAGACCTGGCTTGAAGATATACATGTAAATTTAATATGTAGTTTGCAGAATTTGAGTACTTATAATTTTAAAGAGACAAACATTTTGAAAACTAAAACGTTGGGTAAGCTTCTAGGCAGCCGTAATCTAAGCCAGAAGGTACAGCTCGCTGTACACAACGCGTTGCTAATCCCAATGCTAACTTATGGAAGTGAGAGCTGGGTATGGCAGAGAGAGCATGAAAGTAGAATAAATGCGATCGAGATGAGAGCATTGCGCAAAATTTGTGACATAACACTTGCTGACCGCATTCGTAATGAAGACTTGAGAGAAAAAGTTGGTCTGAAAGAGAGTGTCTGTGTTAAGATAAGAAATGGCATGCTCCATTGGTTCGGACATGTAGAAAGAATGCGGGACGAAAGAATGACGAAACACATATACAATGCAAAAGTGGAAGGATGTAGGAGCCGAGGAAGACGGAGACTAACCTATCATGATCAAATTGATCGTGTTTTGTCAGAAGGTGATGTCAGGAGCCCCAGGAACCGGCGAGCGTGCATGAAAAGAGCTATGAATGTCACAGAAGCGAGTGAAGTATGTAAGGACCGCGGCCTCTGGCGCTCGGCTCTCTCTGCCTACCCCGCAAGGGACTTGGCGTGAAGATGTACATACATACATACAAAAATCTAAAATTTTTCGAGACGTTTAAATTCTATCAAGAAATCTGAGCATACTTTTATCAAAATCTCAAAGTTAAAAAAAAAACACGATCGAAATACTATCTAGAATCAAGAAACATGTGTACTAGGAGCGCATTGTATTATCGATACATATCTGCAATCAAATTATACATACTGGAATGCACATTTATTCATATTGTAATACTAAAAGGATTTCTGCAGATTAGAATCACAGAGAAAATAATACAGCCATATCAAAACTAAACAGCAATTTATAAACAACGATATTCTTTTGTGTATTCTCAATATTTGATCCAAAAATTCTGTTCAATTTGTTTAAAAGCAAACTCATGTTCCGTTCGCTATAGCTTTACTAAAAATCGTCACAAGCTTTTGTTCTGAAATTTTAGGAGTTAGGCAATAATTTGGGAACTTTCCCAATGTGAGGCGCTTGATAGAAAAATTCAGTACTACACAGCGAAATGTAACATTTACGTTAAAAAACTTTTTGAGTTTTGCTCTCTCAATGAAAATATTTTTTTTTGTACTTAAAAAGCTGTTTTGTTTTATTTCATATCAGTAATTTTTAATGTTTTCGTCAAACTAACTCTACTAAATTTTACTATTCTTTCATCATTTCATGAACATATTACGAATATGTTGATCCAGCCAGATGCACATACATACTGAGTTACTTGTTATTTCCCAACTATGGTCAGACTAGAGAGGGGCAGCAGTAAACGTCAGTACGTTCATGGCGTGGATAATAAGGTAATCTAACACCTGTACAATATGATAGATCTGCCACTTGCACGATGAATCTACGAGTATCAAACGGTAAGAAGTTATGTAATAAAACCTATTTTTATGATTTTGTATTGTGACTTTGTTACCTACCTTATTTCTTTCTTTAAAGTTGATGTTAGTGACAAAAATTAAGAAGCCAAAGAAAAGATGCTGAGAATGAATTCTTCTTCTTCTTTGCATTTCTTAGTCCATTAGGATCTAAGCAAAAGCCGAATTTTATGCAAATACAGATTTTGACATGGAGCGACTGTCGTCAGACCTCCTCATACCGGAGGGGAAAACAGACCTTTCTTAGGTAGGTTCTTGGCCATGTGGGTTTCCTCACGACATTTTCCTTCACCGCCGAGCAAATGGTAATTAATTAATTAATGGTAAAATGATAAAAATTATGTACATGAATCCGAAAACATGTATTTAGCGGTACACACCAGAATTCAAAACTGGGACCAGTTGGACAATTGGCCGGTTCTTTTTCCACTGAGCTATTACTTCTCCTCAGAGAATGAAATATAGGCTTTTCATAATAATTACACTCATTATTATCATTCAACAATTGAATGTAATCTTTAACTTGCGAGCAATAAAGGTTTAATTTTATATTAGTAATGCATAAATACTAACAAGCAATTATTGCAACAGTTATTTATTTACACCGATTATTGATCAGAATAAAATAATTTTAGAGAAGTTCTGAGTATTACTTTCAACATAGGATAAACTCAACGGTTACGGTACGAAACTAGATATCATATGTCGCTTCTGGGAGGACACAACTCTTTAGAACTTCTCTTACTGCAGCTGTATATTTATAAACAAACAACCATACAGTTCAATTGATGTGAACGAACCTATGAACGCTTGAAATACATCCTTGCTTAGAACAGATCAATTTCTCAGAAGCTTACTGCTAACGCAATGTATACGTATTTTAGTTACTGCAAACATTCGTGTAAGTACCATAAACATTTCAAATTAGGCGGATCGTATGGTTACATGGTACTAGATGTAGCACAAAAAATTGCTCTCGGGAATTCGCTAGTGTGTAATAAAGTAACAAATCTAATAGGGTCCACAGCAGAGCACATATTTTTCTAAGTCGAGAGCGTCTGATTGGGGTCGAGCGATATGGGGCTCGGTCCAGTGGGTCCAGTCTATTGTGCAACTGACACGATACTATAAATTGCCTGCACTGTGTTCACGGAAACCCACCCCATGTATCACAGAAATGAATTTGAATTATGTATCTTCAACATATGTTATTCGGATTGAACTTATTGAAAATAAATTCCGTATTTTACATCTTAGGACTGTTATTTATTCAACTTTCGAGGTTTTCCCAAGGGACAAAAACAAAGAACCGAGTGAGGTAAGGATCATGTGGCGCTCGGGTCTCTCTTCCTACCCCGTAAGGGATTTGGCGTAAAGTTATAGATAAATAGATAGATAGACACGAGACAACAAGAGCCTTATGTTCTTTATAATAGACGTAATAAGAATTTTACAGGATCGTCAATGGAAGACTGATCACCCTGATATTTCACTTGTCCATGGCCTAGGGGAACTGCTTACGATCAGGCAAAGAAAACTCTCGTTTGTTACAAAAAGGTTTCTATGAAATTATTTACTATTTAATTAAACAATTTTTAACGGAAGTATCGCGTATTTTATTTATTTTGTCTTCCTGCGACCACGGACGCTGCAAAGCGTTCGAAACGTCAGGTTCAACAAAATAAATAAGACACGCGTTACTTCCTTTAAAAATTGTTTAATTCAATGTGTAACAATCGCGAAAACCTAAGACTAAATAAGACTAAATTGTTTACTAGTAAAATTTTATGGAGCGATCTTTTCAAATTTAATAGTGTTTTATTTTACTGTAGTTATCGAACTTGGTGATTGGTGAATAAGCATATCTTCGATCCGCCTGTGATTGCACCTGATGCGTAGTAGTTACTATGGCCTAATAATTAAAAAGTATCGCTGGCGTGCTACCAGACTAGCTCAACCTACGTAACTCCCTATTGATCTCGGTCACTGGCAAGAGCATAGCAACACACTTTATCTTAGAACGTCTATGCGTAAACTACGGACATTGAGTAACTTCAACCCCGATCTCTAGAGTAATTCTATTAATATATTTCTCAAAGTCTATAAATAATATTTGTATTTGCTGACATGAAAATATACCATCAATCCAAATCCTTACGTCAAATCCCTTGCGGGCAAGCAACCGATCTTCTCATGATTCGATCCTTACTTACCTCACTCGCTTGCTACAACTAAAAACGCTACATTCGTAGCTCTTTTTATGCAAGCCGTTACCTAGGTCTTCTGACACCACATTTTGATAAAACAAACCAATCAATACTACCCCATATTCTTCTACTCTCGCATTGTATATCCATTTTGACATTCTTTTTTCTTGCATTTTATTATTACACATTCGAAATAATGGAGCATGTTTCTTCTTTTTTTAACACCGATACTCTCTTTCGGATCAACTGTCTTTTTTACATCTTCATTGCAAACTTGGTCCGCAACGTCTGTGGCGTAGATTTTGCGTAACGTTCGACAGATTTTTTTTCAAGTTCTAAGTGGGCCAACCCAGCTGTCCTTTTCCTACAACAGCGTTGATGGAATCAGGGTCGCGTTGTGTATAGCTAGCTATGCTTTCTGGGGGTGTGTAAAATTCGACATAGTATTATATATATTATACAAATCCTCTAATGATCATAGAACCTAACGTTATTTAATATAGTTTTGTTTAATTTGAAGATCGTATGATATACCGTATTATTTATATACTTTCATAAGTCGTAATTTTATGTGTTATAATGAATATTTTATATAATGCAGTGGAGTACGAGAGCACGAAAAGGCGCATCAGCACAGAACACAACTCAATAGCACACCGCTTTAGCTCCATTGCTGGTATGCCATCTGGCCCACTCAATGCCCTCCGGACATCTCGCTGGCTAATAGAGATTTCCGGTATTGAGCTACTGCACCTCGGGATTGTAGGTGGCACAGCTCGCCCCACAGCTCGCTTTTCTAAAAGCCCGATTAAACCACGGTTGTTATATTGGCTCGGTCTCCTATGAGTTGAGGGAACTTCTACAATCAAATTTACTCACTGAAAACCGTTGTGTTCACTTTCCTAATTTAATAAAATCAAAACCTTTGGTGAAGATGTGGTGTTACGTAGCGTAGTTTAGTTGTAATGACACTAAAATTATGTTGGGTCAATTTGGTACTGGAGATACACAGAATAAAAATAAAAAAATAATTCGTTCACAATCAGCCTACATGTACAAAAATATTGTAGAATTGAAAAACTTTTTTTTTTAATTCAGTTGTAATCAATTAAAGCACAGTAATACACGTTTTGATTTAAATAACAAATTACGCCTGCTTTGGAATTCTGATCGCTTCCCGCATACGTTTACTGCGGGCGGACACTTTTGGCTGAGTGTGTAAAACTGTTCGATTTGAATTTCAATAGTCTTCTTAAGGGTGCATTTTTAGTGTTACGTAAGCGGAAACATCGTGGTTTGAGCGCTGGGTGTTTGAAGAAGAATATGCTTAGTTTTGTTTCGATACGAGGGAATTTCTTCTAAGCCACTGCACTAAGTAGTTAAAATAATAAAAGAAAATGTTATTCAAAAATGTTTCATTTGCCTTAGTTTTCACACTAGGTTAAGCCTGTCCGGTGGGTAACTTCACTTAGATTTGGTAGATATGCAATGTGTCAAACACAATTACAATTGAAATTAGTAATAAAGGGATTGAAATAAAAAGAAAACAAATTATGAAATTAATAGTTCTAAATATTTAAAATATTTTTATGTATTTTAAATATTTTTTATACTTTAAGTTTAGCTAATTTTAGTTGTATTTTTCGATACTATTACTGTATTACATTTATATACATATTTTATTATCAGCAATAGTGATTGGTAATTTTTTCATAATTCTAAATGAAATTACAGTATTTTTTTATACAAAGTCGGGCTACATACAAGCATACGGCCCACCTGATGTAAAGCGTTTTCCGTAGCCCATGAACGCTTGCAATACATTAAATATCACTCGTGCGATGCCACCTCTGCTGCTAACATAGCAACTCCTTATGAGTTTATTGGTGACCTTACTCACACGCATGAACAAAACTACCGTCCGGGAAGTTGTTATTTGAATGCGGTTTTTGTGTAAAGTGCAGGTACTTTCCTAGAGGGGCTGCGTTTATGCACCGTATCTCTCTTAAATAGAGTAGGTTTTAATTATAAAACTGTGTACAAATATGAAGATAAATCCAAGTAAGGTGGAATCAACAATTTTATCCATGTCTAACATGCAATCGAAATACGTTGTTAAAACTTATAACAAGTAATTAATTAGTTTACATTTCAAAGTAGGTAGTCCTTTAAGTCATAAAATACATAGTTTAGCAAGCATTTTTTAAAATTGCGCTTAAAAAGGACTCTGAGCACTTTATGGTCACAGGCAAATGATTAAATCTGTAAATCTCCGTAAAATATGTACTTTTTGAATATATATTATTATCTACAAAGTGCGGGTAAACATAGGTCGTGTTTATATTTACAGGCAATTTGATCTAAACCACTTTGTGTGCTTCCGCTTCACATTTTCATGGACAAAAAATATCTCACATTAACTAGCATATAAAGAGCAATGAATGTTAAAGACGCGAGTGAGGTGTGTAAGGATCGAGTAACGTGGTGCTCGGTTCTCCCTGCCTACCAGGTTTTGGCGTGAAGTTAGAGATAGATAGATGGAACTAACATATTATATATCATTGAATTATGTGTATTGAGTAATGTAAGCGACAAATATAAGCACTTAGTTTATAGATCCAGGCGTTACTTTGCGAAAATCAAATTTACAGGCAATTTGATCTAAACTTTTTTGTATGCTTCCGCTACCGACAAGTAGTTTAGATCAAATTGCCTGTAAAGAAGAGAAAATGTTACAAATCATCTAATTAATATTTGTACATTATCATCCAAACGGCTGGATGAATTTCATTGGCGTATATTTGCAATTGTAATCAATCATAGGAGGCCAAAATTTACTCCGAAATACATAATATTTTTATACAATATCGAGAGTAATACAAACTTATGGTCCACCTGATGTAAAGTGGTTACTATAGTCTATGAACGCTTGCAATGCATTGAGTGTAGCTTGCTCGATGCCACCTCTGCTGTTAACACAATAAGTAATTTGGAAGTTACTGGTAAATTCATTCGCTCGCAGTTAGATAACGACCCTCTACGCAGTTGTCATTTGGCTGCGATTTTCTGTGAGGTTTCTTCTCCAGATGAGCTGCTTTGATGCGCCCTACGTCTCTTAAAAGCACCTTAAATCTATGTCCTGTATGGGAATCGAATCCACGAGCCTTGGTATCAAAGCAGCAGGTGGAGGCGAACCACTTCGCCTCCGAGCTAGTCAAAATATTATTAAGAATACATAAAATAATTCGTAGACGTCAGCGTCAGCATGAATAATAGTCGTCACTGAAAAACCAACTTACATTTCGTTTAGGATTATAACGATGTGTCTCACTTAGTGTGTACTAAGTAAGTAAGTAGTGTCTTTCAGTAACCGAGTCCCAAATCAACAAGCAGTGTAAATAAATAAATAAATATTGTCGGACAAATTACACAGCGCCATCTAGCCCCAAAGTAAGCGAAGCTTGTGTTATGGGTACTAGACTACTGATAAACATACGTAAATACATTTTTTTTGTAAATACATACTTATTATACATAGAAAATACCCAGACCAAGACAAACAGACATGTTCATGCACACAAATGTTTGTACTGTGTGGGAATCGAACCCACGAGCGTTGGTGTCAAAGTAGCGTAACAACGCGTTTCACCACTGCGCCACCGAGCTCGTTTAAGTGTACAATTAAACTAAGTACGTACAACATTTCTTCCTGCCAACTATTCCATACACGAGAGCGTTATATTAGACCAACTATGTACATCCAAGTCCATCACCTATGCTAATATACGCATAAGTGCAAAAATATCATCACATTAATTTATTCAAAATTCTAGCTGTTTTATTTGGTTGAAGCTTATGACTCGAACGGGTACAACCCGTTCTTACCCACATGAGGCAGTACAAGACGATGGGTTATACTCCCACACAATTGTACCCGTGACATTTAACATACATATGTCTCATTATTATATACGAACTAGCAGAAGCAGCTGTGCCCGCGGCTTTATCCGCGTAGGTATCTCGTTATCGCAATAATTATGTGTGTGTCCTTTTCCAAGCTTTAGCTATCCATACTACCAAATCTTATTATGGTCCAGATCAGAGGTTTAGTCATGTAACTGTAACAAACAGATAGATAGAGTTACTATTGCATTAATATTGATTAGAATTAGCAAATTTTTTCCACACTTCTTGTAAATCTAAAGTAATAATTATGTATCGGATACTAAAATGTTTTAAGAATTGGCTTCTGATCTTGTCTTTACCGCTGTAAAGTGAATTTCTTTGTAATCCACGAATAGACCAACAAATCTCAGACAGGCTAGAAACGGGGTAAAAACGTTTTTTTTTCCTAGGCACATTTTCCATTTGCAATAACTTATTACACCACCATTTATTTACCAGTGTGCTTAAATTGTATTAGAAACACAACCGAGAAGCCGAATTCTCTTACATTATGACAATGCTTCTCCTGTATATAATGATAGTAGATATATATGACGAACAAGTTATAAATAAATATAACTATTGTCGGACAAATTACACAGCGCCATCTAGCCCCAAAGTAAGCGAAGCTTGTGTTATGGGTACTAGACAACTGATAAACATACGTAAATACATTTTTTTTTTGTAAATACATACTTATTATACATAGAAAATACCCAGACCAAGACAAACAGACATGTTCATGCACACAAATGTTTGTACTGTGTGGGAATCGAACCCACGAGCGTTGGTGTCAAAGTAGCGTAACAACGCGTTTCACCACTTCGCCACCGAGCTGGTCTCGAGTCGTCGTCGTCGAGTTATTTCTAGCCTATGAAAAAAATAAAGCTGGTGACTCATCCTGCAAGGTTTTACTTTAACGAAATCAGAAAAGGCCGTAATGGTTTTCAATCATTACGGGGAAAACATACATCCCTGTGTTTGACAAATAATTCAACCAAATGACCGAATGCTCGAAAATTTAAAAAATATTTTTATAACGAATATATTATTTTTAAATTATTCTAAGAGCATATATAACGCTATAAAACAATATTTCGGTGCGCCTTACATACGAGTGTGAATTACTAACGATATTGTTTAGAAATCAGACCTTTCATTGTATTGGTGCTGTAAATTTAAATTAATACAATGTTAATATTGTGTAGTGTACATGTCTTTTTAGATATACATTACACAATGTGCCTCACTCTTTCCTTTATTTGATTTGCTGGTGTCTCGAAGACGTCTGAAACGGCACGACCGGATACTTCGCACGTCACTGTCCGGAAAGATGCGCACCGGACGTCGTTCCGGACGCATAC
The DNA here is from genome assembly GCA_947507595.1 of Pyralis farinalis. Taxonomy (NCBI): domain Eukaryota; kingdom Metazoa; phylum Arthropoda; class Insecta; order Lepidoptera; family Pyralidae; genus Pyralis; species Pyralis farinalis. The sequence goes on along the minus strand of OX382271.1, from coordinate 11,146,656 downwards.
CCCGGATGCTAGCACCCTTTATGCACTTCTGTGGAGATAGAGTATAAACATATAACCCGAAATCGAAGGGCGTGAAAGTAAAAGCCCTTTATTGTCATGTTTAAGTAAACAGGAAAATATTTCAAACACTGAAGATGGTTTAACAACAACATACCTATTTTGTACACGTAATAACATTATTGCACTAAAATTAAAGAGAGGAAGGGTGCATAAAAGCAGCCTAAGGAGTTGTTACTGTGTTAGCAGCAGTGGTGGCATCGCGCGAGTGATACTTAATGTATTGCAAGCGTTTATAGGCATCCCGGTGCTATCTAAAAAAACAATATAAATAAATAAAGTTCGACAAATTATGCTAAACCAATTCACTTCAATATTGCAATAGGTAAAGTTAAAAATTAAAATTGGCGTTTCTGAAATGCAATAAGGCAAATAACGCCTTCACCCATCGTGGATATCTGAGCTAGCTAGAAGAGGGTTTGTATTTCACTTTTTAAATATTTTTGCTACAGGAGGTAATATTACATTTTTAAAATTGCATATCATATTTTGGTGTCGTGTCTCGTGTATATACGTATAATAGTACCTTATTTATTTTAGATTATGAGATACTACAGTGTGCATAGAAAAGAAATACGTACAGTGACTTATTTTTTGAAATGAATAATAATTTGAAAAAATTTAAAACAATGTCAATTAAATATAGGAATATTGACTTCAAAATCTGAATCCTAAATGAATCTTAGTAAAGTTCAACTCAATATTGTATTGTAATATCTTTATCCTGCTGATGAAAAACCATATAAAGCTAGTGATAATGACCAGGCAATTATTCATCAAAAATTATCTTAGTGCCAGATGACTTTTTAAAAACCTCAAAGACAATTTGAGTACAAATGGCACCGTGAAGTATTTTATAATACGCAGCATAGCTAAGGTTATCTTCATCATCATCTCAGCATATATTCGTCCACTGCTGAACATAGGCCTCCCCTCTAGAGTCCTACTCGTCTCGATACTCTGTCAACTGCATCCATCGACTCCCTACAAACTTTCCTACAAGGAAACCAGGGATCATAGAAGAATATAAGCTAGCAAGAGAAGAATATAAAAAGGCTATTGAACGACCTATCACGAATAGTTGGAAGTACTTCTGTACTAAACAAACCAAGGAGAACATGTGGCAGTGTACATACAGAGTAATTCAAAGATGCGATACTGCACACCGCGAGACACAAAACTCATGCGATCTGCGGATGGGACTATCCTCAATCAGGAAGAGTCTGCCAACCTTTTATTAAACACCTTTTACCCGAACGACGAAAGAGAGTCTGATACTGCGACACAAAGGGCGGTACGCGAACAGGTTGAGGAGAAGTTAACAAGCATAGACACCTGCGATCAACTTTCAGACGACACCAGTCCTTTCACACTGCCCGAGATAGCAATTATACTAGAAAATATGAGCTGCAAGAAGGCGCCAGGTAAGGATGGACTAACGTCGGACATCTGCCTGTCTGCCTTCCTGGCGCAGCCTTTAATATTCCAAGCGCTATATAATAAGTGCTTGACGTTGGGCCACTTCCCTGTATGCTGGAAATCAGCTAGTATCGTCATAATCCCCAAACCAGGAAAGACAGATTACTCCGTACCTAAATCCTACCGTCCAATTGGTCTGCTACCGATTTTGGGTAAAGTTTTGGAGAAACTGTTGGCCGGAAGGATTTTGTGGCAATTAGGAACCCAGAAAAAGTTAAGTGATAGGCAATATAGGTTTATGCCTATGCGCAGTACGGAGGACGCACTATACGACGATTGTCCGGTACGCCCTGAGAAGAAAGGAGATAATAGCAGTCATCTCCTTAGACCTTGAGGGTGCGTTCGACAACGCGTGGTGGCCGGCAATATTAAAAGAACTATTTGATAAGCAGGTTGACAGGAGCACCATAAAAATATTAAGTAGCTACCTCAGTCAACGTGCTGTGCGTCTCACCTACGCGGGAGCAGATACCCAAAAGGCTACCAACGAGGGATGCGTCCAGGGTTCAGCGGGCGGGCCTCTTGTAGCATAATCTGAACAATCCACTTTTGGAAAGAACAGAGCACTTGGAGGCCCGCATGCAAGCCTTCGCAGATGGCGTCCTTGTGGTGGCCAGGGGAACGACCACACAGGAGGTTGAAGCAAGGACTAATTTAGCACTACAAATAATCACCGAATGGGGTAGCGAAAATAAATTAAAATTCACAGCCAGTAAGACCCAAGCGATGATAATAACCAGGCGGCTGAGATTCAACGACCCCAAATTGATGATCACTGGCCAGCAGCTTGAGCTGTCGGACTCCATCAAGGTTTTGGGGCTAACGATCGACAAAAACCTTAACTTCAGTAAACATACTTATAATAAAATACATAAACTAGAAGAGATAAACAGGAAATGTGCGAGCGTATACAAATTGGTCTCGCGGGCTGCTAGAGCGAACTGGGGCCTCTACTCGGATATTATCCGTACCCTATACTTGGCTGTTATTGAGCCTATGATGCTGTATGCAGCCAATGTGTATGGAGCCAGTATCTCTTTAAAGGGAAATTTAAAAAGATTGGAGCGAATAACTAGGCAGATCGCAATAAAGATCAGTAAGGCCCATAGGACCACCTCACTGACGTCCGCTTGTATCTTATCAAGGATAATCCCATTGGACCTCAGAGTCGAGGAACAGGTGGATGTCTATGAGGTAAAAAGGGGGGTGGCCCTGTGTGAACTGCCTGGTAGACAAATTCAAGAGAGGAAAAGCCCGTTTGATCTCATGCACCCAGCGGAAAGACAATATCAAAATTTTGGGTTTGTCACTTCTGAGGAGGATCTTGAACGGCTTGAAACAGACAGCTTCAATATATATACTGACGGCAGCAAGATCGAAAACAAGGTGGGTGCTGCGGTCAGTATATGGAAGAACGACGAAGAAGTATCGTGCCAATCGTTTGGGCTGACAAGTTATTGCAGTGTCTTTCAGGCAGAACTGATAGCAATACGCACCGCACTCCAGGTTAATAATAGGGAAGTTGGCCCGGGAAACATCAATGTGTTAAGTGATTCATGATCCGCATTGGAATCAATACACCAACTGGCACCTCAGAACCCGATATTTGGAGAGATCCAACTATTGGTGAACGAACTGTGCAGTAAAGGTTCCAATGTGAATCTATACTGGATAAAGGCACATGTAGGAATAAAAGGCAATGAAAGGGCGGATGAATTGGTCAAGAAAGGGGCACTTAAGGATAAACGCGCCCCGAGGTACGACAAATTCCCCGTCTCATATGCGAAGAGAATAATCAGAGGGAAATCTATAACTCTGTGGCAGAATAGGTATGAACGTGAGGCGTAACAAAGATTTCCTTCAAGAGATGTGATGGAAGTTATAAAATAATTAGAAAAATGAAAATAGATAACCTTAAAGTGCAACTATTTACAGGCCATGGGGGAATAAAGCAGTATTTGCACGCTTTAAGTTGGCCCCAGACCCATATTGTTCATGCGATAACCTAAAGAAAGAGACCATCGCTCACATCCTTCTGGACTGCCCTAAATTTAGCATAAAGCGCCACAATTGTGAAATGTTAATGGATGATGATCTCACAATAAATAACATACACAAAATTATGATGGACAATCGGAAGAGAGACATATTCATGCAATTCTCAATCGAGGTACTCTTGAAAGTCATTAGAGAAAATGGATCAACAATGCAATTATAAAACTTACTGTATTTGTGTATTCTAATGTTAATGTATTAAGTTGTAAAGTAATGTAACTGTATAAATGTTATATTGTATTGTAAAAGTTACTATATTGTAAACCACATTCTTATATATTGTAAAGTTTCTGTATTGTAATATATCAGGTTTGTATAATGTAAAGGTATTCAATATTGTTATAAATGTATCAAGTATTAAAAAACAAAATGTATTAAGTTGTTGCACAATAAATAGCAACAGTACCAATTCCTAAAAAAAAAAAACACATTATCTTAGTCTTGTTCATGCTCATCTTGAGACCTACCTGGTTGAAAACACTGTCTTCGATGTACCGATAGTCAATTCGACATCATACACTCCGCTGATGTTTCACCGGAGTGTAAAGAGCTTCGTAAGTTGACTTTACCCAACAGACAGATCTTTAGCGAAGACTTTGGAGCCATTGATCCGCTCTATCGCCTCTTTAATACGAATCGTATTAAATTGGCGTATGCCTCGCCGCATTTTGAGATCTGTTTGTTCAGCTGTTTGTACTCTAGCGTGTGAGGTGAAGACTGCAACCATATTTAACGTCTGACCTGTATGAGATTATGTGTGTGAATCGAGAGCTTGTGGGTTCTTTTTGGGCAAGGCTTTAGAAACTGAGCTCTCGCTACACGGACAGTTTCCATGAGCTTGCTGTTGTTACCGTCCGGTATTATGCAATTATCTAGGCATTATGATTACGAAGTTCGAATAGAAAACTTTCGGGGTTTTGGATCATGGACTGAGATTGTCGGAGCGTAGTCTTTACCAGGAAACACCTTTCCTTCTTTATGTTAAAGTTTAATATGCCACTTACCAGCCGGTTGGTCATCAAAATGAAGTCTACCGCGTTTTTCGTCGAAGCATCCGGGCTACTCCAAGTCCATTTGCGTTACGGCTGCTTCCTGAAGAAGGAGTTCATCGTAAAGAGTTCCTCCTTCTCGATGAAGTCGACCAGAAGTTGTCCTCTTTGGTTTCGTTGGCCGATTCCAAATTCTGTCAAAGATCTGTCTCGTACTGAAGTCTGACTTTGCATTGAAGTCCTTTAAATTAAGGTACTTTAAGTGAAATCTCCGACTATTTGGACGTGTGAATATATATATATATATATATATATATATGTAAGAAATAATTTATAACTCACAGACATAACAGAAATAAATAAGTAAGCAAAGCAGTAGGTATCTATTAGTAGATTTATAAAATTTGGTGTACATGACATGCTCGATATTGCCAAGAAGACGCAAATATGTATTTTTATATGTATATGGGTAAAGGGTGCTTCCTGCTTTATTCAGGGTTGGTAAACACGTTCAGACACGTTTGAGTCGTAGGTTAGAAGGGTCTCATTTGTACACATTGCATTTTCTGGGAGAATTGAACCTGTACCTAAATCTACAAGAAGGAAGCCGCGAAAGAATTGTATAAAATAAATAAAGACCCAAATATACTCATCATTGTAAATATTCCGCTTTTCCCTATTTTATACATGGAAACGTCAAACAATTCAATATGTACAAATATTTAAATAGATATATGGATAGACCATTGGAAAAAAATGCATTTCGTGAACGAAGATGTAAAAAAAAAAAATTGTATGTGAAGTTAGTAAGTTAGCCAACATTTACGGTGTTTCTCTGTATATTATAATACATAATTTCTCTAACAGATTATTAGATCGAATATACTAATTTCTTGTATTGTTATTCAACGTTTACAAACATTTTGCTTCCTTAAGAACAAGTAAGTACGTGAGCAGGCAGTATTCAATGACAATATCATTGTTACAATCAGCTGCATGAAATTTTTAATTATAGATATTTTTTTAGTAATCCCAGGACTGTGACGCAAATCCAGAATCCAGGATCGAAAAAATCATATCCACATTTAATCATATTGTGAAGTTAAAGTAAAAAAATACTTTCTTATTCGATCTCTACTCCTACTCATTATTTTAATGTACGACTACCGTGAAAGTTATCCTTATTTAGTTATGTAAGTGAATATACGGACCCCATTAATCTGAATGTATTAGGAAACATGATTGCGCTAGGAAGAAGTAGAAGAAACGCATTTGTATGTATAAATGAAATTTTATATTTGCAAATGAATATCTCATTTCATTCAAAGAAATACGATATTCTTTTCCAAATAATAAATTTTGCTTTAAAGTTTTATTTTTAAATATCCTATCGATTTCCTATAGCTTCATTGAGTAACATCATCAAATAGCCTGGACTTGAGGTTCACATTGAAAGAAAAGCTCTCCTTTGAGGTGAAAAAATAGGGTACGAATTTATCAAAGGAATACACGTTTCTGTCACTTGATTTGATAATAAACTGAAATCTTTTCCGAGTAGTTGTATTTTATTGGCGAGACAGACTATTCCTTTATACCTATCTATCTATATCTTCAGACCAAATCCTTAGCAGGGAAGGCAGGAAAACAAAAGCAACTTGATTAATTTGTTCGTACAGACATATAGAACACACGAGTGTCTAAGGATGTAGGTAGGAATCATTTTGAAAGTCAAAACCTGCCTTACCAACACGTGGTGCACATTTTTCGTTATCAAACAGCGCTCTCGCAAAAGAGAGGTAGGGCAAAGTAGCACGACCTTTGGAGAACCTCCACTTCACAGAAGACTGCAGCAATATTACAACTCTCTGGCGAATTATTATGTTCCTTCGAGTCAGTCATGTTACTAGTGAGCTCCCGAGGAGTTATGGTATTGGTAGTAACAGCGGGAATGGCAACGCGCGACCGATGTTCCGTAATTGTATGTGTACGTAGGTTACTGTAATCACTTTAGATACATATGCATAAGTGGACCATATATTTCCCTGCTTCCAATATTCTATGAAAAACGACTTCCGATCGAATTCACATCGACGATGTATGTTAAAGAGTTGGTTTTTATTTTTTAAATAAACTCAGCCGCTTCGCGTGATGGTAAGCGAAATAGGAGCCCAAATCGAAACTGTAATTGAGAAAAGACTACATAGTGTTCTGTCAGGTGACGCTGCCATGCTTCCTTTGAAGGATCCCATATTGTAGGAAGGAGGAAACATATGTGCACGCCAGGCTTTCCACTTCTTCATGATACGACAGAGGAGTTGCCGAACTTTTAGGTACGCGATGAAATGTTATCAACAGTAGAACAATGACATTGCAAGTCTGCACGTGTGGTTCTATGATGAAATGGAGAGGGTGGGATAAGGAAAAACAGATCTTCAGAGTACTCACCATGGTAAAGGTGGTAAAATACGCTCAGCGGGCCAATGTACCTACGCAGTTGAAGACGTTCTAAGTTTTGGTGACCTCTTCGTCGTCGATTATGTGGATAGCCCGTCACTGCAACCTATTGAGAGCCTCGAGAAGATATTGTGCACCGCCGTCCCAAAGATGCGAGCAATATACCACGCAGGCCCGAAATTGAGTCTCATAATGACACTAAGCTGGTTTGGCGTGAAGATCCGGCGCACTCTGTTCAGGACTCCGAGTTTTTTGGAGGCTGTTGATATGAGGCTCTCGATGTAGTTTCGTTAGTTAAGGTTGCAGCTTATACCCATACCTAGGATATTCACGCCATCTCGCATACTGAGGTAAGCGCCATGAAGACTGGGAGTGGGAAGGAATGGGGATATTTTTGTTAAAACGCCTTAGCGATATATAGGCTGACTGCCATGCATTCGTCATATTTATCGATTGCCTCCTCCCAGAGGTGCGTCACATATGCTAGAGGATCAGCCGTTGATCGTTTCGGTCTAAAATCATACTGACGGCTCCGTAACCGACGGGTCAGCTCAGTCTTCCTGACAATGGATGGACAGAATCCACCACTGTTTCCTTAATATCTCTTCAACAATCCCCCGAGCATTCTTTTTGTATAACCAGCTGATCCCGAAACGCGACTTACAAACAGGTACGTCAATTTACGGGTGTTTCGCCGAGTGAATATGTAACCGTATGAAAATGGATATGTAGATTGAGAGTGTGGACGTTAAAATAAGAAACGGTATGCTTCGTTGGTTCAGACATATAAAAAGTACAAGGAATGAATCAATGGTGAAAACAGATAAATCTCGAGAAAGTTGAAGGATGTCACAAAGAAAATAGGCGAAGACTTACCTGTCATGACCAATTGATAGTAATTTATCAGAAGCTGCTATCGGAGCGCTTAAAACCGGCGAACGTGAATATATATTTATATCTATGGACGTTAAAGATATGGTAGAGGTATGTAAAGACCTAGTCCTTTCACACAAGTGCTATGAATAAAACAGCATTAAAACGTTTTTAATTATGTAAAAGCTGTAAAAGTTTTACTACGTTAAATATTTTGGTTCTATCCACACGTGTATATGGTTAAATCTCACTTCAAATGTGAGCATTACAATGTACACGTAATTGTAGGCCAGATATAATATATTAAAGCAGTGTACAATTACCATTCTATAAACCATTTCATAATTATTTGCTTAACTGAATTACCAACTTCAATTAAATGAACTTTCTCACATACTTTTTTTATACTATGACGGGTATTATCTGTTTGATGATTAAAGATACCTTGCTCGCTTGTTTAACATTCATAGCTCATTATGGCTTAGGTTTCGACTGCCTAGAAGTTCCCTACACTTACTCGTCTCTCTACATCAGCGATGTACCTTCCATTCTTACGCTTTTAGAGTCCCAAGACATACCATCTCTTTCATTTATTACAACACTACATCATTCGTTTCCCATTTTTCAAATACTACCATAATATTAGTTTTTTTCACATTCAGTTGTATTTCTTCATATAATCATCTTTGATTGTTGTGACTAGTGTTTGCAGTTCGGATGGTGATTCTGCTGTTAATACGGTATCGTCTGCATAAAACAGGTAATTTACCACTAAATGACAAATTAGCAAATCCACATTTATAGATCTTATTCTCTGAACACAACTGTCTAAATAAAGGATGAATAGCCAAGCCCATAGCACGCAGCCCTGTTTGACACTATATTGATGCCAAAGCCAGGTTATATAAGCTGTAGTCCACTCGCACATGTGCTGCACATTTCCGATAAGTGGACTGTGCAGCACGGAGCATGTCACTGTCAAGCATGTGCTTGTGGACCAGACAATCACTATAGGTTTCCCAAAAGCATTCAATTAGAATTCACACTCATCCTTTTATTATTATAGCTGATCAAATAGATGGCTCTATAAATAGCGCAGTCCATGCACAATCCCTTATCTTTATACAAAGGCACGATGACTACGCACTTCTAATCCTGTTGGAAACCTTCATTTTTCCGGTACAAATTGCTCTAAGAATTTAGAAGAAGATAGGGGCAACCTAGTTTGATCATCTCTTGTTTTTTTTTTTTTGTTTTTTTTTTAATACTTGCACCCCTGCCATGGGCAAGGCTCTTTTTAAAATATTATCATTTTTTATTACAACAAAACATTTTTCCACGTATAAAGAAATACATTCATACATCACTCTCTCTTTCATTCCGCAATTCATCTTCCATTCATCATCTTATAGTTTTATTTTCATAAATACTTTTTGGCCCATTTTAGAACGCCGGTGAAGCTATCATGACTACACATTTCCAGTTGCCTTCCCTATACTGCATCAGTCCAGACACGGGCGACAGCGAGCTTCACAGCTCCACCTAGCCACCGCGATCCCATCGGCTATACAAAATATAGCCGAGGTATACAGCATTAGTCCTAGGTGGAGCTGCTCAGCTTATTACGATCTATGACAGCCGTGGCTAGACTGACGCAGTATTTTAAAAATTTTGCCCGAGTTTTCCCTACCACTATTTCGGAGACCGTTTCTTCGGTGGCCCGCATTCCCAACTCCTGCTCCAAATCGTACCTCTGTTTGGAGAATGCGGGACACCGAAACAATATGTGCTACAACATCTGGTCCACGCCGGGCTCGCAGAAGCAGGACGGGTCATCCGCGCACTTGAACCTGTGCAAGTACGCGGAGAACCCACCATGCCCCGAGAGGACCTGCGTGGTGATGCTCGACGGCACCATTTTGCCCACGATGCCGTACGCCTCCGCCGCACTCGGGAAGAACAGCTTCGTCGTCGAAGCTGTCGTTCCCGATTTGTATCTCCTGTCCCATTCGTCAATGGTCCCCTTACGGATCATACCTTTGACGAATGAGACAGGGCAGCGGTCGTAATCTGGCCGCCTCCGCAACCCCAGTGCGGCGCTCCTGGCGAGTTCATCGGCACGTTCGTTCCCCTCCAACCCCGCGTGTGCCTTGATCCAGAACAACGAGACGCTCTTACCCTGGCTTTTGCACAGTTTAAGAGCGTCCCGTGTCTGCACCGCCAGGGGATGGGGGGACTCGACGTTCGCCACCGCCTGGAGCGCCGCCATGGAGTCGCTGAAGATGCCGATACTGGGTCCATCGCAGCTCAAAGCGTACTCGGCCGCCGTGCAGATAGCCAGGAGTTCCGCCTGGTAGACGGTACAGTAGGACGACAAAGCAAGCTTGACGGCCTTGGTTTCCGCGCCGCCGTTCCATATGGATACAGCGGCGCCAACCCGGCCCTCAATCTTGCTGCCGTCCGTGTAAATTCGCAGGGCAAAGTTGGAGTGTGCCCTGCATTGTTCCTCGTCCACCAGGCTGCCGAACTCCAAGCTATCTAGCTCCGCGGGATGCGGGGCCTCGATCTTCGAGGCCATCCGCTCGATCTCCCTGTCCTCGAGCAGCGGATGGGGTAGCCCCCTCTTGGCCTCGTACAAAGAGGCGACCTCGCGCACTCTGAGGTCAAGAGGCAGCACCCCAGCCAGCAGCAGTGCGGAGTTCAGGGAAACCGTGCGGTAGGCTCTGCAGATCTTCTGCGCGAAGCCCCGCTGTACGCTGTTGAGCTGTTTCTGGATGCCCAGCTTATTGACCGCTGGAGCCCATGCGGCGGCAGCGTACAATATCGTAGGTTCCACTACGGCTGAATATATGATCTTCACTACTTCAGGGTTGAGACCCCAACTGACGCGGGCCGTACGCGCAAGGCGCCCGTATATGGCCACTGCCCATTTACAGACAGTAGCCACGTGCGCGTTGAACGTCAGACCCGCGTCAATCGTCAACCCCAGCAGTTTGATCTGCCGAGACATGCCAATGTCTACCCCGCCCATGGTAAGCCGCGGAGTGTCATACCTAAGTTTGCGCGTGACCAGCATAGCGCTGGTCTTATGCGGCGCAAACTTCAACCGGTTTTTGACACCCCACGCCCTCACATGCTCGAGAGCGGCATTGGCCTGTCTCTCTATATCCAGCGCAGTGTTGCCGTCGAACATCAGCACGACGTTATCGGCGAAGGCCTGACAGTGCACCCCCGCAAGGTCGAGTTGCTGCAGAAGAGGATCCAATAGGAGGTTCCACAAAATCGGTCCTCCTATGGACCCTTGGACGCACCCTTTGGTGGTGGACCGCAAGGTTTCCCCCCGGCGTACCTAACTCTGACCGTCCTATCGCTGAGATAGCTGTCGATCACTCTCCTCAAGCCCAGAGGACAATTTTCCTCAGCCAGTCGTAGTTTTATTGCCGGCTACCAGGCGTTGTCGAAGGCTCCCTCTATATCCAGCGAGACGAGAGTGAGCATTCTCCTCTCGTCAAGCTTGGCGCGGATGTGCTGCACCAGGTTATAGAGGGAGTCTTCGGTGCCCCTTTGTGGCATAAACCCGTACTGGCGAGTACTAATCCTCGGTAGGATGTGGTGCTTGAGGCGAGCGATCAGCATTTTCTCGTATACCTTGCCCAAGACAGGCAAAAGCCCAATCGGCCTGTACGATTTGGGCATGGTATACGAGTCTTTGCCTGGTTTCCGAAGGACAATTACGAGGGCCCCCTTCCACAGCCGAGGAAAGTAGCGGAGGGCTCGACATTTATTAAGAAGGGCCAGGAAGAACTCAGGGTCACTGTTGATGGCCCGAGCGCAAATGTCAGGCGTGAGGCCGTCGGCACCGGGAGCCTTCTTCGGGTTGAACGACGATACAGCCGCTGTGAGTTCCCTCATGGTAAACGGAGGGTCATGATCATCATCGACCCGCTCTCTTACCTCGCGGGCCTTCTTCCTCATTTCGCGGTGATCTGTATCGTCGTCCAACTCGCTGTCGGCAGGATAGAACGTATCCGCCAACAGCTCGAGGGACTCCCTGTGATCCAACGGCCTCCCGCCCTCCTAGAGGAGTACATCCTCCTTGCGCTCGGTTGCCCTCCCAATGACCCGATAGATACCTTCCCAGACGCCTTCTCTGTCTTGCCTCCCGCAAAATTTTCTCCAGCTGTCAGTCTGGGCATCCCGCACTGCGGCCTCGTATTTGCCCTTCTGTTCGAGGTACGAACTGACCACCATTTGTCTCCGGTCCGGCGCTGCGTTTCGGATTCTGCGTCGCTTGGTGTTGGTTTGCCTCTTCAGCACCTCGAGTTCCTCCGACCACCACGGCAATCTAAATGAAACCCCGCCTTTGATATTGGGCATCGCTGCCTGGCAGGCCTCGGCTATGGCTCGGGTATATCCGTCCACGATTACCTCCAGGTCCTCCCACACCTGGACCGCCTCAACGCTCTCCACGTTCAGGCGGTCCCTCCGCATGATTGCTGCCAGTTTCTCACGAAACTGACACCAATCCGCTTTCCTGGTGTTGAAGATCCTGGTGGTCCTCACCACCACCTCACCATCAGTTTGATCATCTCATATATGTATGTATATCTTCAGCTTCATCTTCACCAGATCCCTTGCAGGGTAGGCACTGAGACACGGTCCTTACACATGTCACTAGCTTCTCTAACATTAATAGCTCTTAGAGCTATTAATGTTAGAGAAGCTGACTGACTGCATGTTTCCAATCGATCGAAACCCTTCCGGTTCTCCAGCATAATTTTCTCAAAAACCAGATGGCGTCCCTAACGTAGGTGCCACCTAGTTTGAAACTTCGTATCGACCATTCAATCTCATCCCAGGTAATCTGTTCATGGAACACTGACATTGCAGAGTCATAAACTCATTCACAATGTCAATATATAATCCTGGGCATAAACATACATTTCTCCAAAATATTATCCTCGATACAAACGAACTACACAGAGATTTCTTTACCTCTCTCCAGAAGACTTTTGCATTCGCCTCGCAGTTGTTCGTCAGCCTCTCTTCGTTATGTAAAATAATTATTTCATGCTTTATTTTTACTAAAGCATGCTTTCATTCTTGCGTCGATGGTATGTTTCTCTCTTCTTTTCTCTCATATCATCACTAAGCTTTGAAAATTATTTGCATAATCCAGTTACACTTTCCTGTCTTTTTTCCACAGAGGATTCAACCTCCGCGTCCTACTAGATAATCACCTTTCAACCGTCTACTCGTTTGCTTCTTTGCACATCCACATGCTTCTTTCGCATTATCCACTATACTTTCTTTCAGAACTCACCAACATTTCTCTGCATCAGAGTCAAAAAGGTTTAATAATATTTAAAGTATACGAAGCCCTTTCAAATCGAATCGATTTTGAATTGAAATAAGTTTTGACATTCGTAAATTGTAAAATAATTTGAAGAATGCATGTTACAATTTACAAATTATTACAAAGAATGTCTCTTATCTTAGCGCATCGAATTTTAATGAAACTAAAGCAGATAATTTTTTACAATTAAAATTAAATTTTACGTGGTTTACAAATGTCAAAAGTTTATAAGATTTATGACAAATAGCGTTTGCTTGAGGTTTTATTTTATGAGGACTATACAGATTCTAATTTTAATGTTACCGAACTCACATAATTGATAATAAACTGATATGCAGATATGTTGTCAGATAGCGTTAGTAGTATTCATGAATAATAAAATACACTAAAACTTTATTATTTTGTCACCTGGTATATATCGAACTAAATGTATATTTTAGTATGTTATTATCTTGTATTTTTTTTTAAATACGAACCCGATTATTTTTTTACATCCATCATATTGATTTCATGCGTATAAAATATAACTTATGTTATACACCCGAATTTATAATATTGAATCCACTGACATGTGCTTGATTAAACTCGGCTCAGCAGTTTAAGTGCATGCAAACATACATGCATATACCCATACATCCTAAAATCTTGACTGAATGAATGAAAAAAATCCGTGATTAGCAGGCTAATGATATGGCAGTGCTCTTAGTGTATTGCCGTCTTGAGGAAACGCACTGAATAATAGGAAATCAAATAACAAGGAATATGCTTCAACGTGCAAAACCAAGAGGTAACGATTTGAACGAATTGTGTTTGTAACTGAGATACTGCGTATATTTGAACGCAGTGTTGATAACTTGAATGGGAATGCGACCCTATTACAGCTCGAATTACCGGCATTCACATAGCGTGCATTTTGTTCTGCTCAATTCCAGTGACCGTTGTCTATTTTCCAGATTCCCCATTATTTTCGTACAATGTTATTCCGTGTATCATACGTCATTAAATTTATAGTGAAATATTTTGTTTTACAGTCCAAGCCAGCCTTACGTACTTATACACTATACTTTGTCGACTTGCGGAGAACAATCTGGTGAATAAGAAGTACTAGTAATCAAGTAATTGTAATCAGGTATCAAGAGATACTGGATTACGAGTACTCCGGATGAAATACCTCTATCATCACAAACAGCTTACATTATTTGTCAGCTTACATTATTTGTTACGTGGTAAATGGTGAACTCGGTGGCGCAGTGGTTAACAATGCGACTTTGACACCAACACTCGTGGGTCGATTCCCACACGGGACCAATATGACATACATGCATACATATCTGTTTCAAGAGGGTGCATCAAAGCAGCCCATCTGGTGAAGTAACTCCACCTCTCAAAAAACAACAGCCAAATAACAAATCTCTGGAGGCTTGCTGTGTACCAGCGTACGAGTGAGGTCACCGGTAAGCTCCTAAGGAGTTGCTGTATTAGCAGCAGATGTGGCTTCGCGCGAGTGATACTCAATGTTACAAGCGTTCATAGGCTACGGTAGCCGCTTTATATCGGATAGAACGTATGCTTGTATCCCTCGCGATGACGTATAAAAAAATAAGTAACTGATATGAAAGTTTGAAATATAAAAAGCATCGCTGGCGTGATACTACCCCTGCTGTTGGCTTCCATAAGGTGCAGGAACATCCCAGTGCGACTGGTTAATAATTATGATTCAGTTCTCTTTGGATAGCCTCTTTGGCTCCGTAGTAAACAAGGACCCCTTATAGTTTCGCTATGTCCGTAGCCTAGCTCAGAGACTTGACACAAGAAGGCTGTAGTTTGGCATATATACAATACATAATTAACTATGCTGACAAAGTTGTAGATAAAATCTTGAAAAAAAAAATCGGTGGTTACTACCTACACGTAAAGTAAGGATGATTTTTTTTATTCGCTCCCACCCCATGGTGAGGGGAGTCGTTAGGTAGGTTTTTTTAAAAACATCGAGGGTTTGGGAAGGGAATATTATTTTTCGATATAGTGATCCGTTTGCGAAATTTTTATATTAAAATTGTAAATTTTTGTAGATTCAATTGTCGAAACTGTTATATTTGGAAATGTAAAAAAAAATATGGTAGCAGTCCATATATTGAATTTAAAAGGAAAACCTATCACGGTTAAGCAGGATTTACAGGTTAACGAGTAACAGTCGACAGACTTCTAAAATTTATTTTATGAAAACGTACCTATAAATGTCTTAGAATATGACATTGCACTTATCTGCACTAAGCGTTTTGTTTCCTAGTTTCTAATTTGAACAGCCAAGTAGTGGAACTGGGATACGTAGACAATTTCATAGTTCATTTGAATTTCATCCATAATTTTATACTAGATGGCGCTGTTCACAAATTACATTGTACTGTGTTTTAGTTTTCATTAATCTTAGCAAAGCGAAGCAAAAATTTAACCCTACTCTGCGCGTGCCCTACATGCAGTTTGGCGATTTTTTAATTGGAAATATCGCAATATGTACCACATGTACATTACGGCGACCTTAGTTTTTGGCACTAAAATTGATAGCAGGCTACCCAACTATGCATACACCGTAAAGGCATTACGTTTTTCTTTTGATAAGATCTTTAACTTGTGTTCCTTAAATTTTATTTGCAAATAAAGAATGTTGTGTCATAATAAAAAGAAAATATTAAAACGTTCCTTCAAATTAAGTATAATAACAAATTTTGTGACAGGAAACGGCCAAGCGACAGACTTGGATGTTCGGTTGGCTGCGCCAGGCTGGGTGGCACGTGGGGGCTCGGCCACGCTCCGCTGCCTCCACCAAGTGCCCCCGCACCTGCTCTACAAGGTGGAGTTCCTGAGCTCTGAGGCTAAACTATTGCAATATGTGAGGGAGAGGGTACCCCCGTTCACGAATTACACTTTCGCGGGAGGAAAACTTAACGTAAGTTGAATTTCTTCGCTTTGCTCAAAGGAGGTAAATTTATTTAAGCATTTCAAAATCTTGTAGGGTTACTCTATGTGGATTTTAAAACAAAATTTTAGAAACTTCACTGAAGACTTTTAAAGATTAGAATGAGTTCTTGAGTTTAAGGTAAAGTCGGGAGGCATATAAGCATATGGCATAGGAAATATCGCTAGCTACATTGCCCCACTTGCTACTAACATAGCAACTCTTTAAGAGCCTACTGGTGCCCTAACGCAGTAGCAGAAACGCAAGAACCTTCTAGGGGTTTTTGCGAGATGAAGGTACGCTAGTTGATTAATGTGGACTTTTGGATATACTACCAATTACATCTAAGTAACGTCCTTTCGGGCATTCTATTGTTGATCGTTAGACATCACTTTATGGGATAAATTGATCATTGTAAATTTGTATGTATGTATGTCGTCATGCCAGGTTCCTTGCAAGTAGGCAGAGAGAACCAAGCGCCATTATACGTAGTCTTTACACACTTCACGCGCTTCTCTAACATTCATAACTCTTTTCAAGCACGCTCGCTGGTTCCTGGGCCTCCTGACGCCCTTGTTTGTATTGTACATTTGTCATTCATATCATATCTATGTATTACATGTATTTGGTAATTTTTATGAGCAATTTTAACATACTTTACGATACAAAACAATTATAATAAAAATAAAAAAATACATTTAAGTTATTTTTGTAAGTTTTAAGATTAGAACTACTCGGTTATTATAAATAAATATTAACACTAATCGATCGAAATTTATATCGAGCGTAACCTTACAGGAAATGGCTCCGTTTTTGTGCATAGGGAAGGTGTGAAATTGTATATGTTTTATGTTCATTGCTTCGTTGTCCAGCTGTTAAAGAAATGATTTTGAATTGGCTTTTTTTTCAGGATTCCGTATAACAACTGTAAAACGGAACCTTATTTTTGTTACCATGCTCTCTCACCGTGTACACTCTACGTTCCACAGCTCATAAATACAAGTTAGTTAGTGAGATGCATACCGCAAGTCTAAAAGTGAGAAATTGGTCAGTCTGCCATCTTTTGCAGGTTTAATGTAAAAAAAATAAAAACAGTAATAACATCTTGTATCATAAGACGGAAAGGTCAGCTACCATTAGCCGCTACTATTATTCTGCTCAATAACTTCACTTTTACGAGCCGACGATGCATGAAGAAATAAAGATCTAAGTTGTAACAGGAAGATTCTTTTTGTTATCCAGATAAGGAAATACTAAAATATAGCAGGCGCCTTTAATGAAGTTGGTTTGTCATTTCTAATTTAAAGTTTTATCCCGCGCTGGGGACTTAGTCGTGCTGCACTAACAGTCACAGAAAGTGTACAAATTATGTGCGACACATTCGTACATCGTAACGTATTGGGTCGTAAACATATCGTGAATAATCGACGATGAAACTAATGGAATGATACCTATATCTGGTTAAGCAGAACCTCTTGTAAGTAGAATTGTGAATATACGCAAGCAAAGAAAGTGGCAATATATTAAATAATTTTAAATAAAATCCATACGATTGGGTCTCGCTATCATCCTGTTGTTCAAAAATATAAACGTAAGTCACTAAAGTGCTTAGTCGATAGACCGTGCTCTATCTACCTAGCTTAAAGTAAATAAACACATGATCAATCCATATGCTGTCCTTCCACTGAAATGAATAAAGTACTCATAATGGACAAATTTCTTAGCATTATGCCGTTTCAATTAAGATTGGCAGAGTCCATTATTTAAACATAAGAATACTGATTTTGGCATGGAGCGAGTGCCGTCAGACCTCCATAATCCACAGAGAAACCAAAGTTTTTTTAAGTTAGGTCAAACGTCTTTCGAAAGATAGACTCTTGGATGAGTTTTTTGGATGTGCAGATTTCCTGACAATGTTTTACTTCACAACTGAGCAATTAATAACTACAAGTATATACATAAATTCGATATACATAATTTTGTGGTGCATGCCCACACCAGGCTATTCACTAGGATATTATTACTACCTATAATGTGACGAATTCCTATCTATTGTTAAAGCTTTGCCCACAACTACAGCATCAGATTATGGGAAGATCTTGTATAAAATGAAGTAATAGATAAGCATGTAACGTAGCCGCTAAACATTCTTATGTATCTTAAACCGATGTATTATGTAAGGTCACTTACCTGAAATTTGGGCAAGCTGTGTAATTAGAACAATAACAAAGGTCAGTGATAAAAACGCAACGATACCACGTACTATCACGCTATTACCCTAAATTAAACCCTTAACTAATATTTTCTTGAACGAATTAGTACAAGTCTCTGGCCCAGCGGTCATCAATTCCATAATAATTGATACGGCTTCACGTTCGGTCATTCCACTGTTTCTCCGCAGAATAGTAGCACCGACAGCCCAGTTGATAAGGAACAGGTCCCCGGTTTGAATCCTGGCATGTACCATTAAATTCGTGTATTCGGATTTACATACAAATTTGTAATTATCACTTGTGAAGGAAAACATCGTGAGGAAACCCGCGCGTTCAAGCAATTATATTTCGAAAGACGTGTGACCTAACCTACAAAAGGTCTGGTTTTTCTTTCAAGTTTTGGAGGTCAGATGGCAGTCGCTCCATGTAAAAATCAGTGTGCTCGCCAAATCCCTAGGCTTAGGTAGTGGACCCCGTCAATTTTAATAAATATTAGGAAACGGGATAACGCTAAGAAAAAAAGATTCGCAGAATTAGTCGAGCTCTCAAGAACCAAGTGCCTAGGTAGTAGTTATTTTAGATAGGTATATGAGATGCTTTTAAAAACGTCTAGCGACCACTGCTGTTGGTTAATCTTTGGGTTAGAAAC
This sequence comes from Pyralis farinalis, assembly GCA_947507595.1. Classification (NCBI taxonomy): domain Eukaryota; kingdom Metazoa; phylum Arthropoda; class Insecta; order Lepidoptera; family Pyralidae; genus Pyralis; species Pyralis farinalis. Next base: position 11,127,575 of record OX382271.1, on the reverse strand, counting down.
ATTTGCAAGACTGATTGCACGGTACCGCCATGTGTTGTATAAAATATCTTGATAATGCCGAAAAGGCGGAACCGGTCGGTAAAAATAATTAATAAATAAAATTGTGAATCTGTACAAGTGCAAGAACTAACATTAACGAGATTTGCAAGAACTGCATATTTCGATCAAATAAACGTATATAATCGAAATCTGTTTATTATCCTTGTGACTGTTTTCGCTGCTAATTATGAATACATACAGAAACAGCAATGAAAATGTGGGTTTGTCCTATAAATATTTTGTTCGACCTTAGCTTCGATCTGAGGTACAGATACATATGTTCATGGTTTAAAAATGACATACTACACACTAAAAATGACACACTAGAATCCTGAACTAAACATATTGGCCTAACTCTCAGTCTAAAGTAAATTAAGTAAACTAAAGTAGCAGTGAATCGCCATATCTGGCGAGTCGGTGATGGCATATATAGAAGGAGAGTCTTAGAGACCGCATTAATTTTTTATACAACGTCGGGAGGCATACAAGCATACGGTCTACCTGATGTAAAGCAGTTACCGTAACCTATTAACGCTTTGTAACATATATCACTCGCGCGATGCCTCCTCTGCTGCTTACACAGCAACTCCTTAGGAGCTTACTGGTGACTCACTCACACGCAGGAACACAACAACCCTGTATGGAGTTGTTATTTGGGTGCGGTTTTTCTGTGAGGTAGAGGTACTTCCCCAGACGGGCTGCTTTGATGCGCCCTTCCTCTCTTAAAACATCCAGACCAATACAAACAGACATGTTCATGCACACAAAAGTTTGTCTTGTGTGGGAATCGAACCCACGAGCGTTGGTGTCAAAGTCGCGTCTTTCACGACTGAGCCACCGAGCTCGTCAAATTTTATTTTATTACAAGTGTACATAGGACCCTTGTAATAAAGCATCACTCGCGCGATACTGTCTCTGCTACTAGCACTCATTAGGAGCTTACTGATCACTCACACAATAACCATCTAGGGAGTTGTTATTTGACTGCGATTTTTGTGCGGTGGAGGTACTTCCCCAGACTGGCTGCTTTGATGATAATACCTCCCTTGAATGGGATGTACGAGCCAATAGAAAACACCTCTTCTACTATGTGATATATACTTATACATGTGTGATTATAACGCAAAATGATTTAGATAGTAATTACAGTTTAATAATAAAAAGATAATAAAAGATTACGTTAATACAACTTTGAATAGCGAGAAGCGAGAGAGATATGTATGTGTCAACCTGTATTCTCTGCCTAGCTTGAAGATGTAGATAGAAATTAATACTGACAGACGCACTTGTTCCGTTACTTTATACGGGCAATACAAGATTTGCTTATATCTTGTACATATAAAGTATAATATAGTTACCTATATATAAAATATAAATATGCTTCATGTATCTCAGAAACGGCTCTAACAATTTGAATTAAAATTTATATTTAGGTAAGATTTTGCTTGTTTGATTTATAGGTTTATTGGTATATTTCCTGTAAACATGCGATTATATAAAAAATCATAAATAACGCTGCGCAAAGCTCAGGTACTCACTTGTATACAGACATTCCTTTTTTTAATTATTATTAGTTATACTACGTCGGAAGGACAACATGTGCATACATCCACCTGATGTAAAGCGATTACCGTAGCTTTAAGTATCACTTGTGTGATGGTACCTCTGTAAATAACACAGCAACACCTTAGGAGCTTACTCACTCACAAGTACACAACCACCCTCCGGGGAGTTTTTATTTGGCCGCTGTTTTCTGTGAGGTGAAGGTCCCAGACAGGTTTCTTTGATGCACCTTCTCTCTTAAAAACACCCAGACTAAGACAAACTGACATGTTCATGCACACAAATGTTTGTCCTGCGTGGTGATCGAACCCACGAGCATTAGTGTGTCAAAGTAGCATTACTAACCACTGCGCCAGTGAGCTCGTCAGATCGTCAGATCTCTCGTTCTGCTCTGTTGGTATTTCCAGTTAAATATAAGATTGCAGTGTTTACATTGAAAAGAAATAAAATAAATCTTATTTGTTGGCGACAGATACCTAACCCGGTCTGACTGCGACCACGAAAGCTGTGACCTCAATCTTATTAAATAAAGGAATGCTGACAAAGACGTATGTGCCTATAATTTATATTTCTGGCAGATACATAAATTGGATACGGTTCAATCAATCCAATTATAGTCATGGTTCAGACGAACGACATAAAGGAAATATCGTACTACACGGATATTAATATTAATGTATGTTGTGCCGTTGTCATTCTTATATATCTTACTGATTATTATTTGGGTTAGTTAATATGTTCAATACGCCTACATCACAGAGAAGAAAATGTGCTCTTTTTATTGTGTCTGTTTTCTTCAATATACATAAACTTCTCCTACTACACCAGCCCTAATTCATCCCAATTCAATCGTAGGGGTTTAGAGCATACTCCACCACGTTGCTTAACTGCGAATTTGCGGAGTCCAATGTATTTAAGCCGCCCGAAAGTCACTGAGTTAGCATAATGACTGTCATCTGTCGACAACAACCGGGACTAGGTCAAGATCGGATAGATCAATCCATCCATACACAGACTGAGGCCGACGTTGTTAAACCTCAGTGTTCGGTTAGAATGATACTCACAACGACATCATTAAGCTCTCACAACGTAAACTACCATGATAGTTTTTAATTATAGTAAAAGGATATTTTTTAAAAGGAAGATTAGACGAACGGAGCAACCAAGGCAGCAATGGTGGCGGGTGCATGCGGTTCATATTTCAGATGGCGAACGCTCGTAGAGACGACCGCAGCAGCCGAGGCAGAGATGACCGGAGAAGTCATGGCAGCGGCGACATGCATCCACTAACGGTAGTGGGTGAGTGCCGGCCGGTAGTAGTTCGCACGAACTAATCGGGAGCGGAAGCACACAAAGTAGTTTAGATCTAATTGCCCGTAAAAGGATATTTAACACGGTTGTGCACTTGCGCAGTTTCATTACAATGTTATGTATTTAATAATCTATCTATCTGTATCTTCACACAAAGTACCTGTAGAGTAGGCAGAGAGAATCGAGTGCCTATTACTCGGTCCATACACACCTGTTTTTTATACATGTCGGAAAATATTCTGCGCTCGACGCTGCTTACTGTAAGTACATTTTCAATTAGACCGACACGCGCATGAACGCCCTTGAGCTCCTTAAATAAAGTCACACAACTGCTGCCTACTTAATCTTACTGACTTTGAGGGCTACGTCAATCTGGATTGGAGAAATTTAAACCTTAACTCTTAAAACTTAAATCGTCAATTTAAGATCTCAGTAGATTTTTTCCAATCTAGATTTCTAAAAGAAACTACCAATATAACTTTCTCTGTCTATTCATCCATCCAGTTCAGGGAGTGTCTTGTTGTCAAATGGACAATATATATCTATATTCAAAGCAGACGGAAGTACGATAAATATGTAAATACTCGTAGCTATATATTTATCGTACTCGTTTCGTATCGTCTGCTTTAAATCTGCTGGTTATAAATTTCGATGTTAAAGCATTGATATGTGTAGTCGACCGCGCCACGTCTACAGATGGATTTGAGTTCTTCCGAGGAAATATCTTACAGAAAGCCGCAAACAAATAACAACCCCCCTGATTATTTTTGAGGTGCGAAGTGGGGTTAGCAGTAAGCTTCTGAGGAATCACTTTGTTAGCGAGGGTGGTAACGCGCTAACGATACTTCCTGTGCTGCAAGTGTTAATAGGCAATGATTGTCACTATATATCGAGTGACCCGTTTGCGTGTCTTAATAAGTTGTATGAACCTAGTTATAATGAGGTCTAAACATGTTCATACTCTTCTTTTAATTACAGCTATCTTGGCCAAGCTATATCATAACAAAAAAATTTGTTTAGCCAAAACAAAGATACCCATCATATAATAAGTAATTATTTACTTAAAACAAACATAATATATATATTTATTTCCACAAAACAAACATGCTGGGTCTGAATCGTGGGCGTCGAAACAGTCGCGTTTCCAAACAACGAGTACAATGGAGCGGCGAGTAGTAATTACAATTATTGGGGAGATTATTTTATTCAAATTTCAATTCAGTTCAATTCGGCTCAGAGCATAAACCCATAAGAGTAGATCAGCACCTCGCTCATAGCAATTTTGCGCATGCAGTCTCATGCCCCCAAGCTACCTATAATAAAAAACTAAAAAATAAAAATAATCAAAAATAAAACAATTAATTTTTAAACAAACACTTGAATATATATAAATAAGCTGCAGCTTCGTTAGCCCTTATCTAGGTATCCTGTGGAAACCGTTTTTTTCTTACTTTCTTTCTTATTCTTCAACTTTTGAGAATTGTGTCTCTTGAATAATCTTATAGGCCTATAACCTTCCTCATAAATTCGTCTATCAAATGCAAGAAGAATTTTTCAAATCTGACCGGCATTTCCAGAGATTAGCGTGGTCAATCAAACAAACACCTCCGCTGTATATATTATTTTTTAAATATGTGTATGGATTTAAAAATGTTCCTTGAACATCATAAACCCGCGACGTGACTTTTCATATGTGTAAAAGCGTGTGTGAGACTGGGTGATTATTCCTTGTCCGAGTTTCAAGTTAATGAAGAAAACATGAATACCTTCTATTCATATTTTCTTCATTGTAAAATCTTTTTAATTATTAATAAGCAGTTCATCCGCTTGGCTTAGCCTACGATCAAAAGCAGCGAAGTTTAATCCACAATGCAAAATACTTTTTATTTTATTGCGAGGTTTTTATCAGGTCAGAGTTTGGTTTAAACCTTTTTACAAATTAATTATTCCTCTCTTTGTAGGGTTCTGTATCAAAATGGTAAAAGTAAGCTCTTATGGTGCCACTTTGTCCGCTGTCTATCCGCCCATCACATTTCCACTACTATCAATGCTATAGATTTGAAATTTGAAATAGTTGAAAATATTGCTTACTCAATCTTAATGCGAATGAAAAAACTCAAAAGAAAAAAGGGTTACAGTGGCCGGTAGAAATTTTCAAAAGCGAGTACTAGTTCACTCCTCTTGCACATTTTTTTAATACCGTGTAATTTTTTACTAAAGTTGAAAAATAATAAAAAGAGTATCGTTTGTTGTTATTTTTTTATTGTCCCGCAGATGTCGCTGGCTACGGAGAACTCGATAACTATAGATAACCTGGACCCATCAGCTTCTGGTTTGTACTGGTGTGAAGTGTCCCTGGAGACACCAATCTTCACGGCCGCCTCCCCGCCCCACCAGCTGACTGTCGTATGTGAGTGAAATATGATTATTATTGTACGCAACACCCTCGCTGAATACGAAATGATTCCATTAGACTGAATAAGTCATTTTGATCGTGTATGTTTCTATGATATGACTTGTTATTTTCTTTTTAAATTACCATTTTAAGGGAAGTTATTGTAATGGTCCAAAACATTCGAAAAATGGAAATTCAAATTTGTTATTGTAACCAAATGTAGAAATTTAAATAAAGCTCGTGGGTGTATTGTTCATACGTGAATCATTTTAGTTTTTGCTTTCAGCGGTAAATACCTTGATGTAACTCGGTTCAGATTTTATTTATAGATTAATTTGCCTAGTGATTTAATAATTCTTTATTGCACATATAAATACAAACAGTTACATGTGTATAGTAAAGATAGTACAGAGGCGAGCTTATCTCTAAAAGAGATCTCTTCCAGCCAACCCTCAGCAGTGGGATATCTCGTCAGTTGCATGTAGAAAATGTTTTATACACTTTTTGTGTTTAAATAAGTGTTAAAGAAGCAAACGTGTAATTTGACGAGCCCAGGGCGTACAAACATGCTGCTCACCTGATGTAAAGTGGTTACCGTAGCCCACGTACTCCTGCAATATAGAAAATACTACACCCGCGATGCCACCCCTCCTACTAACACATAAACCATAAGAGCATACTAGTAGCCTCAGTCACGCGCAGATACACAACAGCTGTCCAGAGAGCTGTTACTTGGCTGTGGTTTTCTGTAAGGAACCTCACCAGTCAAGCTGCTTTGATGCGCCTAACCTATCTTGTAAGCATCTAGAGTAAAACAAACAGGTATGTTTACGCATATAAAATTTGTCCTTGTATGGGAATAGAACCCACGAAGTTAAGTTTTAAACTAGTCATTGCTTATCACTCCACCACCGTACTTCATTACAACTCACCGTAATATAAAAAAGTAAATAAAATTCTTACAAACACAGCGCTTTTTTGGATATTGGCTCAGTAAAATTATGAGCACCTCTTTCTGTGGTGTCAGCTATAACAAGAACGTTGATTCATAAAATCTACTATACTTGCCAAGCTGCATAACTTGAATCGAGCTGACTTTCGTGATTTCAGTGAATTGTCCGTAGCAAAAATTGTACAGCTATGAACAGACTCAACTCGACACCTAAAAAAACAAGTGGATAATTGGAAAATCAAAACACAGAAGCGAGCAAAATGAACAAGGTGCTAGATGGAAAAAAACATTTACTGGCAACACATATTTAACATAATGATTACGTCGAGCTGGGTTGTTAAGTGGTTAGCAATTTAACACCAAGATGGGTTCGATTCCCACAGAGGACAAACATTGTGTCCATGAATATTTCTATTTGTCTCGACCTGGATGGTTTTAAGAGAGGTGAGGCATCGAAGCAGTCCAACTGGGGAAATACTTCCGCCGCACAGAAAACCGTGACCAAATACTTCCTGGAGAGTTATTTTGTGTTCCTGCGAGTGAGTGTAGTCACTAGTAAACTCCTGGGGTGTTGCTGTGTTAGAAGCAGGGGAGGCAACTCGCGAGCTATATTTTCTGTATTCATAGCCTACGATAACCACTTTAAATTAGGCGCGCCTTATGCTTGTATGCCTCCCGACGTTGTAAAAAATATATTTTAAAATCCTTACACTGCCATCGCCGTATCAAAACACCACACCACTCCACTAATTTCTACACCAATTCTTTCTCGGTTGAAGCAGTGCGCCTGTGGAAGGCTCTGCCTTTCGATATCCGGAATGCTCATACAGTTCAATCCTTCAAACATCTTGTCAAACTTCATTATCTTTCATTATGTAATTAGCATTATTTTCTTGTCTTTCACCTCAGTCTCATTTAATGTGTGTATATTTTATTCAATGTATTCATCAATTTGATAAATTGCGTTTGTATGTGTACTTGATTATATATAGCATATGTAGTTATGTATGTGTGTGTATTTATCTATATAATTACTTTATTTCCTTTAAGTTATGCTCTGCCTTGTTTCTTTACTTCTCCTCTACCCTAAGGTTGTCTGGAAGAGATCGCATTGCGATAAGACCGCCGTTGTACTCATACTTTATTATTGCTCTTTTCTTATGTATATTTCTTTTGGTGCAATAAAGAGTATAGTATTGTATTTCATCGCCAAGCCGCAGTTCAGTTGCGTAGTATGCTCTTAACTCCTTCGGTTGTACGGAGACATATCTGTATTGGGATAAGTAAGGTTTAGAGTGTTCAAGACAGCAATTTTTAATACAATAGTATTTGTAATTTTTGTATTTATAGATAAGTTACATAAAATATTATATACTACCATAGGTATAATAACTAGATGTAGTAGTAGTAGGTACAATATCTATTGTTAGTAATCCTTGTCGATAATTCCCAATGCTTTTCCAAATACTTTATGGTTCACGGCTACGCTACGGCGTATAGATGTATTATGACTGACTCAGATATATGGGTTTAGGTTATACTTTTTAAATCTTTCTTCAGTATTCAGGTATTTCAATCTTAATATCGTATATATGTACGTTAGGTAATAGTAATAAAGAGTTTTGTTATATCTATGTAAATTTCACTAAATTTATTGGTGATCAATTCATTTTCAAACATTGGTTGAAAAACAGAAAAATTGGGACAAATTAATCATTGTAAAAAAACTGCTTTTTGTTATTATAATTCTTCTTCTTCGCGTTATCCTGTTTCCTAATCCATTAGGATTGGCGGAGTCCGCTACCTAAGCCTAAGGATTTGGCGAGGACAATTATTTTTTTGTACCACTAAGGTGACAAAGAAGTAAACGGCCTGCCTTATGGTAAACAGTCACCTAGCCTACGGACATTTGCTTACCAGGGGTGTCACTCTTGTGTTGTCGACCCTAAAAATATTTGTGAGTAATAATGAGTACTATAAACATATAGTACAATATTTTATGGATTATTAATAGTTTTCACAGCGCATGGCTATTACAAGTAATGACATATTTTTGATACTTTGAGTTTTTATTATGGCAATTTATGTAATGTTCCCTAAATTTTTGATAAAATATAGCCTATATCACTTACTGATAATGTGGCTTTCCATGTGTCAAAGAATTTAAAAAATCCGTTAAGCATTTTTCGTTAAGCCGTTTTTCTTTTATAATACCTATTAGTTTAGATATGAGAGTGTATTACAGGAGAAAATAAAACCATTAATTTATTGTTATATTAATTTGCCGCCAGATTCCCAGAAGCATCCGCCGATAATAACATTTGGCAAGCCGGATGTGGTCGTCGGAGGGTTACTACGGGCCAACTGCACAAGCGCACCAGCCGCGCCCGCTCCTCGGCTCACCTGGTACATAGATAACAAAAAGGTATTATCAGTAGTCTAAGCAAAAGTACACAACCTACAAATATCTATACCGAGAATAGACACACGGGGAAATAAAAAATATACTCTATGGCAATTAGGAAGTCGCATTAAGAAAAAAAATGTGTGATGTGATAATTCATTACAACTAACTCAAATTAGAATTCTGAATAAATGAAAATGGTGGATTTACTCGGTATAAACAAATACTATTTATTTCTTTCATTATGTGTAATGTGCAGAGAACTTTCGTGTCTGTCTTTATGAAAGATCTCTGTTGTGTCTCTCTCGTAATGCGACTTCGTAATTGGAATGGAGTGTAGGCGTTCAATTACAATTACCAGATTATACACTGATATTATTATACACAGACGGAGATATTTGATTTCAAAGTGATTACATTTGTTATACAATTACATTCTATAATATTATTTATTTAATTATGGCGGGTGCATTAAGCATTAGCTGAGATAAACACCCTTGCCACGTGATGCCTAACGCGAATTCTGGAAGATAAGTCCCTTAGACACTTTCCACGTATACATGAGTCCGTTGTAACAACCTATAAAAACCACTTCACACCCTTTTAGCATAATCGCATGCTGTTGTCTCTTATGGAAACCACGGCCGTATGTTTCTATGCGTCACGACTATACTCATATATAAATGAAAATCTTAAAATTATAATTAATAAAATTAGTGAACCCCTTCGAAACCCGGGTGGTCGTATACGACCGCGAAATGTATAGGAAAACGTATATAACGGGTTCTGACTGCTCAAATCTCTTTATTAATTTTTAAAATATAAGATTATTCAGTACACAATAACCATGCAACAGATCGTTTCTCCCAATTTCATTCGAAGTTAGTATTTATAATAGGATTAAACTACGTTTGTATGTAATCGAAATGTGGTCATTTCTCTCAACGTAAGCCTCCCATTTACGCTTCCTCTATAATGATTTTACTCTGGCTTTTAAATCCCTCGGCGTGCTGCGAACTGTACGTACTACATCATCTCAGGGTATGTTTTTCGCTCTGTGCATTTCAAATTGTTTCCACCAAAATGTCCGTTACATAGCACTAATAATTATTTGATTGACTTGATTTTAAAATAGAAACAGAATGCGTAAGTGGAAGGATGTAGGAGCCGAAAAGACTAACCTACCAAGATCAAATTAGCCGTGTTTTATCAGAAGGTGATGTCAGGAATCTTAGGAACCGGCGAGCTTGCATGCAAACAACTGTGCATGTTAAAGAAAAGAGTGAAGTAAGGACCGCGTCTTATGATGCTCGGTTCTCTCTGCCTACACCGCAAGGGACCTGGTGTGAAGATATACATATATACGTGTAACAGTAGAATAATTTTAGGTAAGTAATTTATTGAACCAATTAAAATATTATTGATGTGAGATAGGCTTCTCACTGAGTAAATTGGTTCTGAGAGAATTGTCTGTGAAAGATGATAAAGGTTGATTGGGGGACAAACATAATATGAAACCAACTAATGCGTTCAATATTTGAAAAATGTGTTATAAATTAAATACAAAATCAATCATTCTGACACAGTGGATTTTCTTCTGCATTTTGATCTTTTTTAATAATCAGCCTGACAATTTGTGGAACCATAACAATTCAAACGTCTAATATGTAAGAGTATTATAGAAAAGAAAAAGGAGATAGATTTCTGTCCAGTATAAACATATAATTATTTAAGATAACCACCTGCCAGACTAAGCAATGACAGCATTGCAACGTTTGCTCAAAATAAGCGAAGTCCAGACAACAATTAACTTTGAATTCGAGACGTTTTTATTAAACTTTTCACCGGAATGTCCATTTAAAATTCTGATTACCATCCGAGTGAAGTTGGTGCGGCGGATAGGTATGCAAGTAAATAACTGAGAGCTTTGTCTCCTCAGTCGTATTAAAACTTCAGAGACGAAAATAATAAAGTAAACATATTTGTGGAGCCAACCAGTAAGTTGTTCGAATAGAGCAGCTAATATATATTTTTTTAATTTCATCGGGATACCAAACACGTATAAGACCTGCCTAATGGTAAACAGCCACCGTACCTTATGGACATTTGCAACACCAGGGGTGTCACTCATGCCGATTGCTGACCCTCTAAAAATCTCTTCACGCCTTTCTTGAAGAACTCCATGTTGTAGTCCCTTGGGCAAAACTCCTCTAAAGTCAAAGTCAAAGTCAAAGTCAAAATCTTTTTATTCCGTAAAAATGGCTACATTTGTTTGGAATCGTCACAATTTTTTTCCCTACCGTGCAGTTCATGACTAGGTGAGCACTGATAAAAATACTGCCAAAAAACTCAGGCATCCCTCTTTTGGTATCCAAACAAATTTACATAATTTATTAATTACATTATAATTGGATCAACTCAATCCCAGGCATTTTTATCATTAATATAGTCAGATACTTTATAATATGCCCTGCTACACAATTTGGCTTTAATAGTAGTTTTAAACTTGTTTATTGACAATTCTCTTATATTGCTGGGAAGTTTGTTATAGAACCGTATACATTGCCCCATAAAAGAATTACTTATTTTGTGGAGACGGCTTGCATGTAACACAAGATTATGCTTATATCTAGTATTTACGTTATGAGTATCACTCTTTTTACAAAATGAGTCTATGTTTTTATGGACATACAAAAGATTTTCATAGATATATTGCGATGCGACTGTTAGAATATTTATTTCTTTGAATTTTTCTCTAAGGCTCTCACGGGGACCAAGTTTGTAGATAGCTCTTATGGCTCTCTTTTGCAATAAAAAGATGGTGTTAATGTCCGCGGAGTTATCCCAAAGAAGAATTCCGTATGACATAATACTATGAAAGTAGCTGAAATAAACTATTCTAGCCGTATCAACATCAGTGAGCCGTCTAATAGTTTTCACTGCATAGGCTGCAGAACTTAGTTTTCCTGATAATTTTTCAATTTGTGGGCCCCATTGTAGTTTGGAGTCAATTGTTATACCCAAGAACACAGTTGTCTCCACAGGGGCTAAATTAGTTCCATTAACATGTACATTGGTAGTCACCTGTCTTACATTAGGTGTTGAGAACTTAATTACTTTAGTCTTTTTATCATTTAAAAGCAGATTATTGACATTAAACCAATGCATAACTTTAGAGAGAGCATCGTTAACTTCGTCATAATTACCTAACTGTCTATTAATTTTGAATGTCAAAGAGGTATCATCCGCAAACAATACAATCTCATGTTTATCCTTTACATAATAAGGTAAGTCATTTATATATACTAAAAATAAGAATGGACCTAGAATTGACCCCTGTGGGACTCCCATGACTACAGGGGTCCCCGAAGATCTTTTACTATTAACATCAACCTTCTGTATCCTATTGCCCAGATAAGAAGACAGAAGTTCGAGAGCCTTGTTCCTGATACCGTAGTGGTGTAATTTTCTGACAAGAGTGTCATGGTGCACGCAGTCAAACGCTTTAGACAGATCACAGAAAATTCCCAAGGCATCTTGCGAACCTTCCCATGCCGCGAATATACTTTTAAGCAAATGAATCCCTGCGTCTATAGTTGAACAACCTCTCGTAAATCCGAACTGTTTCCTATGAAGCAAATTATGTGTATTGAAATTTCTGCGCAACTGGCTAAGCATTAGTTTTTCAAAAATTTTACTGAGAATGGGCAGTATGGAAACAGGTCGAAAATTCGAAGGGTCCGAACTATCACCAGATTTAAATAATGGAATGATTTTACTATGTTTCATCAAGTCAGGAAATACACCAGATGCCACACAACAATTCACAATACAACTCATTTTGTAAAAAGAGTGATACTCATAACATAAATACTAGATATAAGCATAATCTTGTGTTACATGCAAGCCGTCTCCACAAAATAAGTAATTCTTTTATGGGGCAATGTATACGGTTCTATAACAAACTTCCCAGCAATATAAGAGAATTGTCAATAAACAAGTTTAAAACTACTATTAAAGCCAAATTGTGTAGCAGGGCATATTATAAAGTATCTGACTATATTAATGATAAAAATGGGATTGAGTCGATCCAATTATAATGTAATTAATAAATTATGTAAATTTGTTTGGATACCAAAAGAGGGATGCCTGAGTTTTTTGGCAGTATTTTTATCAGTGCTCACCTAGTCATGAACTGCACGGTAGGGAAAAAAATTGTGACGATTCCAAACAAATGTAGCCATTTTTACGGAATAAAAAGATTTTGACTTTGACTTTGAATGCGTAGAGACCCCATTGAAAAGCTTAAGGGATATCAGGCAGCCAAGAGATATTTATAACTTCACGCTAAAATTCGTGCGGGGTAGTCAGAGAGAACCGAGCGCCACATGACTCGATCTTTACATACCTCACTCGCTTCTGTAATATTCATTGCTCTTCTCATGCACGTTCGCCAGTTTCACCTTCTGACAAAATGCGATCAATTTGGCCATGGTAGGTAAGTCTTGGCCTTCCCCAGCTTCTACATCATTCTACTTTCGCGTTGTATATCTGTTTCGTAAGTCTTTCTTCCTGCAACGGAGCATGACTCTTCCTATTTTTACACCGACACTCTTTTTGAAACCAGATTTGTTTCTAAAAGCATCATTGTTAACACCAAATTATAATAACAAATGACAAGGAAATGATAAGTTATAAAAACGTTTTCAGATTATTTACTTTACTCTCAGAAATAAATACCTAGAAGAAATAGGATAAAATGAAATCAACATAACGGAGAATAAAGATTAACACTTGGCGTATAATACGTCTTATTCTATTAAACCACACTATCTCTGGAATATGGATGATGCAACAAAAATAACAGCGTTGATATCATGCTAGATAAAGTAGGTACTGCATAAATAGTTTGGATGTCAACATAAAGTTTGACAGGCAATGCTCCCTGTAAAATTTGTCTCTTCTATAACGAAGCGACCGCCTCTAGCGGCAAATCCGAAAAAGCTTTTACAAAAGATGCGGCTTTGGCACACAATGGATTTGGTGTGATGTTAAATGTTCATAAATGGATAGTCATTTGTTAATTTCTAAACAGTAATCCAAATCCTCCGATAACGGCTTATTATCTGTCCGGACATTAACATTGATAACAACTCCTTTAACGGCAATGATGTGGGTCTTCGTGATATTATGTGTAAACTTGGACATCATATTATACGTGAACTCAACCTTATCATCCCGTTGTGTCGGCGTCGGAGCATAACTTCTGCACTACTTTCAGAGTATATATCTCCTTTACAGCAACAGATGTCTGTCTTGCCTTTGTACTTCTTGTATCCTGGATGACACAATAATGATGTTTACTTATTTATAAAGGCCATATAGACTAGGATCATTTAGATGACCTCTGTCGTTAGTAACGCTACTTGGACACCAAGCTCGCACGTTCTATTTCCATACAGCACAAACTTTTGCGTGCTTGAACATGTTTATCTTGGTCTGGGTTGTTTTAAGAGTGGTAGGACACATCAAAGCAGCCGGTTTGGGGATGTAATTTCACTTCACAGAATACCGTATCCACATAACAAGTCACTGGATAGTTATTGTGTTCCTAGGAGTGAGTGAGGTCACAAGTAAACTCTTAAGTACTAACTGTGTTAGCAACAGAGGTGACATCGCGCGAGTGGTACTTTCTTTATATTAGAGGGGGCGAACAAGCTTGTGGGTCACCTGATGGTAACTGGCCACCACCGCCCATAGACATCAGTAGCACCAAAAGGTCACTGATCCGTTGCCAGCCTTTTCAGGGAAACATATGCTCTTTTATTGAAGGCACCCATATTATATTGGTTTTTTTTTGTTTGTCGCGAATGGTACGATAGTGGAACTCAGCGGCTGCTATTAAGTCGATCAACTCCTCGAAACACTCTCCATGATACAATTTGTGCAGTACACAAAGAAAAGCAACGTCTCTTCGTGTACAAAGTAAGTCCAGCCGAACGGAGATCACTGGGTCACCGACGATTCGAACTGCTTTACGTTGTATTCGATCAAATGGAGTAAGCTAATATCGTGGCGCACCGGCCCAATATGTTGCAAGCGTTCATAGACTACGGAAACCGCTGTACGTTTATCATGTGGGCCATATGCTAATATACTTTCGGACGTTGTGGAAAAAAAATAGGAACTTTATAGAGCCCTATGAGAACTGTTTGTGGATGATTCATTCTAGGTCCCAAGACGACAGATTCTTCTCGCTGTTCGCTGATTTCTAACAGTCCTTTCTAAAATCTACCCTTTGATAAAACACAATTATAATCCACCACAATCCTATATCCAACCCTTCGGGTGTCGCATATGCTGATTGTCAGTTGGTGGTGTGACAGAGAATTCTTAATACCCTCAACCCCGACCGTAACCCAATATCGCCACAATTGCCTGGATTAGTTTCAGAGTAGGGTGGCCATACTCTACGGTATATTTTCATAGCAGAGTTGTTACCAATACGTTACCCACAAGGCGCGTGAGTGAAACTATTATAAGGGTCTTGTTTTTTTTTTTTAATGACAGTTCATTCACCGCATGCAAGTAAGTTTGACTTTAGCTCTGAAGATGACAGTAAACTTGTACACACAAGAACAAGTGTATAATCGACTGTAGTATGCATAATTAGTTTTTTTATTCTATTTATTCTTTGTTAGTTATTTTTAGTACCACCTGCTATTTGTACATAAAAACTGTATGGATTTATTTGGACAACATTTATATCATATACATAATATGAGAGATATTGACTAGCTGACAATGGAAAAAAGTGTCAGTGACAACAAAAAATATACAAAATAATCTTTGTTTCATATTTTGTGTAAAAGGTGAGCTTTAAGAGATTTCTTCCAGCCAACCCCAATGAATGTGAAAACATTGTGTAGAGCCGTAAACAAAATATATGTGCCAACAAACATCAATAAAAATAGTTACCTACTCACAATTAACTAGTCTTGCCATAAATACTGAAAGAAAAAAAAAATTCTATTGCAAATAACATTTATTACTTTTACAGTGTGTTAGTTTAATACATAAATATAAAACAATTTAAAATATAAAAAGCTTATCCGAAGTGGTCTCCATTGGCTGCCATACAGTCCTTTAAACGTTGAGGCCAGTTATCAATAGAAGCACGCACTCTTTCCATGGGACTCCAAATTATCATGGCGTTTAGAGCAAGCCGTACTCTCTAAAACTGACCATAAATCATAATCCAGCGGATTAAGATCGGGAATAGACGACGGCCAGTCTTCAGCTATGATGAAGTCCGAAACGTTCGTTTCCAACCAAGACTGCGTAGACCGAGCTTTATGACCCGGCGCCGAGTCTTGCTGGAAGGACCATTGTTGGTTATTGAAAATGGTGTTGTTAAGGGGCTTCACTACCTTCTCAAGAATGGTATCTTGATACATTTGTGCAGATGTTTTGATACCTTTTTCACAAAAGTATGGCTCAGTCACTCCTTCATAGCTAATACCCCACCAAACCATCACTGAAGTCGGATAGTGCCCACGTTGCACTCTGTCGACTAATTGGGAAGCTTCCTTAGAGCTTTGAGCATAAATACGATCATTTTGTTTGTTAAAATGTTACTCAATTGAAAAATTGTCACATCCGTAAACAAAATTTTTCTGTGACCTACCTTTGCGTACCGCTTCAGTAGTTGTTTCGATTTTACCACTCTATTCTTTTTTAAATTATCAGTTAAGAAATGACTAATGTTTCTCTTATAGGCTGCAAGTCCTAAGTCATCTTTTAATATACGCAACATGGTTCAAGGTGCTATCTTCATCTCCCGAGATAAAATAGGTGGACGGCCAGATCTTTTTCTGTCACAAATAGCGGAGGTCTCATTGTATCTATTAATAGCCCGATACACAAATATTTTACTAATACCAAGCGTATGGAGAGTTTTAAAAATTGCATTTGGCTCCATACCTACTTTGTGTAATGCAATCACAGCGATTCGGTTCTCTTTATCACCCCACTCCATTTTAATATCGCAAAATATTGTGCAATGTATTGGCGCCAAAATGAGAAAACTCAATGAACAATCATATAAAAGCTTTCCTACTGCCTGGAAACATGGCCACGTGATTCCTCTTCCAAAGAAACCTAATCCAGACTCCTTCACTCATTTTCGTCCGATATCCATCCTCCCTGTTCTCTCTAAGATTCTTGAACACCATGTCCAACAACGCCTTACACGTTCTCTCTGTGACCATAACATTCTCAGTCAGCATCAGTCTGGTTTTCGCAGCGGTCATAGCACAACATCGGCCCTCGTTAAAATTACAGACGATATCCGACTCAACATTGACAATAAAAAAGTAACTCTCCTTGTACTACTAGATTTCACTAGCGCTTTTAATACTATTGACGTAGACATTTTGTTAGGAGTCCTACAGTCTCTCAACACATCGTCTACAGCATCAGCATGGTTTCATTCCTACCTTGTGGGCCGCAGGCAATTAGTGAAAATAGGAGATCACCGATCCGACTGGTGTGACCTGAGTGCTGGCGTCCCACAGGGTGGTGTGTTGTCACCCATTCTCTTTGCGCTGTTCATAAATAGCATTGTTTCTTCTCTCTCTTGTTCTTACCATCTATATGCTGATGACTTACAGATATATACAGCTGCTTCATTTCTTGATATTTCTTTAGCAGTGCATGCTATCAATAATGATCTTGCGATTATTGCTAATTGGTCCCATAGTTTCGGTCTTAAGGTCAATGCGGCCAAGTCACAGGCAATCATTGTAGGCAGCCCACACTTTATTTCAAGACTGCATGATACGGTTCTTCCTAATATTCAGTTTGAAGGTGACACAATCCCTTTTTCTTCTACTGTTTTTAATTTGGGAATTATTATTGACCAATCTCTGTCGTGGGCCCCACATATCAATGAAGTCAGTCGTAGGATTTTCGCATCCCTCCACTCACTCCGACGTCTGCAATTTTTTCTACCGTTGGAAACCAAGAAGTTGTTGGCTTGTTCCCTTCTCCTTCCTTTTGCTTGATTACGGTGATGTCGCGTATCTAGATCCTTCCGAAGAATTGTTGGATAAATTGGAAAGACTACAAAACCTATGTATTCGCTTCATCTTTGGACTGCGGAAATACGATCACGTCTCGGAATACCGCAAACGTCTCAATTGGCTGTCGATTAGAGATCGTAGGAAGGTGCACATTCTCTGCTTACTTTACAATGTTTTGTTTAATCCATCTGCGCCTTCCTATCTAAAGGAGACCATTCATTTTCGTGATGTGGATACTCGGTTGAGTTCCTGCGATACACTTGTTCTCGACATTCCAAGTCAGAAAACAAATTCGTACTCACAGTCCTTTTCTGCAAAGTCAGTTAGTCTTTGGAACACACTTCCTCTAGAGGTAAGATTGGCTTCCTCTTTAGATTGTTTCAAACTTCGAGTCAAGAAATTTTTAACTGGTGTTTTGTGATCATTTATGGATGCATACCTAAAAATGTATCTCATGTTTGTTCGCTTTTAGTTTATGTATTTAATGTATGTTCATATTTTTGTTCTTTTTTATTTTTATGTATTGTTTTATTTATTAGTAAATTCGGTATACGTATTTGATAACCTTGTACTTTACTTTTAAGTAATTTATAGTATTGTTGTAGTGAGTGAGTTGTACGTGTGTTGTTTTGCCCATGTAAATTGTTCTGTCAAAGACTCTAGGTTGGCTGGAAGAGATCTCTTTCAGGGATAAGTCCGCCTTTGTAACACTAGATTTATTTTTATTGTAATTTATTTTGAATGTAACGTACAATAAAGATATTACAACAACAACAATAAAAATGACAGATTCCAAATTCAAATGTAATATTTTGTTTATTTTTAATTGTAACAGTATTTATGGCCAGACTAAGTATATACAGTTAAAATACTTCTGCACATTTAACATATAAATTTTATAATAAATTCCATGTCAGTCATACAAATAATTCGACATTGCTCGCATAGGGATATTCCAAAAAGCTAATATGTTGCAGGTGGAAGAAGATTCCATCAAGTATTTTTCGTATCGCGTATCAAGCTTGACACGTACTAAAGGTGGCGGAGGATATAGACCTCGAAAAAACCATCATCGATATATTGCTCCAGAGTTCAACTACACGGCTAAATACTGGGCATTGGTCAGCGAGACCACCACACCACCGCCTCCAAATAACACGAAGAGTAACAAGTGCACTTTAAAAGAAGCTCAGAGTGAAGAAATGGCAAAGGTTAGTGGATGTTAATAAATACATTTTAGATTATGTTTGGAGTGATACTGAATAAGTAGGTAGAAACAGTATTATGATAGACTACACGATGTGTCATAGACATATTGTGTGACACGGATAAAGCTTTCATTGAATCTTAACATGTCTGATTGTCTTGGTCTGGATGTTTTAAGAGAGGTTGGGCACATCAAAGCAGCCTGTCTGGGGAAGTACCTCCATCGCAAAGAAAACCACAGCCAAATAACAACTCCCTAGCGGGTTGTTATGTTCCTGCGTGTGAGTGAGGTCACCAGTAAGCTCCTAAGGAGTTGCTGCGTAAGCAGCAGAGGAGGCATCGCGCGAGTGACACTTAAGCGTAACCGTTAATAGGCTACGGTACCCGGTTTACATCAGGTGGGCCGTATGCTTATATGCCTCCCGACGTAGTATAAAAAAAAATACAGTGTGCGTATTTTTGGCTATAGAAAATAATTGTTAGTGTTACTTGGTTTAATTTGGTAAATTTTATGTTAAGCTTAAATTATGACTACGACTCGATCATTTTAACAAGTGAAGAAGTATTACGATTCTGCTATCGATTGTGAGGATTATTTTTAATGTGAATCCACTATTTTTAATTTATTATTATATTTATATATATATATATATTTATATTTATAAGAGAAGTAGGGCGCATCAGAGCAACCCGTCTTGGGTAGTTCCTCCACCTTACAGAAAACCGCATCCAAATAACGACAACCTCTCTAGTAAGCTCCTAAGGAGTAGTTATGTTATCAGCAGAGGTCGCATCGTGTGAGTGATACTTAATGTATTGCAAGCGTTCATAGGCTACGGTAACCGCTTTACATCATATGGGCCGTATGCTTGTATGCCTCCCGACGTTGGATAAAAAAATGTATTAAATATTTAAAAAATATTTTAACATTAACAGAAATTTCAAAAGTATTACCGAGCTCGGTGCCGCGGTTGTTAATAAGGCGACTTTGACACCAACGCTCGTGGGTTCGATTCCCACACAGGACAAACATTTTTGTGCATGATAATGACGGTTTGTTTTGGTCTGGGTACTTGTAAGACAGTTAGGGTCCGTCAAAGCAGCCCGACTGGAGAAGTACCTCACTGAAAACCGCAGTCAAACAACAAAATTCCAGGAGGGTTGTGTTCCTGCGTGTGTGTGAGCTTACTGATGGTAAGCTCCTGAGGAGTTGCTATGTTAGCATCAGAGGTAGCATCGCGCGAGTGATATTTAATGTATTACCAGTGTTCTTAGGTTACAGCAGCCACTTTACATCAGGTGAACAGTATGCTTGTATGCCTGCCGGCGTTGTATAAAAAAAACATACATTTTTTTCTTTAAGGAAAATACGATCAGGGCCCGTTTCCATTGCTCCTTTCTAGAACACAAGCCATGTTCTAGTCTCTTGAGCACTGCGCTTGCTCAACAGCATAAAATCGCTGTATAATACACTGTATTTGTTTTGCGAATCGAATTAGTTGATACTGTTATGCTTTTTAAATTTAAATAATTAATTACTTAAATTAAATTTTAAACAAAAAACGAGATGTAGATTTCATAGAAAATCGTGGACTTTGATTATTAATTTGGAATTTGAATAGCTATTTAAGTACGTGTACTAATTCTGTTTTTTTTTTATACCACTAAGGTGGAAATCAAGCATACGGCCTGCCTGATGTTAAACAGTCACCGTAGCCTATGGACATTTGCAACACCAGGGGCGTCACTCATGCGTTGCCGACCCTCTAAAAACCTCTTCACGCATTTCTTGAAGAACTCCATGCTGTAGTTCCTTGGAAAAACCTCGGCTGGGAGCTCATCTGTCTCAATCTGATAATTGTTGTTGATAATTATTAAGGGTTAATATTTTCTTTAAGATACAAGAAAGACGTCGACCTCCTTCTGTGAATCCCATATCCCTATGGGTGTCAATAGCAGAGTTGAGAGTACCAGCACATGGACAACTGCAACTAACCTGTACTGCAACTATACCTGATGAAGTTGGCCCAGGCGAAAAATTTGCAGACATAAAGAGACAAACAGTTACAGGTGAGTGCTGAAAAGAGAAAATTAAGAAATTATTTAAAATATATGCGAGTCAGGCTCTCGTAATTAGGCATTCACATTAAAATCATAACGTAGAACGTACGTAGAAAAAAAATCGTGGTAAAACAAATTAACTGTCTGTTTTAACCGTGTAATATTTAATAAATTTGTTAACTTATTTTTACACCATTTTCTTCTTATGTTATCTATATACTATAAAATCTATTCTGTCTATCCATCTATGATTCTAAGTAGAACGAAATATATTATTCTTATGTTTCTTTAGTCACGGGTATTTATCCCGGTCATTTATTAGGTATCTTCGAAAAGATTGATGTAATTTAGTACACCCGCCGTGACCTCGTTCCAAGGAATATCATAGGAAAAATATACCTATAAGCAGGTCTCGGCAGGCATTGGGACTATTGCGAATACTTGGGAAAATAATATGCAATTTCATGTCATATGGAGGGATTACTTGGCTATTACAGAAGAGGTACGGACGCCTGCCATAACTATCATATCTGATATAACTTCCGGCAGGCGGTGGCTCGCCACTGACTGGATGGACCCCCGAAATGCCAGAGAAGGTCGACCGGGGGCAACACCGGTGTGAGTAACTCAGGGGTATCGAGAGGTGTGCTGCACTTACTCCGAAGTTACTTGCTGCGTTATGCCCTTTAACACTTCTACTCCTTGAGCATATTGCTCTATCGACTCCTCTCTGGACGGCCAATGAAGTCAAGCTAGAGCAGTGAATCCTGCGGGCTTTCTTGATATACTCTGCCCGACGAAGACACGCCGTAGACGAAAGCCTTGATGGACTCTAATATAAATTGTAATTATTGCTATGCTGATTATTTAAGTAAAGTAATTAAATGTAATATAGTTGATAATTAATAAATTCAATTTGATAGGTTTAACTAAATTTGCATGTCTAATTCAGGCGAAATATTGTGAAAATGGTATTTATTAACAACGTCATTGTACCAATATTTGAAGTAAATGTTTTTTCTTTCTTTCTTTCTACTACATATGTTACAAGAAACTAATATTAGGTACATTAAACTTTAATACTCAGTATGTACCTAATATCATGTTATATACTTACCCCATAATATTAAAACGCGTCTCAACTGACAATACAGAACTTTTAAAGTATACGGCACACTTTTATATACATTAATATGAATAAGAACCGGTGAAGAAACGTGAGTTTGAAAACTTCGTTTAAAAGGAAGTAAAAGTTTATCTAATGTTATACTTTATCCCGCAGTGGCGGTGAACGAGCTGAGTCTGAAAAGGCCGCATTCAGAGACAAGCCAAGCGAATTCAACTTCTATCTGCAACCGAAATTACCACCCAGTTTTACTCCTAACCTGCGGATTCCTTCTTCACGAAGTTACGCTTCAATTAAACGGAATAAATTGATATGCAATTTTTACCTTCCTGAATCGAATCTATTTTAGTTGCCGTCTAATTAGATGTGAGCATTAATATATTTTACAATGTATACTAATAATTCTTTATAATAATTTCGCTGTATCGTCTCACTTTCAAGGTAAAATGGTTGTCCCGTTTTTGTTTTCTAAAGTTTCTGTGGATTATACATCTTCTAGAGACCTCGTGTACTGCACCATTATGATCTAGATAACTATATATAACATAAAATGGGTCTTGGCGACCCACAGCGGCCAATGCCATAGGCTTATAACTACTTGCTGTTAACATGATCAGTAATAGTACATGTTCACGTGGTCTCTTATAGTCACTGAATACAAGAGTAAGCTATCCATATATTCTGTACTTTTACAAAATGTGTAAGAAAGGTATATCAAGAGGAAAGGGACTCTACTCATTACCGTGAACAATTATGCTTTGTTCATAGTGATGACTATAATCTAACATAAAAATTACGGAATAAAAATTAGCTTCCCCATGTAAAAGTGATCAGCAACACATACAATTTATATGGATACGTTGAAATTTATACTAATGATTAATGTCAGTCAAAAGGAGTCCGACTTGATGTATTCTTTCGACTACATCCCATATAAGAAAATGATTTGAATTCTATTTTATATGAAATCTTTAACATTATAAAACACTAGTTAAAGGTTACTGTGTTCATGCTAAAAATTAGGAGTAAGAATTTCAATTGTTGCTATATAATTTAGCAGAACATAACTGCATAGTCTGCATACTACATAATAGTTATAAATTAGTACTATGCGCCCTGAGTATTCTTGAGCTTCTACATGTCAATTACAACATACGTGCCTCTAGTTGAGTTCATATTTGTTTTAAATCAAAGTGACATTTCACCACCATTTTCAGTCGCCTTTGTTTTCTAAATATATTCTTCAACTCAACTAGAAATACGTAAGTCGATCTGGGTTCTTTAACGGGGTTCCAAAAATTGAGAAGTCCTAATCTTTCCTATTCTGATAAATATTTATTTAATATGCTCCATATTTTTGATACAGTTAAAAACTCGTCTTCTACTTCCATATTATTTTCGTCTTTCTTTGTATCTTTACACCACAAAACACACGAATAATACTAACGGCTAAGCAGATTTAGCGAGTGCGCTTCTATTTGAGGTCAACCGCTCATAATTCTCAAAATTTTGTATCCGTATATCTGAGCACTTACCAATTACAACATGTTTATATGCAATGTAGTAGAAGTAGCCGCAACGTTGATTTTCATACGAATTTTGAATGCATGTCTATGTAATATTCGCGTGTTCTGTATTTTAGACTCTTATATATAAAATATAGTCCTGACATCTCATTTTAATCTGACGTAAGATATTGAGTCTTTTCCGAATGGGTATATCTAGGATTCGCCATTCAAAAACATTGAATTTATTGTTGTACGTTAAGATCACAGAACATTTATTATTTTATGTGATTATTTACAACAATAAGGTTGTAAGGCATAAGCACTTACATTGTTCCTTGATTGGAAATAACTCTACTTATCAATTATTTTATATATTATTGAGGTAAATTGTTAATCAATTTTCAAGCACAAAGCAGCACCAAAAACCAAATAATAATTTTATGACTCCTTATATTTTGATTTAAATACTTATCCCTTCCACATCTAGATATATTCATTCGTCGTAGGTGAATTTTCTATTGAATACATCTAAATCAAATATATATAGAGAAGTATATTATTTTTAATATTTTCTTTCTTCACTTCTTTTCAATACCTATGTAATTAATTTGACAAAATTTATAAAATATGTAATGAAAAATATCAATAATACTATGCTTTCAGTTTGTAGCAAAATGTAAAAATATACTTTTAACTGTGTAATTACTTTATTATTCAAGTCTATTTATCGCGTAAATGCCAAGTACATTTATTTACACGAAATAAAGTGCATGTTTTATAAAGAAATATTACCAATGGAAACTATTTCACGGGATGTGGCAAACTTTAAGTGCATATTTTATAAAGAAATATTTATTACCAATGGAAACTATTTCACGGGATGAATTTCACTCAACGCAACAAGAAAAACAGTAAAATGAAATGAAGTAATTAAATACTTTATAAAATGGTCCCTGAAAATAGTTCCTATTAGTAAATATTCGCTTAATAGATTATTACTTTGACGTCGCTTTCGAGAGAGATGCCTGCTTATATATCGCTCGTTTGTAATAAACAGGGTAGTATTGCAAAAACGCATTTAAAATAATTTTAATTTTTAATGTAAAAAAAAAATTACGGGCTCAGAATAACAATTAGACGAAACATCCAAATACCTCTTTTACTCAACACTCAACTCAGTGAAATATGAAAAAATAAAAGCGAACGAAGCTCTTTTAGCCATTTACCGAAAAGTAAACATTAGCTTTTTGAATAAACCTGGCCGCATAGTTTATATATCCTGGTACCTCCACATCAACTTGTCATTTATAGTTCTTTGCCAGGATAGGACGAGCAATTAGCGGAGTCAAGTGATTATTCCACCCTAGATTTAAATATTCGTTTTCTATTTTGTAATTTAATATCTTGTGATTTATTTTATTGTGAAATAAATTATGATTAGATACTTTATTTGATTAAACTACTGTGAGAACTGCCACCATAAGACAACAAACGCAAACAGGCCAAATAGCCAAAGAGAAATAGCAATGGGAACATACTTAATATTCCCCTAATAATATATTATTTAGAAAGACTTAGGCTATACAAATCTGCCGAGGTTTTCCCAAGAGGCTATAGCGCGGCGTGGGATTCTTTATAAACGGCGTAGCGAAATTTTTACAGAGTCGCTCGAGTTATGCCTCTAGTATTGTAAATGTCTACAGAGTACAATAATTGCATACCTTCATGCCAGCCGTATGTTTCTCCCCGCTTTCGTGATATTTTAAAAACGAGGCGTTAATTTAAAGAACATCACGTTTGTCAAAGTTTTACTTACTTCATAACGAAAGTCTACTACAGGATAGAGTCGACCTTCCTTAACACTGAGGTCTCTATTGCTCATCCACTTTTGTTTTATTACCCTGTTCATTAAAGCGTTAAATATCCTCAAATCATCATGAAATATTCCGAACTCCATGTGCCATTTGGATTTGCATGAATACATGTAATTTGATATAAAATAGACATGTTACTAAAATAATAATCGTAAACTAAAATAACTGTTGTGCGTACTCAGATAAATATTTACTATTAAGTGGATGTTTACTTAAAATATATTCTTAACAACAATTGCGCGTTTATATTTAAATTATAGTGAGCTTTGAGATGTTACATACTATGGATTTTAATAATTCATTTATTAGACCATCAGAATATTTCATGTTGGTAGGCAATTTTAAAATGAGAACATATTTTGAGAATTAAATTATTATCTGTGTAATTCAGGAGAATATTTTCGATATGATTAGTGTTGTGCTGTGAAAGCAGAGGTATATTTAATCATAAATTTGTCAGAGGGGAATTGACTGAAGAAGAACATCCGTTGATGATATTAAAAGTAGTAAATAGAGAAGGTAAGTCTTAAAATTGTAATATAAATATATTAAAAAACTTCAAATATTATTCCCAAAACTTTTATTTTCCAATATTTCTATTGTATTAGTTATAACGATTGTATTAGTTAGAAGTTCTAGGATCTATATGATATTTAATACGACTAATTGAAATGTTTTTAATGTTTATTAAAATTCAATCTAACTCTCATTCTAACACAATACTAGAAGCTTAACAACAACATGTTCTTCTTCATATTGAAAATAATATCAATTCTCCATCATGGCGTTGGATGTCTTCCTGCAGCTCTTTACACTGACTATTGTAGAAAATTTATTTGTTAGGCTAAAGATGTGATAAGTTAATGATAAATGTATAATGAAGCGAAATATATTTTAAATTAGATTACTTTATGTGCTATTGTATAGACAAATTATGTATATTGTATAATAGATACATAGATAATTCGCATTAGATCAAAACCGTTACATAAATATTACTTCAAAACTCGTTTCATTTGTGTTATAAACAAATATTCTCAATATTTTAACGCAAGTTACTGCGATGGTTATCGATGTGTTTGAGTAATAAATATTCCTTGGTATGTATATGATTTCAATCTTTATATCATTGGTTTTACATAACAATTACACTTTGATAGGCATATAAATCTAATTTGTTAAAATTACAGAAGTGAAGTTACCTGAAGTGGCTACAGATTTACATTTTAAAATTAATTGTCTCGCGTTTAGAACAGAAGCAAGCGATTAGTATCATTAAAATATTTCAATAAAATCCTCTGGCCATTTTTAAATTAAATTATACATTAACATGGTCAAACAATGTAAATGAAGAAATAAAAGGCTTACCGAAAACAAAAAGTTTTTTTTTATTCTACATCGGTAGGCACACAAACATGTGGCCCACATGATGTAAGCGGTTACCGTAGCCTATGAACGCTTGTAATACATTAAGTATCACTCGCGCGATACTTTTTCTACTGCTAACACTGCAACTCCTTAGGAGCTTATTGGTGGTCTCACTCACACGCAGAAACACAGCAACCCTCTAGGGAGTTATTATTTGTTGATGCACATTTGACATGTTCGTGCACACAAAGGTTAGTCTTGTGTGGGAATCGAATGCACGAGCGTTGGTTTCAAAGTCGCGTCATTCACGACTGCACCATCGAGCTCGTGGATATTATTTTTAACAAACCTGGTGGTACACTGTATCCTTAATCGAGTACAAGTAAAATGACGCTAAAATACATTAAAAATGTTGTGTTACATATACCCACTACATAATAAATTTTATTGGTTATATATAATCAATATATATATTGATGAGGGAATTATACAAAATGTTTATTTTGTCTTTTACAATTTCATTAGTTTTTATAATTATGTCGTAACTGGTAATCTTCCAAGGTGTCGTTACTTGGCTGCAGTTTTCTGTCACGTGGAGGCACTTCTCTTGAACATACAAGTGGTAAGTATGATGTTATCATGATCGAAACTATGCGGAAGCTATACTCACAGCGATCTGAAAAAGGGATTTTTAAAGTCACTAGATATCTTTTAAAATCAAGTAACAGGCAAGTAAAAAAGTATATGGTGAATGTTTTAGGTATATATTCTTTGAGAATGTATATTTAAATTACATTTACTAACTAAGCTAGGTGTATCTATTTGTTGAGGAGATTTTGGGAGGTCAAGATATTATTATTATTCTAAACTATACTTTACACCTCAATATCGCCTTCTAATCAACTTTAACTTTATAAGGCCCAGGTCCGGCCTCACGTAGAATACTCTTCACATCTATGGACTGGCGCGCCACTATATTTGCTTACTCCACTTGATCGCATAAAACGTAGAGAGGTTCATATCATCGGCGACCCAGTGATGATGACGAGCTCGGTGGCACAGTGGTGAAACGCGTTGTTACGCTACTTTGACACCAACGCTCTTGGGTTCGATTCCCACACAGTACAAACATTTGTGTGCATGAACATGTCTATTTGTCTTGGTCTGGGTATTTTCTATGTATAATAAGTATGTATTTACAAAAAAAAAATATTTACGTATGTTTATCAGTTGTCTAGTACCCATAACACAAGCTTCGCTTACTTTGGGGCTAAATGGCGCTGTGTAATTTGTCCGCAAATATTTATTTATTTATATCTCCGCTCGGCTAGACTCGATTTGTTGTACATGAAGAGACGTCTTCTCTGTATGCACTGTACAAATTGTGTCGTGGGGAGTGTTCAGAGGATCTGTTCAACTTAATACCAGCCGCTGAGTTCCACTTTCGTACCACTCGTCATAAACTTAAATTTCACCCTCACCATCTTTAAGAGAGGTAATCCACTACAGTACGCTTTTTGAGGCATTTTCTACCACATACGCCGAAATTGTTGAATCAATTACCCTCAGCGGTGTTCCCAAACAAATACGATATGGGTTCAAAAAAAGAGCCTTTGTTTCCCTAAAAAGGCTGGCAACAGATAAGTGACCCTTTGGTGATGCTGATCTGTGTATATATAGTGTCAAAAGTTTTTATAATACACAGCAGATCGATTTTTTTTTACAAAAAAAACACCGATTTCTAAAACATCCGCTCCGACAAAATGCAATATATGCATGCAAAATAATAGAGTTATCTTATTTACTTAAATAACGATAAACAAACACTATAGTGTCTATTTGTATTAAACAGAAATTAGAAATATTTTTTTCCCTACTTGGAATAAAATCAATTTACTAGGACAATAATTATACATTTATTGTTATTCTTGGTGTCGGTGCCAGCCAAATTATTAAGAATTTTGGAAGTTTCCTTAAATTTACAAAATATATTTAAAGTGTCATTAATACGATTATGTATTGCTGTAATGCCTAATTAAACCTATTTATAAATGAACGCAACATATGCGCTGGCACAGACTCCAAAAATAACGATAATTGTATATTATTGTCCTAATAAACAGATTTTATTCTAAGTAGTCTAAAAATATATTTGTAATTTCAAATGGGTTGCCAGCTTCATATCCAGCGGGTGCATAAAAGTCGTGGTAGAGGGTAGTTGCTCTGATAGCATAAATATCAATGCTGGCATCCCACAGGGTTCTACATTGTCCGCGACTCTGTTTTAGCTGCATTTTATTGATATGTTGTCAATTGATGAGATTTATAGTTATGTGGATGATAGTACCGGGGACACTTGCTACCACAGGTCGTGATGACATCCCTTGTACCCTTCTGGAGGAAAGCCGCGATAAATTTGTGTCTGAAATTGAGGGTACTTTAACTAAAGTATATTACTAGGGGCAGCTAAACTTAGTCCAATTTAACCTCATGAAGACACACGTTTGTGCGTTTAAGCAACCCCCATTTTCTGTGGTTACTCAATTTTAGAATACACCTCTTACCATCGCCAATAACACTGGGATTCTCGGTGTCGGCATCTCCGGCGATGTTCATTACCACAGTCACCTACAGGTGAAGGTTCAACTGGCGTCCAAGAAACTAGGTATGCTTAACAGAGCAATGCAGCACTTCAGTGGTATTCGCTTACCCCCGTTTCGTGGTAATCAGGGTACTTCCCTCTCAAAACCATTTCGAACATGAACAGATCAATATTGCGGAAAAAGAATACTTCTAAAATCATGAAAGTTGCATCGCACGCGTAGCACTTAATATGTTACAAGCGCTTATAGGCTACGGTAAGCGCTTTACATCAGATGGGTCGATGCTTTTATGCCTCCCGACGTTGTATAAAAAAAAATGTCATTTAAATTTCAGTACATTTCAGACAATCCGCCCCGAGACCAATAAGTTATTTTTTCATATAACATCAGGAAGCTCATAAGCAAACTGACTACTTAATACAGTGGTTACCGTAGCCCATGTAAGCTTGCTCGCGTGTTGCTACCCCTGCTGCTAACATGGTAACTCCTCAGAGGGTTCATGGCCGCGTTTTTATGTGGGGTAGAGGTACTTTTCCAGTCAAGTTGCTGTGATAATCAGACATATTCTCACATATAAGTTGTATGGAAATTGAATCCTCGAACCTTGGTGTTAATACAGCATTACTAACCGTTCCGCTTCCTGGCTCCTCAAACGTTAAATTTTCAGCTCTGTCTGCATAAACCTTCAACGTAATGTCAAATACACATTCGCTAACAAACCGGATGCTCACGGTAACTGCATAAATTCGCCCTGCGTATTATTCTAATACAGCGTAGTAGCACTGTAAGTAATTCATCATCTTACAGTTAAACATTGTACAAGTCTCACAGCTCACACATGGTGCGCGTGTTTGTGAACAACTAAGGGGTGACGGTATAATAAATACACACTACGCCTTTTATATAATATGATAAATAGAATATTCTCCTTTCCATGTGTAGTCATTCATTCACCCATAACAAATCTCAAGTATAAATTTTTTACCACACATACAACCCACTTGCACAACACAGCTTTAAGAGCAAAGGATTACATTACCTGACGACTTTGTCACGCATTATTTTTAATTAAAAGACAGTAGTATTACAAATGCGATTATTTTACACAGCTTCTCACATACAAAGATAAGTACTTTTTTTTTCATATTTAATAAAGTTTTTAGATAAACCAAAATAGTAGCAATAGTAGGAACCTAAATTGAATTATTATTTTTATTGGTTTTCGAAGTAATGTCCGTTCCTCTCTAACTGCCTCATCGCATTTAAGCGCATGCAAGCGATGGAACCATTGACTGGAGCAGTGAGCAGAGTCTTTGGATCCCCTCGATACCTTTTTCAAACACAGCCACGGTAGGGTTCAGAAATCAAATTTGTCTGTGTTTATCTTTTATTATTGGAAATAAGTAAAAATTGCAAGATGCCAGGTCGGGACTGTATGGGACCCACTGATACCTCACATTCAATAGAAGAATATTCAATAGTTCGGCTGACAGAGTAAGCTGAAGCGTAGTCGTGATGGAGGAGGATCTTACTTTTATGGCACCGCTGCTGTATGCACATTTTCCAAGACCACTTCTTTTACTTAGCATTATACCATTTCCTAATCCATTAGGATCGGCGGGATCCGCTACCTAAGCCTAAGGATTTAACAAAAATACTGTGTTTTACAAGCAACTGCCGTCAGACGCATCTCAGAGGGTAAACCAGACCTTTCTTAGGTTAGGTCTTACGAGTATAATATAACCTTTCTTCCCCAGCGGTTGTCGGTTCTACGAACTATGTGTCCGGCCCACTGCCACTTCAGCTCTCTTATCCTGTGGGCTATGTCGGTTACTTTAGTTCCACTGCGGATATCCTAATTTCTGATTTTATTGCGCAGATAAACCCCATAGCTCTTTCTATAGCACGCTGAGCGACCTTGAGTTTCCCCATACCACCCGCAGTGAAGGTTCACGTCTCAGTTCCATATGTCGTCACTGGCAACACACACTGTTCGAAGATCTTGCTCTTCAGGATTTGAGGTATTATAGATGAGAAGATGTGTCGAAGTTTCCCGAACGCTGCCCGGCCGAGTTGAATCCGTCTGTGGAAATCTCGGTCGAAGTTGGACTTACCTAACTAAATAACCTGACCTAGGTATACATATTCGCCAAAAACTCGAGCTTAGTGCTTCCAATCGTGACCGCCATAGATGTAACATAAATGTTCGACATGATTCTAGTTTTGTCATTGATTGATATTCGCCATTGATGTTTATATCGTATCCTTTCTAGTACAAGATCTTAAATAAATCTTCCTTCATGCTTCAGTGGAGAGTTTCGGGGATATAACATCGCCCTGTCTTACACTTTTTTGCACTGGGATCGGTTTCGTACTCTGGTCCTGTACACGAATACACTTCGTAGCCTTACTGTACAAGCACTTCAGCGTCTCAACGGAATCAAAGGCTTTTTTGTAGTCCACATACGAGAAACATAAGGGCAAATTATACTCCTCAGTGTTCTGTATAATGTGGAGGAGAGTATGTATGTGATTTAATCGTGATACAAACCTGACAGAAACACAAACACTAAACTTGACCGAAATATGAGATAAAACCTAATAGCCGAAAGGTAGACCCCATTAACAAATTCCTTTAAATGGTACACTATCGACTATACAATTGAGCTTTGATTTTTAAGAGTTGTGGTTATAGCCTGTATATCGTTATAATAAGCGGCAGTGATTATATTTTTACCAAAATTTTCTTTCATGCTGTTAAAACTGTACATAAATTATAAGAATTCTCTAATAAATGGAATTTTCAATAGTAATATCACGCACACTTAAAGCATATCTAGAGTCTTGAATATTGCATTTTATGAAATTACCTCAATACGCCATTTAGAATACATTTCTATATCTATTAATGCTCTAAAATTAAATTGCATGCTATAATTCAATTGCTTTAAATCAAGGGAAAATAGGAGGCAAATCTAAGATTGATGGATATATTCCAGATGTCTATAATATATGCAGATGATATATTTTTTTTTAACATGTTCCTTAGTAACATGATCACATAAAACGGAAAACAAACTAAGAAAAGTCCTTGAAAAGATCGAGTCTATCTTCATAAAGTTTAGTATTTATTAATTTACTTACTAAAGGCATAGCATTAAATTTTCGTTACTATAACTTGGAAACATATCGCTGGTTATTGATCGGAAAAGCTATGAATAATTCAAACATTTCTCACTGACTTGTTATCGCTCATAATTCGATGTGGGGCCTCCCAATAATAACATTTTGCCTTACTCGTATATCAATAAATTTTATTATTCGAGATCGGAAAAATATTTTTTCATCTCTATGAAAACAATATTTCGACTCTATGTAGAGACTATTTCTCTTACAATTTCATATTTTATTACTAAAAGTATTTTTGATGCAATATAAATGCAGTGCTTAGAGTCACAGTAAATCGCCGTGATCAACCCGTTACAGTCGACGTTAATATCTATTAAAGGCCTGAGTTTATAAACAACTAGCACCACTTTTATAATAGAACGCCATAACTCCTGGACGAACTTAAAGATCACAACTCTATTAATCTATTACTATAATAGCTTTATTAATTCACAACCAACAGACCAATAAAAAAAATGAAAAAGTTAAACCTAATAATAATAGCTTTATTAATTCACAACCAACAGACCAATAAAAAAAATGAAAAAAGTTAAACCTATGATCAGGAGGATCAGGAGCACTCGAAGCCGGCGAGCGTGCATGAAAAGAGCAATAAATGTTAAAGAAGCGAGTGATGTAAGTAAGCATCGAGTCACGTGACGCTCGGTTGTCTCGGCCTACTCCGCAAGGGATTAGGCGTGAAGTTATAGATAGATAGAAAAAAAAACCTTTTTAAGCAACGTCGGGAGGCATACAAGCATATGGCCCACCAGATGTAAAGTATGCCGCTGCCTATGAACGCTTGGAATACATTAAGTGTCACTCGGGATGCTACCTCTGCTGCTAACACAGCAACTTCTTAGGAGCTTACTTGTGACCTCACTCACACGCAGTTTTATTATTTTACTGCCGTTTTCAGTGAGGGAGGTACTTTACCAGATGGACTACGTACCGTTCCTTTTCCGTTCCTACCGCTCTTAAATCATTCATAACTGTACCACCATCATTATTTGGCAATAGAATAATTCATATAGCAATAAATATCAGGTAGATACCGATGATATATGTCGTCTTCATATGCAATGTAATCAATTATTACAAGTAATGTCGGACACCGATATCGAGGATCATTGCGTGATTGGTTTCGTGCATATCTAATAACATTGCTTGTAACTGAGTGTCTTGTTATAATTTTGTTATAACTATAGATTTTACTCGGTCGTCGGTTAGATTTAGTAATTGATGGCTGCATGTTTAGGCTGGAGAACGCGAATCA
The DNA here is from genome assembly GCA_947507595.1 of Pyralis farinalis. Classification (NCBI taxonomy): domain Eukaryota; kingdom Metazoa; phylum Arthropoda; class Insecta; order Lepidoptera; family Pyralidae; genus Pyralis; species Pyralis farinalis. The sequence continues at coordinate 11,093,638 of OX382271.1, read as the reverse complement.
CGTACTAAATGTTCTGATGTACCTATTTAAAGCGGATTTGTGTACAATTATTGCATTCATTCTATTAGTACTTAGGAAGGTTTCAGGATATTTCAATTAATTTTAAAAGTATTGATATTCAAATAGTCTTTCTAAACAAACATTTGTAAAGGTCATTTAAGGGATATATGATATAAAAGAAAAAACAAGTGGAACCATCGGGAGCGGATGAAGATATAGGTTGCTGAAACCTACTTGCAATATAACTGTGTCCAAAATAAATACCTTCTGCACTTTATTCGCGACCCAACTGTCGAATGAGTACCTCTCAATATAACGGATGGGGTTCACTGACATAAGTACACCCACTACAATTCGGACTATTAGAACAATCGTTTATCTATCGATGTATAAGTTCATGTCAGGTTCCTTGGAGCTAAATATCGAAGTAATCAATCAAACAATTTCTAGTTATGTGGCGCTTGCTCAAAGGTTGTTTCAATGAGAAAGATGAAGGCAGATTTAGAGATGGATGGATATTCGTCTACTTTCTTAATACCTAATTAATGACGTGTGTCTCTCGAAATACCAGATTGACTAATTGTGTATATTGGCACAAATAAAAAAAAATTGATATAATAATTGCGAACATGTTACCCTCCCTGAAACTTACAAATAGATTAGGTATTTAGGTGTCATATGGGTAAAGTCCATTTGAACCTTAACTTTACACTGTTTGTGAGATAAGGCCGATAACAATCTAGATTAACACTTAAAATTATTTTATTTTAACATAAAAAAATATTTAGATAGGTCGGTTAGTTAAAATAGTTTTGTGACATGTGAGTACCTAGAAAAGACTATGCGAGTATGGTTTCCCTAGAATATTATATAGCAAATTTGTTTTCGGGTTTTACAATTTTTGTCAAAATGTTCAAAATGTAGTAGTCTCGTAAAAGGTAACAGATCTCCGTGATTCACCTTGTCTACAAAGTTTTGTAATATCCACATAATAATCCATTGGGAACAATGGATAAAATCTTAAAATCGGGCGCAATAAATATACATTAGGAAAGTTTAAGGATAACGGCCAAGAAACTTTCGTAGTAGGTTATCTGCAAACAAATAGGCAGCAATTCTTTTCATTATGGGTTCGGTAACGAAGTGTGGTAAATTCACTTGAAACTTTATCCCTATAAGTACTACAAGTGGTTATGTACATTAATGTTTGTTACATTTAAATATAACTACTATCTCCTAGATTTGTGCAGAGGTCACTACAGATAAACTACTATATCTAAAATATTTCAAAGCTTTATACCAATTAATTTATTATAGTGTTGGTGTTAGGATAAGAAAGGGTATGCTCCGTTGGTTCGGACATGTAGAAAGAATGCAGGACGAAAGCATGACGAAACAGATATACAATGCAAAAGTGGAAGGATGTAGGAGCCGAGGAAGGCCGAGACTAACCTATCACCAAATTAGTCGTGTTTTATCAGAAAATGATATCAGGAGCCCCAGGAAACGGCGAGCGTGCATGAAAAGAGCTATGAATGTCACAGAAGCGAGTGAAGTATGTAAGGACCGCGTTTTATGGCGCTCAGTTCTCTCTGCCTACCCCGCAAGGGACTTGGCGTCAAGATATACATGCATACATATTACAAATGTACCAACAATAGCAACATCGTTGTAATCATCCACCTGTAAAAAACATATACCTACTTGAATCACTTTTAATTACATATTTTGTGTCTCATTTGTGATTTAAAAAGATTCTTGCTTTTTTTATATACCACTAAGGTGACCGTCAAGCATACAGCCTGCCTGGTGGTAAACAGACACCGTAGCCTATGGACATTTGCAAGACCAGGGGTGTCACTCATGCGTTGCCGACTCTCTAAAAATCTCTACACGCATTTCTTGAAGAATTTTCATGCTGTAGACACTTGGAAATACCTCGGTTGGGAGCTCATTCCACAGCTTGAAATTTCACGGAAGAAAACTTATCTGAAACCGCACACGACCATTGCAGTTCCAGCGTTTGAGGGTAAACTGCCCGCCGTCGGCGAGCGGTAACATAAAATAGCTGTCGGCATCATATCGAACAATTCTCTAAAAAGAGAGGTAAAGTCTCTCTTTAAACTGTGTGTACATGGTATTGAACCTCTGAAGCTTAGGATTATCGACAATTCTCACAGCTCGTTTCTGAATCGAATCACATGGTTCAAGCTGGTATACAGGTGGTCCTGCTGCAAGGTGACTGCATTACTCTAAGTGCGGTTTGACTTGAGACTTATATAACATAAGTCTGTACCCCGCATTGAAGTCCAGCCCGTCCAGGATTATTGGATGCCAGCTTGACCTTCTCATTCAGGTGACTTCGATATTGCACTTAACTGGAGATTTCGACGCCAAGCGTCATAATACTTTTGGTGACAGTAAGAGGCGAGTTCTGGAATTTAGGAACCACATCAATTGGTCAGTTTTCTTAGCGGTGAACGCGCAAACTTTAGTCTTCTTGGGGTTGAATTCGATCAAGTAAAGCCGTCCCCCGTCAGATACATTTGCCAAAGTACCATCTATTTCAGACACAAGTTTTTCACGGCTTTCCTCCACAAGGGAACGAGTTATGATTGCACGGCCTGTATAACAAGTCTCCTCGGTGCTGTCATCCGCATAACAATGAATGCCATCAATTGACAACATATCGTTGATATGTGGTAGAATCAGCGTCGGAGACAGTACAGAATCCTGAGTGACGCTAGCGTTGATATTCCATACTATCGGAATATTCACCGTCAACCACAGCTTTTATGCATCTCTTGGATAAAAAGCTAGCAACCCATTTGTACAAACTCCCGGGTATCCCGTATGATGGTAACTTCGACCAGGCCCGATCGAATGCCTTCGCCGTATCTTAGCTGACAGAATTGAGTTTATGCCTTGATTATTTTTTTATATACAAACCCAGAGATCTACTAAAAAACGTTCGGACACCGTGAGCATATATAATTAATCGGAACATATATAATTAATTCATCCATATCGGTAGATGTAATAATTGAATAACCAATGTAAGACAAATGTCACCTTAATATTCCTGCGACCACGGACGCTGCAAAGCGTTCGAAACGTCAGGTTCAACAAAATAAATAAAATACGCGATATCTCCATTAAAATTGTTTAATTCAATGTATAACAATCGCGAAAGACAATACTTTAACGTGTATGTTTATACAACTGATTTAAACACAACCTACCACCACATGAAAGAAATCAAGTGCGTTTTGATCTAATTCTACATATGTGTTTAAACACGTAAGTTTTTTTTCAAAGATAAGGTGAAACGTAATCTACTAGTACTTAAAACGCTAAACGTACGGACTGAAATTCGTGTAAAACGATCCAACTTAATAGGAACCAATTAACACAAATAATAATTAATGTCGAGTTTATTGAAGCAGGTGATTTGAATCGATTAACACGAGTATCATGGGAGCTAACGAAACATATACACAAGGTCTATTTAAAGTATCCAATGGTACGTTCAAAATTGTATCCAAATCATTTAAAAAATGTAATGATGCTAAATTATTCCAATATGTGTATACTGATACAAATTGTAGACATTAAATGAAAGAGCCTGTATATAATGTAATCCCTATCCATTAGAAGGAGATGTAATGTGAGCGTGAGATGAAGTTTTAGCTTTGTTGTTCGATCAGTTTGAAGCAACTTCCGCATGTAAGTTGGTGAACTATCATTTGAATTTATTGGCAGATTTAAATTGCGAAATGTACTTTTTTATACAATGCAGGCATACAAGCATACGGTTGACGTTTGGCTGCGGCTTTCTGTAAGGTGAAGGTATTTCCCCAGTCGGCTTACTTTGATGGCCATAAAATATATATAGTCTTTGCTTATGTTAGTTAAACTCCATTTGAATTTATTAACATTTTAAATTGCGAAATGTATGTGCGTTTATTGTAGTAAAACAAATTAAATTTAATGCGACTAAACAAGATTTTGTTATTGAAATGCATCGAATCACATATTTATCTAGAGATTTCAGCAAACCGACATTTTACTAGGTATTATAGATCTGTGTTCAATGCAGTTGTCTTTGCTAAGATATAAAACGTGAACTCAGTTAAAATTCACGTTGAACTTTGAATATTAACCCGTTTGCCGCAAAGCACAATAAAATGAAGAGATGATTCAACCTTGGGTGTCTTCAAAAGCGTAGTAATGGCAGCTTTTAAACGAGTGACGACCTAATGTAGACGAGATAGGGCTTCAATGACGCCGTAAAATGCAACGCCTCACCGATACTCGAGTTCGTAAAAATATAAAAGGAAAATGAGCCACGACGTTTTGGTAATTTTCCAGATATTTTTTCCAATCAATTTTGGACTTTGAACAAGCCAAAAATAAATAACGTTGCTTGAATTCCAGACATAACCGATATTGACGTAAACGATGTTCGAGTTAAAAGGGGCTACAATGTTTTTATTTTGTAAAAGATCGCCGAGAAGCTCAATGGCGTTGTTGTGCGTATCAGTTTAATCGAAAATGTAGGTTAAGCAGCTGTAATATTAATATTAATATACAACACTTTTTTTTGTCTTTGTACATGTCAATAAAATGTCATGTTAAAGGCATAAAACGTTGTATATATATATATATTAATATTACAATGAAATTTCGGTTTAATATAAAAAAAAAATATCAATGAATATTGAAAGAATTAAATATACTAGAGTTCACCTACTGGTCGAAGTTCGACCATAATATCTCAATCTTTAAATTTGAACGTTATTAAGGTTAACTATTATATAAGTATTGTCAAAAACTATAATCTTTAGAGATTTACAATTTTTACTAAGGCTACACAATGATATTTATAACATCATTGAGGCTACACAGTAAAATTGCCTATCTTTTTCAAACAAACTATATAATATAACATTCAGATAAAAATAAATACATAAACTGAATACTGCAATAAATATTACCTTTTTTAACTTATATATAGTATATACAATATTGTAATTTTAAAAACAAACCAAATATTTTTTATTTAAACAAAAACTAAGCGATAAAAAAAATGTCTATTTAACTTGATATACATATTAAGATGTTTGATGATGTTTAAGATGTTTTTTGTAAAAACTCTTTCATCGTTTGCTAAATGTCCCCAACCGCTATATTCGAAAATAAAAATCTCAAACCGTTGCATGATCGAACTATACTTGCTGTATAACTAATATTTACATTAATATACATATTATATTAGTTATAAATCGCAGCAAGTAGAATTCGATCATGCGACGGTTTGAGATTTTATAATTCCGTATATAGCGGTCGATAATATAACACGACGTGTAATATAACGCATCGCGTATAACTAATGCATAAAGCACAAATATCTATTAGACAAACTTTGTAATTATCATAATTATGATTATTTTTGACATTCAGTAAGACTATAGACAAATAATATTAATCTCTTCTCACTTTGACTACAGACTTTAACCATAAACAAAAGAGTAGGTATTTATTTGGGTATATACGAGTATTATGTGTTCGTGTGTCAAATGCATGGTAGCGTGTGTAATGTTTTTTTATTAATTTAATGTATTTTCCGAGCATTATTACAAAAAAAAATGCTTTCTGCACTTGCTCTCCATATAAACTTTATCCGTGACAAATTTCATACTCTTCCGTCCGCGTAATTTTCATAAAAAGTATTATGTTCACGTATTATGTTAATTTAGATCGATGTATTGACCTAACTTTCGGTATACTTTTGCTTTTAAATCTAAATTTATTGATACCTCTAATACAGAAATTCTGAAGTCAAGAAAAAGGGCCGAAAAGGTAAAAAGCTCTAAACGTGTGCCCCGCTTTCCGTCCTTATTTATCTTCCCAAATTGATGTAAATAAATCAGTATCGTTTTATCACAAACGATGTGGCTTAAGATGAATCTGCCTTTATAGCTTCCAATTCATCGTTATCGACATTCGTCTCCGGTCGGTCACGTGGCTCATTATCGAAATCCATATTTATAGACCGGAAGCGATTAATCCAAAATCGCTTCTAGCGTTCAATTGCTGTATCTAGTCCTTACACTTCACTTTTCGAGTCATTTATGCTTCTTCGGTGTCACGAAGGAATACGTGTTCGAAAAAAAACACGCAATTAAATTTTCCCATATTTACTAAAATGATGATTAAGATGAAAAACATAATCCCACTAACACAATCACATAAGCATATGTTCACAAGGACGTCCACTGCGGAATATAGGCCTCCCCTGAGACTTCCATAACAATCGGTGTTGTATCGTTTGCGTACATCGACTCCCTGCAATCTTCACCATATTATCAGTCCTCGTCATATAGAACGGGAAACGGGATTACAAAACTAATCGTGTTTAATTTTTCTTATATCTTCTTCTTAGCGTAGCGTGCCTGCGATAAATTCTTACTGTCTATTATTTTGTTAGTTTAGTATTTTTATGCAAATTTAATCTCTTCTGACATCGGCTATGAAACCGTTGGTTCCTCTCTTTTATCTAATTTCAAAAATAGAAGACGTTGTATGTTGACCCCGTAAGTTTTTCAAGGTCTCTACCCAAGACATATTACTAAAACTATGATATCCGTTCGTCTCTCTTCAAACTTTCTAGTTTAAAACGATTTTGTCTATTGAATCACTCTAAGTAACAGATTGATTTTTCAATAGTAAATGTATCATTAAATCGCTTTTCATCAATGCGAAACTAAATAAAACATGAGAAAATGTTAATGCCATCTATGTACATTTATTTTGTTTAACTCTATTATAAGACGAAATTACACATACATAGATGGTAAATTTACGATAAAACAACAGTAACAACTACCTAAATTCTTTAACAGTTATTAAATATTTTTAGTAATTATACTTTTCAGTAAAAGATTTCGGTTCGATTAAATATTTTTAATATTATATTTTTGTTAAAAATTATTATATTGCGAGTGCAACCCCCATTCATACATACATACATATCATCACGCCTGTCTTCCATTGGGGTAGGCAGAGACTGTAGAACAGCAGGTGCACCGATCCAAACATACCGCTCTCGCATCTTCCACACTCATCAACCTTTTCATGCATACTCTTCGGTTTTTGGTAATTTTGAATTGGCCCTTTTTCAACACATCACCAATTTTGGCAGTATTTTTATCAGTGCTCACCTAGTCATAAACTGCACGGTAGGGAAAGAAATTGTGACGATTCCAAACAAATGTAGCCATTTTTACGGAATAAAAAGATTTTGACTTTGACTTTGATCTATATGTATGCGTCTAAGGCGGCCCCTCACCATTCACTCTTGCTTTATATACTTCTTTCGTAACTCTTTTGTCATTCATTCTTTCGAATTTACTATTAAATTCAACCCCCACTTCATTAAATTTATTTTGTATACTCCGTTATAAACTTTATAACACGTGTTTGATTTATACCTAATAATACCGAAGAAAAGATCGCAAAAATATTTCGAATACACATTACAACTTTTCACGACACTTTCAAAGAATACAGAATTATGTTAATATGAACGACTGAATCTTTCCACCATGTCTATACTTCTTTATATATGTAACAATCCAGTTCAACCACGTAGGTACCTATGAATATGTAAAGCGTACATCCCAGTACTCAACGGAAAATCAATTTTCGAGACACCCTCTGAAAGGAGTTTGTCATACACACAATCGTTAATCCTTACCAAGCCTGATCGCTACTTGGGAAATTTAATAAGATTAATGTGTGATCATGTTGTCGGTTTTATATAAACGGTAAATATTCAACACTTCATTATTTTACATGTAACAGATACATATTTATATGCCTTTTAGAACAAGAGCAGTAATATTTATTGTTTTATAGTTGTTTATTATTTTGTTCACTTCTATATAGTTTACCGGGCAAACTACATAGTGCCACCTAGTTCCAAACCGTGCAAAACTTTTACTGCGGTTACTGGACAAATGCTAAACTTACATGGAAACTGCTTTGTCTTTTGGAAACATAATCTCACATATACATAGAAAATACCCGTAACAAGACAATCATATCATGTTTATGCACATAATAGTTCGCCTTATACACCTATAAATCGAACCCATGAACATTAGTGCTAAAGTTATTATAACGGTTAGAAAATTCATTATTCAAAACAGTAAACAATTTATTCGGTGTGATAAAAGAAAGGCTGAATCTCATCTGTAACGATAGGCTCGCCCACTTTGTAGCACATTATTTAGCAGTTTTATCGGGTTATACCTTGACTTCACAACGATATGTAGAAATGAAAAATTCACCACCGTTACAAACCTTCCTGATGGAATAGCAATTTAGACTCTCGCGTTGAAACCCCATCTAGGCGGTGGAGGAAAATTTTTGTAGCGATATTTACATAGCGAATTTGTTTTTTTTTTAATTTCCATACACATATTATAATTCGCATTAATATATAAATATTCGACTTGGGTAGGAGGAGCATTGTAAGTTAAGACTACAGAACATTTTTTTTAAATAAAAATTCAACTCATCTTCATTGAAGTCGAGGCCCATTCACATCTTTTTTATCTTTACTGGTGTCTAAATTATAGAAGTCGATTTTAAGATTTTCTTCTTCTTAGATTACCTAAATCGTCAGTAATTGGACTACACTTATGGAAGCAAAAACAAAATCGGATGTTAAACAAAAACAACAGAAGGAATGTCGGCGTCAGAAAGTTCTTTTTTTTTCATTTCGATTTATTTTAATTAAATGTTTGTCAAATTTGTAAGGTACTAAATTCTGATCTACATTTATAAAAAAACACAGTTAAAATTATGTAGATCCCAATAATATTAAAGGACATACAAGTAACAGCGTTTTTGAAAACGGCTCATAAAATTTTAGCCAACTTACGTATTGGAATAATTTTGAATTAATTTCTAACTCAATTAAAATACAGTAGAATGTAGAACAAAAAAGGAGGAATCCTTTTTCGTTCTACCTTCTACTGCTTTTTTTTGTATACATACACCATTTTTTCATCAATTGTAAGATGGTTGATGGTTTAGAAATTTCATTATGTATTGGGATACTCCTGCGCCCTATTAGTCAAATAAGTTTGCCGAAGTTACGACTTCCTCGAATTATTGAGCTTAGTTTTCAGAGGTTTGTAATTTTTTAGTTAGTAAGAAATTGAATTGTTGTTGTATATTGGGGCAATAGAGACAAATTTGCTTTGCCAAGCAAATGAGTAAAGCTTGTGTATCATGGCAATGAGACACAAGTTTTATACATTTGCTTGCAACTTTATCATCCCACTGCAGGGAAATGGATTGAAACATACTCCGATACTCTGCTCATGTGATGAACCCATCCATAGTCACGTTGTAGTAAATGTTATTTTAACTTTTGTGTTCATTAGAGTGACACGCGCAATGATGTTACAGGGGTTTCAAAGATGAGTATCTTCGTCTTTGAAACCCCTGTGATAACTTGCCAATAATATCATTTATTTTTAAACCTTTTTTTTTAAGCAATTCGGTGATAAAAAATATAGATACAAAGCATTGCTAAAGCGACGTGAAAATTCGATATTCTTTGAATGAGAAACAATTTGTTAAAGAGAGTGACGTGTGTTAGGATCGCGTCACGTGGCGCTCGGTTCTTTTTTTTATACCATGAACATTTGCAACACCAGGGGTGTCACTCTTGCGTTGCCGACCCTAAACCTGGACCCTAGGTTCTCTCTGCCTACCCGGCAAGCGATTTGGCGTGCAGTTATAGATAGATAGAAACAATTTGTATATCTCATGCAGAACAACTTTATAGCAATGCTATGACTCCTTGTTATTTTAGAACAATCCTACGATGCCATATTGTACAAAATCGGATAATGTAGCCGAAAGGTGGTCGGTGAAAGGTAAAAAATATCCTTCTAATTTGAAGAAATATTCTTCTAGTTGAGAAATTCAAGTTAGCATGGGGTGTTTTGTATTTTTTGCTACTTCAGTACCAATATAATTTTTAAATATTATGAAGTAAATTTTAATTATAGTAAATAACGTTGAACTTATATAAATAAATAAATATTCCTTGTAGACAAGCAACATATTTTTAATGAGATTTTATTATTGAAATGGAGTGTAGTCCATGAAAATTACAAATTATGGGTAATATACAAATTTCAATTGTGAAGACGTTATTTATTAATATTACGCACCTCAACCTTATAGTCAACAACCCAGATTCTACATCAGTAAAAAACTTAACGATAGTTCTTAAATTAACCAAACTATGAGTTGGCCATACCGTTTTCACCCTGTACATCTTCTATATGCATATGTTTGTACGCTTTCCCATAGTTGCACGGACCGTAGTCAATCAATCAATTGCAGTCGATTGGATTCTGCTAACGCTATACACAGCAGTCGGAATGTTTGATATGCAGTATATAATTTGGTAACGTATGTAACAAATAGAATTTCATAGAGGAGACCAGAGTCTCCAACGCATTTTTGAAGTAGAAATTCTTTACGCACGCTTGCCTTGGGGAGTATGCACATTAGTACCATTTTAACAGAGATTAGTTTATTGCTGTTATTATCATTAACTTTTATGAATTTAAAATGTCAAATAATTGTTACAATAATAAGTCAATCACAAAATTACAAATAATTATAAAATATCAGAGTGATATTCATTAACACTATAATAAACTTTTTCTTTTAACAAATTGAGTACGCTACGTTTGAACAGTTTATAGTTGAGAGATAGAATTGTTATCGGTAAATGATTAAATAGTTTATGTCTCATAAACATAAAGTTTCGTTGAAAATGTGCGGTCTGTACTGGACCGCAGCGCGACCCACCCTACCTATGTGGATGTAATGGGCATGCATGCAGCATGCCTAAGCCTACTTACAGATATGCCTATTAGTTCCTACCTAACTTAATGGACTGGAGCGTGTCCAGCCTATCTGCCTACTATTAATGCCTCTACCTACTATTTAACTACACCTACTGCTACTGATGAACCCTACCTAAATCTATTGCTATTTTGTTATTATTATCTTACCTAACGAACTAAACGTTCCTGCCTTGCTAAACTCTACAAATCTTCCCTACCTAATGTCCTAACTTCCCTACTTATGTGCCTAACCTATACTTCTTTAATGCACCTGTTCAAAGATCTACATATGTGTTTAATATTACGTCCTACCTAGATAACCTACCTATTTGTCTTATGCCCTACGTGTGTCTAGTATAAGACCTACCTAGATAACCTAATCTCAGTTTTAAGCTCTACCTATGTGTTTCGTGATCAAATCCTACCTATGTTACCTAGTATCGTCTTATGTATTCTGTATTTACCTAAAGCCCTATCTCCCCAGCCTATGTACAGTTGAAATAACAGCTCTACTTCGATTTGTTGATATATATATATATTGATGTAAGATATTTCGATGTTTTAGTGCCTAGTGTCGTATATACGAGTTAATAATGGAAATCCGCCCATAAGCTCGAGATTAGTCGAACTTTTATTTGCATGTGTGTGGTTCGTATTATAATATTTATATCGTGGCTTAATTACCCTGGCCGGGATTTCCAACACACAGCTAAGGTCTTTGGAGCTGGTTTCTTCGCAAAGAAACAATGTATTTATATAAACATGTAATTGTGTGCGTACGACTTTTATTTAATATTTGTTGTTGCAACTGATAGCCACTGCTCCAAGCCTTAAAAATTCCAAGTCCATTGGTATAATTTATATATTATAAGTTATATGTGCGCATTATTGATTGTGTAAGAGCTCTTAAACCCTGATCGGGTTTTACCAATTAAAGGGACTGGATGGGAGTGAATTGAATACACTCGGCGGATTGCCTTAACATTTTAAAGACATGTTAATTACTTTCTCGCTATACGAATGAATTACAAGCTTATCGGAAATCAAAGTTTATTGACGCTTATAGCGTTCTTTTGCTTATTCACGCGGGACGTTATCGCGCAAGTTATACTCTCGTGTTTATGGTATTCCAACCTTACAGTACTTTAAAGAAACTTCATCATTTTATTGTAAAGTGTACGGTACCCAACCATATCAGTCGAGTGAATAACCGTCTGATATACGTGCTTTCAAACTGGTTACAGGCCCGACATGATCCGCCACGGACGCCCGACCAAAATTAATCGATGTTCAAAGCCACGGGGCTAAACACTGATTAATCTCTACCGCACACTATGATGTTACATTTACTGATATAAATATATCCTCTTTTTTTTTCCAAAAAAAATAAAATGAGAGCGTTATATAGTCAAAATCGCGAGATCCTTATACTACCAACCACCTTATTCAATAAACATTCAAACTCATGCGAACAAGCACTTATTTATAACTTAGTCGACAATGGATTCTATACGGAACCTTACAACTTAAATTCTCTAATCCTAAACCTAATTATCTAACAGAAACTATCGCGGATTCAAAGAAACAAGACCCGGGATGTGACCTAACGCCCTAACGCGAGTGTGTCTAAGAACGTTGTGTATAGATAGTTGTGTTATAAAATATATATATGTGTATATAACTTTGTGTAGACAGCCAACGGGCGTGTGTGTATCTGATCTCCTAGTTCTATGGCCCGTTAACTTCGAATGTGGCTCACGCAGACTCACGCGAGCCTAGATCTTCCGCAATTAATAAATTGCTCAAATCTAGGGATTCATAGTCGCCCCGACATTCGATAAATGTATGTGTACACTTCACAAGCGCTTTATTTTCGAGCTAGCAAAGCGTTTCCCTAGTGTTCTGTGGAGGGATTTCAGCACAGCTTACCTAACCGTACTGAAATCGTGTAATGCTTCTATACATTTCAAACTCCGCTCAGTTGTCACAGTCAGTTTACCACGGTGCTTGAAATGTGTCAATACTGCTTAATAACAAGCCACTTTAAAACAAACTATCGCGAATTTAAAGAAAACTATAAGAATTGGTTAACAAATCTTATAGCCAAATAGCCCAACGAATACTGATTGCTTAAGTTACAAAAGTACCAAGTTTTTAAGAATTCCCGAAATACGTTTCGCCTCACAGTCAGTATTAGCTATTGTGTCGTCTCAACGATTCCCATTGCCTATATAGTCCACGACAAACCCCGCGCGCGCTTCACCCCCGTAAAACCGCCACGCCGATCTGTGTTTAAACGCAAGGTTCCGTACACATTATCCACTCCAGACTAGGTCTTACAACTAACTTAATTTACCGAATAATGCATAATTTACACATGCTAATTAACTGTGATTAGTACCAAATTAGATCTTATCCTAAATACCCGAATAAACTCCAGACTTAAAGTCTTGACCGCAACACCTAAGAGCTTTCTCTTAGAAGCAGGGATTGCGTCGAACCACTTGTAATCCAATTATTTTCAAACATCTATTTGTCATAATTATTTCCAACAGATCGGTTCGATCTTGTATTCATTATCAATTTTGAATTTCACCAAAACATCAACATATCTTACGTGGGTTCGTTCTACACTCTTGGGTAACCCTAATTTGATTGCATAAGCTCGACGAGCTCCGTACCAACAGACAAAAAAATATAATGGGTTGCACATGTGCGAACAGCCATGTTGTGTTCGACCATACAACAATCTTAAGGAATTTTAAACCATTCCAATTTTGAATAATATTACGCAATCTTATTATCGATAAGATTTGCTGGTACCATTACAACCTCCCCCTTGAGATGTTGAATAACGTGTAAATGTTAGACTGCATCCTCACAAGATATAACCTTCTCCGTCAGTAAGGAGCAAAAAGAATTAACCCATAACTCCCGTCTTGATAAATTCTACATAGCTTTAATGGTTTCCCGTCTCTAACTTGAATACCTCCTAAACTCCCATGACACTAAACCTTAACCACAGTAATCTTTTCTTTCCTGCCACCATAGTACCGCGCTATATTAATCGTATTATAATTACCTTTAATTTCTCGCGTATTTGGATTTATCAATGTGTAACAGTTGGCATATGGTATCGCTCCAATCTCGTACGGCCCACTATATAGTAATGCGAACTTTTTAGTCAATTTGTGCGCCTTATCAGACTTAGGTACTGTCCGCAACTTAACTAAATCACCGACTTGGTAAGTTATCAACCTATTTACTTTATCAAAACGTTTGGCTCGCTGTCCTGCCATCTTACGTGCATATTCGCTTACCTGTGCGCAGATTGACTCTACATTGACTGTATTCGTTTCTATATTCAAATACCTATCAGTACTCAACTCTGCCCTTTCTCCATATACAACCTCATTATATGATCCACTAAACTGCCTTTAGTCAAAATAGCCAAATCATCTAAGAAGCTCAAACAATAACTTCTAGCTTCGCTTCCTAGTATAATAACCATCACACGCGAAAAGGATCCAACAGTTGTTTTCAATCCTTGTGGTAAACGATTGTACACATAACTTTTCCCTGACACTACAAACCCTGTGTACTGTTTAGATTCCTCGGTCAAAGGTACACTAAAATATGCATCCTTTATATCTAATACTGCTAAATAATCTATTTTGTAACCTGACTGTAAAATTTCACTAGCCAAAGGAGCACACTCTGTTTCTCCCACCATTCGAGAGTTCAATTCCCGGGCATCAAGCAAACTCTAACGGAACCGTCCTTCTTAATTGTGTACGTCAATGGGCTACTGTAAGCCGTTTGCGCTCTACTAATGACGCCTAACGCTTCCAATTCCGAAATCTTATTCTGTACTTCCTGGCGGTACGCATGTGGAATTGGATAGGATCGTTTTATGAATGGCGTTTCGTCTTTCATTTTAATTTCATGAACGTATTTATGAATTACCTCTGGCCTATCAGAAAACACCTCCTTATTCTTAACCAAAACTTCTTGCAATTTATTCCTATGCTCTACCGGTAATTCCAACTTAGATACATACTCTCTTATTTGCTCTATGGTATAACCATTCTTACTTGTGGTAAGTACAAAGTTACATCGTTCATTCATACCCTCGTTATCAATCATATGTACCTCACTAGTACGCTCTCCATACGTCACTGATAATGTTCCTGAACTGCTACAAGAGATACACGCCTTTACTGTCGTCAACCAGTCATAGCCTAAAATCATTTCTTTCGGCAACTTATTTAAAACTAACATAGGAGTATCTACAACACGCTCATTGATTTCTAATGGTAAAATTATTAACCTGTTGACCTTTTCTTTACTAACACCAAAAGCTCCAACAACGTTAACCGCTGGTATGGGGATGTCTGGCCACTGCCTACCCCCTGCCGAAATCTGCTCGAATATATCACCTCTTATACACGTCACCTCACTTCCCGTATCAATTAAAGCAGTCACTTCTAAACCTTGTATTGTCACTTTTATCTCAGGCAAAGAAACCTGTTCCGTTCTATCATTTCCTAAAATTTCCGTGTCCGCAAACACCGTGTATAGTGCTTTCATATTTCTGCCGAACCTAACTTCGTCCTCATACATACACATATTTAACAATTTACTCCTAAAATTTATTAACTCAATAAACTCGTTTATACCTACTAACGCTTCAATATTGCATAGTCTATACGCTGTATGTATCGAATTTATATCAGGCTTAAACCCAAATTTATTCATGTATTCACATGAAAAATAGTTCCGCGCGGGGACTAACTCCCGCGCGTTAATTAGTTTTTTCCTTATCTAAGTTTTGTTTTGTCTTGTCCAAAACTTCCGTACTCTTTACGAATTCAATCGCCTTATGGGTTCCTACACTACTGCGACCTTGTATATACGCGCCACGCCCTCGTCTATTAAAGTTTCTGTTGCTATTTACACTGCCGCGTAAGTTCCCTCGACCTGTCTGAGATCTATAATACGGTCTGGCCCTAATAGCGTTTGTTTGTGGGCCCCACGCACGCCCCGCACGTGGTGCATCACGCCTGTTACTACCATAATGACCAACCGGGTTTATCACCACATTCCTCTCTAGATGGCGTAAGAATTCTACCGCCTCCTGTATATTACCTGTCTGCGGTCTAGCAAACCAGACTGTTTGAACATGTGTAGGTAACTGCCTGAATATCGTGTTTATTTTCTCAGATTCTGTGAATGGTAAAGTCAGATCGTATACACTATCTAACTGCTTGGCTAAATATAGCTCCATCGAAGTTCCAGATGAATCACTCCTATATTGACTCGACATAAATCTCTGTTTTACCAGCTCCTGCTCACTATTACTCCAAAAGACTAAACGAAAGTCCCGTTCGAAATCACTGAAATTTCGCCAACTGTCGCGATAAATACTCATCCGTATCTTCGCGTCATCACATAAGCTATCCGTTGCGATAAATAATGCTCGATCCTCTGAACCTGTTATCTTTAAATAACGTTTGAGATCTCTTAGGAAAACCATCGGATTGCCCGCGTCTCGACCATTAAATTTAGGTAGCGTCTGTGTAGATTTATAGACACACACTGGTCTTGTCTCAACTGAACTACTTCCAAAATCACGCCTACTAGTTCCTGGAAGGGAAATAGTCTCCCCCTGGTCTGATAAAGAGTTCAAATTATTAGACTCTAGCCCACTATCTGGCGTTGTGGTGTTAACTGAGGTCTGTCTTTCTTCTAATGCTATCAATCTCTGTAGTATACTTTGTAATAGATCATTGCTCAACTCGTTTTGGACCCCCAACCTAGTCTTGCGAGGTCGTCGCCCAGCCATAATAACTAACGTACACACAACCGTCTAAACTAACCGTACTAAAACTAACTTCCAATCTACCACACTCTTATGCAAACGTTCACACCCCAGTCGTTTCAATAGTCCAGAATCCCTTTTTTTGTAATACGAGTATAACAAAATACCAACCCTAACTCACTTGAAACCGAAACAAGTGGTAACTATAAAATTGACACTTAAACCGAACCCAATACTCTTGTTTCCACAAAAAATTCTGACCTGTTCACATAATGTTTTATTACAGCCATATGTCGGTTTCGCGGAAACCGAGAGAGACCTTTTGCTCACTCTAAATTACAAAAAAAAATCTGACCTGCTACGCAAGCCGTAGCCTACACCAAGTTGAAATGTAAAGTTTAACGATCGTTAAAATAGCTAACCAATTGAATGCTCGTTTCGATGATAATTCTATATATCTTACGCTATGCAGCGACCACACCGCTAACCTTAACTAATTATTTGTATGCTTGTTTCAAAGATAAATCTATCTACTTTATGTTAAGTAAATTAATTTACAGAACCGATAACTAACAACCAATTTGTATATTCGATTGCTAACTTTTATTTTCCTCTTGCCTGATGGCAAATGCACACCGCTCTCTATGAATATATCAGTTACTATTCTAAAAAGCAACCACTTATTGAACCCTAGGTATATAGCTTGAATGCTAGTTTTCTTTTTACTCTTATGTTGTGTTTATGCTTAAGCTCGCCTGATGCTAAGCAGTTAACGCAAACTTATCTAACTAGCCGAAATGCTTGATATTATTATATAAATTACGTTGTGTTTAGCCGTAGTAACCCTACTTGTCTTCGATACTCGCTCACGAGCACCAGACGTACTGGACCGCAGCGCGACCCACCCTACCTATGTGGATGTAATGGGCATGCATGCAGCATGCCTAAGCCTACTTACAGATATGCCTATTAGTTCCTACCTAACTTAATGGACTGGAGCGTGTCCAACCTATCTGCCTACTATTAA
Organism: Pyralis farinalis; assembly: GCA_947507595.1. NCBI lineage: Eukaryota > Metazoa > Arthropoda > Insecta > Lepidoptera > Pyralidae > Pyralis > Pyralis farinalis. Next base: position 11,075,847 of record OX382271.1, on the reverse strand, counting down.
TGCCTCTACCTACTATTTAACTACACCTACTGCTACTGATGAACCCTACCTAAATCTATTGCTATTTTGTTATTATTATCTTACCTAACGAACTAAACGTTCCTGCCTTGCTAAACTCTACAAATCTTCCCTACCTAATGTCCTAACTTCCCTACTTATGTGCCTAACCTATACTTCTTTAATGCACCTGTTCAAAGATCTACATATGTGTTTAATATTACGTCCTACCTAGATAACCTACCTATTTGTCTTATGCCCTACGTGTGTCTAGTATAAGACCTACCTAGATAACCTAATCTCAGTTTTAAGCTCTACCTATGTGTTTCGTGATCAAATCCTACCTATGTTACCTAGTATCGTCTTATGTATTCTGTATTTACCTAAAGCCCTATCTCCCCAGCCTATGTACAGTTGAAATAACAGCTCTACTTCGATTTGTTGATATATATATATATTGATGTAAGATATTTCGATGTTTTAGTGCCTAGTGTCGTATATACGAGTTAATAATGGAAATCCGCCCATAAGCTCGAGATTAGTCGAACTTTTATTTGCATGTGTGTGGTTCGTATTATAATATTTATATCGTGGCTTAATTACCCTGGCCGGGATTTCCAACACACAGCTAAGGTCTTTGGAGCTGGTTTCTTCGCAAAGAAACAATGTATTTATATAAACATGTAATTGTGTGCGTACGACTTTTATTTAATATTTGTTGTTGCAACTGATAGCCACTGCTCCAAGCCTTAAAAATTCCAAGTCCATTGGTATAATTTATATATTATAAGTTATATGTGCGCATTATTGATTGTGTAAGAGCTCTTAAACCCTGATCGGGTTTTACCAATTAAAGGGACTGGATGGGAGTGAATTGAATACACTCGGCGGATTGCCTTAACATTTTAAAGACATGTTAATTACTTTCTCGCTATACGAATGAATTACAAGCTTATCGGAAATCAAAGTTTATTGACGCTTATAGCGTTCTTTTGCTTATTCACGCGGGACGTTATCGCGCAAGTTATACTCTCGTGTTTATGGTATTCCAACCTTACAGTACTTTAAAGAAACTTCATCATTTTATTGTAAAGTGTACGGTACCCAACCATATCAGTCGAGTGAATAACCGTCTGATATACGTGCTTTCAAACTGGTTACAGGCCCGACATGATCCGCCACGGACGCCCGACCAAAATTAATCGATGTTCAAAGCCACGGGGCTAAACACTGATTAATCTCTACAGCACACTATGATGTTACATTTACTGATATAAATATATCCTCTTTTTTTTTCCAATAAAAATAAAATGAGAGCGTTATATAGTCAAAATCGCGAGATCCTTATACTACCAACCACCTTATTCAATAAACATTCAAACTCATGCGAACAAGCACTTATTTATAACTTAGTCGACAATGGATTCTATACGGAACCTTACTACTTAAATTCTCTAATCCTAAACCTAATTATCTAACAGAAACTATCGCGGATTCAAAGAAACAAGACCCGGGATGTGACCTAACGCCCTAACGCGAGTGTGTCTAAGAACGTTGTGTATAGATAGTTGTGTTATAAAATATATATATATGTGTATATAACTTTGTGTAGACAGCCAACGGGCGTGTGTGTATCTGATCTCCTAGTTCTATGGCCCGTTAACTTCGAATGTGGCTCACGCAGACTCACGCGAGCCTAGATCTTCCGCAATTAATAAATTGCTCAAATCTAGGGATTCATAGTCGCCCCGACATTCGATAAATGTATGTGTACACTTCACAAGCGCTTTATTTTCGAGCTAGCAAAGCGTTTCCCTAGTGTTCTGTGGAGGGATTTCAGCACAGCTTACCTAACCGTACTGAAATCGTGTAATGCTTCTATACATTTCAAACTCCGCTCAGTTGTCACAGTCAGTTTACCACGGTGCTTGAAATGTGTCAATACTGCTTAATAACAAGCCACTTTAAAACAAACTATCGCGAATTTAAAGAAAACTATAAGAATTGGTTAACAAATCTTATAGCCAAATAGCCCAACGAATACTGATTGCTTAAGTTACAAAAGTACCAAGTTTTTAAGAATTCCCGAAATACGTTTCGCCTCACAGTCAGTATTAGCTATTGTGTCGTCTCAACGATTCCCATTGCCTATATAGTCCACGACAAACCCCGCGCGCGCTTCACCCCCGTAAAACCGCCACGCCGATCTGTGTTTAAACGCAAGGTTCCGTACACATTATCCACTCCAGACTAGGTCTTACAACTAACTTAATTTACCGAATAATGCATAATTTACACATGCTAATTAACTGTGATTAGTACCAAATTAGATCTTATCCTAAATACCCGAATAAACTCCAGACTTAAAGTCTTGACCGCAACACCTAAGAGCTTTCTCTTAGAAGCAGGGATTGCGTCGAACCACTTGTAATCCAATTATTTTCAAACATCTATTTGTCATAATTATTTCCAACAGATCGGTTCGATCTTGTATTCATTATCAATTTTGAATTTCACCAAAACATCAACATATCTTACGTGGGTTCGTTCTACACTCTTGGGTAACCCTAATTTGATTGCATAAGCTCGACGAGCTCCGTACCAACAGACAAAAAAATATAATGGGTTGCACATGTGCGAACAGCCATGTTGTGTTCGACCATACAACAATCTTAAGGAATTTTAAACCATTCCAATTTTGAATAATATTACGCAATCTTATTATCGATAAGATTTGCTGGTACCATTACAACCTCCCCCTTGAGATGTTGAATAACGTGTAAATGTTAGACTGCATCCTCACAAGATATAACCTTCTCCGTCAGTAAGGAGCAAAAAGAATTAACCCATAACTCCCGTCTTGATAAATTCTACATAGCTTTAATGGTTTCCCGTCTCTAACTTGAATACCTCCTAAACTCCCATGACACTAAACCTTAACCACAGTAATCTTTTCTTTCCTGCCACCATAGTACCGCGCTATATTAATCGTATTATAATTACCTTTAATTTCTCGCGTATTTGGATTTATCAATGTGTAACAGTTGGCATATGGTATCGCTCCAATCTCGTACGGCCCACTATATAGTAATGCGAACTTTTTAGTCAATTTGTGCGCCTTATCAGACTTAGGTACTGTCCGCAACTTAACTAAATCACCGACTTGGTAAGTTATCAACCTATTTACTTTATCAAAACGTTTGGCTCGCTGTCCTGCCATCTTACGTGCATATTCGCTTACCTGTGCGCAGATTGACTCTACATTGACTGTATTCGTTTCTATATTCAAATACCTATCAGTACTCAACTCTGCCCTTTCTCCATATACAACCTCATTATATGATCCACTAAACTGCCTTTAGTCAAAATAGCCAAATCATCTAAGAAGCTCAAACAATAACTTCTAGCTTCGCTTCCTAGTATAATAACCATCACACGCGAAAAGGATCCAACAGTTGTTTTCAATCCTTGTGGTAAACGATTGTACACATAACTTTTCCCTGACACTACAAACCCTGTGTACTGTTTAGATTCCTCGGTCAAAGGTACACTAAAATATGCATCCTTTATATCTAATACTGCTAAATAATCTATTTTGTAACCTGACTGTAAAATTTCACTAGCCAAAGGAGCACACTCTGTTTCTCCCACCATTCGAGAGTTCAATTCCCGGGCATCAAGCAAACTCTAACGGAACCGTCCTTCTTAATTGTGTACGTCAATGGGCTACTGTAAGCCGTTTGCGCTCTACTAATGACGCCTAACGCTTCCAATTCCGAAATCTTATTCTGTACTTCCTGGCGGTACGCATGTGGAATTGGATAGGATCGTTTTATGAATGGCGTTTCGTCTTTCATTTTAATTTCATGAACGTATTTATGAATTACCTCTGGCCTATCAGAAAACACCTCCTTATTCTTAACCAAAACTTCTTGCAATTTATTCCTATGCTCTACCGGTAATTCCAACTTAGATACATACTCTCTTATTTGCTCTATGGTATAACCATTCTTACTTGTGGTAAGTACAAAGTTACATCGTTCATTCATACCCTCGTTATCAATCATATGTACCTCACTAGTACGCTCTCCATACGTCACTGATAATGTTCCTGAACTGCTACAAGAGATACACGCCTTTACTGTCGTCAACCAGTCATAGCCTAAAATCATTTCTTTCGGCAACTTATTTAAAACTAACATAGGAGTATCTACAACACGCTCATTGATTTCTAATGGTAAAATTATTAACCTGTTGACCTTTTCTTTACTAACACCAAAAGCTCCAACAACGTTAACCGCTGGTATGGGGATGTCTGGCCACTGCCTACCCCCTGCCGAAATCTGCTCGAATATATCACCTCTTATACACGTCACCTCACTTCCCGTATCAATTAAAGCAGTCACTTCTAAACCTTGTATTGTCACTTTTATCTCAGGCAAAGAAACCTGTTCCGTTCTATCATTTCCTAAAATTTCCGTGTCCGCAAACACCGTGTATAGTGCTTTCATATTTCTGCCGAACCTAACTTCGTCCTCATACATACACATATTTAACAATTTACTCCTAAAATTTATTAACTCAATAAACTCGTTTATACCTACTAACGCTTCAATATTGCATAGTCTATACGCTGTATGTATCGAATTTATATCAGGCTTAAACCCAAATTTATTCATGTATTCACATGAAAAATAGTTCCGCGCGGGGACTAACTCCCGCGCGTTAATTAGTTTTTTCCTTATCTAAGTTTTGTTTTGTCTTGTCCAAAACTTCCGTACTCTTTACGAATTCAATCGCCTTATGGGTTCCTACACTACTGCGACCTTGTATATACGCGCCACGCCCTCGTCTATTAAAGTTTCTGTTGCTATTTACACTGCCGCGTAAGTTCCCTCGACCTGTCTGAGATCTATAATACGGTCTGGCCCTAATAGCGTTTGTTTGTGGGCCCCACGCACGCCCCGCACGTGGTGCATCACGCCTGTTACTACCATAATGACCAACCGGGTTTATCACCACATTCCTCTCTAGATGGCGTAAGAATTCTACCGCCTCCTGTATATTACCTGTCTGCGGTCTAGCAAACCAGACTGTTTGAACATGTGTAGGTAACTGCCTGAATATCGTGTTTATTTTCTCAGATTCTGTGAATGGTAAAGTCAGATCGTATACACTATCTAACTGCTTGGCTAAATATAGCTCCATCGAAGTTCCAGATGAATCACTCCTATATTGACTCGACATAAATCTCTGTTTTACCAGCTCCTGCTCACTATTACTCCAAAAGACTAAACGAAAGTCCCGTTCGAAATCACTGAAATTTCGCCAACTGTCGCGATAAATACTCATCCGTATCTTCGCGTCATCACATAAGCTATCCGTTGCGATAAATAATGCTCGATCCTCTGAACCTGTTATCTTTAAATAACGTTTGAGATCTCTTAGGAAAACCATCGGATTGCCCGCGTCTCGACCATTAAATTTAGGTAGCGTCTGTGTAGATTTATAGACACACACTGGTCTTGTCTCAACTGAACTACTTCCAAAATCACGCCTACTAGTTCCTGGAAGGGAAATAGTCTCCCCCTGGTCTGATAAAGAGTTCAAATTATTAGACTCTAGCCCACTATCTGGCGTTGTGGTGTTAACTGAGGTCTGTCTTTCTTCTAATGCTATCAATCTCTGTAGTATACTTTGTAATAGATCATTGCTCAACTCGTTTTGGACCCCCAACCTAGTCTTGCGAGGTCGTCGCCCAGCCATAATAACTAACGTACACACAACCGTCTAAACTAACCGTACTAAAACTAACTTCCAATCTACCACACTCTTATGCAAACGTTCACACCCCAGTCGTTTCAATAGTCCAGAATCCCTTTTTTTGTAATACGAGTATAACAAAATACCAACCCTAACTCACTTGAAACCGAAACAAGTGGTAACTATAAAATTGACACTTAAACCGAACCCAATACTCTTGTTTCCACAAAAAATTCTGACCTGTTCACATAATGTTTTATTACAGCCATATGTCGGTTTCGCGGAAACCGAGAGAGACCTTTTGCTCACTCTAAATTACAAAAAAAAATCTGACCTGCTACGCAAGCCGTAGCCTACACCAAGTTGAAATGTAAAGTTTAACGATCGTTAAAATAGCTAACCAATTGAATGCTCGTTTCGATGATAATTCTATATATCTTACGCTATGCAGCGACCACACCGCTAACCTTAACTAATTATTTGTATGCTTGTTTCAAAGATAAATCTATCTACTTTATGTTAAGTAAATTAATTTACAGAACCGATAACTAACAACCAATTTGTATATTCGATTGCTAACTTTTATTTTCCTCTTGCCTGATGGCAAATGCACACCGCTCTCTATGAATATATCAGTTACTATTCTAAAAAGCAACCACTTATTGAACCCTAGGTATATAGCTTGAATGCTAGTTTTCTTTTTACTCTTATGTTGTGTTTATGCTTAAGCTCGCCTGATGCTAAGCAGTTAACGCAAACTTATCTAACTAGCCGAAATGCTTGATATTATTATATAAATTACGTTGTGTTTAGCCGTAGTAACCCTACTTGTCTTCGATACTCGCTCACGAGCACCAGACGTACTGGACCGCAGCGCGACCCACCCTACCTATGTGGATGTAATGGGCATGCATGCAGCATGCCTAAGCCTACTTACAGATATGCCTATTAGTTCCTACCTAACTTAATGGACTGGAGCGTGTCCAACCTATCTGCCTACTATTAATGCCTCTACCTACTATTTAACTACACCTACTGCTACTGATGAACCCTACCTAAATCTATTGCTATTTTGTTATTATTATCTTACCTAACGAACTAAACGTTCCTGCCTTGCTAAACTCTACAAATCTTCCCTACCTAATGTCCTAACTTCCCTACTTATGTGCCTAACCTATACTTCTTTAATGCACCTGTTCAAAGATCTACATATGTGTTTAATATTACGTCCTACCTAGATAACCTACCTATTTGTCTTATGCCCTACGTGTGTCTAGTATAAGACCTACCTAGATAACCTAATCTCAGTTTTAAGCTCTACCTATGTGTTTCGTGATCAAATCCTACCTATGTTACCTAGTATCGTCTTATGTATTCTGTATTTACCTAAAGCCCTATCTCCCCAGCCTATGTACAGTTGAAATAACAGCTCTACTTCGATTTGTTGATATATATATATATTGATGTAAGATATTTCGATGTTTTAGTGCCTAGTGTCGTATATACGAGTTAATAATGGAAATCCGCCCATAAGCTCGAGATTAGTCGAACTTTTATTTGCATGTGTGTGGTTCGTATTATAATATTTATATCGTGGCTTAATTACCCTGGCCGGGATTTCCAACACACAGCTAAGGTCTTTGGAGCTGGTTTCTTCGCAAAGAAACAATGTATTTATATAAACATGTAATTGTGTGCGTACGACTTTTATTTAATATTTGTTGTTGCAACTGATAGCCACTGCTCCAAGCCTTAAAAATTCCAAGTCCATTGGTATAATTTATATATTATAAGTTATATGTGCGCATTATTGATTGTGTAAGAGCTCTTAAACCCTGATCGGGTTTTACCAATTAAAGGGACTGGATGGGAGTGAATTGAATACACTCGGCGGATTGCCTTAACATTTTAAAGACATGTTAATTACTTTCTCGCTATACGAATGAATTACAAGCTTATCGGAAATCAAAGTTTATTGACGCTTATAGCGTTCTTTTGCTTATTCACGCGGGACGTTATCGCGCAAGTTATACTCTCGTGTTTATGGTATTCCAACCTTACAGTACTTTAAAGAAACTTCATCATTTTATTGTAAAGTGTACGGTACCCAACCATATCAGTCGAGTGAATAACCGTCTGATATACGTGCTTTCAAACTGATTACAGGCCCGACATGATCCGCCACGGACGCCCGACCAAAATTAATCGATGTTCAAAGCCACGGGGCTAAACACTGATTAATCTCTACCGCACACTATGATGTTACATTTACTGATATAAATATATCCTCTTTTTTTTTCCAAAAAAAATAAAATGAGAGCGTTATATAGTCAAAATCGCGAGATCCTTATACTACCAACCACCTTATTCAATAAACATTCAAACTCATGCGAACAAGCACTTATTTATAACTTAGTCGACAATGGATTCTATACGGAACCTTACAACTTAAATTCTCTAATCCTAAACCTAATTATCTAACAGAAACTATCGCGGATTCAAAGAAACAAGACCCGGGATGTGACCTAACGCCCTAACGCGAGTGTGTCTAAGAACGTTGTGTATAGATAGTTGTGTTATAAAATATATATATGTATATATAACTTTGTGTAGACAGCCAACGGGCGTGTGTGTATCTGATCTCCAAGTTCTATGGCCCGTTAACTTCGAATGTGGCTCACGCAGACTCACGCGAGCCTAGATCTTCCGCAATTAATAAATTGCTCAAATCTAGGGATTCATAGTCGCCCCGACATTCGATAAATGTATGTGTACACTTCACAAGCGCTTTATTTTCGAGCTAGCAAAGCGTTTCCCTAGTGTTCTGTGGAGGGATTTCAGCACAGCTTACCTAACCGTACTGAAATCGTGTAATGCTTCTATACATTTCAAACTCCGCTCAGTTGTCACAGTCAGTTTATCACGGTGCTTGAAATGTGTCAATACTGCTTAATAACAAGCCACTTTAAAACAAACTATCGCGAATTTAAAGAAAACTATAAGAATTGGTTAACAAATCTTATAGCCAAATAGCCCAACGAATACTGATTGCTTAAGTTACAAAAGTACCAAGTTTTTAAGAATTCCCGAAATACGTTTCGCCTCACAGTCAGTATTAGCTATTGTGTCGTCTCAACGATTCCCATTGCCTATATAGTCCACGACAAACCCCACGCGCGCTTCACCCCCGTAAAACCGCCACGCCGATCTGTGTTTAAACGCAAGGTTCCGTACACATTATCCACTCCAGACTAGGTCTTACAACTAACTTAATTTACCGAATAATGCATAATTTACACATGCTAATTAACTGTGATTAGTACCAAATTAGATCTTATCCTAAATACCCGAATAAACTCCAGACTTAAAGTCTTGACCGCAACACCTAAGAGCTTTCTCTTAGAAGCAGGGATTGCGTCGAACCACTTGTAATCCAATTATTCTCAAACATCTATTTGTCATAATTATTTCCAACAGATCGGTTCGATCTTGTATTCATTATCAATTTTGAATTTCACCAAAACATCAACATATCTTACGTGGGTTCGTTCTACACTCTTGGGTAACCCTAATTTGATTGCATAAGCTCGACGAGCTCCGTGCCAACAGACAAAAAAATATAATGGGTTGCACATGTGCGAACAGCCATGTTGTGTTCGACCATACAACAATCTTAAGGAATTTTAAACCATTCCAATTTTGAATAATATTACGCAATCTTATTATCGATAAGATTTGCTGGTACCATTACAGGTCCTACATGATAAATAGAGAACTTTATTAGGATATCGACTACTGACACGTGTTGTATATAGGACTATATTACTTTTAACAAATATGAAACATTCGAATATATATAGACAAGCAACCGTTAATATTCCTCAATCCTTGAAATGGGGTTTGCAGCTATCCGTCTGCTTTTGTAACTTACACATTGCACGAACGCACATCTTTTCTGCTCTGAAAACAACTTCTCTGTCAGTGGAGTTTCCCCAAAATATAAAACCGTAACGAATAGACGAAGATACATATGAGTGATAGGCGGTCAATAGAGCCGATTTATCAACTACTTTGCCAAGCATATAAAGGGCATACGAGAATTTGAACAATTTGTTGCATAGGTTTTCAACATGTGTTTTCCAACTTAAATCATTATCTATATGAATGCCTAGAAACTTTGTGACTTGCACCTCAGATACTTTTGAATCTAAACGTTCAATATTCAGCGATTGAACTATTTTCTTATTATCACGAAATCGCATAATATTCGTTTTCTCCAGATTATTCGATGTCAACCAGTTTATAATACTTTCTAAAGATTTCTTTATTTCCAAATAAGCGTTGTCTCTTTCAACAAAAACTACTGTACTGTCATCAGCAAACAATACAACCTGATGTTTAACTACCTTTTGTAAATCGTTTATATAGACGTTAAACAACAGTGTTCTCAAGATACTACCTTGTGGGACTACACATTGTAGAATTCTAGTTTTAGATGAGTACGCAATTTCAGTTTTCGTCCTTGCACATGTATTTTTGACTTGCGTCAATTGTTTTTTCTTTTCCAAATACGATTTTAGTAGGTCGTAAACATTGCCTCTAACACCATAAGCCATACCATAAGCTGGTGAATGCGTGATGATCGGGTCAACAAGAGCGTTAAGAAAAGTGTGATCGGGCCAACAAGAGCGTTAAGAAAAGTATGATCGGGCTAACGAGAGCGTTAAGAAAAGTGTGATCGGGCGAGGCGAACGAAAGTTGAGAGGGAGATAAGTTAGTGAAGACAGAATGAGAGAGAGTTACGTTTCGTTTATTACCGTAGAGGCAAGAGAGAGAGGTGCGAGCACACATTTTCTTTATCTCTTTCTCTCTTAGCGAGCTAAGTTTCGTATATATAAGATACAGTGCAGGCCTATTGTCTGTATCACACTATAGGGCTAAAGACGTTTTACTTCAGACGTGTGGTCTAAAGCACACTCGTTTTTTTTACTGCAAGACTTTGGTTTTTAATCATATTCAGGGTAACTAATACTTTTTGAGTTATACTTAGGAGTAATGTAAAAGGTCTGTGTTTATGGGATACTAAAGAGCTACAAATAGCGTGGGGTTTACATCATCTTTATATATAGCAACTAACTTCAGGAGGTGAGTACGTGGTACGCATCAATTTACAATCCAAATACCTATTTCACCTGCTCATGTAAAACGTTCGATCAGCTAATCACAGTTGTATACATGTACAGGGAAGTCCATTCTTTCACTGATTTTGAAATCAGCGCACACGCAATAGTTTTCTTAAAATTGTCAAAGATTCTAAGCGTCATACGCAGCCGCTAGTTTATGTGATGTCATTACACTGTGACTAACGGTGGGTACTAGTCAGTATAATAAATACAAAGACCAAAAGAGGGTATTTCAAGAAAATTCCTCCGAGCGCAGCCGGCGACGGCACTCCGCCAGTCCGCCCGTGACCACGGCTGAAAACAAAGATAATGGTATTTGAAAGAGAAGAATCCAGAAGTAATGTAAGGATTACGATTGATGATGAAGTGTTGGAACAAGTGGATGAGTTTGTATATCTTCGATGCGCTTTCAGCAGGGATGGAAGGTACACCGCAGATGTGGAAAGACGAGTGAGTGCTGGGAATAGTGTGAATGGAGCGTTGGGAAAACTTCTTGGCAGTAAAAACCTGAGCCAGAAGGCACAACTCGCCATACACAATGCAGTGTTGGTCTCAACGCTAACTTATGGAAGCGAGAGCTGGGTATGGCAGAAAGAGCATGAAAGTAGAATAAACGCGGTTGAAATGCGAGCGCTGCGCAAAATTTGTGGCGTAAGGCTTGTAGACCGTATTCGCAATGATGATGTTAGAAATAGAGTTGGTCTGAAAGAAAGCGTCGGTGTTAAAATACGAAGAGGCATGCTCCGATGGTTCTGGCATGTAGAAAGAATTCAAGATGAAAGAATGACGAAGCAGATATACAATGCAAAAGTGGAAGGATGTAGGAGCCGGGGAAGGCCAAGACTTACCTACCATGACCAAATTGGTCATGTTCTATCAGAAGGTGATGTCAGGAGCCCTAGAAACCGGCGAGTGTGCATGAGAAGAGCAATGAATGTTAAAGAAGCGAGTGAGATATGTAAGGATCGAGTCACGTGGCGCTCGGTTCTCTCTGCCTACCCCGCAAGGGATTTGGCGTGAAGTTATAGATAGATACTTCCGTTAAAAATTGCTTAATTCAATGTGTAACAATCGCGTAAACCTAAGACAATACTAGGTAATATTCTTACCTAAATTTCCCGTTATGTTCCGCATTATATAAATTTCTTCAATTTCATATTACAATAAATTAATTTAGGTTAGCATATTGATACAATTAAAACAATATCAAGTGACAGAATTAAAGGTTTGTCTTGCCTGTCCTGAATTTTGAATTTGTCGGTTGGATATTCATCAAGTCTATAATGTACCTTTTAACAAATAAAATATATTCTTTATTGCATAACATTACACACAGAGTTAGTTACATCGTACATAGTGTACAATGAATTGCTGGGGTTATCTCTTTAAGAGATTTCTACCAGCTAATCATAACGTGTGAGCAGTAATTTTATTTTGGCGGGAAGTTAAAAAGTTACGCGGAATTATATATACCATATTTATGAATTCCACTAATTTATATGCAAAAATACATACATATGAAATACATACACATATTCACATTTAAAATACACGCAAATTGTTTAATAACATCTATATATAAATAACTACACATAAATACATAAGTACTATACATATAATATCACTTAGTGTGAGAAGATAGTACTCCCTTAATCTTTTCTTGAAAGTAACTATAGTTTAACTGTCCCGTATTTGTAGCGGTAATTTGTTTCACAATTGTGCGGCATTAACCGTGTAAGAGAGAAAGATATTGATTGTGTTGGATGAGGGATAATTCAAAGTTTAGGTTAGACAAGGACGTTGGGAACGTATAGGAGTTGTTTTAAGTGAAAATCGAAGGTATTGGGGAGTCTCAGAGTTATTTTGTCTAGATAGCATAATATGTGCACATTTGCGCACACACGCGCCATGTTATAAAATAAAGAACTATTTTTTTCCCTCGTGAGCGCAACGTCAAAAATGCAAGATATCTATGTAGCAAAATTTCTGAACCACATAATTCCTGGAACGTATAATGTCTAAAACGCAAAATGCCTAAGCGATATTTCTGAAGCGCGTATTGCCTGTAACCAGTGGCGTGAACAGAGATTTTAGACAGGGTAGGCAGAATTTTTTTAAAGCTATTAACTTACCAAAAAATACAGCATGTTGATTTTGGTTACCCAGTCTTGTGGAAATAATGATGTATGTTGGTTGGTTAGCCATCTCAAATATCTATAGATTGATTGATTTTATATGCATATCAGCAGATATTCGAAGCGGCCTTTTGGCGAGTTTGTTTGATGTTCTGTATTTACAAATAATAACAGCAACGCACGCACGCCATCAGGTAATAATGTGAATATTGTTTTGCATTAAACTTACGATTAACTTTGCCTTTAGTTTGTGTTTGTATTAATTTCAAATCCAGTGTACAGCGGCCTTTCTTAATCACTTGTTTTTATTTCACCGAAAGATAGTTTTGAAAACGCATATTTTTTTATTTTCCCTACACACACACCACCTGAAGAAATTTCGCAGTGAATATTATCTATTTTTATCAACTTTAAAACTTTAAAGTTTTATTTTGTCTGCTACCATGAGTCAATCAAAACGATTCAAAACAATGGCGGCAGTTTAAAAACAAAATAAAATTTAACATCAATTTTATACGAAAAAAAGAAAATGCACTTTCTTTCACTAATTATATGGAGCAAACTACTCTTTAAAATAGTTACGTAGCAATGTTCGCGACACTTCGGTAATTTACAGATTGAATGGTTCGGCTGAAAAGACACTGTCTATCGTATGCGATTGTGTGCGTTATTTGTGTTTTTGTGGGCAATGTATTTACAGGAATGCACACTACACTATTCGTATTACCACGCAGCACACATACGTGAATTTAGACAAAAATAGTTTGTGTCTCTGCCGTTAAGCTCCCATAGCGGCCTAGTCTAGCACATCGATGTAGCGGGTATTAATGAATCTATTTTAATAACTTGCACCGATACTGATAGATGGAAATGTTTTAAATTTTTTGTTTTTGATACGAAATATTAATTAAAAACTATGTTTGAGAATTAAGAAACATCGGATGGTATTTATCAAATTGATAGGGTAGGCAATGTCTTTTTGTCTATATGGAATGCACGCAACTGCCTATGACGTATAATATATAAAACGCAAAATGTATAAAACATCAAAGGTTTTATTGATATATTATTAAGTATTTATTTTATTGATTCAAAATAACTAAAACTCGCAACGTAAATACCTAAAACAAAAAAAAAACGTGTGCGTCTCGGGACACCCGACAGTAGTGATAACTTACACTAATCTACATATAATTAAAGCTGCCGTATGCGTGAGAGAAAGGGAAGCCAGACAGACTGGCACCGTAACGCGTGACGTAACGAAGCAGTTTACCCTCCCAAAAGAAGTTATCACTTCAAAATGTCAAGATAATTACAACGTCTAAAATACAATGTTATGATAACTTCTTATGGGAGGGTAAATCGCTTTTTCACGTAGTTTCGAAATCGCAGATATAGTTTTAAGAGAGGTAGGACCCAGCAAGAGGTTGTGCCGTGGTCCGCCCCCCCTCAGATCTTTCTGTTATTGTGAGGCATGGCAGGACCTTTTGCTCTAATTGTCCGTCTGGGATAGTACCTCCACCTTACAGACGACTGCAACCAAATAACAATCTTGGAGGATTGTTGTGTTCCTGGGCGTGAGTAAGGTCGCCAGTTATTTGAGAAGTCGTTGTACGGACAGCGGGAGGATCGATGGATGTTGAACCGCCACGAACATTATGGGCACGGCAGGCTGAAGCGGCGGTTAGGGAGATCCGGTGAAATGGAGGAGTATGAAATTTGAGACAGTTAAAGTTTATATGGAGAAGTGCAGATAGGTACATTATTTTATAATAATACTTGGAAAATACATTAAAAAACATTACACACACTGCCACATGTGTGTCCTGTCAAACTGAGAAGAGATTAATATTATTAGTGTGCAATATTATTTGTCTATAATCTTACCGAATGTCAAAAATACGTTTGTTATGGTTGAAGTCTGTGGTCAAACTGAGAATGGATTAATATTATTGGTCTTCAGTATTATTTGTCTATAGTTTTAATGAATGTCAAAAATAATCATAATTATGACAATGTCATAGTTTGTCTAACAGATGTTGTATATTAATGATCCAAACGTTCAAACTTAATAATTAAATGAATTATGATCGAATTTCGACTACTGCGCGACCACTAGTCTTTATAATAAGGCTAACAAAGAACTAGCGATATATCCCAACAAAACTATTCATTGCAAGAAAAAACCATAAATTGAAGATGCTCTGATTGCAACTGATTATTTTAAAAACATTAATGCCAAATAACATTTCACTCTTTTTAACCAATGTTCACTCGCACGTAAAATATCAATATTATATTTTTATAAAATCAGTTCACAGCGAAACATTTGAGATATACAAACAATAAGTTTTGGCTTCTTTTCTGTAATCGGAGTTAAAATTAATAACAATTTAAATTCGTTAAAATTAACACAATATATTTTAATGTGTAGTCTATTGTTAGAATTCTTACGTTATAGTAGATGACCGCCTATATTACGTCTTTAAAATACTATGTAGTGGCACTAGGGTCATATTACGAGTTGTTTTCACGAAATGCTTGTTTAGAAAAATTTATAAACACGGCAAGTAAATTTCGGAATTTTACGCATATGAATGGTGACTTTTGACAATAGGGAATCCCGAAAAGGTTATGGCACGTCATCCAAAATCAACAGTACTTAATAAAGTAAACAAAATAAGATATAAAAGCGAACGAAATTGTGTTCATCGGTAATACAATTATAGCGAGTTGAAACAACATACCGCCAAACCGAATTATCGCCATATACGAGAAATAACACGTGGACGGAAGTTAGAAATGTTTGGAATTATTCTGGACATCGTTTGTGTTTTCTGTTGTTAAATAACAGAACTAAAATGGTTATTAACCACATGATATTTTGAAACTGCTAAGTTTAATTTCTTCAATTTTTAACTGGAGTGCCATTCGTTCATATTTATTGCACATTTATTAATAAATAAATAAAGATCTTACGAAAATAGAACACTTCATAATTAGGTACCTTATAAATAAAGTGTCTCTGGAACATGTGGAATATTTGTACATATTGCCTTATCATATTATTTGAAAGCTTCTAATATCACGTCGTTCTTTTTAATTTATTTAAGGTCATTATAAATTTTTATTACAATTATTTATGTTATAAGAGTTAGTAATCACTAAGTTCAAAGCATGTACTGTGCTATCATTGTTATTTATTTACATATAAAATTAACAAGAAGATTTTTGTTAAAAAGAAATTCATAGTAGTAGTGCAGTGCTATGAGGCATAAATATATCTCTTAAACATTTTTAATCAAATAATATAAGGATTTTTTATTTACTACTCACAAGGTTATCTTACATATGTAGGTATATAAATTGTTGCGGTAAGAATCTTATATATTAGTTAAACGTTCCTTGTGAGAGTCTGGAGTCCGAACTAGGTGTAAAACCTGTACTACAGAGCTCCAGGCTCTCTCCGAGGATCTGACATAACATTGCAGCGATAGGAAATCAAAGAATAGAGTAGAGTTGTAAGGTACGTTAACAGTACAAATATTTCAAATAGTGTATATGTGATTGAGAGACGTGTATGATTGGGATGTGTGTACTAAATATGTATAAAGTTTATATCGATCTTTACGTAATATGCTTTAGTATTAGTAAATTTTAAAACAACTTCCTCTTCTGGTCTTAGAGCCAGCGGTCGGCAGACTTACGGTATTTTAGCAAACTGCATATTGATGAAAGTTATACTATTCGACCTGCCGTAGATGAAATGGGTATTTTTAGGTAGGCTATTAATGAGTCGAAGGAAAAAATAAACAGTAGTGCACTTGTTAGGCTTGTTTCACACGTACCGCAACCACAACACGCGGGCGGGAGCTAATTTGTATGAAAATGAATTATAGAATTACACACGCACCATATTTTGCCGTCATTATCGACCGCATGGGTGAAACCGACCACATCGCAGCCACGTCGCAACCACAACGCAGCCACCAGCGACACCGTAAACTGGCGGCCGGCCACATCGCAGACACAATCGACGCAATGACACTGCGCTTCCTTTTAGAAAACCAGAGTGAAATGTCTGTCGTTGAACTGAAGTAGTCATCAAATAGATTTGCTACTTATTTAGCAGTTGTCACAGTTTGATTATTATGTTTAATAGATTACTTATTATCGCGTGGTTTATTTTTACTTGTTTCTTTTTTAACAATATCCCATACTGCCTTTATTTTATTTGTCAACTGCTCAATTTTGTTTTTAATTTTTTGCATAATTGCTATCATTTTTAAATATTTTGGAATAATATATATAATAACTTTTAACATATTTAACAAACACTGGGTCAAATCTATAAGGCTTTTCTCCATATAATTCAAACATTTTGTTTCTACTTATTATGTACGTGTAGTTGCCCAGTCATTAAAATTAAATTTATTTGTGTCATTAATCTGTTTACTTTTGAATATTTTTTGGTATTCATTGGATATAATATGAAACAATTAGAAAGTGCTTCGCACATGATGGCCGATATGCCTAAATATCATGTTGCGCCATGTCACGTCATAGATTGGGTTTTTATACCTCATTACTCACCCCATTGGTTTATAGAAAGGTAGCGTAAAGTTTGTGAAACATCACTTAAAACGTGTGCTTTGTAGTAATATTTTGTCATACGAACATTCAAATACATTGTTCGTTCAAATAGAAGCGATAGTAAACAGTCGTCCTTCTTTGAGAAGTAATCCATATAATCAATGTCTAATCTCAGCGCACTTTTTGATTGGTGAAAGTCTGACACAGAAGGAAATTTATTTGATGTTCCAAATAGTAGATTAAATATTTACCAACAATTATATAAAATGCGTCAGTTATTTTGGAAGGCATGGAAAAATGATTATTTTAATACTTTACAAATGCGTCATAAATAGTATATTCAAAAGCCTAACATGGTAATTGATACTGTTGTACTTGTGAAAGACAATAACTCGCCTCCACATTCGTGGTCCCTGGGTAGGCTCGCGAAGTTACTCATGGTAAAGACAATAATGCCAGAACTGTAACAATAAAAACAATAAATGGCTTTTATGTCAGACCCATAACTAAAATAGTTCCCTTGCCGTTAGAAGATAAACAAAATTTCTTCAACAAATTTGTTGTGTATTAATGTTTTTTAAATATAATGATAATGTATTTTAATAATAGATTTCTTGCCTTAGACCCTGTAAGGTTACATCAATTTTCTTCAATGCAATTCCTATGCATCTCCTAATATTTTACTTTGTACGATCTGTATGTATAACGCTTATTGTCACATATGTAAGTACTTCTCACTTACTTGTTGAACTTTATGAGTCAATTCACAAATAAAAATACACAAGTAAGTACACATTGAATTCTTACGAATTCCATGTTTTTTTTTTGTATGAAATAATTTGTATATGTTACGATGTGGTTCAAACTGCAATTACACTTTAGTTTACTCCATAGCAATTTCTGTGTATTTGTTTGTTCTTCAGATAAAAGGAATACTTTGTTTCTCGCAATGAGCAATGGGGTTCTTACAGTTAAATGTGCAGTAGTTCAGTGAACCTATCTCTGTAGCAACTTTTGAAATTAAGTTTGTTTTGTTATTGCTTTAGGGTGATTCATACCTAATTCACATGATAGATTCTAAATTATTTTATTTCAGTGTGAAAAAAAACTTTGCTTTTCCTTATTTAGCTTACTTAATTTTTATTGTAGAGTCAATGATATATGTCATTAATTACAAGTGCCTATGTATTGTGTTCATACACCTTGGGTACAAAATATTTTACAATTTACTCGTAATTGTTGGTTTCTTATTTTCCTTGTAGTTTTGATAACATTTTAGAATAATTATTATTTTTAGTTATTTTACTTTGTAAGCGTTTTCTTTCTTAACAATTTGTAATGTTTTAAGCAACTGCCTACTGTGGACATTGACTTGATATAACTATCTCACAGTATTGCCGGTAGATGGCGCTATAGTTAAAATATATGATATTTGTACTTGACATTTGACATGCAATGTAATACATTGCAATAAACAACATGGCAGCTCCTACTTGAACGACGTTTTAATTTTACTCCTAAAACCAATATTCAATGTCCACCGAGCATCATCTATATCTATAATACATCATCGCCCACTAACGATTTGGCGAGGATACTGATTTTTACATGGACCGACTGCCATCAGACTTCCACAACCCAGAGGGAAAATCAGGACTTTCTTAGGTTAGGCCACACGTCTTTTGATATATAATTTCTTGGACGTGCGGGTTTCCTCACGATGTTTTCCTTTACCGCCAGGCAAATGATAATTACAAATATGTACATAAATCTGAAAATATTAATTTAGTGGTACATGCCTAAGCCAGGATTCGAACCGGGTTCGTACGGGTAACCAGTTGGGTGATACCCCGGTTCTTTATCCACTGGGCGATGACCGTTTCTAGTACTGCTACTAAACTTATGATTCAGGAATATTCCTGAATTATTCGAATCTGCCTAAGATGAAATATTATAGGTGTTACGAACAGTCCGTTGTGCAAAGCATGCCTGACGGAGGAAGAAGCGGCCGTCCATGCTTCGCTACATTACAAGGAGGTGGCAAATCAACGGACAGCCATCCTTGGGAACCCAAGGGATTTGCCGGAGGCCTCTGCACCAACATCAAGAAGCTTACCAGCAGGAACTCGATTGGCAGTAGAAGTACCCACCTACACGCAAAAAGTAGTTGCAGAAAAAGGGGCCCGAATCAAGTAACAAATAAGATGAGATAATCTCTATATTTTAAACTACCTTACGAATACTGTTTTATTCAAATAAAATGCCAATTCTATCTCACTTACAAAATTAGTACATAGATACATAAAATAATACGTATTTTTTTTTAATATTAATTTGATAGTTTTTCTTAGTATCATCATCACCTAGGTATCCAAAAAAAAACATGAAATTGTCCGAAATTAGCCTTGTTTAATTTTGAGTCGCAATAATATGAATAATGTTTGTGTCGCTTATTACTCGGCGCCTTACACACTACACTCACGGTGTCCTGTTGGATATTGCTATACGAGGCCTGCATACAACGTTTGCATAACTCGATCACTGGATCTGCAACGTTCGTAACGTCTGCATCGGGAAAATAGAAAATCAAACCGCAGTAAGTTTCAAACCTGCATTGATGATATAAACAACCTTGAAAGTTTAAAATTATATATCAAAGCCTCTTGAATATTCAAGTCTTTTATTTCATTAGTGAAGTGAAAAAAAGTCACATTGTATTTTATAGTGGTAGTCAATACAGTTGTTATTACAAATCAAATTCTTTAAAGTTTGTGATATTTAAGGAAAACAATTTGATCTAACCTGTTTTGTATGCTTCCGCCATCAATTAGTTCATGCGGCCTAGCGCCGGCCGGCACCTACCCACTACTGTTAGTTGATGCATCTGATAAGTAAAATAAATAAAATACCTGTCCAATGTCATTTCCCCAAACAAAAACAGAAAATAAACTGTAGCTTAGGAGTAGATGTGGGAGTCCTACCCACTCAAGAACAAAAGGTGATGAATGAGAGAAAGATAAAGAATGTAGAACAAAAGTACGAGAAACATAAAAGATAGAACTGGTATGAAAGAGAAATAGCCTAACAAAGGCACCGACCATGTTGGTGGCAGATAGTAAAAAAAAAAACATGCAACGCTGCCATGGCTGCTCCGGTAGTCTCTACCTCGGCTGCTGCGGTCGTCCGCCATCTGGAACAGAATCCGCATGCCCCCACCACCACCGTCGCTGCCACGACTGGCCTGGTCGTCGCTGCGACACGTGTTTCACCTCTTCACGAGGCATCATCAGGCGTTGTAGACGTTAATCGTAAGAACAACATGCTACAACTACTAAAACTACAACTTGTACACTTGTACAGAACTAATTGGTGGCGGAAGCACACAAAGCAGGTTAGATCAAATTGCATGTAAATTTGACTTTCGCAAAGTAACACCTGAATCTATTAACTAATATTTAAGGAAGACGGAAAAAAATAAATTTTGTCATTTCTATATAAACCTACGTATATAGTTAATTAATGGACAACTTCGTAATTAGTTAACATTATCATTTAATAACTATTACTACATATTTCGTATCAAGAAGGATACGTGATTCCAATTAGTAGAGTCATAATAAGGAGTTAATCTCTTCATCGTATCTAAAAGTTCATAAGCCGCTGGTATTTACACTATTTAGTGTATCCAATTTTGGAATGTAACTTTGTATGTGAGAAATAAAATTTAACAACATATGAAAGGTTTTAGAAATTAATGAAACAGATAAGCCCGGTAGTTTACCGGTTAACCATAACTACTATAACACTATGAGTTGCAAAATCGATTCAATCGGTTGAGTGCATCAACATACTCGTATCTCTTTGCCTGAGTGTGAGTGTATATTTACAGAACGGTATTTATTTTATTTCGAGCGTGCATGAAAAGAGCTATGAAGCAGCGAGTGAGATGTTTAAGGACCGCATCCTATGGAGCTCGATTCCCTCTACCTACCCCGCAATGGACGTTGTGTGAAGATATATGTACATACAAGTATTTACGTATGTTTATAAAATTTACCTTGATGACAAAAAATATCTTTTATTTTATACCACTAAGGTGGCCAACAAGCATACGGCCTGCCTAATGGTAAGCAGTTACGGGAGCCTATGGACATTTGCAACACCAGAAGTGTCACTCTTGCGTTACTGACCCTGAAGAACCTCTTCATGCCTTTCTTACCTTCTTACTTACAACCCCATACTGTAGTCCCTTGGGAAAACCTTGGCTCATTCCACAACTTAATAGTTCTCGGAAGAAAACTTCTCTGGAACCGCACAGTACGTGACTATTGCGGTTCCAATGTATGTAGGATGAACTCCCAGCCGTCGGTGAGCTGTGCGATTGTAAAACGACGCATTTTTGCATGCCGACGAAAAGAAAGAAAATAAGGGAACTTCCAATAAATGTATACTACTCGTACATACGTACTTTAGTCTCTGTACTGTATATAGTACTATGAGTGCAGCCTAAGGGCTATACACGCGAGGCGTATGTATCAGTGGCCTATGAAAGTTTTTAATTCAAAAACTGTCACTCACCCATCAATACTCCCGTTGCTAACTCTGTAACTACGGAAAAACTGACTAGTCATCAAACTCATTGATAGAAACAACTGTCCATGTATGGTACTCAGTTCGGTTCCTTAATGGATATTGATGACTATTTCTCTTTTGCCTGTTTAGTCTATT
The DNA here is from genome assembly GCA_947507595.1 of Pyralis farinalis. Taxonomy (NCBI): domain Eukaryota; kingdom Metazoa; phylum Arthropoda; class Insecta; order Lepidoptera; family Pyralidae; genus Pyralis; species Pyralis farinalis. The sequence goes on along the minus strand of OX382271.1, from coordinate 11,053,448 downwards.
TATTTATACTAGAGGGGGCCAAACGAGCATGTGGGTCACCTGATGGTAAGTGGTCACCACTGCCCATAGATATCAGCAACACCAAACGGTCACTGATCCGTTGCCAGCCTTTTTAGATAAACATAGGCTCTTTTCTTGAAGGTACCCATATCGTATTTGTTCGGCAACACCGCTGAGGGCAGTTGATTCCACAATTTGACCGTATGTGGTACAAAATGCCTCAAGAAGCGTACTGTAGTGGATTACCACTCGCCAAGACGGTGATGTTGAACAGCTCCTCCGAACTCCTCATGATACAATTTGTACAGTATACAAAGAGAAGCAATATCTCTTCATGTTCAAAGCGAGTCCAGCTGAATGGAGATCACTGGGTCACTCGCGTTTCGATCTGCTCTACGTTGTGTGCGATCAAATGGACTAAGCAAATATGGTGGCGCGCCGTCCCAAAGATATGAACAGTATTCCATGTGAGGCCGGACCTAGGCCTTATGAAGTCGAGGACGATGTTGAGCTGTAAAGTATCGTCTAGCCCTATAGATTACACTAATCTTCTTTGACGCCAACTTAGCTTTGTTCTCCAGATGACAGTGAATGATAAGGTAAATGTTATCGTGTCTGCTATTTTAAACTAGTTCACATGTAATAATCTTTTGCTAAACTCGGTTAAAACCGATTGCATCAAATTTAGTCTTCTGAATGTGACTTCTCATTAGGAATAATAAATTAAAATGCCGTGTTTCTTGGAATTACAGTATACTCCAAATTATAATAGGGTCTCACATAAATAAACTAGCCGGTAAGCTCAGCTCCGCTGTATATGCAGTTAGGAGAATTGTACAATTGACAGATGTAGCTACTGCGCGTTTTGTCTATTTCAGCTACTTTCACAGCATTATGTTGTATGGCATACTGTAGTGGGGAGCGGCGGCTGAAATTGAGATAATTTGTATCTTACAAAGAACAGCCATTCGCTCTATTTATAACTTGGGCTCCAGAAAATCACTCAGGAAACTGTTCAAAGAAATAATTACCTTTACTGTTACTTCTCAATATGTTTATGAAAACATAATTTACGTCCGTAAAAAGTTAAAGTGGTTTTAATAATTCTTTAAATTGATGAATATGTAAGTGACAAAGATGTCTAGAAATAAGTCAGCACAGATGTCCTGTCCTGAATAATCTTTAATTCTACAATTTAATATCATTGTTGTACCAATATGCTAATGTGAATTTATTGTAAATCTAATTGACAATTTTAAAAGAGACCTGTACCTATTGATAAGTTTCTTTCGGCATTTCTTCTTCGCCAAATCTCATTTCCGAAATGCTAGGAGTTTAAAAAAGTAAATTAAGAGAATTGAATCAATACAATCAGACTATATTCCAATGAATGCAAGACGTGTCTAAGCGCCCATAAGGGCCCAATGACAAATAAAGAATATTTATCTTTTTTTTTTTTTAAGAATAACATGTATTATTGAGTGGTTACATAATAAATAAGATGCATCGTGAACAATAACACCATTCGTTCTAAAAACCACTAGAGACCAAATTAACATTATGCAATTCATAAAAATATTTAATAAAAATCTCATAACTTAATTGAGCGCAATAAAATTCTGATCATATGCGAAACATTAATTTAAACTTACTTAGTGGAAGAACTTATAAATTACAATCTAAGTATGATCAGATACTCAATTGTACTTAACCAGTTTTTCAACCGCAAAATGTTTATTTGCGTTAACAGTAATTGAAATCAAACAGCAGTTTTAATTTAAAAATATTTTTTTATTAATATGTAAAAAATCTAATCCATGCGCGAGTGATAACGAGGATAATAGCCAGTACCCAATAAAATAAGTAAAACCTCAGATTCCGTACATGGCAACTATAAATTTAGACATCTACGAGTATATTAGATGTACGAGTATTCTCGGAGAGAATTCATGGCCCGTATGCGTGAATCCCGCGGGGCGTACGGGCAACGTCAAAGAACATACGAGAACAGTTATACATAGATGCATATAGCATTGCTTTTCATTACATCTTTTGGAGTATTATTCACTTGTGGCACTAGATCATGAAAATATGTTTTTAATTTCTACTAGATGCGACGAATGGTAAATAGACGTACAACGCACCTGAAGTGTAGCGATTAGGACCTATTGCAATAAAAGAGCAATGCTCGTGCTTTACAATGGAATTATTTTACTGCTGTCTTATGTAATGATATTCGACATATTGGCAATTTACTAGATACCACCTAATGGTGAGCAGGTATCGTAAGTCTATGGACATATGTAATACTGGCACAAATGTGAATGTCGTTTTACAATCGCACAGCTCGCCGATGGCTGGGAGTTCATCCTCATACACTGGAACCGCAATGGTCGCGCACTGTGCGGTTCACAAGAAGTTTTATACCGAGAACTATTAAGTTGTGGAATGAGCTCCCTGCGGAGGTTTTCCCAAGGGGTACAGTATGGGGTTCTTCAAGAAAGGCGTGAAGAGGTTCTTACAGGGTCGGCAACGCAAGAGTGACACCCCTGGTGTTGCAAATGCCCATAGGCTACCGTAACTGCTTACCATCAGGCATACCGTATGCTTGTTTGCCACCTTAGTGGTATAATAAAAAAAATGTGAGCGTGTCTGAAGAACTTTATTTCTTATTTTAACTAAATTTCAAATAAAAATATGAAATAGCTAAACAAATGTTCCGCTAACAATAGCGCCGTATAATTTTACTAATAAGTCTGATACGGCACGCGCTTCATTAAGATATATTTTTTAAACCGCATTTGAGTCAGTATTTTAGTCCAAAGATACTCGTAGTGCATAGTTTTGGAAAACCGACATGAAGAGAGCCAGAAATACATTTTTTTATACAACTTCAGAATACATACGAGCATACGGCGCACATGTAGTAAAGCGGTTCCGTATTTATTTATTTATTTATTTTATTCCTATGAACGCATGTAATACAATAACTATCACTCGCGCGGTGCCTTCTCTGCTGCTTACACAGCAACTCCTTAGGAGCTTACTGGTGGCCTCACTCACATGCAGGAATACAACAGCACTCCTTCCTTAATCAGCATTACAAAAGAACATGATGTGCTGTCTATTAAAAATCCCGATATACTATTGAACAATGAGGGAATTTACATATTGGGAACTTTATTTACTTTATGGTGTGATTTATTTTGCCATAACTGCTGTTAGCGTAACAATTAAGAAACATTATCATTCAAAGAATAATGGCATAATTATAAACATATAACCATTTTAAATTATAAATTCATCATACACCTATTTTTTATCGTCTAATTTGTCTTTGTGTTAGTTTGTCCACAACGACTAAAACGATTTTAACTGATATGCAATTTGATCTAACCTGCTTTGCGTGCTTCCGCCACCAATTAGTTCATGCGGCCTAGCGCCGGCCGGCACCCACCCACTACTGTTAGTACTTGGTACATGCCGACGCTGCCATGGCTGCTCCGGTAGTCTCTGCCTCGGCTGCTGCGGTCGTCCGTCATCTGGAACAGAATCCGCATGCCCCCACCACCACCGTCGCTGCCACGACTGGCCTGGTCGTCGCTGCGACACGTGTTTCATCATCAGGCGTTGTAGACGTTAATCGTAAGAATAACATGCTACAAGTGATGCCTCGGCATGTACCAAGTACTAACAGTAGTGGGTGGGTGCCGGCCGGCGCTAGGCCGCATGAACTAATTGGTGGCGGAAGCACGCAAAGCAGGTTAGATCAAATTGCATATAGATTTGACTTTCGCAAAGTAACGCCTGAATCTATTAACGATTTTAACTGACTTTGGGTTGTTTGTGAACAGTTCACATAAAACTGTAGGCTACGTTTTAACCCGAGACCTTGAGGGTTCTCTTGCTAAAGCTTAAAAAAATTTAATCACTACGTATATTGTCCCAGGTAAAATAAGCAAATTAGCGGCTTGATACTAACCTATATCATAGCGCAGTATTGAACGTTGTTTTCGATATTTATATATATATATATATATATATATATATATATATATTGTCGGACAAATTACACAGCGCCATCTAGCCCCAAAGTAAGCGGAAGCTTGTGTTATGGGTACTAGACAACTGATAAATATACGTAAATACATTTTCTTTTTGTAAATACATACTTATTATACAAAATACCCAGACCAAGACAAACAGACATGTTCATGCACACAAATGTTTGTACCGTGTGGGAATCGAACCCATGAGCGTTGATGTCAAAGTAGCGTAACAGCGTGTTCCACCACTGCTCCACCGAGCTCGTAAATACCGATATTATACTTCCTATTTTCTTTACGGACTTAAATAGCCTTCAACTAAAACTTAAAAATGAAATCATAAACTAATGTAAATTAAAACTAATCGTTATATGAAAAATTATTTATTTCTTATTTATTATAAAACTTTAAATTATTATTATTAAAATCTCTAAATTGCTATAAAATAACATCAAACTTCAATCAACCTAAAATCAACCAAACTAGTAAAAACTAAAAATATTGAGTTGTAATAAACATAACCTACCTAAAGACTCGTGAATTGTTTTATAAATAAATTTATAAAACAAATCGGGATTGAAAATCTTCAACGAGATGCAATAAACCGTTACTCAGTTGGTGGCGGTCGTTCTGTTTGATACAGATGAATAGGAAAATACTACTATGCTTATGAGAACTGAGGGTGCACCAGTTTGAAATAACATACGAATAAAATTTAGATATATACCTATATAATACAAATAAAAAGGTCTAAAAGAGAGTATCGGTGTTAAGATAAGAAAGGGCATGCTCCGTTGGTTCGGACATGTAGAAAGAATGCGGGACGAAAGAATGACGAAACAGATATACAATGCAAAAGTGGAAGGATGTAGGAGCCGAGGAAGGCCGAGACTAACCTACCATGACCAAATTGGTCGTGTTTTATCAGAAGGTGATGTCAGAAGCCCCAGGAACCGGCGAGCGTGCATGAAAAGAGCTATGAATGTCACAGAAGCGAGTGAAGTAGGCAAGGACCGCGTTTTATGGCGCTCGGTTCTCTCTGCCTACCCCGCAAGGGACTTGGCGTGAAGATATACATACAAATAAAAAATACTCGTAGTACATATGTTTTGGAAAACCGGCATATTGAGAATCAGAAATTCTTTTTTTTTTCTACAACATCGGAAGGTTTACATATATACGACCCACCTGATGTAAAGCGGTTCCGTAGCTTATGAACGCTTGTAATACAATAACTATCACTCGCGCGATGCCTTTTCTGCTACTTACACAGCAACTCCTTAGGAGCTTACTGGTGACCTCACTCACACACTCACACTACAACCCTCTAGGGAGCTGTTATTTGGTTTTCTACGAGATGGAGGTAGTTCCCCAGTAGGGCTGCTTTCAAATGCCCTATCTTTCTATCTATAACTTCACGCCAAATCCTTTGCGGGTTAGGCAGAGAGAACCGAGCATCGCGTGACTCGATCCTTATATACCTCACTCGCCTATTTATGTTTCTAAGGCTCCTGACATCACCTCCTAATAGAACACTATCGATTTGGTCATGATAGGTCAGTGTTAGCCTTTCCTCGTGTCCTACATCCTTCCACTTTAGAGTTGTACACCTGTTTCGTAATTCTTTCTTGCTGCAATCTTTCCCCATGTCCGAAACAAAGCATGCTACTTCTTATTTTAACACCGACTCTCTCTTTCAGACCAACTCTGTTTCTGACATCATCATTGAGAATACAGTCTACAAGCGAAATGCCACAAATTTTCCGCAACGCTCATTTCGACTGCGTTTATCCTACTTCCATGCTCTGTCTGCCATACCCAGTTCTCGCTTCTAAGTAAAACCTGCGTTAAACGTTCGTACTAGCACTGCAATGTACGAATATATAACGAACTGTACTTTCTGACTCAAGCTTTTACTGGCAAGAAGTTTTTCCAACGCTCCTCCATTCACACTATTCCCAGCACTATCTCGTCTTTCCACATCAGCGGTGTACCCTCCATCCCAGCTGAAAGCACATCCAAGATATACGACCTCATCTACTTCCAACTTCCAACACTTCATCATCAACCGTAATCCTTACATTAGTTCTAGTTTCTTCCCTCCGAGGAATAGTAATACATTTCTATACGAGTTTATTTACAAAAAAATTTGAATTAGTACACCTTTAAGGGATTAGACGCAATAGATAGATAGATTACGATTTATTTGCATATGGGTAATGGCATGAAATATATAATAAACAATTCCTTCAATTAGTAATTTTACTCATTAAGCAACAAGGCGGGTTTACTGCTATAAGCAATGTTATCAATGCAATCTTAAGATAACGAATCGGCGTACAGAGAAAAAATGATGGTCAAAGTCAAAGAGTCAAAATTTTCAATCAAATGAGCGGTGATACTGGTACCTCTCGTGGAAAACATTGTTGAGCACCAGCTTTTTTCTCCTGTATATAATCAACACAGAAGTTTTTTTTTAATATTAAGTTCAGCATAGTGGCTCCTCTTTGCCTGATCGTAAGCGAAAGAGGAGATCAAATCGCAACTACAACTGACAAAATACTACACCGTATCCTGTCAGTTGACGCTGCCATGCTGACCCGCAAGATGCTCCTTCACGCTTCGTTTGAAGGATCCCATATTGTAGGAAGGACATTCCACTTTTTAATGGTACGACAAAGATAGGAATTACCGTACTTTTTGGTACGCGAAGAGATATTCTCAACAGTAGAACGATGACATCGCAAGCCCGCGTGTGTGGTCCTATGTTGGAAGGGAGAGGGCGGGATAAGGGAAAACAGTTCTTCAGAGCACTCGCCATGGTAAAGGCGGTAAAATACACTTAGAGAGCCTATGTCCCTACGGAGCTGAAGAGGTTCTAGGTTTTTGGTGACCTCTTCGTCGTCAATTATGCGGATAGCTCGTCGCTGCAACCTATCAAGAGCCTCAAGAAGATACTGTGCGGAGCCGACCCAGAGATACGAGGAATACTCCACGCAGGCCCGAACTCGTGTCTTATAAAGCAGACAAAGCTGGTCCGGTGTGAAGAATCGGCGCACCCTGTTCAGGACTCCGAGTTTTCTTGAAGATGTAGCTAATTTATTATGTAACCTCTTACGCAGAAGATTTAATTATATATTTAAGAAAATTTGATTACAAATTATTATGACGCAGAAGATATAGCTTTAATAATCATAGGGCTCTACCCAAAAAAAAAAAACTGTAAGTCAACAAACAGCATTCGGACTTCTTAAAATTTCTAGTTAGAAGTGTTAAGAGTCAAAAAGTTTCTTTTAAAAACCAGAATGATGCTAAACATATTTAACATATATCATATTTACTTTCTTGTTACTAAAATAAACCAGCTTAGTAGTAATCTAAAACTTACGATGTGATTATAATGTTAACGATGTCAGTAAACGCACTTGTTATCCCTTTCACTGCCTCAGGAGACACCAAAACTTTTTGCCTTTCAAACCTAGTTATGTTAGCATAAAGCCTCTTACTCCCAATTTTCAACTACGCTAACATTGTTATTTAGACGCATCAAAGGAGCTGCTGAACAAGCTAGAGTGCCTGCAAAACTAGGCTATCCGGTTCATGTTTGGTCTCAGAAAATTTGTTCATGTGTCCGAATTTCGTTCTCAATTGAAGTGGCTGCTTATTTGCCTTCGCAGAAATGTGCACTTATATATTTCATGCCATTACTAATAAAAAATGTATCTTTTCAAGTCTAAGGCGTATCTAAAAGATTAATCAATCAAATATATTTGGACGTGGCATACACTCCGCCTGTTAAGAAGCAATTATTACAGCTTACAAACGTTTGCAGTTCAAATATTGTATTAGCTAAAATTTTGGTATTCGAACGAAACACTCAGCTTTTTCAGCAATTAAAACTCAATATTCTTACAATGTGCTCAATAAGTCAATTTCCTCATGGTGTCAGCAACCGTCGGTCTGGAAAAACTAACACAAGATCAAACTAACCATAAAAAAATTAGGTGTTTATAGCTAAGCAGAAATATACATAATGAGTTCCGTCAAGAATTGTAAAGCAGTCCCCGTAGCCTCACTCATATGCAGGAACACAACACCCCTCCAGAAAGTTGTTATTTGGCTGAGGTTTTCTGTGAGGTGGAGGTACTTCCCCAGACGTGCTACTTAAATGCGCTCTCCTCTCTTAAAACACCCAGACCTAGACAAACAGACATGTTCATGCAAACAAATATTTGTCCAGTGTGGGAATCGAACTCACAAGCGTTAGTGTCAAGGTAACGTAACAGCGCGTTTCACCACTGCGCCAACGAGCTCTTTTTTTATTTTTTATACTACGTCGGGAGGCATACATGCATACGGCCCACCTGATGAAAAGCAGTTACCGTAGCCTATTAATCCTTGCAAATATATTAATTTTCACTCGCGCGATGCCTCCTCTGCTGCTTACAGCAACAGCAACTCCTTGGGAGCTTCCTGGTGACCTCACTAACACGCAGGAACACAACAACCTTCTAGAGGGTTGTTATTTGGCTGCGGTTTTCTGTGAGGTGAAGGTATTTCCCCAGACGGGCTGTTTTGATGCGCTCTACGTCTCTTAAAACATCCAGACCAAGACAAACAGACACGTTCATGCCCGCAAATCTTTGCCTTGCGTGGGAATCGAACCCACGAGCGTTGGTGTCAAAGTCGCGTCATACACGACTGAGCCACCGAGCTCGTCGTCAAGTGGGCTGTATGTTTATTTACAACTCGTCATATATACTAGAAAGAAAAAAAACGTGGTTTAGTGATCTAATGTCACAGTGTACTTCAAAAGACGTAGCAAAAAGGAATGCTTTAAGCTTTCGTATCATGTATAACAGTTCTCGTATATTCTTTGAGTGAGCTGCCCGCGCGCCCCGCGGGATTCACGCATACGGACCATGAATTCTCCACGAGAATACATCTAACATAGATGTCTAAATTGGAACAGTGTAGTTGCGATGTACGATATCTGCGGTTTTACTTACTTTATTGGGTACTAGCTATAGGTGCCCACAGTATCATTCTCGCTTGGCATTTGCTTTTTCTACTATTTTAACACGCAGTACCTTGATAAATAAACTATAATTTTCTATTAATGAATAAAAATAGAACTGAATATTATCAAACATTGTTCAGTAGCTTTTTCACAATACACAAATATATAGAAGAGTCTAGAACTATATGCAAGTATAAAATGAACACTAGGGCTACGGTTTATGATGTAGCGTTGGAGCAAATGAATGATATTGTATATCTTGCAAGCGCTTTTAGCAGCAATGGAAGGTATACCGCTGATGTGGAGAGACGAGTGAGTGCAGGGAATAGGGTGAATGGAGCGTTGGGTAAAATTGCAGTCGAAATCTAAGCCATAAAGTCGACTCGCTGTACACAATGTGGTGGTACGGCAGAGAGACCATGAAAGTAGAATAAATATGGTCGAGATGAGGGCAGGCGCAGCTGGCTATACACAATGCAGTGCTGGTCCCAACGCTTACTTATGGAAGCGAGAGCTGGGTATGGCAGAGAGAGCATGAAAGTAGGATAAACGCGGTTGAAATGCGAGCGTTGCGCAAAATCTGTGGTGTAACGCTTGCAGACCGTATCCGCAATGATGAGGTTAGAAGCAGAGTTGGTCTGAAAGAGAGCGTCGGTGTTAAAATAAGAAGAGGCAACAGAGCATCCGTTGGTTCGGACATATAGAAAGAATGCAGGATGAAAGAATGACGAAGTAGATATGCAAAAGTGGAAGGATGTAGGAGCCGAGGAAGGCCAAGACTTACCTGTCATGATCAGATTGGTCGTGTTCTATCAGAAGGTGATGTCAGGAGCCCTAGAAACCGGCGAGCGTGCATGAAAATAGCAATGAATGTGAAAGAAGCGAGTGAGGTATGTAAGGATCGAGTCGCGTGGCGCTCGGTTCTCTCTGCCTACCTATTTGGCGTGAAGTTATAGATAGAGATGAGGGCATTGCGCAAAATTTGTTGCTTAACGCTTGCTGACCAAGCTCGCAATGACGACGTGTGAGAGAGAGAGAAAGAGATGGTCTGAAAGAGAGTATTGGTGTTAAGATAAGAAAAAGTATGCTCCATTGGTTCTGATGAAACAGATATAACATGCAAAAGTGGAAGGATGTAGGAGCCGAGGAAGATCGAGGCTAACCTAGCATGACCAAAGTGGTCGTGCTTTATCAGAAGGTGATGTCAGGAACCTCAAGAACCGGCAAGCGTGCATGAAAAGAGCTATGAATGTTAGAGAAGCGAGTGAAGTATGTAAGGACCGCGTCTTATGACGCTCGGTGTTCTCTGCCTACCCCGCAAGGGATTTGGCATGAAGATATGATGATATGATATGATGATACATACATTCATACATATAATTAGCGATTATGCCAGCGAAGTGTGTTTTACTCCTAAACGAAATAATGTATCCTCAGACAGAGGACTATCTAATATCTAATATGTTCACATGGTACATCAAAAATAATTTGTATGTGTTATGATAGACTTACGTTACAAACTTAGAAACCGGCGAGCGAGCATAAGAAGAGCAATGAATGCTAAAGAAGCGAGTGAGGTTTGTAAGGATCGAGTCATGTGACGCTCATTTCTCTCTGCCTACCCTGCAAGGGATTGGGCGTGAAGTTATAGATAGATTATTATACACTTCCAGATATTTTTGTCAGATTTTCATCAAAATATATAACTGACGAAAATATCCGAAAATGATTCATCTCAAGAAACCTGATGTCAAGCGGTTACCATAGCATTTGAACGCTTGCAATACATTAAGTATTACTCGAGTGATGCCACCTCTGCTGTTAACACAGCAACTCCTTATTAGCTTACTGGGGACTTCACTCACACGCAGGAACATAATAACCCTCTCGCGAGTTGTTATTTTACTTCCCCAGACGGGCTGGTTTGATGCTGATTTGAGCCCTACCTCTCTTAAAAACCCCAAGACAAACAGATATGTTCATACACACAAATGATTGTCCTGTGTGAGAATCAAACCCACGAGTGTTGGTGTCAAAGTAACGTAACCGTTTCATTGCACCACCGAACTCGTCGAAAATCATAGCAATATGATGACATAAATTTGTTTCCATAATTAATTTAGAATTATAAAAAATCACTACACGAAAGTATGACTTTCAACAAATTCACCTTCGCAAATGGTAATTTCCAAAATCGTTGTAGATTAAAAAAAAACTAAAAATAAAATAATAAAGTAATGTAATTATATAAGAATTTGTAAATGCGAGTGCTCATGATAAGAGTTATCAATATTAAAGAAGTGAGCGAGCTGTGTAACGGTCGAGTCATATGGCGCTCGATTCTCTCTGCCTATCCCACAAAAGACTTGACGTGATATGTCTATGTGCCCAAGAGTTCACAATCACATATAAAAAAAAATATTTTTATATTAAATCCTATTAGGTGGACTGTAAGCTTAGCATACCATCGTTGTATAAAAAAAACTGACGTGCGACAAACAAGAAGATACGCGTTTATTCAAGTAGTCAGCTTCTAGTTTCCTGTTTCGACACGATTTTAATTCTAACATAGGTACATAAATCAAGATGAACAGAAGGCTATCCAATATCTAGACTGCATAAGCTGAAATTGTTATGCGACGGCACGACATCGCCCTCGACCAACTCGTGCTAGATGTCACCGGGCGCTTCTACTACGGAACCAGCATTTTTATAACAATATTTATTCAGATACACTAAATAAATTCAGATGACTTTGTAAAACCTCAATGGTCTTTTCCCTGACTTAGGTTCTGCAATTCATTAGATACTATACTGTAGATGCTTTTATATAATAGTAGGTTCTTTGAAAATGACTTCAGGAGCTTTTAACAGCAACGTACGACTGATAACCCTAGAGGTGCTAGTCCTTTTAGGATTATTTCCTCTTATTTGTATAAAAATGGAAGATATTCTTATATATCCTAGCTGTTGCTACATACTACGTACTGTATGTAGAGTTAATTACGGCACTTAAGAGTCACTCTTCAAGATTGAGAACATTGAGTTGCACACTACAAATAACATAAAAAGTGAACAATTATTTTAGAGCATTGAACATGATTGATTTGACTGAAGACTTCGCACAAAATAGTCTCCACAATAAAATAGCAGAATAACTGTACTTGTAAGTTCATTCTAATTAAATAATATAATAAAATCCCAGAGCAACCCAAGGGAAAAGTTGTTTTGATATTTTATTATATTATAGAATATAATAAAATGCCACAATGCTATTTTACATATCACTTCAAGATGTCGGATGTGATTTGTTTTTGATACGTCGGATACGAAACATGCATCCAGCCTCAGCAATGTAAAATTTTTCAATTACAAAATCACATAAATCATGAAACTTTACTGAAGATACATTTAAGCACGAAACGCTCAGTACGAGAGTCGGTTCCGTACTCCATTGAAGAGGTAATCGATAGTAGTTTTATCCGCTGTTTACATTATAATTTCATCTATCTGTGAGTCCTTTGTGGGGTCCAAAAAGAAATGAGCGCCACATGACTCTTTCCTTACACATTTCACCCGCTTCTTTAGCATATATATTTCTTCTATCTTTATATATTTCATGACCGTCATTTATACTGTTCAGGGCAAAAGTACGAGATCACACTGAAAGGTTTTAGAATCGGCTAGTAATAAAAGATGCTGATATAAAGTATTCTTTGGAGAGCTGTTTATTAAATTTATATACAAATGGACGGTAACTTTAAAAGTACACAGTGAGCAGTAATAGCCCAGTGGATAGAACCAACCTATAATCCAACGATCCATGGTTTGAATCCTGGTGTCAGCATGTACCACTAAATTCGTGTTTTCCAATTTATGTACATACTAGCTTTTAACCGCGGCTTCGCTCGCATTGATCTTTTTTTTTAATAAAAAGTATCCTATTTTACTTCTGATACCTCCAAGAATATGTATACAAAGTTTCATGATGATCGGTTCAGTAGTTTTCGCGTGAAAGCGTAACAAACAAACGGACATTCACATTTATAATATTAGTAGGATTTGTAATTATCACTTGACGGCGATGAAGGAAAACACATTTTGGAACGGCAATGGTCGAGTACTGTGTGATTCCGGTTTTTTTTTCCGAGAACTCTGAAGTTGTGGAATGAACTCGCAGCTGAGGTTTTCCCAAGGGATACAGCATGTGGTTCTTCAAGAAAAGCGTGAAGAGGTTTTTAGTGGGTCGGCAACGCATGAGCGACGCCCCTGGTGTTGCAAATGTTCGTAGGCTACTGTGACTGTTTACCATCAGGCAGATCTTAAGCTTGCTTGCCACCTTAGTAGTATAAAAAAACATCGTGAGGAAACCCGCATATCCAATAAATTATATTTAGAATGTCATGTGAATTAAAAATGGTTTTCCTCTGCGTTTAGACGAGCTCGGTGGCTCAGTCGTGAATGACGTGACTTTGACACCAACGCTCGTAGGTTCGATTCCCACACAAGGCAAACATTTGTGTGCATGAACATATCTGTTTGTCTCGGTCTGGATGTTTTAAGAGAGGTAGGGCGCATCAAAGCAGCCCATCTGGGGAAGTACCTCCACCTCACAGAAAACCGCAGCCAAATGACAACTCTCTAGAGGGTTGTTGTGTTCCTGCATGTGACTGAGGTCACCAGTAAGCTCTCAAGGAGTTGCTGTGGCAGCAACAGAGGTGGCATCGCGCGAGTGATACTTAATATATCGCTAGCGTTAATAGGCTACGGTATCCGCTTTACAGCAGGTGGGCCGTATGCTTGTATGCCTTCCGACGTAGTATAAAAGAAAGATATATATCGAATAGAAACAGAACGTAAATGAACGCATCTTCTAATTCATAAACGTAAACTATAGGCTTGCCAATTAACCGAATCCACGTGTTTTTCGGATTCCTCTTCATTGCCAGTTGAAGCAATTTTTTTCATATTTTCCAATTTTTTTTGACTTTAATATCTTAATAATTTCTATAAATTAAGCTTCGTAATACGCAGGCACGTACACATACGTACAAACACACGAACGTGTGTGTGCGCTCGGACCCTGTAATGAATACTGTATAATGCCTTCTATCTCATTCTCTAGCACGTTAAATCCTGCAGATTTACATGTTTGTCTCTTTTTAAGCGGCAAGCGTAACACTATCACTTTTAATTGACACTTGATGTTACTCTTTATAAAATTTCCGTACCGGGCCTTATAACTTAAAATCGTTTCTTGAGAAACTCTAAAAATATAAAAACAAAAACCTTTTTCTCTGACCTAACATTATTTACTAAAATATCGTATAATATGAGACGTGTATATGAGTGAAAGTATAAATGTATGTATGACATTTGTTGTGAGTTGGAAATACAACTAAAAAAGTTAGTAAGGGCATTGTTGCATTTTCTTAAAGCAAGCAGAGCCGTCAAGAGCTTCTATGTAAACGAAGGAATACAAATGCAGACCTATTTAAACAGACCTCGAGGGAGGGCGTTGGCTTTATTAGAGCCGCATGCAGCCTCCGTCTGGTTGGCTAGATAACATGCCTAACACTCCTATTGAATATATCTTCGCTATTGTATATATGTAATAAGATTAATTCGACAAATTCTGCAGGGCAAATCGTTGTACCAATTGTGTAAACCTACATATTATTATTTCTTGTAAATAAATGTGTCACGGAAGTTCAAAGTCCAATGCCCAAAACTAAGCAGAGTGTCAGCCGAACGCTGGCCGTTGATATGTTCATTTATTTAATTTGTATGCTTTTCGTAATGGGTACAGCTCGACAGTCTTTTCAGGGGAACATTGCCCCTCAAAAAGATTGTCGAATTAATTTTCTTAGACCCTATATATTCATATTATATCAGTCTATACTCACAAATGAAAACCTTTGTTGTATATTAGTCTATAGTTCACTATGAAAAGCAAGTATCTCTAATGTAGAATGAATACTTCATTAAATCAAGTCAATTCAAATTTAATATTTTTAATATTTTTCAATATCTCCATTGTGAACAGCAGGTAATTAAGATGTTGTATTACAAATATCAAAGTCAAAGTCAAAACCTTTTTACTTCGTAAAAATGGCTACATTTGTTTGGAATCGTCACAATTTTTTTCCCTACCGTGCAGTTCATGACTAGGTGAGCACTGATAAAAATACTGCCAAAAACTCAGGCATTCCTCTTTTGGTATCCAAACAAATTTGTCTATTTGTCTAATAAATTATGTAATTTATTAATTACATTATAATTGGATCGACTCAATCCCAGGCATTTTTATCATTAATATAGTCAGATACTTTATAATATGCCCTGCTACACAATTTGGCTTTAATAGTAGTTTAAAATTTGTTTATTGACAATTTTCTTATATTGCTGGGAAGTTTGTTATAGAACTGTATACATTGCCCCATAAAAGAATTACTTATTTTGTGGAGACGGCTTGGATGTAACACAAGATTATGCTTATATCTAGTATTTATGTAATGAGTAGCACTCTTTTTACAAAATGAGTCTATGTTTTTATGGACATACAAAATATTTTCATAGATACGTATATTGCGATGCGACTGTTAGAATATTTATTTCTTTGAATTTTTCTCTAAGGCTCTCCCGGGGACCAAGTTTGTAGATAGCTCTTATGGCTCTCTTTTGCAATAAAAAGATGGTGTTAATGTCCGCGGCGTTACCCCAAAGAAGAATTCCGTATGATATAATACTATGAAAGTAGCTGAAATAAACTATTCTAGCCCTATCAATATAATAGGTATTCCACCAACTAAGGCACACAATATTACAGATATAATTATGAATATATTTATTCACTTATACTCGTAGTAGCAACTGTCTACGAGCATAACATGGAGTGATATATAACAAATTGATTTATTTTCAATATAATAAATTCTTTATTTTTCCCAAAACGCACGGAGTAAAATAATGTACATTTTTCATAATATTAAACTATTAACATCATTATTTACACATTTATACAACATCTTTACATTTAACCAGTTGAGAATGCGCAAGCTTACATTGCCAGAAGAACACCTGGCTCGTCAACTATATAACATTTTTTTTTTTTTTAATTTGTCGGCCATTTTGACCATGTACCTTAAGAGATAGGAACGGTGTTCCTGAACATTCCTATTCTACTTTTTTATGCTGAATCCGAATCTGATTTCAAAATTCGAATATTCGAAAAAACGCACACACAATAAAACGCACAGTC
Source organism: Pyralis farinalis (assembly GCA_947507595.1). Classification (NCBI taxonomy): domain Eukaryota; kingdom Metazoa; phylum Arthropoda; class Insecta; order Lepidoptera; family Pyralidae; genus Pyralis; species Pyralis farinalis. Next base: position 11,037,121 of record OX382271.1, on the reverse strand, counting down.
AAATGCACACACAGACGAACATATAGATTTCATATAGGAACGGTGTTCCTGATAATATTATACTCTATAATAATTGCAGAAAAAATCCGTCAAATGATTTCATGAAATTTTACTACATTACGAATCAGCGAAAGCTGAGTTTAAAACTGACTTTTGACGAGCTCGGTGGCGCAGTGCTGAAACGCACTATTACACTACTTTGAGACCAACGCTCGTGGGTTCGATTTATACACAGGACAAACATTTGTGTGCGTGAACACGTCTGTTTGGCTTGGTCTGTGTGGTTTAAAAGAGGAAAGTCTGCAGAAGTTTTTAGTAAGTCCACCTTACTGAAAACCGCAGCCAAATAACAACTCCCTGGAGGGTTGTTGTGTACCTGCGTGCGAGTGAGGTCTCCACTAAGCTCCTAAGGAGTTGCTAGCAGGAGTGTTAGCAGCAGAGGTCGCATCGCGCGAGTAATATTTAGAATATTGCAAGTGTTTATAGGCTACGGTAACCGCTTTACATCAGGTGGGCCGTACGCTTGTATGCTTCCTGACGTTGTATAAAAAAAATACACGTACCTTCTGAAGTCACATGAACTCGACATTTCGACATTCAAAATAAGTAACAAATTTAAATCGATATCAAAATTTTATGTATCATTCTAAATTATTATGAAAAATGGACTTAATGCAACCTACTTTATTCAAAATTTATTAATTTGTCTTTGTCAATTGTTACGAGTATGAATATTTGTTTCCAATCTGTAATTGGTATCGTCATGTGGTAATTTGTGATAGACAAACGAAATAACTGCAGATGGGTAGATACCGAGGTGACAGCTTATTTATTTATATCTTTATGTGTATTCTAATAGCGGAAAAAGCAACAATAGTGAGTGGACAGAATAGGTATGGAAACGACACATTCAAAGCGCCATGCATTTTCCGATGCATTGTGTATCGGATTACGTCGGAGAGCTTGACAATAGTCGACCTAGTTACATATCCGACCAACGTACCTACTACTTTCATGGGACATTTCAAAATATATACATTTTTTTATTATTTATTAACCGACACCTATTTTACGAAGGTCTTAAAAGGTTACCACTTTATAAGCCGAACAGGACTATCTGTATCTAAAAATGTATATAAAGATATACATTTTGAGATACAAATAGTCCTCTTTCATCACCTTTAAAAAAGGGGGAGACAGGAGGAAACAGGACTATTTGTATCTAAAGATGGATATAAAAATATACATTTTGAGATACAAATAGTCTTGTTTCATCACCTTTAAAAAAGACGGAGATTGTATTATCGTCAGGCATGTTTTTTTGTATGTTACCCGATATCTCGTAAAAGGCTCAACAGATTTGAATAATTCAAATTGTGGTTTGTTAAGATAGATCCGTATTTAGTGCCTTATACATTTTTTTAAGATTTGATTATTCGCCAAAATGTTTCTATACTAGACGTTCTTTGTGCGTTTATTTTGTAATATAGTTAGATAAATTAAACATTATGAAATAAAAGACTAAAAAACGTAAAAGCGGCTTTCTTTTCCCATGTCCGAACCAACGGAGCATACTTCTTCTTATTTTAACACCGACTCTCTCTTTCAGACCAATTCTTTCAGAACAACTCCGTAACGCTCACATTTCGAGCGCGTTTATCCTACTTTCATGCTCTGTCTGCCATACCCAGCACTCGCTTCCATAAATTAGCGTTGGGACCAGCACTGCATTATGTATAGCGACCATCTGGCTATAGCTTTTAATGCGAAGAAGTTTTCCTAACTCTCCATTCACATTATTCCCAGCACTGACTCGTCTTTCCACATCAGCGGTGTACTATCCATCCCTAAAAGCGCATCCAAGATATACAATCTCATTCACTCGTTCCAACACTTCGTCATCAACAGTATTTCTTACATTGGTTCTGGTTTCCTGTCTTTCAAATACCATTCTCTTTGTCTTCTTCGCATTCAGTAGTAAGCCTTTCTCCATACAATCGTCTTTCATTATTGTGACTAGTGTTTGCAGTTCAGATGGTGTTTCTTCTAATAGGACGGCATCGTCTGCATAAACTGGATAGTTCAACACTAGATCACCCATTCGTAATCCCACATTCATCGATCTTATTCTCTAGTATAGAACTATCGAGATACAGATTAAACAGCTTAGCAGACAATTTGCAACCCTGTTTGACATTAATTTGGACATCAAACGAGGGTAACATGTTGCCATCTATTCACATGCATGGTGAGAAATTCTTGTAGGTGGACAGCACTGTACGAACCAGTGCGCCGTCAAACACATATCTCGCAATATGCCCCACAGTTCCTTTCGCACAACCCTATCAAATGCTTTCTCAATATCCCCAAGCCGCAGAAAACTTTCTGGTCTATGGCCAGTTGCTTCTCTACGATATTGCGGGGCAAGAAAACTTGATCCGTACATCCCGTTCCATTTCGGAATCCTCTCTGTGCCTCCCACAGCATTTCATCACATTTCACCCTCATTCTCCTTTCAATTACCTTTCCATACACTTTTGCTGCTAAGCTGATCAAACTGATGGCTATAGCTGGCGCAATCCATGAGTGACCCCTTGCCTTTATACTAGGGCACGATGACTGCGCATCGCTAGTCCGCCGGGACCCTTCTATTTCTCCAGCATAGATTGCTTAAGTACCAGAAAGCATCTGGACGTTAGTGCCACCTAGATTGATCATCCCAGCTATGATCATATTAATTCCCGCAGACTTTCTAGTTTTCGTGCTTCGTATCGACCATTCAATCTCATCCATAGTTATACCTTCATCGGACGCCGTTAACGTGGAGTGAGCATCAGACTCACTCGCATTGCGAGCGTCCGATACATATTTATACATTTCTTGAATATATTTACTCCGCCGTTCTAACAGTTCCTGAGTATTAGCAAGAATGGCACCCGCTTTATATTTAATTTTGTCCATTCCGAATACCGACGAACTACCGCGAGACCATATTCTTTACCTCTCTCCAAAAGAGTTTGGTATTCGCCTCGAAGTATTTCCCCAGTCTCTCTTCCTCATTCATAATTTGTCTTTCACGCTTCTCTTTGACTAAAGCCTTGGTTTCATTATTGCATAGACGGTAGAAATATTTCTTTCTTCTTCTCTCTCATACTTTCATTTAAGGTCAGAAATGTTACATAATCTAACCACGCTTTCCTCTTCCTTGCTACGTAAGATTCAACCTCCGCATCCCACCAGGCATCCCCTGTCAATGGTTTTATACCTCTTTGTTCATCCACATGCTTCTTTTGCACTATCCATCATTCTTTCTTTCAGACCTTTCCTGCAATCATCCACATCTGAGTCGGAAAGACTTTCATTCGCAACGTGACGGAGATGGAAAAAGAATACTAAAAAGCACCGCCTCCTCTATTCCCGTGGATATCGTAGAGGCGACTAAGGGATTTCTTGAGATTTCAGCATCTCAACCGGTGCGGTGATAGGATAAATACGCGCCTGGTTGCCTACCACCATACACGCGGCGAAACACCCGTGAAGTAGCGTACGTCGCGTTTCGGGATCAGCTTTTATACAACCAGTGCTCAGGGGATTGTCCAAGTCTTTCGCTTACCAGTTGTACATACGTTCTCTTTGTACTTTCATCTTGCAATTTTTACTGCCTTCAGAACCCGTTATATACCTTTTCCCATACATTTCGCGGTCATATATTACACCACACGGGTTTCGAAGGGTTAATCATTTCATGATCTCCGAAAGGGATACGACTACTCACCAATGCCTCGACTTCTTGAAAAGTCCCACAAATCAGCTTACCACTAAGTCGAGGTTCGTTTCAAGAGTGGGGCCTCTAAAGGCTCTTGTATCTATTATACTCGTAGTATTTCGGAAACGTCTATCTATTAAAATCAAATCTATCATACTCACACGTATACATGGAGACGGAATGACCAAAAAGGTCATTCTGTCTCCATGTATACGTGTGAATATTCTTGTGATGAAATAAAGTATTCGCCATGAGAAGTTTTCGTTCCATACATAAATCTAAAATTGACTTACCTGCTTCGTTTACTCTCTTATCTGCACAGGGACCAAGAACAGCTTCATGGCTGTCTCGTTTGGTCTCAACCCATCAATTCAAATCTCCATACATAATCATTTCTCTCTCATTCCCTTCAGCTAAATCCAGAACATCCCTCACTGATTCTCAAAAGTTCTTGGGCACACGCTGAGCTTATGGTAGCGTATACTGCAACCAGGAATACTCGCATGATGCCCAGTTTTATGATCAAACAGTAATATTTTACCCCACTGGCACGATCGTTCCGTTCCTACCCTAGACCATAAAGCCATCATCCCACCGGGCAGATCATCGGTGTCGCTCCCCTTGCGCTTAGTCTCTGTCACACACAAAGCATCTAAGCGTCTTTCATTAATTATGTCCGTCAGCTCGTTCGTCTTATCACTCAATCCACCTCACACATTCCACGTGCCTATGCGACACTCGGCTCTCCTTTACCTGCCGAAATTGGAGTTTCATGGTGAGTCTCGGCCCCCATTGCCACATACATCTGTTGCACCACCATGTTCGCACCGACGGGGCCGGATCGGTGCGCGCCGTCTCCGGGATACGACTTTTGAAGTCGGTTAAAAATTAACCATATAGGTTACGACTATGAAAATCATCTATGAAAGTTATAAAGTATCTTGCACCACCAGCAGATGGTGTCTCCATTGGACCACATTGATCAGAGTGTACGAACTCAAGGTAAGCTCTGATCTGCTCGAGATCTGGAATGCGAAAATGAAAATCTACGCTGTTTCACAACATGGCAAATATACAAATATAAACTATCATGTTTTTCATGTTGAGTTGTACATTCCTATAGCTATGATAAATGAACTGCAATGATATTAGGTGTCCGTTACCACTCAACTATTTTATCGGCGACCCAGGTCGTTTCTACCTAACTTGGCCCGATTTTCGCATTTATGTTGTTGTTGGGACATGCCTGTAGAAGTCTCACCTACAAAACCACACAAACAACTTTGTATTCCTTAATCTGAGGTTATTTTGCTATGAAAAAAATAAAGTTTTCTGTTTGATAATGTCATAAAACGTGGTTTCTTCTATAGCTATAATAGCCTTAGGTTACATATAAGTCAAAAATTTTATGAACTTATGTTTAAAATTTTTGAATATTAACTTAAACCGCATAAATAAAGAAGCATAATATTATGATGAGTGCCATTTTTTATAGCTAAGCAGAAATATACATAATGAGTTCCGTCAAGAATTGTAACTTCAAAGTTGTTTCAAAGTTTCCACTTTAATAATTAACTTTCATGAGGCCCCGAGTAACTTGGCAAAGTAGCACGGCTTGTGAACTTACTTAGAAAACTATTGATTCGAGTATTTCATCCAATCTAACACAGACGATCTATTTACTCTTCAAGCAGCAGAGCATTATTCTTGATTATCTTACAAGTGTTACAAAAAATATTAACTTTCCGGCATCTTTATCCAAAAAAATATTCACTACGAGTTTACGTCACATACAAACTATAACCAAGGTGCCTTGATGCAATATCAGTACCGGCCTATAAAACCGACAGGGATATAACCATCCGATGCTGTATTCTGTAATGATGGCTCTTTTTTCTTTATCAATACCTCAAATATAATCTCAGGATATCGAAACGACACTAGACGTTGGTATTGTATTTTTGCAAGCCGACCCGAAATCCTGTAATATGTACATAAACCCATATCAACTCCATGTATTTCTGATTTTAACTATACAACCTACCGAGATAACGATATAGGGAATAGGGTACAATTTTTAGAAGGTTTTTCATTATCTTTCAAGTTATATATACAATTATTGTTATCTCGCTGACGATTTGAAATAAGATCTGATTGGAAAGTTTACTTCGGCATTTATTCTTATTTAATATTAATTTTAATAATACTAGAAGAAAAAAAAATTAAAGCGATGAACGCCTTACGAGCAATTCTATTTAATATATATGTTTATAGAAATAATATTATATTTCCCTGTAATATTTGCTAAAAGGTCTATAAATGAGCGATTCTATAAAGAAACAAAATCTTTATTTACCCCTGGGCGCTTCTACACATATATATTACTAGCAAGTTTGCTGTCCACTGTAAAGAATATAGGATCAATTCCAAATTTCCATCTTACACAATGAGAACTTCGGTACTGGCAGAAGTTACATTTGAAATACTAAATTTGATACATTTTTAAATAAGTTAAAAAAAATATCTAATGGTAAATAGAAAACCATTTATCTTGTCAATATTTTTATTTTTAGATCCACATTAAAATTCACATTCTGTGGTAAATACCCACACCAGGATTTGAACCAAGGACCGTCGGATCGGTTCTTTATCCACTAGCCTAGTGCTCTAACTATTATAATCTTAGTAAAACGTGACAATTTTTTTATTAGAAATTGGTTTTATATAATTATTATATTTCTGGTCTTTCATGATTCGACCGACGGAAGGATGACGCATAACTCAGTTTGTATAGATTAACATGTTATTCGTAAGCTAGTGTGTTTGATATAAGATTACATATACTGACTAGCCATTTTCGTGAATCGCATATATATTTATTTTTAACGTGAATCACTAGTCTAAAAATATTGACAAGGACAATGGCGTTCTGTTTTCTGTTATAAATAAAATCACACGTGATATTTTTTGTTAAATTTAACCTAAACCTAATCTTTCAAATTTAGTCGTTCAAATGTAAGTTCTGCCAGCACAGAAGTTCTAATTGAGAATAGTACCAACCTTCTTTTTTGACGTCAGTTAAAAATTTAGGTACATTTGCTGTACATTTTTTGTATAAGTACATATTTACATAGTTAGTAATTGAAGTGATGATTCGAATGTAAATTACATATACAGTAGAAATGTGTACAACCTTCAGAACCTTCAGAAAGAACAGGAAAATGAGAGGATTTCAAGGAAGTCCTCATGCCCGTGAACACCGCACTTGTATGTGTAGAAAGATAACTACACTATTTCCGAACTACTTTGGAGGTAATACTAATTTGGTGGGACTAATACTACTTTTGTACTATAGAAAAAAATAAGTTATACCTGCTAAAAACAAAATAATTCTAGAAAGAAAAATATGTATGACGGTAAGCAGTTAATGTAGGATCACTTGTGTGTTTTCGTCCGTGTAAAAATCTGAAGTAAAGAGAACTATGTATACTAACTCGTTAATAAAATACTATTCTCCGATAGAAAATGCTTTAAGTAGGGACAAAATGTTGGTACAGTTGCTCCTTAAGAGCTTTGGTAATAGTCCTTGTAATAAAAACATTCCTCTTGTTTATTGAACTTAAACTTACTTAATTATGTTACACTTTGAATTTTATGAAGAGAGTATAGCATCTCTCTTATACTCATACTTGAGTGGAGCTGGGACACTACAACCCACAACGCAGTTATCTAAGTTAGATTCTTCAATAAAAGTTCAATACGTGGCGATTTTCTAAATTCTTTGTAGCAATTTAAAAAGTGTTCTTTATACTCGTAGTACAGAGGAAATATAACGTACGATAATATTAATTTTATTACAGTTTGGGTTATCTAGAGATATACCAGAAAATTAGACATATTTAATGTTTTATAACATTCATGACTTCAAAGGTACTGTAGTAAATGTAATAATACTTATAATACTAGTTATAAATTGCCGGAAGTACTTAGCAACCATGATTATTTGTTTGTGTTTTTTGCGCTTCGGAGGCAGTTTAAATTAGGAACTATATTAAATAGTTATTTATTCCAAAGACTATGGTAGTACAGAGTATTGTTTTTTTGGGCATGTAGTTAGTATTTTGATATCTGACAATTTTACCTGTTACATTTTACACGAATATACTGCATAAAATTAAGATACATAAAAAAAGAGATAATGTAACATATTGTATTAATACACGTAAATTTATGTCAAAGCATAAATTATTAAAAATAAAGAATATCACATATATATTGGACGAGCTCGGTGGCGCAGTGGTGAAACGCGCTGTTACGCTACTTTGACACCAACGCTCGTGGGTTCGATTCCCACACAGTACAAACATTTGTGTGCATGAACATGTCTGTTTGTATTGGTCTGGGTATTTTCTATGTATAATAAGTATGTATTTACAAAAAAAAATGTATTTACGTATGTTTATCAGTTGTCTAGTACCCATAACACAAGCTTCGCTTACTTTGGGGCTAGGTGGCGCTGTGTAATTTGTCCGGCAATATTTATTTATATTAAAAATAACTAAAAAAATATATATATTACGAGTATTCCTACTGAATATTTCTTGACAGAATAAAAAAGAAATACCTCTTTGTCTTATTGCCATACAAAATTATACTGTCACTGTATAATTTTATTCTTAGATTCGATATAGGTATAAAATTTTGTTGAATATCTGCTGCTTTTTTTAAACTTTGCCATGTAGAGGAACGAGATACGACTGCTCTTTGATTAACAAGCAAGTCTCAAATATGTAGAGGCTAGATAGGCGCTAATCTCTGGAACTACCAGTTGGATTTGTAAAATTATTTTTGCATTTGATGGCCCAATCCTTATGGGTATAGGCTATTCAACACCACGAGACGATCCATAGAAAATAGAAAAAAAAATCGTTCCAAGGAGATACCGGGATAACGACGAAGACGACGAAGTCGTGGGATGCAGCTAGTTTGATATAAATGAAATGAAAATATTTTGTGACAGACAAAATATTATGAACTTCGCGTCACCATTATGTGCGCAGACTTTACTATTCTACCATTACCTTGGATTTACTTGATCAACCGTCGCATACAATATGCACTAGAATAAAAAAAGGCATTCCCAGCTAGCGTGCAGCGCCGTCTTGTTGCCGCCTGTTCTGAACTAAAATGGTTGTTTTTTTAAATGAATTGTTGCTTTTTGGAACAGTCGCTTACAATAATCCAGGTAATCGGCTCCATGTATTGTTCTCATGCATTTCCCCAAATGATCAGGAATGTCATGTATGATAACACAATTGCTACGTACCTGTGGTATGCTATTAACGCTGCCTAGCTATTGCTTTCAACCTGCGAAATGCGAATACAAATTTGCTCAAATAACAGTATATATTATGAGAACACCTTACTTACTTAGACTAACTACACGCGAGAGATGCTACGTCCATAAAAAGTTAATGACTGCCTATAGTCCGTCGTAGCTCTTTTTGCAACAGCTTAAACTTAAGTTCTAGTTATAATACTGTATTTTAGAATGTACATAGAGGTAGAGTTCATAAGAGCTAATACATGATACCTATATATTTTACATTGAATCTATTGAGTAGAATAAATAATAACAATTGACATCAATACTTGAATTGATCTATATAAAATTGAATACAGCTAAATACTAGAACAGTAATTCAAAGACGTACAAAATACTTGTAATTCCACACAAATTTCTTACTACATACAAATTTCTTGTTTTTAGTATAATTAATAATACTAAAAACAAGAAATTTGTATGTAGCCCTATATCAATAACAAAATAAAGTTAAAATATATAACGCAAACTAAAAATTTAGATAATAATGAAGCGGATTATTCGTAATCTTATATAACCTTACGCTGAAAAGAAATCTTGTAACATTGCTAACTTGCACAAGTATATAATAAAATATAACTATTACACCTTACGTACAAGACGGAGAAAATAAAATTATAATATTCTGTATACTGAATAACAGAACATCGTTGTTGTAACTAGCCCATATCACTGATATTTATATTCTTTTTTCTCAAATCCAAGTCTTTTACTAAAAAAACAAAAAAAAAAACCAAATTCTCTCATAATATCGTAAACTATTAAAAGTATAAGCGAAAAAAATTCCGCTCCTTCAAATTCTCCGTAATTAACCCTCTGCTCAATTTGCTGCATTGAAGTTCACTCTTCTAAAAAAACGTTAGTGTCCTTAAGGACTATCACTATATAAAAGTACTTTATACATTTAACTATTGTCATTAGGAAATGAAAACCTCAGCGACGTTCGGTATTACCCACAAAAAATATCGGTCATCCAGATGTGGCGATATAAAGCCGTTAAAGTTGAAGGAATCTCCATTTTGCTGTTCCAGTACATATTTCATTGTAGAAAATTTTCATCAATAATATTTTGGTTATCCACTTACATATTGACGATGTAGTTGTAGCCGTTTCTTTGTATAATTTAAAAATGTTCATTATATCCCGCTTCATTAAATTCTAAACTTATTTTTTTTTAATTCAATTCAATCAATTTAGTCATATTACTTGTCATATTGTGTCCTAATTTAAATATTTATATTATTAGAATGAGAGCCAAATTGAGCTAAAGTATATGGTTGCAATTTTACCCGCTGTTTTCACATTTTTTTCGTGTTTATTATCAAATTACGATAAAGAATGGGGTGTTAAAGAAAATAGGATTGCAGTGATTGCTTTGTACAAAGTGAGTATGGAGCCGTCAGTTATACTCAAGATACTTCAAAAGCTTAGTATCAGCCCTATCTTCGTATATCCTGCTATCGACAGATATACGAATACATACTCTGTTGAAGACCATAAAAGATGGGGGCGACCGCGTGTTGTTAGAACTACAAAGGCTGTTAATGCTGTTAAAGCTAGAAGTCGCCGAAACCCTATTAGGAAACAAAAAATCTTATTGCGAGAAATGAAGAACCCCGCTAGGACTCTGTCGCATTTAATAAAATAGGACCTGAGGCTTGGCGCTCAGAAATATAATTTTTACTGATGAAAAAAATTTCACGATTGAAGAGCACTGCCACCACTTTACATCAGGCGGACCGTATGCTTGTGTAACTCTCGCTGCTGTGTGAAAAACAATTATCTTAAAGCTTTCTCATTATTTATTTCCTAACTTCCTAGTTATCTTTCAACATTTGTAGTCACGGTATAAATATTTGATATCTTTAGTTCATGTACTTAGTATAATAGTTATAATAATGACTTATTACATATCCTATCTATCTGTCTATAACTTCACGCCAAATCTTGTACAATAGGCAAATACTCGTAGATTCGAGCGCCACATGACTCAGTCCTTACACACCTCATTCGCTTCTTTAACATTCATAGCTCTTCTAACTCTCTTTCTTATTACATATTAATATACTTAAAGCCTACTCCCCTGTCTCCGTTGATTTTTCTCAGAACGTATAATGATTTTGGATAAATTTGAAAGGTAAGAGCTTTTAAGTTGATTATATTCAGCGATTTTCCCCTGAGATTTGATACTATCGAAGTCGACAATAAATAGATGTAATCTACCCGGTCTTGTCACTCTTGAAAGTGTGACGTGTAAGCTTGATCACATGTGAATATTGAAGAATCGACATCAATCAGTGCACGGTTTAGTCGTAGTCCATGATTTCGTGTATGGTAATAGTATAACACTACATGTGAACACTAAAGAATCTATACTAAGAAAGAAAAAGACGTAGGGCGCATCGAAGCAGCCAGTCTGGGAAGTACCTCCATCTCACAGAAAAACGCAGCCAAATAACAACTCCTTAGAGAGTTGTTATGTTTTGTTGTTTCCCTGCGTGTGAGTGACGTCACAAGTAGGCTCCTAAGGAGTTGCTGGCATCGCGCCAGTGATACTTAATATTTAATCATTAATTGATAATTCATAGTTCATAGGGTACGGTAACCGCTTTACATCAGGCGGGTAGTATGCTTGTATGCCTTCTTAGGTTGTTTAAAAATAATCTATATCTTTCAGTGCGCTGTGTAAACTTAGCCCCTGACTTCTGTGTATTAGTATAACATATGCAACGTAGATGATCTAGTCATGCTTTCCTCTTTTTTACCGATTTCAAAGACGGAGGAGGTTCACAATTCGCCGGAATCTTTTTTTTTATGTATGTTCCCCGATTACTCGAAGACGCCTGGACCGAATTGGATTCTTTTTTGTTTGAATGGTTACACTTTTCAGGTAGTCATCACGTCAGGATCTGATGATGAGATCCTGGAGGAATACCTGAGCGATTTTGGGTATTTTTGTGACTCGTGCATTTGCTTTCGGAAAGCACAGTTTGGTGGAGTCGAACTAGTTGCAATAAAAATACATATATACGAATACATAATCATTTATTCTGTCATTTAAGCAACACGTTTACTTTAGGTAATGGTTACATATTGTTAAAGCTGGCACACTGTTTTATAGGCCTACTGTCACTGTAGTACATTTTAATTATAATTATTAGGGTACAATACTGAACCCAGATAGGTATCAGTCTACCATTGTCAGAAATGAGATTTGTCAACCGTTGCATTTCTTCTAATGCTCGTTCATCGTGGGGTTTGGCCAACAGGTTAGAGGGTTCTAAATCAGATAGAGCTATTTCTTCTAAAGTCTTGACTCTGCTAAGAGCTACGTATACTTGTCTCTTCACAAAGTTCTTTTTTTCTAAATCTATGACAGCTCTATCGAGTGTTTTACCCTGTAGTTTATGCGCTGTTACAACCCAGCATAAAATAATAGGCAACATTCGACGCTCAACGTCACCATAGCCTCTAGTTGCTTGGAATGTAGCACACATTGGTGGAAATGGAAACGAAGCCGTTAGCGTCTTTTAATCTGCTACCTATTGTCACATCATCAAACTTAATGAGAACAGCGTCTGGCATTTCACCTTCTTCCCATTGATCTCTGCGTAACGCAGGCCATTTGAACCCTTTTTTAACACCCATAATAGCCCCATTCACGAGCCCATCCGAAACAGCGATATTTGGTCTTAACATAACGCGAGCTTCGACAGCTAAAAGTATCGTCGCTCGGTAAAAGACCACCGCAGTTATTAACGTCGTTGGGAATAACATTATCCGGAGGTTTTCTGCCGTAAGTTGCTACTTCACATGATTCGTCAATCGCGTGTATCTTGTATATTCGGCTTAATGCTGCTTTGGCAGCGGTTATTTTACTGTTGTATTCGTCAACTAGTTTAACGGTGGGATGGATGCGAACCACGGCATCATCCGCAAAGCCCCCGTTAATGGGATCCTTCGTCTTTCACACTACAGCTCCAATTCTGCAGTTGCTGACTCGATTGACAGCCGCTCCCGCATCAGTGATAAGTGGTGATCACGTTCTTCCGCTGTTTCGTTAGACACTGACACTGTCTATTTCTTTCTCTGTTACGCTTTAGGCGCTCATCTTTGTCATTTTCAGACTCCTGTGCTCGACCCTTTCTCATACGAGATGAACGTAAGGTAGGCCTCCCCATCATATACCACCTACGCTATCCTTCTTATCAATTTTATATTTACACCACTAAAAAGGGGAAAAAAAAATATTTTTAAATAAAAAAAGAACCACCTTCATAAACACCCAGGAACAAAAAGCAAAAATAATTGGTTATTTATTTTACAAATTAGCTAGACTGAATACCTAATTAAAAAATAAACACTGATTTTAGTTACTATTTGATAATATATTTTAATAAATGAGATTTTCCTCAATTTTTCCAGGATCCCATCATTATATCTTGATCTGATGACTTTGGGACTACCTGGGAAGTATAACCTTTCAAACAAAAAAAAAAAATTCTAAATGGGTCCAGGTATTTTCGAGTAATCGGGTAACATACATAAAAAATAAAAAGATTCCGGCGAATTGAGAACCTTCTCCATTTTTTAAGTCGGTTAAAACAATATAATACCTCTTTTCCACCTCACCACATTGCACAAATTTGTGGCGTAATATATAATAAATAAATAAATAAATAATGCTTTTAGCCCGTAGTCGCGTCGGAAACAGAGCGTCGGTGTTAAAAAAGAAGAGGCATGCTCCGTTGGTTCGACATGTAGAAAGAATGCGAGATGAAAGAATGACGAAGCATATATACAGCGCAAAAGTGGACGGATGTAGGAGCCGAGGAAGGCCAAGACTTACCTGCCATGACCAAATTGGTCGTTTTCTATCAGAACGTGATTTCAGGAGTCTTAGAAACTGGCGAGCGTACATGAGAAGAGCAATAAATGTTAAAGAAGCGAGTGAGGTGTGTAAGGATCGAGCCACGTGGCGCTCGGTTGTCGCTGCCTACCCGCAAGGGACTTGGCGTGAAGTTATATATAGTATATATAAGGTAATTCGTGCAAGTTGTAACAGATCTACTAGTTCTACCCTAGAACTAAATAATACCACTTTACTCGTTTGTAAGCTTCAACACTGTTTGTTACATATTAATTTGCTTGTACATGGTGCTAGCAGATGGAGCGAATAACAGAACCCACAACTTGTATGAACAGTATGCACGTGATAGATGCACAAGTTAGTTATCATTTTATGATGGATGCAGTTTAAGCAAGTGAAGGTACGAAATGTTCATGCACAGGGTCGCGCGAGCTCTATACATACAACTACTTGCTTGTTTTGTTTTAATGGAGTTAAATAAATCGTATGTATTGTTGTAATTTCTTGATTTGAATTTTATAATACCATTCATTCTCTTCATCACACACCAACCCTTACTCATCCCACTGCAGGGATACGGGTCTCCCTTCAACCGAAGGGGGTTAGAGCATACTCCACCACGCTACTCAAATGCGGATTAGCGCAGGGCCAGTGTTTTTAAGCCGCCCGAGGGCCACTGACTTATCTAAACGACTATTATCTATCGACAACAGCCGGGACTGACGGCTTAACATGCTCTCCAAAGCACAGAATTCATTTTCTTAGTCAACACTAAGAGAATAAATTCTCTACTTCTAAGTCTATTGAAAGACAATTTAACACAATTGTGATGCAAGATGTTTTATGTGACGCAGAATCATTATATTCCAGGTACTTTAGCTTACGTGTGATCGTATCGTCTAATTTGTATGTAATGTACCCATATATGACCGACGTGCATCATGCGGGACACATGGGATACAATGCGCGAGTAGTTCAACGGTGCCTGTTTGAAACATTTCTTAAGACGGTAATATAAATGGTGCATTTAATCTGCGCAAGTTACCATATGCATTTTACTCGCACCGCATAATAGCGCCTTTAAACTTTGATTGCAGTTCTCATCTCGACAGAGCTCAGACGGAAGCCGCCGGCGTCAATTATTGCGAATGCTTCGTGCCTCTATTCAAAAAGATGCGAGATAAACGGCTCATTCAAAGCTTCTAAAGAAAATGTTAAAAGAAACTTTCATTACAGAAGACGTATGTATAAATGCTACGATACTGCAATTTATTATCACTGTGAAATGTATAAAAATGAAGTAAAATAATCCTACGTCTTGGTCTTCTTCTATTTCTTTTCTTGGTTTAGACAAAATCCGCATTCCAGCGCTCTCTGTACTTACAATAACTACTGTATACTGTATACTGTAACTCAATAAAATGTTAGATGCATATTGATATTAAATGTTTCATGGTATTGCCGGTGAAGGGCACTATGGTTAAAATTGTATAAAATTTAATGTGTTTTATCGACTGTCCGATGCTGCTTTTTAATCTGTCATGACTTCTGTAACTACATTCCAATAAACAACATAGCAGCTCCTAATTGAACGATGTTTTAATTTTAATCCCACAAAAATTCATCATCCCTCCGAGCATTACAACACCGCCCATTTAGTCCTTCGAGCCGGATTTATGAAGAATCTGCTGGTGGTAGATTGCAAATACTATTCTCGAGATCGCGCCGTGCCGTGTGCCTTGCCCGTGTCGACCGCGTGGGCCGCGTGGTTTTACATTTAGAAATAACTGCCTAGTTGGACTTTCTTTATTGTAAGTTTTATTTTCCACGGTCATTTGCATTGCTGGAGACTGGCAGAAGACGAGAAACAAAGCCTAATCAATTCACGGTGATATTTGAAGGGAGGTATTATATACCCATACGGAATGAAGCTTAGGTGACATCTCTGCCGTCACGTCGCTTGCGGAACTCCAGGCGGCCAGCGACAGATTGAAGGAGGTATTTTCGCGCCTGGATGAGGTAAATGTGAAGTGATAGTGTCTTGACAGTATTAACTCAAACTACGCAGGATCTGGCTATTGAAAACAGTATACAGAGTTGGTGAAACGGACAATGACCAGATTAATAGAACTTCAGAAATTGGCTCCTTCTGGATGTCGTTCTAGGAGTATTTTATTGGGAACGAGCCTGCCTCAAGTGTCAGCTACCATTGTTCAGTACCAGTTATACCAGTGTCGTGTTATCAGTGTTCATGGTTCGGGAATCGTGGTTCTTGTTTAGCCTTCAAAGACTTGTATGTGTCACTCGTGCATAGTGCCAGTGAGTTACTATAAGGGTTAGTGCATCCAATAATGCAAGAAAACTTTGTTAATTTTGTAATCTTACATTACTGCGAAGTGCTTCAAGTTTATGAAATTGTCTTCGTCCGAGAGGTTTGGTTTTGTACGACAAAAAGTATACACTGTGCTGGTCAGGGAATTATGACTTGCCCAATGGTTAAAGGACAAGTGAATACAGCAGCAAAAATGTCAGCAAAGTCATCATAGTTTATTACATACTAGCTGACCCGGCAAACGTTGTTCTGCCATATAAATTATTACTTATAAATTTTTTTCAAACTATTTTTTTATGACATCTTTACGACCTCTTCTCATACCTACCAAATATACATAAAAAAAGTTTCAGAAGAGTGCGACCACAAACACCGTGACATGAGATTTTTATATATAAGATTGATAATAAAATATCTGTATGCATTGTTCGAAAAGATGATTCAATTACATTCTCCAAGTTATCTGTTACCCGCTTTCACATTAATTGTCTGTGCTATTCAACGGGTAGCTCGTTGAATGTAAAATGCTGCTAGATATTGAGTTGTCTAGTAGATTTCATGTATTTCATAGTAATGACTTCGATTGCACTGATTCTTTAGTAAGCTGGTGTAGGAGGTCACTTAGGTAGAGTTGCCGAAAGGTTAACTTATGCCTGCAGTCTTGTTTCATAGTAATTACTTCGACTGTACTGATTCTTTGTTGTGGTGCTGGTGTAGGCTGTCATATTAGTAAAGTAACCAAAAGTATTAAATTATGCCTGCAGTCTCGTTGTTCCGACTTCAAAGCTGAAGCTGATTTTGGAGTGTTGGATGTTCTTATTGATTCACACGATTTGATTCCTGGAAGGGAATTACGTTGGCCTTCCTACGTCACACTTGTTGACCCTGACTTCAACAACTGGAAGAAAGTCGATGTCATTTTGGGCGCGAATATATTTAGTTTATGTATCCGTAATGGGAGGTTAAATTCGCTAAATACAGCATGCAGTTGGTATTATTTTAATGGTGATTTATGTCACAATGACGGACGGTCTGTGATTGATTGAATAAATATTATAATATAATTTATAATGTGATAAATAATATAATTAAAAGAATAATTGAATTTGATGATGTATTTTAGTAATAGACTTCTTGCCGTAGACCCTGTAGGGTTACACCAATTTTCTTGAATTCAATTCTCATGCATCTCCTAATGTTATGTTAATTCTAAGTACTACTGCGTCATGCATTAATTTTAACTTACGCTTCCTGTATGTATCCGCTTATCGTCACATGTGTAAGTACATAATACTTGCTTGTCGAACTTCGTCAATCAACTCGCCAGTAGATAATTATTAAAATTTAAATATTCCTTGTATAATGAAGTACATACAATATTCAATATTATTTTATTATTCATTTAATTCAATATTAAGTGCTTACACATTCAATTGAAACAAATTTCATATTTTATTTTGCATGGATTCATTTCATGATATGTTTTGATGTGTATAAACTGCATTTACACTTACGTATAGGCCATAGTAATTTCTGTGTATTTGTTTTTTCTCACATAGGAAGAACCTCACAAGGAATACTTTGTTTCTTGCAATAAGCAATACGGTTCATACGGTTAAAAATGCAGTAGTTCAGTCTACGTACTTCTGTAGCAACTTTTGAAATTAAGTTTGTTTTCGTTTTAGGTTGATTCTTACATAATTCACAACGCAGATTCTAGAATCTGCGTTGTGAATTATGAACTTATAAGCTTTACTAAACAGAACTACTTATCAGCAATGGACATAGACTAAACATTAACATTTGACACGAAACACTACATGCTCCACACTCGCAATTAACACTAATCAAAATGCGAACGGGGCTTAAGAGGAAGTGACGCGTTACCAGCAGATGTGAAAATTCACGAACGGTACTGTTTTTATTACAAGCGACCATAGACAACAACAACCGATTCGCTACGGCCAGTGTAAAATAAAAGTTTTCTAATAAATCACTGACTAGAACAAAAAAGTTAAAGTGTTTTTGGCATAACGTCTAGTGAAAATTTTACTCATAAAATAAATTTACGAACATCGGAAACTTGCAGCTTCGACAGTATTGGAAAGTTTTACTCTAAGCTTTACAAATATTAAATTACAGTTCCGAAATCAGGAAACGATACTACTGATAACATATACTTTCTATCAAGCGCGCCGCTTTCTTGATAACAAAAACAAAACTACACAAGTAGATAACTTACCCCGGACGTTGCGCAGGCAATACGTTCGTTTTTGCAACATGCCTTTTACCAGCAATTTCCCTAACATGATAGATGTATAAGGTTTTCATAGGAGGTATATTTTACACAACTTTCTTTCATTATGAGCTAAAGTTTCGTTTGGTATATCTATTTTGTGTTACATACGTATATTGAAAGCTTGATTATAAAATATTTTACTGCAAAACTGCCGAAGACAAACAATGCGCTCCGATGATACAAGAAAATCAATTCATACAAGTATCTCTTGAAGTTGTTATTATTTGTCCTGGCTTTATGATACAAATACTATTAGCGTTGACAATATATATGAAATAGTCTGAGTTGTGATTACATAATACAATACAATGGATAGGCACTCTAAAGTTATGTTAATTTAAAACATTTTTGTTTCAGGCTAGGTGTGATGCATTCATCATAGTTAAATTTAATAATTATGTTATTTATTTTAGTGTAAAGAAAGTACCACTGTTATAATAATGACGTAGGATGTAGAAGCCGAGGGTGGCCAAGACTCAGATAATGGCAGAAGCCCTAAAAACCGGCAAGCGTGCATGAGAAAGCTATGAATGTTCAAGAAGTAAGTGCAGTATGTGAGGAGCGAATCATGCGAAGCTTAATGTGAATATATAAATATTAAAAAAAAATCATCTCCAAGTTAATTAAGTTTTTAGTCGACGTAGGGCTCATCGAAGAAACCCGTCTGGGAAAGTACGCCACCTCACAGAAAACCGCAGCCAAATAAAACATCTTGGGGAGTCGTTACATTCTAGATAGTGAGTAAGGTTAATATTGAGACTCCTAAGGAGTTGCTGTGCTGGCTGTGACCGGCCCGAAACGTGCATACAATATTTTTTGTGCCATTGTTTCCTAACCTAATTTATACAGTCAAACTTTCAAACTCAAATATTTGATAGAGCGATAGTGTCTCGAAATCATATGCGGCATAGAATCAGTTAAAGTCATGGTGTAGCATTATTACGTTGCTATACAAAAATACTTTTTACCGACCTCCAGCATCGCGGATCACTTTTATTCCCGCGAGGCACCTCCGTAGCTGCACATCTATAGTATTTATGATGCAGCGGTATATACTTGAGCTCTGTTAAACCATTAGCGACTGCTATTGTTTTGGATATTGTTATGGCTTACCATAGAAACACTTGACAACATCACCTTGATTAGCAGACTCGTACAAATTACACAGCGCCATCTAGCCCTAAAGTAAACGAAGCTTGTGTTATGGGTACTAGACAACTGATAAACATACGTATATACTTTTTTTTTTGTAAATACATACTTATTATACATAGAAAACACCCAGACCAAGACAAACAGACATGTTCATGCACACAAATGTTTGTACTGTGTGGGAATCGAACCCACGAGCGTTTGTTACGTATCGGAACTCCACGAGTATCGCCGGTCAGCGTTTACGTAAATGCCGCGCTTCGTGGAAACCGCGCGATGTCGGCAGCGATGCAGGTGCAGCGAGACCACCCAAGATACCGCGTCTTCGAGATCGCATCGACTTAATTTTAAGTTCACTTTTGTTTCTTACATCGATCAATTGTCACGTATATTAGATTATAATTTTAATTAATTAAATATATTTTAAAAATTGATTTTTTTTGCATCCTCCGGCCGCAGCCTACGTATTTGGCGCAGTCGGTAGGATAGTTGTAAAATAGAGTCAGTGAATAGATCACGGCGGGCAGCTATTTGTAACCTACGAGTGCTACGGTCCAGAGGAGTATCCAGAAATCGATACAGCAGAGAAATCAAATATGCTTATGTAAGTACCTAGATCTATCTAGAGTTGCTTCCTTTTCTTTTTTAAGTGTTCCTTTAAGTCATTCAAGATTTTCCATCCCAGGCAATCGCGAACCCCTAGCGTAGGTGTAATTCATAAGTTAGATACAAATAGAAATTTAGATATAGTTGAAGAGGAGATTGTAGCCCCATCTAAAAAGATGGCTGATGCACTTATAGATCAGATTTATAAGGCGCTCCGGTTAGTGCCCGAGTTCGATGGTAATTCTAATATATTAACGCGATTCGCAAATTTGTGTGATCAATTAGTAAAGCAATATGTGAAAAATACACCGGGCCATGAACTTAGTAATCTTTCTCTTATTAACGGCATACTGAATAAAATAACAGGTCCTGCAGGTCGCACTATAAACTCTAACGGCATCCCGGAAACCTGGGAAGCGATTCGTAATACACTTATTAACAACTTCGCCGATCAGCGTGACGAGACCTCGCTTTATAATGATTTATCCCTTCTTACCCAGGGATCAGGTACCCCGCAGGAATTTTACGAACAGTGCCAGAATTTATTTAGTATAATTATGACGTATATCAGCCTGCATGAAACCGTACCAAGTACTGTAGAGGCTAAGCGTAGCCTATACAAAAAATTAACTTTGCAATCATACCTGCGCGGTTTGCGCGATCCACTAGGTTCTCGTATTCGGTGCATGCGGCCTGATACTATTGAACAGGCTTTAGAATTTGTGCACGAGGAGATGAACACTCTTTACCTGCAGCAGCGGAACGATCGCCTTCCTGACAGGAAGTCGTTGTCCACGTCTTCATTTAATCAACCTAAATTCTCTTACAGCTCTGTACCACCCCCTAAACCTTTTAATTTTGGGCAACCTAAGCCATTCAATATGTCGTCAACACCACATAACATGCCAGGCCCATTCAGACCGTTCTTTACACAACCGCAAAGACCGATACCGCTTTGGAAACCCCAAATACCTCATAATGTTGGTCCCAGTCGTACTCAACAAATATTTGCGGCTCACCCACCTGGCTATAGGCCCCAAAGTAGCATTTTTAGGATGCCACAAACTAACCCACAATTTCAATCCAATAACGCGAACTCTAGACCCCAACCAATGAGTGGTGTTAGTCACTACGTAGCCAAGACTCTCCCGGTACACACACCTCACGATTGGACTAAATTTGGAAATCCACCACCCTCAAATTATTTTAAGACTAGGGAATTAAATTTTAACGAGATGTATGACCAAAACCCATACGACCCCTACTACGACTATTACGGTGATACTTACCAACAAGATTATGACTGTTCAGACCTTGCATATGGTATGATATATGAACAGCCATCGTACCAACCAGAGTATGTTCCCGTTACGGTAGAGGAAGCTCAGGAGGAGGCTCTTACTTCTGAAAATGAGGATTTTCCGACCACTCCAAAATTAGACAAACCAAAATAG
Source organism: Pyralis farinalis (assembly GCA_947507595.1). Classification (NCBI taxonomy): domain Eukaryota; kingdom Metazoa; phylum Arthropoda; class Insecta; order Lepidoptera; family Pyralidae; genus Pyralis; species Pyralis farinalis. Next base: position 11,015,259 of record OX382271.1, on the reverse strand, counting down.
AGATTAACTTACAGACACAACGACAATTACCCTATGTACAAATCTTAAATCCACCTTTAAAATTACTTATTGATACTGGTGCCAACCAATCTTTTATTAGCCCCGATGCTGTAGATAAATTTTTCCCTAACATACCATGTAATTACGATCCTTTTGAAGTCACTAATATTCATGCTACCACCCGTAATGATTATTCCATAACCATACCATGCTTTTCGGAATTTAATGAAAAGAAAGACATTACCTTATTCATATATAAATTTCACGAGTATTTCGACGGACTGATAGGTTACGACTTACTGGAGCAACTAGAATCTAGCATCGATTTGAAAAATAAAGTCTTAGTTACTCGATGTTCCAAAACCCCTTTGTTAATGTACGACTCTCGTAACTGTAATCTGTATGAGGACATAATACCAGCTAATACATCTAGGCTAATTCGAGTCCCAGTTAATTTACATGACGGTCATGCTTTGATATCTGAACAGGTAATATCAAACTGCCAGATACGCGACTGTATAACAACAGTCAAAGATAATCGTGGCATTGTCGAAATTATTAATCCAACAAGACATGACATAGTATTCTCTATGGACAGGCCAGTTAGTGCAGAATTATTTAATGCTGAATGCACCAGCATCGAACAACCATTAAACCGCGTAAGCCAAGTACTATCCCAGTTACGTACGGATCACTTAAATCCTGAGGAACGAGCCAATTTAGAATCACTCTGTGCTCAATATGCTGATGTCTTTTATATTGAAGGCGAACCACTAACTTTCACAAACCAGATTAAACACAGCATTCGAACGACTGATGAAATGCCGGTATATACTAAAACGTATCGATACCCGTTTATCCACAGGCATGAAGTTCAAAAGCAAATTTCAACTATGTTAGATCAAGGTATTATTCGCCCTTCTCAATCGGCTTGGAGCTCCCCCATCTGGGTAGTTCCAAAGAAGGTTGATGCGTCGGGACAACCCAAATGGCGCATTGTAGTTGATTTCAGAAAAGTAAATGAAAAGACAATAGATGACAAATACCCTATTCCCAACATAACCGATGTCCTCGACAAGTTAGGTAACTGTAATTATTTTACTACACTCGATTTAGCTACTGGATTTCATCAAATACAAATGAACCCTAACGATATACAAAAAACCGCTTTCAATGTGGAACATGGGCATTTTGAATTTTTGCGCATGCCCATGGGGCTGAAGAACGCACCATCTACATTCCAACGAGTAATGGAGAACGTTCTCAGAGATCTCCAGAACGTAGTATGCTTAGTATACTTAGATGACATCATCGTATTCAGCGTTTCCTTACAAGAGCATATCGTAAATTTAGAAAAGGTGTTTAAGAGACTACGTGACTCAAACTTCAAAATTCAAATGAACAAGTCAGAATTTTTAAAGTTAGAAACAGCGTATTTAGGCCATATAATAAGTAAGGATGGCATAAAACCCAATCCCGATAAGATCGCTGCTATTGAAAAATTTCCCTTGCCCAAAACAGCTACCGAAATAAAACGTTTTTTGGGACTGCTGGGGTATTATCGTAAATTCATCCCTGATTTTGCTCGTATAACTAAACCCATGACGCAATGTTTAAAGAAGGGATCTAAAATAACATATAACGACGTTAGTTATGCTAACTGTTTTGAGACATGTAAGACCTTACTGACAAACGACCCTATCTTACAATATCCGAACTTTGACAAGGACTTTATTTTGACAACGGACGCTTCTAACTACGCTATAGGCGCTGTCCTCTCGCAAGGTACTATAGGCAGCGACAAACCGATAGCTTTTGCATCTAGGACTTTGAACTCTAGTGAAATTAATTACAGCACGATCGAAAAAGAGCTCTTAGCCATAGTATGGGCTACTAAGTACTTCCGGCCATACCTCTTCGGCAGAAAATTCACTGTAGTTACGGACCATAAGCCGTTACAGTGGGTCATGAGCCTTAAGGAGCCAAACTCAAGGCTAACTCGCTGGAGGCTAAAACTTAGCGAGTATAATTTCACTACAGTTTATAAGCAGGGCAAACAAAATGTTAATGCTGACGCACTATCCCGTATCGAAATAAACCATGAAGATACAAGTTCTGTAGCAGTCAACCATTCAGAAAAGCCACCATCTGTAGGCAGTTCTAGTACCGCTACTATTCATACAAGCGATGAACATCCTATTTTAGAAATACCTATATCTGACGATCCGCTTAATAAGTTTAATCGCCAGGTATGTTTCGTGATTGTAGGTGACATAAAAAAAAGACCGACAGTGACTAAACCCTTTGAGACTCACACTAGAACGACCATACAAATATCGGAGTCTAATCTCGAGGAAGATATAGTTAGCGCAATCAAAGAATACGTAAATCCTAAGGTTAAAACAGGTATTATAATTCATCCACCTTTGGCTATGTATCAGATCATTCCTATTATCCAAGATAAATTTAAAAGCTCTGCCATGAATTTAGTGCTAACCAAGGTAGAACTTGACAATGTCAAGGAGTACCTGAAACAACAAGAAATCATACAGAAATATCACGAGGGTAAGACAAACCACCGGGGTATTAATGAATGCTTTCTAGCCTTATCCTCTAGGTACTATTGGCCTAAGATGAGAGAACACATCACCAAGTACATTAACGAGTGTAATATCTGCGGTCAGGCTAAATACGACCGAAATCCTATTAAGCAGAGATTTTCGATTGTTCCACCTCCTACAAAGCCTTTTGAAATAGTTCACCTAGATCTCTTCACGGCTGAGACTGAGAAATATTTAACATTAGTCGACGCTTTCTCCAAATACGCTCAAGCGTATTATCTCAGAGATGGTACCGCGTTAAGCGTAGTTCACGCTCTTCTTAAATTTTCGACACACCATGGTCTACCCCTTACTATAGTTACCGACCAAGGTCCCGAATTCTCTAACCAACTGTTTGCCGAATTCACAAGAGTCCATAAAATTCAACATCACAAGACTCTTGCGCATTCTCCCAACGATAACGGCATTGTCGAACGTTTTCACTCCACTATCTTAGAACATCTTAGGATACTGAAGCTTGAAAAACGCAACGAACCTGTAATCAATCTCATGCCATATGCTGTCTTAGCTTATAACAGTTCGATCCATAGTTTCACCAAATGTAGACCATTGGACTTAATTACAGGGCACTTCGATCCTCGCGATCCGATAGACATAGACCTACAACAACACCTCTTACAACAATATTCACTAGACCATAAAAAACGAATGACTCAAGTATACGCCTTAATAAATGAATCTTCATTGCACGACAGGACAGTACTCACTGAAAACAGAAATAAAGACCGCGAACCTGAAAAGGACTACACCCCTAACGATCAAGTATTTGTACGGAACCCATTAGCTACCAGACAAAAACTGGCCCCAAGATATACTCAAGATACGGTTCTCGCCGATCTACCTATCCATATCTATACGAAAAAGAAACGCGGCCCCGTTGTTAAGTCACGTCTGAAACGAAGCCCTAAAAATCCCACCTTGTTTCAGGATAATTCTACTAACGACACTGCTCCGACTGACTCACGGACAAGAAGTAACTATTGATTCTTTAGACGACGGACCAGGACTACTTCCATTCAAACTAGGACCCAGTAAACTTATAGCTCACTACCATTCCTTCCTTAGTTATATAAACCTTGATAATATTCGTAACCAAATCGAAGCCGTTAAGTCACAGTTAGTACATTCAAGGCCCCAACTAAATAATAAAACGTTGTCTCTATATGAACCTCATATCGAGCACCTTAATAGTAAGTTAAATAAGATATCAGATCAACTCCGTACTTTCGAACCAAACCGTAAAAAGAGAGGCCTCGTTGACGGACTCGGTTCCATTATTAAAAGTATTTCCGGAAACTTAGATTACACCGATGCAATTAAATACGATAACGCTATTAAAACCCTACAGAATAATGAGTTTAAGTTAGAATCGGAACTGAATAAACACATAACTCTTAATAAAGAGTGGAGCTCTTATAACTCTAAAACCTTAGATAATATTGTAAAGAATCAAAATAAGATAAATGCGGTTTTAAACTCAATTATGGAAAGCGACACAGAAAGAGAAACGGACTTAGTTAAGTATGCCCATCTGGCACAATTCTTCCTAATATTAGGAGATAACGTAGAGGATCTATCTACGGAGTTAGTTAAGTTAGAATCTACTTTAGCTTTTATTCGTGCATCGAGCACTCCTCATTCGATAATTAGTATAGATGAAGTTAGTAATATACTTAGTAAAATAAGAAACTTATATTCAAAAGACGAAATCATAGACGTAGAGTATAGAGACTTCTACGACATAATTAAATTAGGTTACTTCCATACAAATCAACGTATTATAGTAGTAATTAAGGTACCGATTGCCTATCCTTCCCCTTACGACCTGTATAAATTATCCATTATACCTAACAAAAATCATAAAATCCTTATACCAACCTTACCTTATATAGCAATTTCTGGAAAATATTATGCGTACATAGAGACAGAATGTCCGAAGGTTAACTCATTGTTCCTCTGCCAAGCCACCTCTAACTACAGAATCCGAGATGAGCCAGATTGTATTCAACATCTAATAATTAAACAAGAACTCCATCAATCCTGCAAACTCACTTCAGTCATTATGAAAAGGGAAGCTCTCGAGCAACTTGATGATAAGCACTACACTATGTGCTTTCCCACACCTACTAAAATCAAGACATCTTGCGGTCAAGAACAATATACAACTCTACAAGGAAGTTTCCTTGCTATCATACCATTCAACTGTTATATGAAAACGCCAGAATTTACCATAGTTAATACAAATGAACATATAAAAGGTCACGTTATAAAAATCATGGAGATGCCTCCGTATAACGAATCGAGGCTCCAGAAACATCCATCCATCATTCTAGACTCTATTAATCTAGAGAATCTGCACGCTGCGAATACCAAAATATCAATTCAGGCTCCAGTGCAATTGAGTAGTGCTATTGAATCGTCTTTATATCATACTACGATTCCCATTTATGTGATACTATTGGGTGCAACCGTAGTACTTATAGCCTTCATAGCTAATCGTCGGCTTCGCATGCAGTACACACGAAATGCGAATGACGCTATTGAAGTTAAGAAACGTGAACCTCATCTCATGTATGCCGGACCTGAGTCAAGACCTGTCGATCCCAGCGAGATAAGAGTAGACCATCGAAACATCGCAGCAACTATTTCAAACAAGCTTGTCGAATAGTTGCTGAGCTACGGGGGGAGGTGTTACGTATCGGAACTCCACGAGTATCGCCGGTCAGCGTTTACGTAAATGCCGCGCTTCGTGGAAACCGCGCGATGTCGGCAACGATGCAGGTGCAGCGAGACCACCCAAGATACCGCGTCTTCGAGATCGCATCGACTTAATTTTAAGTTCACTTTTGTTTCTTACATCGATCAATTGTCACGTATATTAGATTATAATTTTAATTAATTAAATATATTTTAAAAATTGATTTTTTTTGCATCCTCCGGCCGCAGCCTACGTATTTCGTTGGTGTCAAAGTAGCGTAACAACGCGTTTCACCACAGCGCCACCGAGCTCGTCGAATAATGATTCATATAAACCTTGTTCAAACGATAATGTAAGAAAGTTAGTTTGAAAGAGTGTGTCGATTTTAGGATAACGTCGACCGCAGCCTGTCTATGGATGGATTTTATCTATCTTGCGTTTCTACGTGGCTCGGAGGGTACGTTAAGCCTTCAGTCCCTGCAGTTGTCGATAGATGACAGTAGTTAAGCTAAGTCAGTGGCCCTCCGGCGGCTTAAAAACAACAATGTCAATTCGCATTTGAGCAGCGTGATGGAGTATGCTCTAAACCCCTTCGGTTGTGAAGGGATACCCGCATTCCTGCAGCGGGATGCGTAAGAGTTGACGTGCTGGTGTGATGTATTGTCAGCAACTATATGAACCGATGAGTGTGCATAAAAAGATTTATGAATTTTAAAGAAGCGAGCGAGGAATGTAAACACAGTGTCTTATGTTGCTCGGTGCACGTTGCTTATTCCGCAAGGGTTTGAAGATATTGCAAACAGAATGATTTACACATGCATATTGCATTATGTCGACGTCTTGTGTACTCTGAATTTTATTAGCAAGCAACTGTAGCTCCACGTATAGCTTTTTTCCTCTGACCGCTTGATGCTCTGTCACGATTACATGAGAAAGTATGCAAGCAATCAACAAAATTTAATGTGTTTTGATACGCGCAATGACTCTCATTCTTATCATTCCTTTTACGCCTTCCCACATAGTTATTACCACGTATTCATGGAGAATACTTCTACAAAAATATTTGTTTAACCCTGTCATGAACTTATATTGTCATTTAAAAATTACGCTTTTAAACATTCATATAAAACGAATAAACCTATTTAGCAACACAAAAAATAAAAAATCTAATATTTTTTGTCTCAATTTGCGTACTGGGTTAATAGAGGTTCTGCTGTCTGCCACCAAAAGTTTCTGTTGTCACGAAATTTAGTTGTTAAAAGTATAAGATCAGTATATTAATTTCATTTGTGTCCTACAGATTATATCAAAAGGTGGATTGAACACGCAGTCATGGTAAATTGCTGTATAATTGTCTGTAACATCCGTAGTGAACGAAAGCAACCCAACATAACCTATCACCGGTAAGTCGCTTGTTGCTTACAATCTAATAATGTGTACGTTCTATTTATTCATTCGATTATTAATTAAATTGTATATTTATTGTCAATAATATTCAATCTCGATTATGTTAACACATAAATACATGTCTTTTTTGGTATTAACCGATGAAATAGCGAATTTAGAAACGTTACTTTGTTGGTTGTTATTATTAAATCTGAATTTACCATATATAACATATCGTCCGCCTGTTGTTTCAAGATTAGCAAGGAACCATTTGTGATGAATAAATGTACTGAGCATAGATATATTTTAAATTAGTTTCCTAATGGTCTAGCTACTCTCGGATCTGATCAAAATATTTTGAACTAGCTGTTGCTCGCGGCTCCGCCCACGTGGAGTCAAATAACGTAGCCTATGTGTTAATCCAGATCATAATCTATCTACGTGCCAAATTTCATTCAAATTCGTTCAGCCGTTTAAGTGTGAAAGAGCAACAAACAGCCATCCATACATACAAACTTTCGCATTTATAATATTAGTAGGATGTACTTTATTTAAAGTGAAGAAAAGCAAAGTGTAAATACCTACATATTTAATCTATGTTAAATTAAATTAAAAATAATGAAATTCTTAAGTACATATAACTATTTTTAAATATACCTGCTGTCATAAATTGGAAGCTACAAGTATTAAAAATTAACGTCGTTACGTCAGTTGCCAACAACTATAAGGCCCGCCTCAAATGAAGCGGTTACCGTAGCGTATAGACACTTGCAACATAAAATATCGATCGCACGTCGCTATATCCGCTGCTAACGCAGTAACATTGTCCTTCCTGATGATAACACTAACTCGCAAGAACCCAACAAGGGTAACCCTCAAGCCCCTAGGAAAGAGTCTTATGTAGAATATTTATGAAAAGCAAAACTTCTTATCTACCTAAGATTCAAAGTTCGGTCGCCAAGGCACCTCCTATTAGTTTATTAATATTATGCATTTTAAACTCTTACAGGCCACAGAGGTGTATATCCACCTCTGTGGCCTGTAAGAGTTTAACTTCTTCGTTCGTTTAACCAGGTTCTTCTAAATACGATACTTTATGGATGGCTGTGGCAACTAATAATATTTTGGTTTTAAGGTTAATAGTAGCTTAAATAATCATAGTAGCGACAGCTTTGTAAATATTGTAATTTGTTAACAGCATAAAACTTACGATATAAACTGTCGATGAACGATATAATCTGGTTGGAGCGTTTGCACCACGCGATAAACTCACTAATATATCTAGTATGTATTATATTGTAACATGAATAGTCAGAACGGTACACTGTGCTAACAACACTGATGTTAGATAGTAGTCTCTATTAAATATTTATTTTATTTTACTATTTATTAATATGCATATTTTGGAATTATTATTAAAAGTAGTGTAAATAGAAAAATATATTGATTTTATTAACAAAACTCTATTCTTTTACATTATTTTACTCCATATATTTAAGGTTTTCGGTTTTTATTTTTAAAAATTTGAATATTCACTAAGATGTTTCACATCTACCATGCGGCCCGCGACGGTCACCTTTTTCTAACCATAAACCTTCGCCAAACTTTAAGACCTATAACCAATTTAATAGATAACTGTTTAAAAGTTGAAGTTTAAAGAAAATAATTCAGAAGTGTGTATTTCTGCGTAGGCAGGAAACAGTTATATATACTCGTAGTTGCTGAACGGGGTTTGCCATTGTATGCGTGGTGTCCAACAAAACGTATTATGTTAAAGTTTAGAATGGGCCACTATCTGTTCCCTAAATCAACAGGACAGAGTTAATGAATTCGTTATAAGCTGAAGTTAGGGGAGGGGTTTGGAGTTTGAAAGTGAAGGGTTGATTTATCGCAGTAATCTGGGTCTCAGGCCAAGAAGCACGGCCTACTCTAGCCCTATTTCCGACTAATTCAATTTGAAACTGTATGATAAGGTTCATAATTATTATTCCAGTACTATTTAATGATTTAGGTTGCCATTGTTTTAACGCCAAGCTATAGAGATGTGATCTGCAATAGTAATCCCAGGACTTGACACTATAAAAAATATGTAGATTTTTACAGAATAAATACAGCAAAGTGGATAGATAAAGTTAGTATACAGCATAAATTTGTTAACATAACATCTATGTGTAGTTTATTCATATTATTTCTAAGTTGTAATCTACTTAGAAAAAAAATATATGTAAAGATAGGCTAGAAAGATTTTTTTATTGATCATATAAGTCACATGAAAGAATTGGTAAAATTTCGATTTAATTGAAGTCATTTTGTAGGGTTTTTAAAACTTTATGTCACTCCTAATGTTCGATTAGGCCAATACAATTTTGATAAAGTTCTTCATTAAAGTCAGTTGATTTTATACCTGCTTATTATTAACCATTGAACGGTTTTTAAGTAACTTGAAAATGATGTTACAATGAATTCCGAGGAAAAAGATGCCAACATACCTAAACTTTCCGCAAGCGTAACTACTTTTCAGGAGCTGATATTAACTAATTTGAAATAAAGTGCTACAAAAATCTACGCAAGTTCCCTTTAGTACATATGATCAAAAAATCCACTTAACAATTAAATTGAAGTCCTCCAATAACAATAAAAATAACGATCCACTTTATTGGGTTTCTTTGAAATAAAAATACGCCCGTTGATTCCAAATTGCTTTGTTTACTTCTATGGTGCGTACTGTTTACTTAACGTTCAAATTTCCGAGGTTTGTTTTGAGCGCAATAAACAAGTTGTTTATTTAAGGAATTTTGATTTATTATTATCACTAACAACAGCTATTTGCTTGGACATATTTTAGATATTTTTGACAATAGATAGTCTCATTTAGACATTGGTATCGCTCTAAAGAGACGATAAACTATTTATAGAATATCTGCTTTTCTTTTGCTAGTCTGGTCCTGTTGTTCTTAAAAATATTTATACAAATTTTAAAATGTTTCTTATAAGTATGTACAATTGTGTATAAGTATGTATGTATAAGTATGTTTGACGAGCTCGGTGGCGCAGTGGTGAAACGTGCTGTTACGCTACTTTGACACCAACGCTCGTGGGTTCGATTCCCACACAGTACAAACATTTGTGTGCATGAACATGTCTGTTTGTATTGGTCTGGGTATTTTCTATGTATAATAAGTATGTATTTACAAAAAAAATGTATTTACGTATGTTTATCAGTTGTCTAGTACCCATAACACAAGCTTCGCTTACCTTGGGGCTAGATGGCGCTGTGTAATTTGTTCGACAATATTTATTTATTTATTTACTATAAAATAGAGTCAAAAATGTATAATATGTGTATTAACAATTATAAAGTACATTGAAGCTGGTTCTAAACAATCTGATATTTTTGACTTTGATGAGCTCGACGGCACGGTGGTTAGTAATACTATTTCGAAAACTACGCTTGTGAGTTCGATACCCACATAGGATAAATAATTGTTTGTATGAACATGTCTGTTTGTCTTGATCTGGGTGTTTTAAGAGAGGTAGGGCATAACAAATCAAAAAAACAAAGTCTGAGGAAGAACCTCCACCTCACGGAACGCAGCCTAATAACAACTTCCTGGATTGTTGTATTACTCCGTGCGAGTGAGGTCACCAGTAAGCACCTAAGGAGTTGCTATGTCAGCAGCAGAGTTCGTATCGCGCTAATGATATGTAATATATTGCAAGCGTTCGTAGCTTATGGTAGCCGCTTTGCATATATGGACTGTACCCCCGCTGTTGTTTTTGTAAAAAAAAGAAAGACATGTCAATAAAAGTAGTTTAAAAAAACATTGATTTCAAAGTTAATGTTATGAATGCATGAGCCACAGGCTCCTCTGGATGAGGTTAAAACTTGGCCTGATAAAAGTATTTGTCTTTTGCGTTCACGCTCCGGATATGTCCTAGGCATAGAAAGTCAGGGTGGAGTTCTAGGACAATGTCAGAGATGAACTTGGAAAATGAGAGGATATGGATGGGTGGGATGTAATTCGTGATGGATATGAAAGGATTTTAAGAAAGTTCGGAGATGAAAATGGTGAATGTTTGTTAAAGATTTGCATGGAGAGGACCAATAAACATAGCAAGACGTAAAGGAAAACGTGTGATTACAGCGGCCAACCCTACTACGATAAATGGGGATTTTTGCAACATCAGACTTCATTCCAACATCATACGCTACAACACCAAGAGAGACCGCACAGCCGATCATTCTTTTCCTCACAGAGACAATAATACCCTCATATTATCCACGGTACAAACACGAGCACTCATTTGTGCATCGGGCCGGCGTATGCATGTTCGTTCGGGAAGATATTTATTGTCGCCGTCTTCATAGCCTTGAAGACAGGGACCTGCCGATATTATGGGAAGTAGAAATGAGAGCGCCCAGGAACAGGTGTGGAGTGAAAATGATTGATAGAGTAAAAAAGAGCACGATACGGGAACTTTGTGGAATGAAAGATGATGTAGTGTCAAAAATTGAAAAGGGTATGCTGAGTTGGTTTGGTCATTTAGAAAGAATGAATGACAAAAAAGTTACGAAAGAAGTGTATCAGACAAGAGTGAATGGAGATTTCGGGATGGGCCATCCTAGACGCACACGTATAGATCAAATTGGTGAAGTGTTGAAAAAGGGCCAAATCAAAAGCACCTAAAACCTAAGAGCATGCATGAAGAGGTTGATGAGTGGAAGAAGTAGGAGGGGTATGTTTGAATCTGTGATCCAATGAGAGGCAGGAGTGATGATATGCACGTATGTATTAATTTTACACGTATCATACGCACGTATGATTCGAAATCAGCAATAAATTACTACTAAGGTTTTATATATATATATATATAAGTAGCAGTATAGCGGCTCCGCTTTGCCTGATGGTAAGCGAAAGAGGAGCCCAAATCGCAACTGCGACTGACTACACAGTATCCTGTCAGTTGACGCTGCCATGCTGATCCACAAGATGCTTCTTCACGTTTCGTTTGAAGGATCTCATTATGTAGGAAGGAGGAAACATATGTGCAGGGCAGGTAAGGTGTTCCACTTTTTAATGGTACGACAAAGATAGGAGTTGCCGAACTTTTAGGTACGCGAAGAAATGTTCTCAACATTGGAACGGTGACATCGCAAGCCTGCAGGTGTGGTTCTATTACGGAAGGGCGAGGGTGGGATAAGGGAAAACAGTTCTTCAAAGTACTCGCCATGGTAAAAACGGTAAAATAATAATTAAGTGTACTACTTTATTGCTAATTTCAAAAATTGTACGTGACTATGTTACAAGTAATAAATATACATTGAATATCGACCTGTCGCCATATTTTATAGAAACGTTTTCGGTCAAAGCAAGTGAGATTTCTCAAATGTTTCAGAAAACATTAAGTAAGTTTGAACTCGTTGAAGGTCTGACTGAAAACCAGCGACGTTCAGTGTCGCAGCTTGCTAGGCACTGGTCAGCATCAGCTGAGTTGGTACCTTATTGCCACACAGTGAACTTTTGTTTAAGTTATTTTTTTATGGAATGTTTTTATAAATTTTCCCTCTATGTTTCTTTTAAGTATACATGATATTGTGATTTTGGCAATAAAAATATTTCAATTAATTTTTTTTTTATTTCAATTTTAAAATAATACGGAGTCCTCATAGCACAAGTTAGACTCCCACTTGACGATATTTTTTAAATTTAATTTAAATAAAAAGGGGTACCTTTTTATAACCTCTAAAATATAACACACATAAAAATAAGCTTCTAGTAAATCGCTCAAGGAGCAATTAGTTGAAAGGAACGTTCCTTTATCTCACTGCTCACTTAGCGGCAAGTGTTTTCTCATAGAGTGAGTAAATAGTTTCTCAGATATTTCTCATGATCGTATAAAAACAAGAAAAATAATTCCAATAGGAAATAGACAGTAAAGCTTCTCAGAACTTCGCCCACGTTTCAAGAAAATGCCTACACAGGTAATTATTATTGAAGATAATATAAATAAATAAAATAATATTCATGAAGTGTAACATGTTTGCCTATTTAGAAGCTCTGTGAACTATAGATGTTTTAAAAGTCCAGTTATATAACACAATCATGCCTATGGGCATTTGCAACACCAGGGGTGCCACTCCTGCGTTGCCGACCCTGTAAGAACCTCTTCACGCCTTTCTTGAAGAACTCCATACTGTAGTCCCTTGGGAAAACCTCGGCAGGGAGCCTCGGCTTATTACAACAACTATATATACAGACATAACATTGAACAATTTACATGACCCTGAACATAGCACGTTACGTTGGAGACGCGATGATGTTAAATTAACATAATAAATATAGATGAATATTGCTAATACTTCCTTATGTATATCACGTCTAATTACGAATAGTAAGGCTGCTATACTGCAGGTATTTAAATAATAAGTAAAATACGAAGTAATAATAAATATGACGGTGATTAAGTAGCTGTTATCTGTTACGTCGTCAGGTAATGAATTTTGGTTAATAATTTATTAAAATTCTTTTATTAAAGCTCTAGCCACACAATAGTGAAATTTAATATCGCAATAGGATTAAGGTTACTTAATTCTGATTGTACATAGGCACAGGTTTATATTACAACAATAAATTTAATAACTAACGCTTGGAATACATTACGTATCACTCGCACGATGCCACCTCTGCTGCTAGCATAACAACTCCTCAGGAGCTTATTGGAGACTTCACTCACACGCAGGAACATAACACTAGGGAGTTGTTATTTGCCTGCGGTTTTCTGTGAGGTGGAGGTACTTACATCCCCAAATGGGCTGCTTTGTTGCGCCCTACCTCTCTTAGAAACTTACTCTGACTAACTTCTGTACAAAAACAGAATGATTGTATTTATACTATACGCAGAGAATCACATAGAAAAAGGAACGTGTATAAAGTCGCGGGTCATTGATAGTGGAAATGAGATCTAAGAATCCACCGATACGCCACATTGGCTTTAGTACTTTTGGCGGTAATATGCAAGGGCGGATATTGGGGTTAAATTCTTAGGGCACGTTCATGCTAAACAATACTTTGTCTATTTTCCGTAATATTTTAATTCCTTTTTTTTAACATATCGAGTGGCAAAATCATATAACCCGCCTCTAGTGAAATGTTTAACCTAGTCTATAGGCTATAGCAATACAAGTTTCCGCTCCCGCTGGAAATTTAGCAGCTGTTTAGGAGCTTCTTGGAAATCTAAATCACTTACATAAATACAACTCCTCAGTCATGTCAATACTTCACTGCAGTTTTTTTATTATATGGGGGTAAGTACCTATTTAGATTGCCCCTCAATAAATAATGCTATATTCTACTTCTGAGTTACTAAAGGCATATCTGAATGACGGGATGCAACATCTGCAGGTGAGATTGCTTTTGACTGTAAAAACAAAAGAAAGCTTAATGGCTACGTATACTTTCTACTTATTGAAAATAATAAAAGTGCAATGAAAAAATTTGCAAAGCATCAAGAATATTGTTGCTTTATAATAAGCTAGAAGAGACGGTCTATTAATAAATTTAGCCTAGGTACCAACTCATCCATATATTAATGAGCTTCGATCTAGACTAGCGGATAAGTAGGGTATTCATAGGCTTTTCACTTGGCGATAGATTATTATCGACAACGGTTGAATAAATATTTAAATATACTCGAACATACCCATTGCCATCTAGTCCCATATTAAATGAAGTAAGTAATGAAGAAAGTAATGAAGAAGTCTTTAACTCCTGCATTGCGCGAGAATGGCTTTAAAGCAGCTATTGTAAGCGGCCATCAAGCGTCATCAGCGGCTTGAAAACAATCACATGGTTAAGTGGATTATGTTATTTAGAAATGAAACAAACGATAGTTATTTGGAAGCCCATCGTTTGCTCATGGATATGTAGCATTGACATATTACTGGCATTATTATATTCATGATAGCGTTTACCATGAAGTAGGTTAAGTTAACACCGATACGTACTATGAGGCCGTGCAAACTTCTTTTGCCAATGAATGGTCAACGCTAAGCGAAATAGAGCGAACACTGAACGCATATCTCCTAACTTTGGGAATTAATCGAGTTAGATCCTTCCGTTATTATTCTGCCAGTGCCTCAGCTCACGTATTCGGATATTCTTGGGAACTGTGCTTAAATAATTATGAACGAAATTTTTTATATCCGTTTAGACACCGTTAAATGAAGATTCAGCGTGTGTGATTCAATTTGGAGCGTAAATTTGTGATATAATGCTTGTCATAATATATTTGTTTTTTATAAACGAATATGCGTCCGATCATCTCGAGTCTTTGTCGAAAAATAGGTCAATTCTGTTGAAAAATGGCAGCTGCACGCTTACGTATATGATTTGATGTTGATGTCATGCTAGATCAGTGCAGTACCTACCATTGCAGCAGTCGCGCAACGGTACTATAACTGTGTGTATCCAACAAATGAACTAATAGCTGTTATGTTACTATATTGTAGGCTAGTCCCTTAAGCAGGTTATAAACTTTAAGTAAAGTGTTATACGTAAGTCAGACGAAAGACCCAATTACCATTGGTTGCCGGCGCGAAAGTATTGTGTGGTTGGGAATTCAAAACAAGATGTTCTCAGACCAACTGATTGTATCTCCGCTTTGACATTACTATCTTACCCTTTTATATAAGAAACGATTACACTTCTTAATAAGGTGTTTATACACTACACCTCCATGGCATTTAAAATTTAAAAAATACATAAATGTTTTTTTATAACATTGAAGAGAAACGGTTTTTCCTCATGTCAAAAATCAAACATCTCTTAATTTTTTTTATATAAACCACTACTTCAGTATATTAATTTCCCGTCGCAAGTTTTTCGATACTCACGATCAGCGCTAGCAAAACTGCATATTGAAAACTTCTGTCGGCTGTCATTACAGTAAATGTTCAGCTGCAGTCAAGCATTTTAAAATAATAACATTCTTTGACCACAGCGCTGCCGCAGCATCGCAGCGCACGCAGTAGTGCAGTTGTGGGTTTCTTTAATAGAAATGGCCGACTGCCCATTGGGTATTGTCGTACAGTACCTACTGGTGTACCTCAAATCTGGTGTCCTACAAAGACATAGCTTGTGTATCTATACATTAAGCTTTATTATATATAATAAAGCTAATTGGATAACAAAATATAGAAGTTAACAACTTACGAGTAGATTATCTTCGCACTCAGCTCAAGTGGCTCCCTTTCAGGTTACATCGTAACTGGCACATTGTCTCTCTTCTTTATTCTATTCACTTTAATCCTACTTCTCCCAGCTACTTAAAAGAACGTTTTGTTTTCTCAGTGGCGTACGAGATCGTTGTGATCGCAGTACACGCAGTATTCTTTCCCTTCGTCTAATAACGCCATCTCACTCTTCACAATATTACACTAAGTCCTTCTAGGTACGAGCTATGCAACTCTGGAATGCCTTGCCAATTTCTATACGCAGCGCACGATCCTTAGCCTCCTTTAAAAATATGGTGAAATCTCACTATCTCTCCATGTAACTATATATGTAAATATATTTGTGATTACCTTTATGTAAATATTATTGTATGTTTTGGTCTTCTGTCATTTTTTGGTACTTTGTTATTTTTTCCATTTTTTTTTTGTATTTGTTAGAATGTGTAATTCGTTGTATATAAGCATATAATATATTAAGTGAAAATTGTACTTGCTTAAATGCGCCACCTGCCTACTTTTTATATATGTATGTTTTTTTCGTGTCATGGTTGTCTGGAAGAGATCGCTTTAGCGATAAGACCGCCTATTGTACATTTGTTTTCTTGTTCTGCGTGTGTTCTGTATGTATTTGTTATTGGTGCAATAAACAGTATTCTATTCTATTATCTCGTTACTGTAGTTTAGAAGGATAATTAAGTAACAATTTTTGATAAATCATACTTTAAACTATTTTTATTTTTTTATCTTACTGCAATGCTCCCGTCTCCGTTATTAACACATTATTATTACTTATCATTGTTCTTTAATCACGCGTGTCAACCCCGGTCATTTGATAGGCGTATGTGGGGATATGGATCCAACACGTAGAGGTCCCTTAGAAAAGATTGATGTAATGTATTATACCCGCTGTGACCTGCTCTAGGGGATATCAATTGGAGGATATACCCACGAACAGGTCACGGCAGGTATTGGGATTATTGCAAATGTGTCGGAAATAATTGAGCTATTGAAATGAGATCTGGAGGGATTATTAGTACTGGGCTATTACAGAAGAGATACGCACACCTGCCATATCTATCATTTCTTTTTTTTATCAAACAAGCGTACGGCCTGCCTGATGGTAAGCAGTTACCGTAGCCTATGGGCGTTTGCAACACCAGCGGTGTCACTCTTGCGTTGCCGACCCTGTAAGAACCTCTTCACGCCTTTCTTGAAGAACCCCATACTGTAGTCCCTTGGGAAAACTTCGGCAGGGAGCTCATTAGCTCATTCCACAACTTGGCGGTGGCTCGCCACTCACTAGATGGACCCCCGAAATGCCATAGAATTACTTACTTATCATTATTATTTTACAAAGTCCATATCTTTGTCGTTCGTGAACAATATTCTAATTTGTCTTAAAGATATAGATTAGTTCATTACTAAAACCTAAGCCAACAATATGAATAAAATGAAAATAAAACGTAACGTAATTACCGACTGTTTATACTTATAACGATAGTAGATAAACTATGCATTTTTTACTCAAATGTTATCATTATAGAAGAGAATAATGATTCACAGACAAGTGTAGAGCAAGACCGCATGCCGTCCATCATGGGTGAACCAATGCAAACGGCGGAGTTGGTCAAGTCTATAAAAAAAACAGTACAATAGTACTTCAATAGCACTTCAGCTCTAGACGTAGACTCTTGTTATACAAGTCTCAAGTTATATCGCACATGAAACCATTAGGTAGTTTGTATGATTGTTTATTATTGGTATAAAAATCCCTGAATAAACTGTTTACGAAAAACAATTATAAAAGTAGCGACCACAATGAAAACCCTACTTGACCACAAATACACACATCAAAAGTGTCTAGGGATCAAGCATTTTTATGCGGATTTCTTGAGATTGAGATGTGGCTTTGTAATAAAAAAATATATAAAATATATAAACGTATACGACACTGGAGAACCCCTGGACGCCAACAGCGATTAAAATCCTGCCAGGAAGTCCATCCTTATAGTGGTGGAACCATCATGGTATGGGCGGGTATTTGGATCGGCGGAAGAACTGAGTTGATTTGGATCAGAGGCAACCTCAACGCTCAAATTTATGCTGAGACGATTGTATCAGACGTCATCGTTCCTCTACAAGTGCAAATCGGTCCCTTATTTCAGTTAATGCATGATAATGCACGACCGCACACCGCAAGAGTTGTAAGACAGACTCTCGCCGCAGCTAACATCAATGTCATGCCCTGGCCTGCTCAGTCGCCAGACTTGAACCCGATTGAGCATGCATGGGATATGCTACAGAGAAGAGCTCTGCCGAATATGGAGGGTATCCAGTCGCAAGAAGACCTTTTTTTGTTGTTGCAACGAACATGGGCGGCCATTCCACAGCGTGATTTGGATGAACTCATTTTGAGTATGCCAAACCGATGTTCTTGTGTTGTTAGTGTTCGCGGTAGAAACACGGATTATTAATTGTTTAAGTTACCCAATAAAATTTTAAAGAAAACTGTTATTTCAGTCTTTTTTTCGAACTTTAATGTTAGTGGTTCAAATGTCAAAAATCCCTTTATTATGAAAATGGCAAATTTCTTTATTAATGCAAAGGTGACTTGGTTTATCGTTACTGTAGACAAACGAAAACACTTTATTTGATGAATCCTTAAAGAAAATTTTAATTAATATCAATCAGGAGAAAAGTTATTGCAAAAATATATGTTGATCCCTAGACACTTTTGATGTGTGTATTATGAAAGTATTGACTGTTTAAGAAGTATAAATCCTTCCTTTAAATGTTTACTAAATCAGAGCCCAATGTGTAACCACTTCACATATTCCGTAGTCGAGAAATTTTCAATTTAATTAATACCCACAGGAATTGGAACTAAGTTCACTTCGCTGTTCGCTGAGGGTAGATTACACCACGAAACTAAAATGTTGACCTAACTACCAATATCGAAACCTTTAAATATATAGAGTGTAAATTAGTTAAACACAATAAACCGTAAAATGTTTTATTGAAGCTGAGTGGCTTATTCCACCCTAATTTTGTATATATATAAGAGAACGTGTTTATTGATACGTATCGCAGTCAAACCGCTGAAATTATGTAGATGGGTTAGCTTTAACCCAGGTCAGGGTTATACCTACTATTATTATATGTAATAATAGTAGGTAATATACCTTTCGTTTATTTTTTACTTTGACAAATGTATCAAATGTGTATGTATGTATTTCTTCTTCATCTTCTTCGAGATTAATATTTACATTGTATATGACAGTCTGATGTATGTATATATATCTTCATATACGGAGATGTCACACTTTGAACAGACGAGACCAACGCACAAGGCTTTGTCCTTATGATCTCTTTTTCTCGAGCTTGCCAGTTAACTACATTTTGACAGGATTGTTCCCACTTCTTTGACTCAACATGGCCATGGTAGGAAATGCAGCATCTCGCATCTACAGTGAATCTAAACGCGTTAAATACAATGGCAGTCAGCTTTCCTCAATGTATAACCGGATGCATAGGCGGTTTTCCATGAAGACAGGACTTGCCCTGTGGAGTATGAAAGCACACAGCTTCAGCACCACTGCCGGTATGCCATCTGGCCTACTCGATTTATGAATATCGAGGGAGAGCAACGCCCGCTGGATATCTCGCTGCGTAATTTACATTTCCGGCATTGAGTTGCCGCATCGCGGGATGGTGGGTGCCCCGTCATTCGAAGTCGAGTTAGCTTTCCACATCCGTAAAACAAAATAAGATGGTGCCCGAAAGTAAATTAATTATTTCTCTTCTTTTTCTATACTTACGGCTACCTCTACCTAATTGCAATAAAATGAAATAAACTCAATTCTTGCTTAGCGTAATAAAAGTCTACTACGTAACTTGAATCTATAGTTCTTTATTTCGTTTAACGTATGAGAATCGTCTAAGAGACAAAATCATATATCATTTTAAATGTACTGGGACCGTACAAAGTTTGATTATTTTAAATTGTAAGTTTTACTTTGTATAACCCTAGAGTAGCTATACAAGTTTATCACAATGTTTTTTTGATGTTATGTCTATCTGTAGAGCATTAACTTATGAATTTTTCTAGCAATTTCCAATATTTTCGGCAACAAAATATTTTGAGGCAAATACAATTTTTGTAGTGGCGTTGTCGGCGAATGACGTTGATGTATTGGGCAAACTGGCCAAGCAATGTAACAGCTATCAGATTATGAAATTCTGAATAAGCCATGTCCGAAAATTGATATACGTCAAAGTTATTATACAAAATTTATTGTTAAAACACAGTTTGTAAACTGAAACGCAAATATTTCTTTTAAACGTTTAATTATTTAAATGCAATGTTGTTGATTAATAGAGGGAAAAGCTAGCAATTAGATATTACAAGCACCCGCTAGCCTTAGAGATTATGATAGCCATTTTACAACAAGCATATCGTATATTGGTTTTCCACTACATATGGTGTAAAAGTATATAAATGCTTCATTGTACCTGATGCATAAGCCATTCACGGTTACGATCCGTGCTATTGCTATAATATTTTCCTGTTACCCTTTTATATCCCTTGTGAAGCAGTGCTGTGGACTAACCCTATCCTACCCAAATCCCCATCACGAGCGTAGCTTTACTCGGTCTAATTTAATTACGCCCGCTGATGACCTCATCATCGCCCTTTCCCGCTCTGACCTTTGTTTTATTTAAACACCCTGAAAGGTTGTCTGCTGAGCCGTGACATTGAAAAATTGATATAGACATACTTGTAGTCCGATCTGACGCAGGTTTTTAGGTCACCCGATTCTATACATTTTTTAGCGTTCTATTCCGGGCGTCTATTTATTTTAAACTTTTCCGCTCAGCGTTTTCTGGTTTCGCGGAACGATGTTTGACAGCCTGCATTTGCAATACAATATGTATGTTGCAGTAGTATATAACAAAATGCAAATTTGCACATTTCATATATCTATATATATATATATATATATAAATGAATGTTTGTCTATATGTCCTCTATGGACTCAAAAACGGCTGGGCAGATTTTGATGAAATTAGTGAATCTTCAGGTTAGCCCAGCAGGTGATCCTGTGAAGTTTGGTAGCTGGTATATTATAAAGTTAATAATATAAATTATAAAACATTTAATCACAATCATATATTTATCATGATTTCATATTTTTCTTCTGTAGATAGAATCACAATAGACATTTTTAAATATTATTATGTCTGATTAAAAGGTAAGGTGACTGAGTTAATAAATGATGGATGTAATGATATAAAGGATGAGAGACACGTAGATGATTAGTCCGTCAATGTCTTCCCAATGGAATGTTGATGCTATAGTCTGAAGTAAACCAGAACAATTAGCGCTGGTGTGAGAAATTATAAAGACTTTTATGGATTCGTATAAACCTCAAGCGAGAGTTTCTGGTAGTAGCATCAGTAAGCTCTGTGTGCTCAAAAACTGTGAGGAACATTGTGTAGTTTGCTAAAGGTAATGAATGGGTGATTATGTATGTAGATCGAAATGAATCAGTGAAAGGTTCTTATGTCAAAACATTGTTCTGTTATTGGACATTCCTCATATATGTGCTGATGAAATATAAGAAAAGTAAAAAATAACTCTAACGAGGTAGTCTCACGAAAAATTTTCAGGTGAATAACATACTCTAAAAATCTTGAGGCGGTTCGGCAGAATCCAGAATGGACGTGATGTAATGTAAAACACGTGAAATTGTTGCATTTTTTTATTTAATTTTGAATATTCTGGAGATATGTATGATTATGTCTAGGTTAATGAGTCTGTAGTGGCAGCGCTCCATGGAAACATATCCATGGATGAGATTAAATGGTCGTTACGACGTTTGAAAAATTATAACCAATAGTATTGCACCCAAAGGGAATGAGGAAGGAAGTAAATAAATAAAAGGAAAATGAAAGTGACATCGACGAGCTTGGTGGCGACGCGTTTAATAATGCGACATTGTCACCGATGCTTACACAGGATAAACATTTGTGTGCATGAACATGTCTGTCTCTTGGTCTGGATGTTTTTAAGAGAGGTAGGGCGCATCAAAGCAGCCTGTTTGGCGACGTACCTCCATCTCATAGAAAACCGCAGCCAAATAACAACTCTCTGGAAGGATGTTGTGTTCCTACATGTGAGTGAGGCCTCCAGTAAGCTCCTAAGGAATTGCTAGTAGCAGAGATGGCATCGCGCGAGTGATACCTAATGTATTACAAGCGCTAGTACATATCTAAGCCTACGGTAACCGCTTTACATTAGGTCGGTCGAATGCTTGTATGCCTCCCAACGATGTATAAAGAAACATCCGTTGGAATCCTTTGGAAAGCACTTCGTTTCAAAATGGCCGAGAATAGGATCAACTTTTGATTTGAATTTTTTGGACCTTGAGGAAGGTTTGATAGGGTTCTGCGAAAGGATCTATGGGGAATATATATGGGATTGACGCTACACTGCTTCGTTCTGTGCAATTCAGGCTTCGTGCTGTCGGCTTCGCTGTTCGGGCTGTATCTGAACAATATCATTAGAGAACAAGATTTATGAATGTAGGATTGCAAATGGATGACTAAGTGGTGAATTATCTTTAATCAAAAGGTGACGTCAGGAGCCTTAGAAACCGGCGAGAAGAACAATGAATGTTGATGAAGTGAGTGAGGTGTGTAAGGATCGAGTCATTGGATCTCTATGTCTTTAGTGGCTATGGCTTAGCTATTTAGTGTAAAGGTATAGATAGATAGATATCCTATTATTAGAATAATCGCTATCCGGGCTGCAAACACTAGTCACAACGATGAATGATAATTGCATAAAGAAAATAGGCCATACCTTAGGTGATGTACCGACGTCATAGGATACTAATTGTTTTATATTCAACACTCAGCACTCGCTCGTTTCTCCACAGTAGCGGTACACATGTGCCTGCATATACCTATAGATTATTTAGTGGTGAATTGTCTGCTTTATGAAGACGATGTCGTCTTCACCTGGAATAGTTCTATGCAGTAAAAGCTAGAGCCTAAAGACACAGCGATACGCAATGTGATACTGGTTCCAACATTAACTTCAAAGTAAGAACTGGAGAAGGCGGAGTGGGTATGACAGTAGAATAAAAGCAGTCCAAATGCGTGCACAGCGAGTTAGCAATTAAGATACTCGTATAAGGAAGAGTATTGATATTAAGAAAATGCATGTTTCATCGATTCGAACATCGAAAAAGAATACAGGAAGAAATAATGATGAAACAGACACAACACGAAACTGAAAGAAGGAACTACATAAAGTTTTATGCATCAAATTGCTTGTAAAGTTGTCTTCCGTGAAATAACACTGCAATCTAACAAATATCTTTAAACTACCTTAATAAAAAAAGAGTGTTACTATAAACATAACTTTAATTAGGCTCTGTGAGCCTAATTAACAAAAGAGATCTTTTATATGGACCCTACATACTTATACGAAATAAATTGTTACTATACTTAGGAGTGGAGTCTATAATACGAGGAAGCTGTGGGATTATTTTGATTTTCTTTGGGCCTACCAATTGCCACGCCTATAATTTGCTGATGTTTATCTAAGTTCAGGCATTACTTGGCGATAGAAAAGGAAATGTATGGTCGGCCGCACATAGAATGTAACAGTTGCACTCCCACCATAACTCGTAATCTAATGACATTAGGACGACCGTACGGTCAACATGTTTCACTACATATGGGGTGGAATATACATTCTTATTTACTGGTACTAAACTGAGACAGTTAAAACTAAGCACGCTAAAAACTAAGTAAAACTAAGTAACATTACGGGTATAATATTAATCTTGCGTTTTTATGAAATGAGAAGTAGCTGCAGGTACAAACTATTTTTTTTTTAATTTTACGCAATAACCTAAGCATTTTCGCGTTAATATGTAGCTTGGATAATCAAGAATATAAGCATACATGTTCAAAATCCTTTGAGAAATATATGCATAATGTATGTACCATAAACAAATAAATAACTATTTTAAAGGTAAGATAAAAAGTATTTATGTATTTGTGTACGTGGGTAACACTGAAGGTTTTTGGAAAATCCGAATGGTGGAGGTTTCTGTTATACTTACATACATAATATTCCTTTTTTATAGTACTCATCTCTCCTCTGCAAGCACCGTCGCATGCGATGTAACAATTGACTGAAGCACATGAAGGATTTCTATGTGTTTGTTAACTAACATAGTTTATTGGTTTCTGCTAAAGCAATATGTCCAACCTTCGTGAGGGATCTCTTCTTGCCTTTTTTCGAACGCAGCTACGACATCTTCAGGTTTCATAAAGCGAATTAATCTGAGTTTAGCTTTTATTTTAGGAAATACAGCTTCCCGGCCGGGACTGTAAGGAGGAAAACCCACTAATTCCACTTTCCATTCCAAACTTTCCACAAACAAATATTCGATTGTTCGCCCGGCGGATGGTTGATAGAGCGTTTCGTGATGGAGGAAGATCCTTTTTTTTAGGCGCTGTCATTCTAACATTTTCCAAGACAACTTGTAAACAATGACTAACATGCCAATGTGAAGTAACATGCCTTTTTATCATTTGGCACAAGTGTTGCGAAATGATCCGTCCTACCAAAGAATGAGATAATTATCTTTTTCCCTTGACATTGTAATATTACTCATTAAAAAAAGGTGTTTTCCAAAATAAAATAACAAATTGGTTGAAACTAATATTAAATAAGATTATAAAAAAGACGGTTTCTAAAAGTTTGGGCTAGTTCTGGCTTTAAGGACTCGCGTTGGATAGGTCTAACCAAAGTTCACTGAGGGCCCGGACGGAGCTGGCCGGTAGCTTCCAGTCACGTCGGGAGGTCCGGACGGAGATGTAGGCCACGCGCAGTAGCTCGCCAGCAGTCACCGAACAGGACCGTGAGGGGCCCATGGCCGCAGGAGGTCACAGACCTAGTAGAAGTAGTAGACTGTGGAGATCGCCGTACTATTCACCACCGCAGCGCGGTCAGAGGTGCCGAGGACACAGTAGGAGTCACAGCACAACAGGAGCAGGAGGTCACAAGCGCAGTAGAGAGTACACCGTGCTGCACCGTGCGCTGCTGACTCGATCTCAGCGTAGACTAGTCTATTTCCTCTGGTCCGTCATCTACCGAACATTTTTTTAAACATTTAAATGTAATAAAAATTAATTTTTATGATAAATTTTGACATGACATTTCCGTATGAAGGATCGCTATGAACAAAGAGTAAAAATGTTTATGTATATTATTATAACTTCTGCCTTTCTTTACTTTTGTTTGTAAATCTTCGAATGGAAGTACTTTTTAAATAGCTGTGATTTTTTTTTATACAACGTAGGGAGGGATTCTAATATACAGACCACATGACATAAGGCGGTTATCATAGCCGTACAGTAGGTAACACAGCAACGCCTTAGGAACTTGTGACCTTACTCATACGCAGAAACAACAATCCTCCAGAGAGTTGTATTTTCCAGCGCTTTTCTGTAAGATGGAGGTACTTCCCCAGACAGGCTGCCTTGATACATCCTACTTCTTTTAAAAGCACCTAGACCAACACAAACAGATTGTTTATCCTATGTAGGAATCTAAATCACGAGCATTGGTATCAAAATAGCTTTACCCACTGCACCGCAAATCTCGTCATGTGCCAATTTGTAGAAACAAATGACATATGAATTCAGTGTAAATATACAGCTTTCCAAAGAGTTCTTTATGCGAAACTTCAGAAAAATAAAAAATAATATAAATTTTTCGTGGACAACATTTCTTACCGGCCAATTCTAAAAACTTTCGGTTTAATACCCTTACAATGTTGTACAGTATTCCACTCAATTTTAATTCAGTTTTATGTTATGTACGTGTTAGTGCCCGCAGCTAAATATAACAATAATAATATAATATATTCTAAAATGTAAGTCATCTAATTTATCCAATTTGTTATAATTTTATTCTTTTGTTTTATATAGATATTTATGAAATTATTTTCTAAATAATTTACAGGTATCCGCGGAAGACCAGCGTTGTGGTCCACACCACGGGCCACGACAATGCTGAGCGGAGGCCGTTTTGGTGCATTGATGTATAATTAGTTGTAATGTAACAAGCATGTGAAATGTAACCAAATAAACAAATTTTTCTTTCTTTCTTTCTTTACAGTCAAAAAATTGTTGCTAAAATTAAGTATACATGTAACATTTATCAACAAAGCAATGGAGAAATGCCACTAAAGCCCACCTCACTTGCACGTGTTCACCCCACCGATAATTAAACAAAGCTCTGATGAAATAGGTAGGTAAGGTAGGACAATGTTTAATTTAGAGCAACCGTGCTAACGAAGTACATTAAAAGACATTGATGTGTATACATATTACGTTAACCAATAACAATGAGGTTTAATTTTGAATACATTTTCTTCCTTTCTGTATTTACCATTTTTCATAATGCTCGTAGAATCAATATTTTTAATAAAATTGTAACAAACAAAGTACATAGGAAATATTTAACAAAATAAACGAAGTCAATAGAAATCAAAATAATTATCTTTACAATTTTTGTTTGTCTGTTTATATTGAAATATGTCCCTTAGTTTTTAAATTTCACCTCCAGTAATAAAATGCATCGCATCCAATTTTGTGTAGTAGTTTTTAATTATTGTATGTAAGTATGCATATCTTCACGCCAGGTCCCTTGCGGGGTATGCAGGGAGAACCGAGCGCCATAAGACGCGATCTTTACACACTTCACTCGCTTCTTTAACATTCATAGCTCTTTTCATGCACGCTCGCCGGTTTCTAGGACTCCTGACATCACCTTCCGATAAAACACGACCAATTTGGTCATGGTAGTTAGGTCTTCCTCGGCTCCAACATCTTTCCACTTTCGCATTGTATATCTGTTTCGTCATTCTTTCATCCTGCATTATTTCTACATGTCCGAACCGACGGAGCATGCCTTTTCTTATCTTAACACCGACACTCTCTTTCAGATCAACTCTCTTTCTTACGTCATCATTACGAAAGCGGTCAGCAAACGTAACGGCACAAATTTTGTGTAATGCTATCATATGGACCGCATTTATTCTACTTTCGTGCTCTCTCTGCTATACCCAGCATTCACTTTCATAAGTTAGAGTTGGGATTTGAACCGCGTGTATAAATGTTGCTCGTGTAAATATACAAAAAGTAAATCCTTAGAGCCTCTCACAACATTTTTTTTCTCAGATATCTGCCATGTGCAAACATCCGTCAGTTACCTCAGTGACGGTCCTAGTAGACCTCACGAATTGCAATTGCGAAAACCACATCCTATAGTAAACAGACAGACAAGAAAATAAAGCAAATTTGTAGAGATATTTATTTTGGTTTCTATTATTTTCGTAAATATCAACCTCATTACTTTAAACGAGCAATTCTTGTCTATCTATCTACAACTTCACACCAAATCCCTTCCGGGGTAGGCAGAGAGAGCCGAGCGCCACGTGACTCGGTCCTTACATATCTCACTCGCTTCTTTAACATTCATTGCTCTTCTCATGCACGCTCGCCGGTTTCTAGGGCTCCTGACATCACCTTCTGATAGAACACGACCAATTTGGTCATGGTAGGTAAGTCTTGGCCTTCCCCGGCTCCTACATCCTTCCACTTTTGCATTGTATATCTGCTTCGTCATTCTTTCATCTTGCATTCTTTGTACATGTCCGAACCATCGGAGCATGCCTCTTCTTATTTTAACACCGACGTTCTCTTTCAGACCAACTCTGTTTCTAACATCATCATTGCGAATACGGTCTACAAGCCTTACGCGACAAATTTTGCGCAGCGCTCGCATTTCGACCGCGTTTATTCTACTTTCATGCTCTTTCTGCCATACCCAGCTCTCGCTTCCATAAGTTAGCGTTGGGACCTACACTGTAATGTGTATAGCACACGTATAGCAATTCTGTATATGTTCTTGTATATCTAAAAATCAAAA
Organism: Pyralis farinalis; assembly: GCA_947507595.1. Classification (NCBI taxonomy): domain Eukaryota; kingdom Metazoa; phylum Arthropoda; class Insecta; order Lepidoptera; family Pyralidae; genus Pyralis; species Pyralis farinalis. The sequence continues at coordinate 10,987,303 of OX382271.1, read as the reverse complement.
TCAAAAATATGTATTTACTTAAAATGCATTTACAGTTGAAAACGCGTGTTTGGGTCCTCCTTTTAGGCAATAATGTATCAGTGACATGAGAATTCGCTTCTTTGTTACAAAAACTGACTGACTGTACACGTGCATATAGGTGTCCTCATTGACAGAAGAGAACGGATTGATGCATTATGCTACATTATGATGCATTAAATTTAATAAAATTATTATTAAACTAGATCAGCAGTACACTCGTCCTTTCGCCTCCGTCGCCGACGGCACCTAAATATAAGAGATTAGTATAGGTACCTACATAATATTATACGACACATAAACACACACATTATATATGTATATTATATATGTAAGCTCATAATAATATATATATATATATATATATATATACACACTGTACAGTAATATATTTTATGGCTAAAAGTTTTTAGTTTTATATTGGAATATATATATCCATTTACATTACTATTTTATTTTAGTTCCAGTATATTGCACTTTCCGGTACAGATATGGTCGGCATCAGAAGCAGATGTTTGATTTACGCGTTCGAGACGTAGTATATATAAGTATTAAATTGTTGATCTCGTGCATCAACTTCTATCGGCGACCATACCAGCACCAGCGATAACACTAATTGATTATAAAATCCGCACAATAGTGTCACACACTTTATACTATAATCCGCTACATCTAGTTATACATTTAGATAATAAAAATTTGTTTGTGATATTTACTTTTTTTTTTTTTATATTGGCTCAGCATAGTGGCTCCTCTTCGCCTGTTGGTAAGCGAAAAGGGGAGCCCAAATTGCAGCGGCAACTGACAAAGGACTACGGTGTCCTGTCAGTTGACGCTACCATGTTGGCCCGCAAGGTGCTTCTTCACGCTTCGTTTGAAGGATCCCATGTTGTAGGAAGGAGGAAACACATGTGCAGGCAAGGCGTTCCACTTTTTAATAGTTCGACAGAGATAGGAGTTGCCGAACTTTTTAGTACGAGAACAAATGTCCTCAACAGTGGAATGATGACATCGCAAGCCTGCACGTGTGGTTCTATGACGGAAGGGAGAGGTGGGATAAGGGAAAATAGTTATTCAGAGCACTCACCATGGTACAGGCGGTAAAATGTACTTAGGGAGCCTATGTCCCTACGAAGTTGCAGAGGTTCTAGGTATTTTGTGACCTCTTCGTCGTCGATTATGCGGATAGCCCGTCGCTGCAACCTATCGAGAGCCTCGAGAAGATACTGTGCGGAGCCGTCCCAGAGATTTATTTATTTATTTTTTTATTCAAGCAACACAACAGATAACAATCACAGTGAAATAACAGTTTAGAACAATTAACATATAGTTATTTATGATCTAGATTGCTATCCTGGGCGTGTTAGCATAAAGATTCGATCTAGTAAATCAGTACACTATACTAAGAAACAAAATAACTAAATTAACAGAATTACAAGGATAGAAAAATCTTGGAGTGAACTTAGTTTAAAACATGAAAGTAAACACAAAACAAAAAGACACACAGTCTATGATGGAATTAATAACAGGAGGTAAAGCGGAGGATATTTTTAATATTTTTTTTGAAACGTAGAAAATGGTTATTGAAAATATCAAGATCATTATTATAAGAGAGCTCATTATACTTCCGGCACATTCTAGGTATTGGGTTAAAGAAGGATATGTTATTATTGTACACGGGAAGAACAAAGGTGGGGAGAGTACGTCTGGCATTGTATCGAATGTTGATATTCAAGCCCCTCAACAGTGATGGGGAATCTATGATGGAATGGAGTAATTTGAACAATACAATCAAGTCCTGTTGATGACGCCGAGTATTGAGATCAGTCATTCTAAACTTGGCAAGTCTTTCATGGTAAGAAGATGGGTTACGACCAGGAGCGGTTCTATAACAAAGCAAACGAATAAATCTGCTTTGAACGCTTTCGATATGCCTAGAGTGAACTGCGTAAATAGGAGACCATATTATGGAGGCGTACTCCAGTTTACTTCTTACAAAAAATTAAATAGAATAATAAGGCTCTTAATATTCTTAAAGTCTTTTGTGATCCTGCCTATGAACCCAATCATTTGTAATGATTTCTTTATAATATGATCATAGTGCTCTCGGAAAGTCAGCCTATCATCGAAAAGGACGCCAAGATCCATAACAACTGTCTTGCGTTCAATTGTCAGTCCCTTCAGATTGTATCGATACATTATCTTATTCTGTTTATTGGTGAAGGAGATAATACTACACTTCTGGGCATGTAAGAACATTTTGTTTTGTTGACACTAATCAGACACCGTGTCAAGATCTTTCTGAAGACACTCAGCATCGATATCAGAATTAATTCTGTTATAAATTTTTAGGTCGTCGGCATAGTAAATACTGGCACGAGAGCTTAGCAACAAGATCGTTAATGAATATTACGAAAAATAATGGACCCAAATGGGATCCTTGAGGTACACCAGAAGATACTTCAACTGGATCTGAAATGTAACCTTTAAGCGCCACAAGCTGACTCCTATTCCCAAGATATGACTCCACCCATCTAAGCATAGAACCGTGGATACCACACTTCGTGATCTTATGACAAAGCAGGCTATGATTAACTTTATCAAAGGCTTTCATAAAATCTGTATATACGCTGTCTACTTGACCACCCTTGTCAAAGACTTCGCATAAATAGTGTTTATATTCTAGAAGATTACTAGTTGTAGATTTACTTTTCACGAAACCGTGTTGTTTGTCCGAAAGAAGAGGTTTGACTTGGTGGTATATGTGGTCATAAACAATGGCTTCAAACAGCTTGGCGGGGCAGGACAAAATACTGATAGGTCTGTAATTTTCGCAGTTTGAAATATCACCAGACTTATGCACTGGAATTATATACGCAAGTTTCCAATATTGCGGGAATATTCCCAGTTCTAAAGAGATATTAAATAATATTGACAATGGTAAACATAGATCATCAGCACACTCCTTAAAGAATCTTGCAGGAATCTCATCCGGCCCAGCCCCCTTATTAGCATCTAACTTTTTTAATTTATCTAGTACTTCATCAGCTGAAATATGAATCTGGGTCAATGGAGAATTAAATGGACTATCGTCTTCATTAACATATGAAGTCTGTGGGCTTTTGTTTTCAAAAACCGAACTAAAATATTTTGAAAAAAGATCACATACACCTTTTCCATCAGAAGAACAGATATCACCAAGTTTCATTGTCTGGGGAACGACAATGTGACCCTTTTTATTATGAACAAATGTCCAAAATTGCTTAATATTCACACCGATTTCGTTCTCCGTAACAGTAATGAATTTTCTGTAACATGCTTCCATTAACCGCTTAGCTCGAGCACGCAAACATGAGAATGTGTCATAGTCCCTTGGGTTGTTATATTTTTTAAAACGTTTATGGAATTTATTTTTTTCTTGTAAGCATCTTTTAAGAGCAGTTGAGAACCATATTGGGTATCTGCGCCTGTTTTGTTGATGAAAAGGAGTATGTTTAATAATAAGGTCGTTAATTAATGCGTAAAATGTTTCGACGGCCTTATTGATATCATTTTTATTTAGAATGTTTACCCAATCAATCGTTTTTAACTCGGTTTTAAGATTATTATAGTTGCATTTATTAAAATTAGGGCGAGCACAAGGCTTTTGCTTTAAATTTTTACTAGTCTTGGTAACTGGTATTTCAATTAGAAGTGGCGGATGATGTTGAACAATTCGTGAGATAGGGTCAACATTAGAGAGTTTTATACCATTATGTGAGGAGAGAACCAGATCTAGAATTCGACCATTCTTATTGTGTACATAATTAAACTGTGAAAGATTACACACAGAAGTAGTCTCAAGAAGAAGCCGAGATTTAAAATCTGCGGAACAGCCCTGGGTAAGGACAGATCCAGACTGCAACCACGATATGTTAGGTGTATTGAAGTCACCAATCAAAATTGGGACTTCGCCAGCATCAAAGTTTAGCAAGACTGATTGTATGTGATTGTAAAAATGAGTTAGTAAACCAGGATTTATGTCAGGTGGGAGATAGCAGACACATAGGTTGATTTTATGAGCTTGAACTTCGTGCGGAAGTAATGTGAGCCAGATATCCTCAACCCCACTGTCCCAGCAGAGTTGGCGTGATACATTGATATTCTTTTTAACAGCAATTAAGACACCGCCACCGTCAGATTTTGTTATGGCAGTGCTTTCTCGGTCTCGTCTAAAGACATTATATCTGTCATCAAAAATCTCACTATTGAATACACTTTGATTAAGATTTGTTTCAGTAAAACAGATAACATCATAATTGCATGCAAGTATATTTAAAAAAAAATTATTGGTTTTTGTTCGGAGTCTATTAACATTTTGATAGTAGATTGATAAGTTGTGCTCCATAAAAATGTAGAATGAATAAAATAATAGCCATCAGCGAATAATACCTAGGATTTAATATTAGTACCAGCACCTGTATTCAATTTGCTAAGGAAGGCCAAGTCTTTAACTTGTATTGCAGGGCCGTCGTCGCTCTTGCGTAGATATATTCTGCCATACTTTACCCAAACAAATTTATAATTATTTTCTCTTTTAAACCTTCTAGCAGCTGCATATAATTCCTTAGATTCAGGAGCCAAGTGTTCAACTATATATATATTACTTCTCTCCCCCGGAACACCAATATGCACCGAGCTTAGAGGCTCAGATCGGTGTTCCTTGTTATATCGCTTGAAAGCTGAAATAATAATATCTCTGTGGCGTTCGGAGGGCAAGGTAACTATTATGTTACGGGGTCGGTCCGAGTTGGGATTTAGCTTGGCAACTCTGCGAGCGGCACAAATATCAGAGTCTTGAAGAGGAGCGCCAATAACCTCGCAAACCTTCTTACATAGGGTCATAACATTCTCACTACGCTTATCAGGTACGGCTTGTACTTCAAGATTGCAGCTTCTCGATGCTTTTTCTAAGGTAGCCAACCGACGTTCTATATTATTAATATTGCATTGAAGCATACATTTGTCCGACTCGAGCAGCGAAATATGATTTTTGGCTATGTTTAATTCTGCTTTAAAATCTTTTTGTTCCGCTTCCAAAAAGTCAGTGGTGCGGGAAAAGTCAGCTTTAATGTTATCAATAGCAGAGGATATTTCGCTTTTTATTAGGTGACTAATTGAAGCTTTGAAACTATTTAACTTTGAATCCAGCCGGGAATCCAGCAACTGCAGAAAGTTCTCGTAAGACATGCCGCTATTTTGAGACACCGGAACATCCACCGGCACAGTGCCAGTGGCATATTTCTCGGAAAGAGATATGTTATGCGTCGCTCCAACAGACCGCAAAGTAGACTCGTCGTTTGATAAGTCGTCACATGACATCATTGTATCATTCAAATTCAAATTGTGCACGAATGATTTACGCACAGGTGTGTCTGGATCCTTTCGACGCGTTATATTAGCGCAACTCGGACAGTACCAATTTTGCATTAATTGTTTTTTATTGCTCAAGTAGAGTGACGATGGCATATTTATACATGCATAATGATACAATCCTTTACAAGGATTACATTGAAGAAGTTCGTCTTTTGTGACAGGCGTGTTGCAAGCATTGCACATCATGTTGAATTGTTGTTAATTCGAGGCAATTGAATAATAACCTTGTTGTAGCTCACCCTCAGTTATCTTTGACCGAGAGATGCGAGCAATACTCCACACAGGCCCGAACTTGAGTCTTATAAAGAAGACAAAGTTGGTCCGGCGTGAAGAACCGGCGCACCCTGTTCAGGACTCCGAGTTTCTTTGAAGCTGTTAAAATGAGGGTCTCGATGTAATTTTGTTGGTTTAGGTCGCAACGAATATCCATGCCTAGCATATTCAGGCTATCGCGCATATTGAGGGTAACGCCCTGAAGACTGGGAGTGGGGTGAAATGGGGACATTATTGTTGTGAACGCGCACACCTGAGTTTTCTTGGCATTGAACTCAACCAGGTTATTGGAACCCCATTTACTAACGAGGACCAATTAAGCTCAACGACAAGACTCTCACGCCTCGCACCGATTTCTGCCCGACTAGCACTAAGCCGCCCGAAATATCGCCCATGGACCGTACTGTCATCTGCATAGCAATGAATATTACCAAGTGGCAGCATGTCATTGATATGCAGAAGAAAGAGGGTGGGCGATAGGACGGAGCCCTGTGGGACACCGGCATTCACTGACATGAACCGCGAAGCGCGTCCATCTGCAAGGACGCGGATTCTACGCTCATGCAGGAAGCCAGCAAGCCACTTACAAAGCTGGAGGGGCAGACCATATGCCGGAAGTTTAGAGAGAAGTGATTTATGCCAAACCCGATCAAATGCCTTGGCGATATCTAGGCTGACTGCCATAGATTCACCATGTTTATCAATTGCCTCCCCCCAGAGGTGCGTCACATACGCTAGAAGATCACCCGTCGATTGTTTCGGTCTAAAGCCATGTTGACGATCGTTAATTAAGGAGTGATCGTCTAGGTGACGGATCAACTGACTGTTAAGGATCCGTTCCATGACTTTGCACAACACTGAAGTTACGGCAATGGGGCGGTAATTTGATGGGTCCGAACAGTCTCCCTTTTTGGGTACTGGCTGCACATTAGCCTCTCTCCAAGCCTCCGGAACACAACCGGTCGAGTACGAGAGACGAAAGAGGCGCGTCAACACCGGGGACAACTCCGCTGCACATTTTTTCAGAACAATCGCTGGGATACCATCAGGACCACTGAATTTCTGGCATAACGGAACCACAAGAGGGTATCGATGGTGGTTGCGTGCTACAGTCATCGATCCGGGAGTTAGCCGCAAACAGACTGGCCATAAGATCGGCTTTCTCCTGCGGCTGATGTGCCAGTGAGCCATTAGGGCATCTCAGCGGAGGCAACGAGGGCTGGCAGAAGTTGGCCTGCACGGCTTTAGCTAGTCGCCAGTAATTACGCGATCCAGTAGGGTGCGCCACTAGTTCCGTGCCGACTTGTGTAACGCGCTGGGCGTCCGCTCTTATGTATGCCCTCTTACAGACCTTGGTCGCAGTATTATAGGCTGATTTCAGCAAGTTAATATTCGGATCTTTGAGGGCGCGTCCCCTGGTCCAAGCGCGATACGCCGCCTGCTTGTTACTAACAGCTTCAGCGCACTCGCGATTAAACCAAGGGCGTCTCCGGCTTTTGATGACGACATCGGAGTGAGGAATGTAGTATTCCATTCCAACTTCGACCTCGTCAACAATAGCCGCAGCACTCGCCGTAAGATCTTTCTCACTGAAACAGCGCTGCCCCCATGGGACGGAAGCAAAGTAGTCGCGCATGCCGTCCCAATCTGCTGACGAGTAGTGCCAGACACAACGCTTAACCGCAGTGGGTTGTGGTGGTGCCGTGCTTGGCATTATGCTGGATACTAGGCAGTGGTCAGATGTGCCCAAGGGCGCCCTAACCACAACCCGGTAGCCAGCAGGGTGGGAGGTCAGCAGTAGGTCTAGTAGAGAGGGCTCCTGGCCAGCGACATCTGGTATTCTGGTAGGTTGGTCTACCAGTTGCGTCAGGCTGTAGGAAAGAGCGAACGCGTGGGCGGCCCTTCCTGCATGGTTGATTATGGAGGATCCCAACCAGGAGTCGTGGTGAGAGTTAAAGTCCCCCAAACATACCATCTCTGCAGTAGGGTACCGCTCCTGCGCTTCATCCACCGCCCGGCTCAAGTACTCAAAGAGCTGAGTCGTCTCCTTGTCCCTAGTATGGGGTCGGTATAGGCACATGTAAATACGGCTCTGAAGGCCCAGGTTTACATGTACCCAGAGCATAGGAAAGGAGGAATCCTCTAGGCAGCGCAGACGGCGACAACATACATCCGAGCGAACAAATAGACAGACCCCGGCTTTCGCGAGGAAATTCTCCCCAAGCACGTAACCAGGGTACTGGAGGTAGGATGTGTCCGCTGGACGCTGGATTTGTGTCTCCGTCAGGAAGAGCATGGCGGGCCGTGCCGTCTCTAGGTGTTGGTGGACGGCATTGAGGTTTGAGTGGAGTCCGCGGATGTTAGTGAACTCGACCTTGAACAGAGTAGCGGGGGAGTGCACCGCTGTAAAACCGTCTCTTTCTATATGTGCTGTCATAAGGGTAGATATTGGAAGCGTGAAGCGGGAGAGAAATTGCCACGATATTGGAGAAGAAGTGTGGTGGACTGTTTCTCCATTAGTTTGTCGAAAGAGGAGCTGTACTGATCCGTCTTACTTTTTATTTTATCATATTTTTTTACATTTATTATTACCATCTCCACCACTAATTGAAGATCTGATTAAGATTTATATCTATGAACATACAGTTCCAATTTAGTATACCATACACAGCACATGTTACTGACTACATCAACAAGGCTGCTGGCACTCCCTATTTGTGAATCACGAAATGTTAAGCTTCAAGTGAAATTTAAAAAAAAACATCTGCTACAGTTACAAAAATTGCAGGCGAAATCAATATGCATTAAAAATGATAGCAAGCACATCGATTTTATTGCTTTTTTTCTATTTTACACCTTATATATCATGTAATTATATATATTTACTTAACAGTATAAGTGGTCGTATGTCATATTTCGAACGGTACCTCTATTGAAAACGGGAGACGTAGTTTTTAGTTGCAGTATATTATTATGCAGTTATAGTTTATCTCTATCTACTTATATTTTATAATTTATCTAACCTTGTAATAAGAGGAGTATTATAAGTTTAATTTAAGTAGGATGCATGGCTTAACATTCTAATCATTGCAGTTCTGCCAATAAATAATTTCTTTATTCCTTTCTTTCTTATATTTCTTGTATGTCGCAAATGGCTGTAGGTATTTAGATTAAGTTTTGTATCCAAATACAAAAGCTTTGTTTTGTTAGTTATCAATATAGTTACATAGTTATATGTTTCTTAAAAAAATGGGAGTTTCCACAAAAAACATGTCCTTCGAAATATAATTTCTAGGACGTGCGGGTTCCCTCACGATGTTTTCCTTCACCGCTGCGCAAGTGATAATTACAAATAGGTACAGTACGGTCAGTTATTTCATTTTTTCTTATGCAACGTCGATGGGTATATAAAGCGTGCAAAAAATAAATGTCAGTCAAATACCAAATCCATCAGGAACTACATAAGCCACCAAAACTTAGAATCGAGAAACCAACAAGAAAAGTAACATTTAATCACTCGCAGGATAAAACGTTTTATTAATGTGTGTTTGAGAATTTTATGGCATTTTTAAGGGGCAGACCTTTAATTAATCTTGGGGGTACATATCTCGTGATGCTTAAGCAATTTGTATTGGAATTAAGTATGGATCGTATAAAGTTTAGCTTCCTAAAAGATACTCTGATTCTTCTTTCTAAAATGTAATCTTAATTTTGAATGTATAGTGTGTACCCGTACCCGTATTTATATAAAAAATCCGCACTTACAAACCCTACATCGGAAAATTTATAAATTTGTCGATGTAGGCTTTGTAAGTGCGACCGTAAAGTTAAAGATAAAACATAAAAAAGGTCGGCCCCACACGGACACTGAGTCACTTTTACATTTTTCAAATATAATTCTATTGATATGTATGTAGGAAAATGTAATTCAAATCGTCATTTAGATATTACAATAAATGAATGCGAACAATGATGGGAAGTGATAAAATGAAAGGTATATGTTACCTATCGTTAATCGAGCAGCATTAGCCGATTAACCGATCCCGTTCCCTGGTTAGAAGCCTAGTGTGGGCATGTACCACTACATTCATCTTTTCAGATTTATGTATATATTTGTTTATGACAAGCTATATGTGCTCGGCTTATGAGTTTATCAGCGGTGAAGGAAAACAACTCGAGGATATCCTCACGTCCAATAAATTGTATTTGAAGAGACCTGTGGCCACAACTGACACAAGTCCAACGATTTCAACGACTAACGCCTTTTTACAAAAAGTATTTATATATGCCTTTTGGCAACATTGATGGAAAAGGAGATAACCATGTTGGGTATTTTTGGAATCGAATGCAATTATCAAAAGACATCTACATCCACCGGATCTAGGATATACCCACGTATTGGCATATTTTATTTCCGATATTTCATTGAACTTTGATAATTAATTCATATTCTTACGAGCGTACATTATATTTCCATATATATACTGAGAGGTAAGAAATAATAATGAGGATGTTTATTTATGGAAATCACTTAGGGGACTGCTGCTGAGTAATTTCCTTAAACCCATGTTATAAATAGAACGGATGGCTCTCTTTTATAAAATAAAAATTGGCTCAGAATTAACCGCCTTAACCTGCACCATATTTTATAGTATACCATACCACATAACACTGTGCAAGCCAGCCAAGTTATTATTGTAATTATTATATAAATAAAGATGTCTAATATTCATGTGACCACTATATACTAATATTTATAGTGGCCACATAACTAGTTAGGAAGCAATTTATAATAATGTTGTTGAATGGGTGCTTCCACTACTATATAAAATTACTGGCGACTTGGTTATATATGTTATATTTCAAATTTTAGGGGTAGAAGAACTATGTACAATAAAATTTACTGCCCTATATCAAAATATGCTTGAAATAGGTTATTGTTCCTGAAATACTCAGTATTTCTTTTTATTAATACAGTACAATGTAATTATGTACTTTACAATTCTAAAACAGTGGTTTGCAATAATGTCAAATACTATTTCCGGTGCAAAAATATGTTTTTGGACTTTAAACGCTTTATCTGCACTTATCTAAAAATGAGAATTTCTTATATTTGATGGCATGGGATGGGATGGGATAGATGAAATTACATGTCGCGTTCTAACATTTTTCAAATTATAGTTCACAACGTATTTAAAAATAAAAATATGAAAGGTATAAAGACTAAATGAAACAAATATAATTATAGTTCAAAAAGCTAAAAAAGTACGATCTATTGCCAAAGTGGTCACTAAAGCAAGTCATGCGAGCCCAAACTAAATAGATTTATATTATCCCTTTATAAGTCCCTATGGCTACTTCAAATTTCAAACAATATTCCAGATTGGTAATACCATATTAATGCACTGCTATCAAAACCACCCTTAATTCCATATTCGCATTCACAACAACTTAACAAAATCGAGTTAAAAAAGTATATCAGAAAGGTATTTTCACTAGCACTGATTCACTCTGAATAAAACCATGCATCATCGCATTTTCGCTTTTAGAATTGTACTTTCAGATTTGAACGAGCTCCGCGACGGGGTACAAATGGCCATATTATGAAGTTCACAAAGGTATGGCGGTGAAGATTTTATATTTTTAAATCGCAATTTGCATATGTGTTTCTTTACATCATGTATTATCATTGCATTTTTTGTAATAATAGGGCTTCAAGTATGAAATTGCCGTTTTATAGTAATAGATACTTTGAATTGACATTAAACCTTCATGGTGTGAGATTTAAGAGTGAAACTTTTTTCACATGATACCTTTCAGATTATTCTTTTAAAAAATGTATAACATTTAATTTTCGAGTTTCAATTGTCTTTTTTTATTCAGCTTAGACGGGAAAGATGGATACTTCGAAAATCTGAGTAAATTTTGAATATTAGTTCCGACGCGGAACTAACGCGAAAGAAACGACTCGCAATATCAGTGCTGCCTTTGGAGAGGACACTGCTAATGAACAGAAACTTCGACTTAAAGAACGAACCACGTGGAAGACCGCCCAGCACAGCTGAATTGAAGAAGATGGTGGAAGCCGATCCGAGTCAAACTACCCAGAAATTAGTGGCATGGTTTAACGTTACCTTACCTACAATATTGACACATTTGCATCAAACCAAATCAATAAGATAAAAAATATGAAAAATGGGAGCCTCATGATTTGTCTGATCTGCAGACAGAAACACGTGTTGAAACTTGTATTGCCTTGTTGAATCGGTACAGAAATGAAGGAGTATTGGATCGAATTGTGACATGTGACGAAAAGTGGATTCTTTACGATAACCGTAAGCGAAAAATGCAATGGCTGACTCCAGATCAAACGCCGCAACAGTGTCCTAAAGCAAAGCTTACCAATAAAAAGGTAATGGTAACTATTTGATGGTCTCTTTATGGCGTCATTCACTATACCTTTCTCAGGTCTGGTCAAGCAATAACAGCAGATGTTCACTGTGCCGAACTTCGAATAATGATGGCGAAACTGGTTTCACTGCCAGTTTGCCAGTGCCAGCCCCGAGTCGTGAATCGATCTTTACCATTATTGCTCCATGATAAAGCAAGACTTCACACTGCACGAGAAACCGTTGTAACTCTACAGAAGCTGCAGTTAGAAACCATACGTCATCCTCCGTACTCGCCAGACCTTGTTCCAACTGACTATCATTTTTTTGTCATTTGTACAATTTTCTACGTGATAAAAAATTTTCTTCCCAGGAAGTAGTACAAAATGCTTTCACATAGTTTGTCGAATCTAGATCCCCGGAGTTCTACCGCAAAAATAAACTTCCAATTAGATGGCAGTAATGTATAGATAATGAGGGTAAATATTTTGATTAAATAAGTATGTTACATCTTAGAAATAAACGAGTTTAAATTTTTCAGGACAAATCAGCAATTTCATACTTTAACTCCTAATATATTGATGTCAGTACCAAAAGCTTTTACAATACTAATATGACCTGTTCGAAACGACAAGCCGACATTGTGTCTCTTAAGAAATCGCTGGAGCAAACAATGACTAAGTTTCCCATGGAAACAGTGCGTAAACCTATACGAGTAGATTAATGGCCAGACAGATTAAAGGCCAAATGTATCAAAGCCAAAGGCGGCCATTTCGAATAGAATCATTTGTTTTTATTTCTTGCTAAGACTTCCGTAAATATGTACATATAAGTTTTAGATTGCATTATTTCATAAAACAATAAATATTTATACATTTGTAACAGAACATATAGCCGAGCTAGGTATTTAAAAGCACCGTGAGCTTGACTGGTATCTATTCCTACTTACCTGTAATAATCATCATAGTACAAATTTCTCATGAAGTACCACTAGATTTAATTACATTGAAATTTATTTTTAATTTCTCACACAGAAAAGATAGAACAACAACAAGTTCCTGGAAATATAACTCACTTGCACGAACACATCAAGCTTTTTGAAGTCCGGGTTGCTATGCTCGGGAGGTCAAGGTACTACTCTTTGACGTTGGCTATCTCTCTAATGATGGACATTTTCCGTAAACTTAAATATGAAACACATAATATATAAAACACTTTTAATTTACCTGACCAGATAGACATGTAGATGCCAATGCGTTATTATGAGGTTCATCCTTAGCCTGAAAATCTTTTCATGCCTACACTAATTAAGTGATGCCGTAATCGCGTATTTTCTCCAAATGCAGGAAATCAAAAAAGGAGGGTTATGTGTTTTACCTGTATGTATGCATGACCTGTTTCCTCGTAACTGCTAAACGGCTGAATCAATTATGATAAATGATATATCGTAAGATTCGTGTTTATTGTGCGAGTGTCACCAATATACATGAAAATGTCTTGAAAACAATTCTTTGTCCCAATCTTATCACGTCGTTTATCATAATAACGAATTTTAAAAGGTGATGACAAAAACATACACAACTTATATGTTTAAATGTAATTTGGAATGAAAAAATATAAAAATACATTTGCGAGTACGCGTATCGCCTACGTCATTTGAAATTGATAGATACGAGTAATTAATGGAAATGGGTATTTAGTAGCACCTACCTGCAGACCTGAACTTAGACGTGACTAACAACCAGAGCCATGTAAAAATATATTCTACGAATATGTTAGCAGGTCTCGCAATATGAGTCATATTTCCAAACAATACGGTAAGAATTGTTCCGTTCGGTTCAGTAATATGCCTCCAAAATAAACTCCGCATGCTATCTTACGTATCCGTTGCTTCATTCCAGTTGCTGATCCCGAATCATATTATTATTCCTGTTAATCACATATACCATTTAGATTTGTGGCAGAACTTTGGACGAATCCTGTAGACCATTGAAATTGGGGAGAAAGAACAATAACATAAACCGAAAACTTCTTAACGATGCTATGAGGATTGGATGATAAGTTGAATATCCTGCATTGCGTAGAGATAGGTTTGGAGCCAGAAAGTTGAATTTTATGATGCTACAACAAATAATAATAAGTATTGGAGTCAGGATTGAATCGAGGACTGTAAAGTTTGGTGATTTAAGTGATAAAGGTAAAACGACTGGTGCTCCCAATTATATAGTTCTTGGCTGTAACAATGTATGTCATTGCCAAGCATACGTGGCCTTAAGTCGAGTCAAGATACTAGAAGGCTTAGCCATTTGTGCATTTGAAAAACTCTAGGAAAATCATTTGCTCTTTATAACTTAATATTTCACTAACGGATCTCTTAATGAAAAATTGGTTTCACAAATCCGCAATATTATTATATTTTTGAAAGACCTATCCAATGATATGCCTCACACCATGTGATAGAGGAGAACAAAAAAAATCTCCACTTTACGTAAAGAGGTGCCATAAAAAAAAATTGTTTACACTTACACTTTGGTACACTCTGTCAACTTGACTAATATATCCATGTCAAATTATAGCTTTCTAATACTAATAATCTCTGAACTAAGCTGCGGACTGACGGACGAACAGATATGGTAAAATTTCGAGTTCCTTGTTGAATACTGAACCTTAAAAAACTCCGGTACGGAAACGTTTAAAAATCAATTTAAACGCTGAAAAACAAGAAACAAGTGAATAATTTACTTGCACTTGTAGTGAGGTACTTTAAGGTAGTAGAAATAAACTATTTATTTGAACAAAATCGTTCAAAGATACATGACACAAAATTATTACATTCTGAAGAGTAGAGAATGGTAAATGCGCTGGATATAAAATGTATAAAGGCAGACTGCTGCCAGAACATTGGGTCAGACGTGAATATTGACCAAATTGTCTCGGTCTGGAATCAAAGATATAAATATGTATAATAAAATCGTAATAAGGTTGAGTTTGTTACGCGTGATATATTTATTTGAAATAGTAATTCAGCTGGACTCTTCTATTAAATGATATTAAAACAGTGATTTTCCGTACCTCAAAAGGTAACAAATCCTTACAAAAATCAATGTGAATGAAATTTCAAAAGAAACAAAATCTTATAAGCATCACTCTGGAAAATATTCAGGGTTATTGCGTGAAACTTATGAAACTGAACTCCACATTGCCAGTTTTATATAAACGCATATGCTCGAACACTTTTCACGTAAATTGTTCAATCTACATCCTCGTATCCTGCTTGCATATACGTTTTTCCGAATGATCGCTCCGATGTATAAGGAAATTCGCTATCAGGCAAGTGCAGTTTACTGATGCAATGACTCGACATACGGAAATTGAGTGTCGAGTTGCTTTGCTGAGAACCGACAATGAATAGCGCAATAGCACTGTGAAGCTACATCCCTGAGAGACATTTCCATTTAAAACAAAATCAAATTGAGAGTATCTCTTAGATATTCGATATTGTTAACAAAATTGGTTGCTATAGACATTTGTGAAATTTAGGAACGCTCCAGTACGGATAACCAAGTGCTGAAGAGTGCCACACCAATATCTTCGACGTGTCTTAATTGTTCTGTGAAAACACAGGACTCTAAGTTTTATACTACTGGACGCTTGCATTCCTTAGAGATCATTCTATGAGGATATATACTCCAGGAGTCAGTCGAATAATGCTGTGAGCAATTTACCCCTACTCCGACTCATAAAACTATCTAGTCCGTGTATACAAAAGGTTACTATGTTTATTTCAAAGTGATTGTGATTGGCAAAATTCGCTTTTGCATCAGATTGAGTCACGCTTAAGATTTTACCAGAACATTGTATCAAACAGACTACAAATTTATCAGCTAACTTTACTAGGCAACTACTTTATACAATGTATGTTTAGTAAATAATACATTAATAATCCATTCTAAACATTCCCACAAAACACCGATGTTACCCTATACTGATTTTTCCTTGCGTTTCGGTAGTCCGTTTAGTAGGCTACATTGTTGCCATTTGCAGTATCCACTATGTTGTAATAATTTTAGATATGTATTTTTTTATATATAACGTCGGGAGGCATACAAACATATGTCCCAACTCATGTAAAGCGATGACGGTAGCCTATAAATGCTTGCAATATATTAAGTATCACTTGCGCGATGCCTCCTCTGCTGCTAACACAGCAACTCTATAGAAGCTTACTGGCGATCTCACTCACACGCAGGAACACAACAATCCTCTACGAAGTTGTTATTTGGTCGTGGTTTTCTCTAAGGTGGCGGTACTTAATACTACGTAAAAATACCCAGATCAATACAAACCGACATGTTTATGCACGTAAATGTTTGTCCTGTGTGGAAACAGAACCCACAAGCGTTGGTGTCAAAGTAACGTAACAGCGTGTTTCGCCACAGCGCCACCGTGCTCGTCAGAATCGTCAATGTATGTGTAATAAATGTTATCGGTAAATTAATCGGCCAATCCTTTATGGATTGGATTACTATAGAAGGGAATAGAATGCATCTATGAACGAACGTGATAGATGCGCCATAAGAAGTGTACATACACTACGACATAGATTCTTGCATTTGATTTACGACGACATAGATTCTTGCATTTATACAACGTCGGGAGACATACAAGCACGCTGCCCGCCTGAGGTGAAGTGGCTACCATAGCCTATGAAGGCTTGCAATATAGGACGTATCTCTCGTCCTTGACATCTTACTGGTACTCCCACTCACTCGCAGGAACACAAGAACTCTCCAGGGAGTTGTTATTTGATTACGGTCTTCTTTGAGATAGCGTTATCTCGTCAGTCGGGCCTGTTTTCATTTGCTACGCCTCTCTTAGAAACAATCAAATCAAGACAAAAAAAAAAGAACCTTGGTGTTAATGTAACATTGCTAATCACTCCGCCACCAGGCTCGTCAAGTCGTCATTTATATGCTCCTCTCTATGTTTGTCAGAAATGTTCATTTCATGCACAATTATGGTAAAATATGACCAATTTGTTCATCACTATTAGTGATTTCTGGCTTTTCCACTTCAGTTGTAAATCTTTTTCGTCTTTCTTTCATCCCGTACCCTTATTTCTACAATAGAGAAAGATTTACATCACCTAAGATGCAAAAGTGGAAGGATGTAGGAGCCGAGGAAGACTGAGACTAACCGACCATGACCAAATTGGTCGTATTTTATCAGAAGGTGATGTCCGGAGCCCCAGGAACCTTCGAGCGTGCATAAAAAGAGCTATGAATGTCACAGAAGCGAGTGAAGTATGTAAGGACCGCGTCCGTCCCGCGTATGGCGCTCGGTTCTCTCTGCCTACCCCGCAAGGGTGAAGACATATACTTGGCGTGAAGACATACAAGATGTTGAATTAAACAATTTTTAACGGAAGTATCGCGTATTTTATTTATTTTGTTGAACCTGACGTTTCGAACGCTTTGCAGCGTCCGTGGTCGCAGGAGTCTTCCTGTGTCTTTAATTCAATGTGTAACAATCGCGAAAACCTAAGACAATACTACATACAAGATGTATAGAAGGAAGAGAGTAAAAGGTAAGATGGAGAGAAAGATAAAAAAGGAAGTGTTGAAGAGGGCTATGTGATATGCTGGAATGACAGAAATAATTTAGGTTATGAAGTTGAATTTAAACTAATAGCGCAATAGGCCCATAATTTGGTCTTGGACATATGAATGTTATAAGGTAGGTACGATATAATTTTTAAAGATTTGATAAATGCACAAAATAAGTACGTATATAGTGCTTACGTATTATAAATCCAATAAAGCTCTTATCAAAACCGTTGTTATGTCTTTTGTCTAAACTAAGACTAACGCAGGAGATTCTTACATCATTGTCATTTACAATTGTCAAGGTTAGGAAGTAAACACAAAATAATAAAATAATTTAACAGAAGACTATCCCTAGTAACCTATCGTTATTTAAATTTTTCGTAACATAGTGTAATTGTATTCAGCCAGTCGCTTATTTTATGACGCTTTTATAGTACGGCTACTACGTCTAATTTGTTTCTATCATCATATGTGATGGAATCTGAAGAACCGAATTACAACTACTTTTTAATGATGTATCATCAAATTTCATACTTGGTAACTGTAGTGCCCATAGCATACTATAGTATGATTGAGAAGTTCATAAAGTTCGAACTATTGAATACTAATAAAACTTCCTTAGGCATGTTGGATACTTTTGGGATGGGGAAAAGCACTAGACTTGCGTGACCATCACATCAGAATAAACACGTTATTCTTACGATTAACGTGTACAACGCCTGATGATGCCTCGTGGATAGGCGAAACACGTGTCGCAGCGACGACCAGGCCAGTCGTGGCAGCGACGGTGGTGGTGGGGGCATGTGGATTCTGTTCCAGATGACGGACGACCGCAGCAGCCGTGGCAGAGACTACCGGAGCAGCCATGGCAGCGTCGGCATGTACCAAGTACTAACAGTAGTGGGTGGGTGCCGGCCGGCGCTAGGCCGCATGAACTAATTGGTGGCGGAAGCACGCAAAGCAGGTTGGATCAAATTGCATCTATAATTATCTGTCCATTCTCGGTTTCTCTATTCATTAAGAACAAGCGCGATGCCAACATTGGATTTATCAACAATTTTCGTTTCGCTAGCCAACAAATCTACACTGAGTGGCATATTTAATTACGAAGCTTGCCAACAAGACATGCAGAATAAAAATGGAATTTTATTGTGAAATTATATGGAATGGAACGGAATAATTTAGGTACTTTTTTGTAGTTACGTTATCCAACTAAAATGCATACTGTAATGTAGCATTGATTACTGATTAATAATAAGAATACTAAATATATAGTATATCAGACTTTTATAGATATATATATATATATAATTCTGATATACTATACAAAATTGGTAAAGATTTGATTAGTGAAGAATTTAAATATTTGATTTATGCACGATGTCGAGAGGCATATAAACATACCACCCACCTGGACAGATGTAAAGTGGTTATCGTAGTCTATTAACGCTAAAGTATCGCTTACTGGTACCTCACTCACTCTGAAGAACACAAAATCTCCCCAGAATGTTGTTATTTGGCCACGTTTTTCTGTTAGATAGAGGTACTTCTCCAGTCAGACTGTGACCTATTTACTGTGCTCTTTTACGTCGAGATGTTGGTAATATTGAATAAAATAAATCTCAGATGCACGTAGTGCGACCTGTCAGTTAGGAAAAGAAAGAGAAAGCAACCTTTCTCTCTACTATTCGGAACAACTCGTCTCAACAACATGATAAAGGTGATTTAACTATATCGACTTTCTAATACGTAGGTATTTTGCCTTGAATAAGATATGTTACATTCTTTGTCATCCAAAAACCTAATGGAATCCTAATTCCTATACATACTAATGTTATAAAAGCGAAACCAAGTCTGTTCATCTGCCTCTCTATTAAGTATTTACGTTGACTAAATCACCGGACGAATCGTAATGATTATTAAAGAATCTTATCCTAATCAACCCTCTAACTAATCATGAAGGTATCTAATCTTGGGCCCTATAAATGCAAATCGAATATTTACAGTTACCATAACTAGATATACGTATAAATAGAAAATGAACACTTATTCAACAGATGTTATTTTATCAATACCACATTTAATGTTTATTACTGTTTACATGTAGGTACGCTTCCTTTATATATAAAAAACTATATAAAAAGTTTCGATATAAAATACATAAAAAATAATAAAACATAATTACGTAAATATAATGTTCCATAAAGCTCAAGTCTGAAATCGTGAAATGTAATGATTTCAACCCTCGCTTTTCTAATAATACTAGTGTTGACAAGAATTATCAAAAACCATAATTATTATTGAAATTTAAGGAAAATTTTACAAATTAATACACGGATACATGTCCAACATTTTTATTAACATCACTAAATCTTGTCAATAAAATCTAAACAAAAGAAGAAAATCTACTGACGAAAAAAAGAAGAAATGGTGCTGAAATTGTCTTTGCCTAATTTAGCTAGTATTTCAATTTATATAATCATTTTTCAATACTTAGCGACAAATAGCATGTCTATTAGTCGATGACAAGCAAAATTGGTATCATTCGGATCGCGACAGCCGGCACGTAATTACGAATGCTGGACTGACAGTTAGGCGTGGCTGCCCGGACGCGATATCGATTTCAAAGTCTACGTGCATTCACCGGCAGGGTTAAAATGTGCAATCAATTTAACACTTCGACATCATGAACAATTAATAAGTCAGAGTGTAGGTACTTAGAAGCGAAATCTAATCCGTTAATGGATTTGGTCAAAGGAACAGTGGAGGTATAAGTACATCATCAGCATTTAACTTCATCTGTATGTGAAAAAGGCTCTGGCGAAAATATAAGTAACACGACTAAAATCATAACTCCACTTCATAGAAAACTACAGTAGAGCGTTGATTACCAAAATGCTTGATTGGTTTTTGCGCTTGAGTGAAGTTACCAATAAATCTTTGAGAATATGCTGTATTAACTTAACTCTTTGTACTACATGCATTTTTAGAAAATCAGTTACTGCAGCTGTCTGCAGTAACTGATTTTCTGAGAAGACTACACATTAAAAATCATTGTAAAAACCGTGATTATGTTATATAGAGTAAATAGCCCCCGAGCAAACCCTTGGTAACACGGATCCATGCGCTGCAGTAACTACTCGCCCTGGGGCGAACCACTTTGAACACGAAAGTGGCACGAGTTTTCCTAAAATCTTTCGAGGAGCAACCTTATTGTACAAGGAATATGTTTTATGAATTTGAAGTCTCTCAGTCCAGTGGTTTAAGCTTTGTTGTTTAACAATGGTAAGTCAGTCAGTATGTATTAACACATGGCTCACTATTATCCATAGAAGCAAAGCTAAGAATTGACGAGCTCGGTAGCGCAGTGGCGAAACGCGCTGTTACGTTACTTTAACACCAACGCTCGTGGGTTCGATTCCCACACAGGACAAACATTTGTGTGCATGAACATGTCTGTTTGTCTTGGTCTGGGTATTTTTAAGAAAGGTAGGGCGCATCGAAGCAGGCCGTCTGGTGAAGTACCTTCACCTCACAGTAAACCGCAGCCAAATAATAACTCCATAGAGGGTTGATGTATTTCTGTATGTGAGTGAGGTCACCAGCAAGCTCCTAAGGAGTTGCTGTGCTAGCAGAAGAGGTGGCATCGGGAGGTGATACTTAATGTATTGCGAGCGTTTAATAGGGTACGGTAACCGCTTTCCATTAGGTAGGCCGTAAGTTCGCATGCCTTCTGACGTAGTATAAAAAATCTAACCTTACATGCGTTTGATACACCCTACCAAATAGATAAAAGAGCACTGGGGTAAGTTAGGCAAAAAAATAAGTAAAAGTACTGAAGTCGAGACGTGAAAAATATTTCTATAATTTATACAGATTCTATAGTTTATGTCTGTACCTACATGTGTTTTTTGTTACAGTTATACTTTGAAATGGCTAGATTAATTTGAAAAGACTTTACCAAAATTATTGGTCGTACCTTAAGTTACCGTTTACTTTTTAATTAATTCAAATGAATGATAAAACAAACTTAATTTCAAACATACAAGTAAATATACATAAAATAAACATATATCTGCCTACCTCGCAAGGGATTTGGCGTGAACGTATAGATAAACACAAGTACACATACGCCCGATCGTTGTGTCGTGTGAGTGATAGATGGCGTATGGCTGAATTAGTTTATTTAATTATTCACTGTCGAGTTAGCTTGTTAAAGTCGTGTTTTTTGTAGTAATATATCTAATTGAATTTATTCGACATTGCTTTTATGATAATTTATGCAAAAAAATTGGAATTGTTGTATTGGAATGCTGTAAACTCGAACAAAATACTGAAAGGCAATTGAATTTTTGAATACAACAGTGTTGTTTGGAAAAAAAAATATTTAAATATGAATATACAAACTTAATACAAATTTGAAGGAACAATTTATTTCAAATTATAAGAATGAATTAAAAGTATAATAGACAAAAAAACATGTTGTGTCAGCGTGATTATAATTCCCTAATAGGTCTACGCCGAATGCTAGAACGTTCGTTGACGTTCATTTGAGACTAAGTGAAAATGTAATTCATCGTCCCGCGCGTGAGCGATTGTGTATTGTGTTACCCGATCATGAAGAAGAGGTGCTTGATTTAATTGCCAGAGATCCTAGGCGAAGTGTTCGTCGGATTAAGTGTAATAATACACGAGTAAAGTTTGCGTAGTAGTATATATAATTATATAGTATAATAAAGAGATTTGAGGCATGACCACCTATTTACGAGCCGAGTCCATAAAAAATAAATTCCCAATATCAGTTAGGACCTCATTCATCCCAAGATGAAATGTCATTTAATCGAACTTATGAAAAGTAGAATTAAATCAGAAGTTTTTAAATTAAAACAACATCATGATTTCGTATCTACAAAGAATGTATTCATTCCACTGATAGAATACACATCTAAAAAGTAGTGCGAAGGGGTTAGAGTAATTACTTCACCACACTGCTTAGTTGCAGATTGGCGGACGCTAGTTTTTTAAGCCGCCCGAAGGCCTCTGAATATTAACCGGCTGTCACCTATGAACGAAAACCTGGACGGGCGGCTCATACCCGCCGATTTCAGCGCAGGATAAAGACCAAATTTATTCACAGGCAAATTACGATTACCGCGTAATTAGCTTCCATATCCTCAGGTCTCTAACCCATCACATTAAAAAACCCTAATTATTAATTTTAATTTCCAGCAACGAAAGGATAAAAATTGTTTCACAGAGTTACGAGGTGATAATATAGACCTGTTGAACGGTTGGCACTCCCAGGGCTGGCGTCCAGCCAAATGGCCCCAACGGCTCTTTACGTAATTCTCGGAACTCGTGATAGGTCACGTTTTAAACCTATTAAACGATTGATGGCTCTTTTCAACTCGCAATCACTTTGGTCAGAATAAAAATTTTAATACTTAAAGACATTAGCCTCAACCTAAAAGCGATTTTATCGCTAGATCTAGCTGAATTTTAAAGAAAATATTTTTCATGCATATTTTTAGGAAAGTTTTTACTATATTCGTGGTAAAAAGCAGACAGCCCGGCTGATATAGAATGTTGCCGTAGTAATAATTCAAAAGTATCACTGGCGTTTTTCTATTACCACTACTTGCATTAGCGGTAGTAGAAGAAAAACGCCAGTGATACTTGAATAGTTTACTAATAATCTTACTCACTTACGGAGCTTTCCAACTGTCTCAAGTAAGGAGAATAGACATTACATCTACCTGTTTATTACTGTAATTTTCAATAGAGCTCTGTTTGTCAGTTAACAGTATGCACCATGTATGGTCGGCAACGCATAAGTGATTCTCTTGACTGATCTTCACGGAGACTGAACAAATGTCTACGGTAACTGCTTACCATCAGGCAGGCCATACGCTTATTTGCTACCTTAGTAGAATAAAAAAATGTATATCGTAGATTTTTTTTTTCTCTAAAAGTGATGTTGAGCTCCACGTTTAACAAGTTCACGGGCATATTCTATCAACAAGTGTTCTATAACAGAAAAATGTAAACTTATAAAACCAATACCTGTTGTACGGGCTCAGTTCTACTGATATGCAATTTGATCTAACCGGCTTTATGTGCTTCCGCCACCAATTAGTTCATGCTGCCTAGCGCCGGCCGGCACCCACCCACTACTGTTAGTATGTGCAACATGCCGACGCTGCCATGGCTGCTCCGGTAGTCTCTGCCTCGGCTGCTGCGGTCGTCCGCCATCTGGAACAGAATCCGCATGCCCCCACCACCACCGTCGCTGCCACGACTGGCCTGGTCGTCGCTGCGACACGTGTTTCGCCTCTCCACGAGGCATCATCAGGCGTTGTAGACGTTAATCGTAATAATAACATGCTACAAGTGACAAATCCATCGCAGTGCCGTCCCTCATATTGAATTGAGGGTGGGGGTGGATGGTGTGAGCGAAAAGATATTTAATAGTGGGCTTGATATGTTTGACTTAACGAGTGTCTTCTATCAAAACAGCCTGGACCAAAATAACAACTCTCTAGGAATTGCAACAGTCCAAGTGTTATATTGCCCTTGTTTAACCTCTAGGTTAATAATAATCCCCTGTTGTTTCTGAATAAGGTAGCTCTTTGTATTGCAAGTTATTCATAGGCTGGGTAACAACTTTCCTGTGCTATGCAGCCCAGAGTTGTAACTATGTAGTCTGACCATAAATTAAATAGAAACTTTTTTTTTTAATTTTTTAATTTATTATGTTAAAAACTTCTTTTGATTTCCCGCCATTTCACGTATACTTTTTCATGTTTATTATCAAAATAACAATATGGAATAGGGTGTTAAAGAAAATAGGATTGCAGTAATTGCCTTGCACAAAGTGGGTATGAAGCCGTCGGTCATATACAAGTCACTTCAAAAGCTTGGTATCAGCCGTATGTTCGTATATCGCACTATCGGCAGATATAACACGAACATTTGACGAACTCGGTGACGCAGTGGTGAAACGTGCTGTTACGCTACTTGACACCAATGCTCGTGGGTTCGATTCCCACACAATACAAACATTTGTGTGCATGAACATGTCTGTTTGTCTTAGTCTGGGTGTTTTCTATGTATAATAAGTATGTATTTACAAAAAAATATATATTTACGTATGTTTATCAGTTGTCAAGTACCCATAACACAAGCTTCGCTTACTTTGGGGCTAGGTGGCGCTGTGTAATTTGTCCGACAATATTTATTTATTTATTTATAACAACACTTCCTCTGTTGAAGACCATAAAAGATCGCGGCGAACGCGTGCTATTAGAACTACAATGGGTGTTAATGTTATAAAAGCCAGAACATTCGCGAGGAATGAAGATGCCGTCGAAGAAGAAGAAGAAGAAGAAGAGTCGATATACAGAGTATGCCCTAAAACAATCCCTACAGTTGAAGAGAGTGTATCGAACGAAACGCCTTCTGTCCCGATACGCAGATGAAAGGCACAGAAATATCTTTACTGATGAAAAAATTTTCACGATTGAAGACACAACGACCAAAATGGCAAAGTATACGTACACAGTTCTAAAGAAGTCGTCCAAGTGGTCGGAAAAGGTACAACGTGGTTATCATCCTACGTCTGTACCTAATGGTTTATCCACCAAAATATTACAAACGCAGGGTGTCTTATCAAGGAGTCACAAAGCTTCATTTTTGTGAAAAAGGAGTGAAGACTTCAGCCAAAGTGTATCAAGTGTACTCTTGGATCGTGTTGTGAAAACTGTCAGCAATACCCTTTTTAAAAATGTACCGTGGAGTTTCCAAAAGGACTCTGCACCTGGTCGCAAGGCACGAACTGCCCAAGCCTGGTTCGAAACCAACGTTCCGGACTTTATAAGAGCTTAAGACTGGACCTCATCTAGCCCCTTCCAGCCCATCCAGATCTAAATCCCTTAGAAACTATGGTCAGTTTTAGAGGACATGACCTACTCGAAATGACAAGCCGAAATTGTGCCTGTCAATAAATCTCTGGAGCAAGCAGGGGCTAAATTTCCCATGGAAACAGTGCGTAAAACTATAGATTCGTGGCCAGACAGATTAAAGACTTATATCAAAGCGTGTACTTCATAAAAAAATATGCATATACATTTATAAAAGAACTTATGGCCGGACTAGGTATAAGATATAAACAATTACAAACAGCTAAATATGTAAAATAAATTTCTGTTTCAAGTTATTTCGTTTATACCCCAGAAGATTGCATAACCTTCTCTCCAACTTGTGAGATTTTAATTATTTTGCCGTCAAAATCAGAAGTAGGTATTGAAAGTAGTTATAAGTTCAAAAATAATTTTGATTTAATAAAAACGATGTAATAATAACTACACTCAAAGTTTCTAAATAATCTTGCGCACATAGACACGAATATATGCAACATGAATAGTCTAACTCGCGCATTGCTACCCTGTACTCATTTAACATTTCCTTATTGTACGTATTATTATATGCCCCCGTGTCTCATGGATATTTTATTTAGAGATAGCGGTTATTTTCCCAAACCTCTCCCAGTTCAGGATAATAAGATTAACCTATTAGCCGGTAACAATATTAGATGACTGATAGAGACAGGTTACATATTAGGTATGCTCTTGTACGAAATAATAACAAAAGAATACAGTATTTTCTGCTATTGTTTTATCCAATGTACAATAAGCCGTGTTTCGAGGATACAATACAACGCGACCAGCTTCCTTCTATACCTGCATGGGGAACTCAACCTCACATACTGGAACTGCAATGGTCACGTACTGTGCGGTTACAGAGAGGTTTTTATCCACAAACGTGTCAACATGTAACCTAAGTTATGAAATCATAGAGATTTTTTCCCAAAAAATTTCAATATGAGTTTTTCAAAAAAGCCGTTGAGAAGTATTTACAGGGTTAGCTACACACAAGTGACATTTCTGATGTTTCAAGTATCCCCTGGCTGTGGTAACCGCTTAGTATCAGATCGTACGTTTTTTCTCCTCCTTAATTTTTATAAAAATATGTACATATTATTATTTTCATTAGTTCGCGTTAAATTGCAAACAAAGTATCACGCATGATTAACAAAGGGTTGCCAAGTAGTTTATTTAAAAAAAAAATGGAGTAAGTCTCTCACATTTGACAAAAAGATAACAAGCATATTCGTTCGTATATTAAAATCAAGAGAAATTGTTTAATACCATCCTTATACGTTGGTCTAATACCATCTTTATGCGCTGGTGCTCTGTCAATACTAACACCACACATACTCCTCAGCATTCTCATCTCTACAGTGTTCACCTACTTTTATGGTTCTTCTGTCAGACCCATGAATCAGTGCCGTACATCAAAGTTGGCGTGAATACACGATGAATAGCAAGGGGGGTTTTGTTAGATATGCTATCGTTTGTCAGCATTGAGTACAATGCACCTTTGATACGGTTTTCTGATTTCAATCTTCTTTAAATATCTTCCTCGCATTTTTCATCTGTCAAGCTCATCTTTCCATTTTTAATACATACAACTGATTAGCAAGTACTTGTGTTTCACTTTATATTTAGAGTTAAAGCTAAACTTAACTGTGAGAGATTCACTAAACAGAGATCTGTCAAAAGAAATGTGAAGCACATCATAGCAGTCCGACGGGAGAAATCCATCTCACAGAAAACCGCAACCCAATAACAACTCTCTAAAGGTCTAATGTGTTTCTGTAAGTGACTAAGGTTAGACAGTATAACATATAAAGTATATTAGACAACGTAATTGTTCATTAATATTAAGTAGCTACAAAAACGCATACCGATACATGCTATGAATCATTTATCGTTCGTGTAAAGGTCGATGTTGGCCACCATTTGCCTATGAATAAGCTTCTTTTACAATTTATCTTTTATAAATTATCACAAATGTCTTTTTCAAAATTATTAGCAATTTTAAATACATTATGACATAAATCGTGATATTATGATTTAAAATTTTGTTGTGTAAACTATACTCTGCCACACATTTTTATGTTAGATATATCAAACTAATACTATACACATTTTTTACGCCAAAAAACCTTTAAAGCAGGATCTTATCGTAGCTTGCCTGTTATAGGGTCTTTTAAATCGGGGACAGTGACTTTGATCCTAAGCTAATAGGAAATAGGAAGTTACTAGGATATTTGGATCCGGCGATCCAGTTCAGCGAATTCGTGGTTAATACAATAGCACGGTGTCGTCGTCGCTGCGATTACACGAGGCATTTGCTGCAGAATAATGCCACGAATCTAATTATTGTAAGGTTTTGCAAGACAAGAATTAGGTTTAGCCGAGTTTAACAAAATATTAGAAAAGATTATTAAACATGAATCAGTTTATAATGGTATACTTATTTATATCATATATCTTGTCAATATTTTCCCACTATAGGGCTACATTGAAAACTACAGAAGTATCATCAGTAAATACTACTGCGCGCTTAGTCTATTTCATCTACTTTCACAGAATATGTCGTATGGTATACTGCTGTGGGGAACGGCGGCTGATATTGAGACACTTTTAATCTTACAAAAAATAGATCTTAACTTGTAAATTGTTTCCATTTTATAATAGGTTGCCTGAAACAGTTCAGTCCTTTCCTGACAATGTATTTAAAAATCGATCAAGTGCGAGTCGGACTCGCGCACGAAGGGTTCCGTACCATTATCTATAAAAACGGCAAAAAAAACACGTTTGTTGTATGGGAGCCCCCCTTAAATATTTGTTTTATTTTAATTTAATTATTTATTCTTAAAGTAAATATATAACTAAATATTCTGTGAATATTTCAAGCGTCTACCTGTTGCCGTTATCAATATCCAGCAAAAATGAGCAAAAAATCACGTTTGTTGTATGGGAGCCCCCTTAAATATTTATTTTATTCTATTTTTTAGTATTTGTTGTTATAGCGGCAACAGAAATACATCATCTGTGAAAATTTCAACTGTCTAACTATCACGGTTTATGAGATACAGCCTGGTGACAGACGGACGGACGGACGGACGGACAGCGGAGCCTCAGTAATAGGGTTCCGTTTTACCCTTTGGGTACGGAACCCTAAAAAGCACGTTAAAAATACTCTCTGTAAAAGGACTTATTATAGAATTGATGAATATGTAACTATGTAATGACAAAGAAGAAAATAAGTCAGCCTGTCCATAATAATCTTTAATTTTACTATTTGATATCGTTATTGTGCCAATATGCTTATGTGTTTTTTTGTAATATCTAATTGACAATTTTAAAAGAGAACTATATTGGCAAGTTTCTTTCGGCATATCTTTTTCGTCAATAGCCATTTTCGAAATGCTAGTAGATTAAAAAAAAGGAAAAAGTAAAATAGAGAACTGAATAAGATACAATAAGATTATATTTCAAAAAATGTAAGACGTGTCTAACGTACGTGTACGTGTGTGCCCGCGAGGGCCCAATGGCAAATAAAGATTTTTTTATCGTTTTTAATATAGTAATATTAAAAAGCATAAAAGTGGCGGTTATTGTACCACCATTTTTTGTACCATGTAGGGCAAATTGTTCAAATGTACTCGTACTAAAAATAAAACAATTTAATTCAGATTTCACATCCATATATTGTTAGTAATACTCGTATTTAAAATCTTACACTGTATGTTTATTGTTTGAAAGTAATATTCAATTTATATAATACCCGCCCCGTCGCCCCAAGGCACTATGCACAGTAACATGAGTCTTAACCCAGTGCCTCCAGATACGACAATCGTTCAAGATGCCATTGCTGCTGCCCCTGACTCTGCGCAGCAGTGACGCAATCCTTTCGCGTAAGACTGCATAAGTGCGCCACCGCAAACATTATCGACACGCTGCAATATCGGGGTAGCCCCAATAACACCCTGAAAGCATTGTTATATTATACTCTGAGGTCGTTGAAAGATCTCTGAGTATAGCTGTCCCAAAAATTGCACGTAAACATACTTTGGCAAATGGCTTTAAAAAGAGTATTTTTTGCCTCTAAAAGCGATCCAAAATAGAATACAGGGGCACCCCGATATTAATATTACTGCATTGAGATTTGACCCCATGTTTATCAATAGTCTGCATTCTGTTACTTATATTTTCGGCAATAGAGAAACCGAAAAAAAACCAAAACTATAATTAATATTTTATTAATTAAACTTTAAATTACAATGATATTAATTCTAGTCTAATATATGTGACCCACCCGATGTGTAGAAGCAAAGTGAGGTCGCGTCGTCGTCACGTAGACCCGCTGGCCGCGTGAGGAGCTGCATCAGCAGTTTACTTGGGTTGCGCAAATCGGCCATGTTGTTATTAAGCAATAGTGCCGTGTGCAATGGTGCCGTGTGCAATGAGGTGCTGGATCAGCGATATGCATGTGAACTGGCTGGATCAGCGATATGCATGTGAACTGATCGCATAATTTGTTCTTTAAGTAAGATAATCAAGTTATGGGCATCAACTCAACTCCGTACTGGCTTGAGCAATAAATCAGACCTTATTAAGAGCAATAACGTCTGATGGTCGGCACAAACATAATCTTTGGGGAGATCACTGAAAACCCCAATAGCATCCTGTGATCTCTCCCAAGGGTTAAGGATATACTTAATCAATGCCACCACTGTATCTGTAACTAATCTACCTGCAGTTAAACGGTATTGCGCATTGAAATATTTCATTGATCTTAAAGTAGAGTTGAAATAGATCAATCGTTATCCTTTCGAATATTTTACTCAAAATGGGCGAAATAGATACGGGTCTGTAACTTCCCCATTAACACTTTCTACTATGTTATCTAAACCCTGTGACATGACGACTATGAATAGGTTTTAATTGTATTGTATATATGTATATCTTTACGCCAGGTCTAATAAAGCACGACCAATTTGGTCATGGTAGGTTTTGTCGCATGGTAGGTTAGTCTTGGTCTTCCTCGGATCCTACATCCTTCCACTTTCGCACTTCTGTATTTCGTATATCTTTCCACTAACATTTTAGTGTTGATTGCAGGAAATTTTACAACTTTAAGTTGGTTTACATACTTTTAAGGGTTTTAATAATAGCCAAAAACGTTATAGAAGTGTTAAAAAATAATTCCTTCACCAAAGGTTGTACTAAAACTGTAATGAACGACGTATAATAGCCTAATGAGTTTAAGTAGTGGTAGTGGCTAGTCAATATGCTTAAAACGTTAAAACTTTTGGCAATCTTTGGCACTTACAGCTATATAACGCTGTTCATTGACTCACTTTAACACATATAATAGTTAAGTTGTATAATGATTCTATGTGCAATCAATAGTTCTATGACGGAGTTAATAAAGAATGTAATATTTATAGCGTCTTATAATTCGTTAATACAGCTTGATGGAATTTGATGTAACGTGCTTTGTGTGCTTCCACCACCAATTAGTTCATGAGGCCTTGCGCCGGCCGGCACCCACCCACTACCGTTGGTAGATGCAACATGCCGACGTTGCCACGGCTGCTCCGGTAGTCTCTGACTCGGCTGCTGCGGTCGTCCGCCATCTGGAACAGAAATCACATTCCCCCACCAACGTCGCTGCCACAACTGGCCTGGTCGTCGCTGCGACACGTGTTTCAGCTCTTCATGAGGCATACTCAGGCGCTGACGTTAATCGTTAGAATGACATGCTACAAGTGACAAATCCATCGTAGTCCCTTATATTGAATTGAGGGTGGGGGTGGATCTCCATCCACAGTCAGTGAAAGTGAAAAGATATATATAGAGGGGAGTTACTTAGGTCAGTCTGTTTGTTCATAAGAGCTATTTTAGAATTTTTAGTTTAATTATTTCTAATTGTTATATTTAATGTTTAATTTTAATCCTTTATCTATGGTGTATAAACTTTGATATATATTAGTGGGAGATAAACTATGTCCTTCTGGGCGATTCTTTTTATACGCATATACGTGTTCGTGAAATCGTTTTTGAAAATTACGACCAGTTTGACCAATATAAACATGTCCACCCTCATCGCAGAACAGCTTATAGACGCCGGATTTTTTATTTTATCGGGATTTTCTCTTTTGTGTTACAAAGTGATTTGATTGAATTATGGAATTTGACAGCAGCGTGTATGTTATTTTTTCTAAATATGTAAACTATTTTGTCAGTGATTTTTCCCAGGTATGACATTTAATACAAAGTGTGTATAACTAAAGATAAAATGTACAATCACAAACACAAATATAAAAATAAAGATAAAAAAATATTTACACTTATATACGTCTTACATTTTTTGAAATATACTAGCATTTCGGAAATGATCATTGGCGAAGAAGAAATGCAGAAAGAAACTTGCCAATATAGGTCTCTTTTAAAATTGTCAATTAGATATTACAAATAAAAATCACATAAGCATATTGGTACAATAATAAATAAATAATAAATAAATAAATAAAATTACACAGCGCCACCTAGCCCCAAAGTAAGCGAAGCTTATGTTATGGGTACTAGACAACTGATAAACATACGTAAATATTTTTTTTTTGTAAATACATACTTATTATACATAGAAAATACCCAAACCAAGACAAACAGACATGTTCATGCACACAAATTTTTGTCCTGTGTGGGAATCGAACCCACGAGCGTTGGTGTCAAAGTAGTGTAACAGCGCGTTCCACCACTGCGCCACCGAGTTGGTCAATAATGATATCAAATGACAAAATTAAAGATTATTAAGGACAGGTAGTCTGTGCTGAATTACTTTCTTCTTTGTCATCTTTGTCAGTTACATATTCATCAATTCTGTGATAAGCCTTTTTACAGAGAGTATTGTTAATATTATTTTTTGAATACATTGTCAGAAAAGGACAGAACTGTTTCAGGCAACTTATTATAAAATTGAATACAATTTACAAGAAAAAGGAGGTACAGGCATGTACAACTTATTTCTACTTTTAAGCTTTTCGATGAAGTTTGAAAACGACTTTAATTTTTTACGGAGATACATTATGTTTTCATAAATATATTAAGAAGTAACAGTGAGGATAATTATTTCTTTGAACATTTCCCTGAGGGATTCTCTGGAACCCATGTTATAAATAGAGCGAATGGCTCGTTTTTGTAAGATAAAAATTGTCTCAATGTCAGCTGCCGTTCCCCACAATAGTATACCATACGACATAAAGCTGCGAAAGTAGCTGAAATAGACTAAGCGCGCAGTAGGCACGTTCCGTCAATTGCCTGATTCGCTTAACTGCATATGCAGCGGAGCTGAGCTTATCGGCAAGTTTATTTATGTGGTAGCCCCATTGTAAATTGGAGTCTACTGTAATTTCATGGAACATTTACAATTACAAGTATTATTAACAAATTCTAATTTATTATTCCCAATAAGAACTTCTGCATTGGCAGAAGTCACATTGGAATACTAAATTTGATCCATTGGTTTTCGCTGAGTTTAGCAAAAAATTATTACATGTGAACCAGTTTAAAATAGCAGACAAAACATCATTTACCTTGTCAATATTTTCACACTGGCGGGCCAAATTAAAAATTAGAGAGGTATAATCAGCAAATAGTACTATATTCGCTATTTTCTGCTTCAGGTAGGGTAGATCATTCACATACACTAAAAATAGGCCCAAAATAGAATCCTGGGGCACCCCGATATTAACATTATTTCCTTTAGATTTAACCCCATATAAGTCAACTGTCTGCAATCTGTTATTTAAATAAGATGCAATCAAGTTCTGGGCTTTACCTCTAACTCCATAATAGTTCAGCTTGAGTAATAATGTCTGATGATTGACACAATCAAAAGCTTTAGAGAGATCACAGAACACCCTTAAGAGTATGCCTAACCAATGCCACTCCTGCATCTGTAGTAGATTTACCAGCTGTAAAACCGTATTATACATCATGAAAATTTAATTAGTCTTAAAAAAGAGTTGCACTTGATCAAGCATTATCCTTTCGAATATTTTACTCAAAACTGGTAGTATATATATGAGTCTGTAATTCTCCAACTCGCTCTTTTCCCCTAACTAGAATAAAGGAATTTGGTGCGATATGAGACGAGTGGCATCGCAATAGAAAATTAGAAGTGTCTTGTTGTTAGAAGCGCTTTGATCGTAGCTGAGTATTATCATCATCATTTTTTTCAAAAGGGATTCGAAGTATCATCAATACTGTAGTTAATGTTTTCTGTATTTTAATTCAGGAAAGATGGTTTCTAATTATCATTACAAGGAACCCTAAACTAAACCTACTTTTAAGTTTCTACGGGTGTTATGGCCTTCAGTGTTGTAAATGGCTTTTACTGAGTGCGTTACTTTATTTTATCACCAAAGCCTGTTAAATATACTCAATTACCGACGTTGCAATTCAATGGGTATTATAAATATGTTAAGAGAAAAAGTTAGCTTTAAAGTATGGTAGCCATTTTCTGGTAAAAGTAAACAAAGAAAAAGAAGGCTTATTAAAAAAAATCACTTCCCAGATTTTGAGCATGTTTGATGAATAACATCCACAAATACTTATTAATTTTGCTAATTACAATACCTTTACAATACATTATTTTGAAAGCGCTCATATTTGTTTACCACATTTCTTTACATTTCGTTAATATGTGCTTGGCGCATTAAAATTGAAGTCAGAAACATGGCATACCCTTACCGTTAATTTACGACGGCAGGTATTATTAACTCACAGAACCACATAATACGGGACTCTTGAAATAGGATTAATATTTTAACAATTACTATCTCCATGACACAATGTATATGTCTAAGAATGTTGTTCTGAAATTAACTGGAATTAATTTGCTTCGCTATAAAATCAAAAACTATAAAGTTGAATAATAAAAGTATTAATAAAAAGGCAGACATTTATTTCACAACATTATACAGGATCAACAATTAAACCATTCTTATTAAACTCCTTTAAACGTTAATTGTGTTATCGAATTCCTTTCAAAACCTATTGGTATTTACTAACTCGATTATATAGCACTATTACCAGTGAATGTAGTTAAGTGTTTAAAAACACTCTTCTGTAGGCTAAAAATCGGCCAAGTGCGAGTCGGACTCGCGCACCAAGGGTGAAGCCACCATTATCTATAAAAACGGCAAAAAAATCACGTTTGTTGTATGCGAGCCCCCCTTAAATATTTGTTTTATTTTAATTTTATTATTTATTTTTAAAGTGAATATATAACTAAATATTCTGTGAATATTTAAAGCGTCTACCTGTTGCCGTTATCAATATCGAGCAAAAACGTGTAAAAAAATCACGTTTGTTGTATGGGAGCCCCCTTAAATATATATTATATTCTATTTTTTAGTATTTGTTGTTATAGCGGCAACAGAAATACATCATATCTGTGAAAATTTCAACTGTCTAACTATCACGGGTTATGAGATACAGCCTGGTGACAGACGGACGAACGGACGGACGTATTCCATGTGCCTGTACGACACTCAACTCTCCTCGACCCGCCGGGTTGGGCGTTGTGTGGTAGGTACCGGCCCCCACCACCGCATGCATTTAATCCCGCACCGACGAGGGCGGATCTATGCGCGCCGCTTCCGGGGAACGCCCTAATCCGCGCGTATGTGCGGTTTGAGTCCAGAATTGCAGTCCACAGTTGTTCTGGTGGAGTATGTAGCATGGTATTAGTAATATTAATACTCACTAATATTACTACTATGGCTTACTAATATGTCCAACGTATTATTCATCGTTGACAGAAAGGTCAATGTGTATCATGGCTTACCTATGTGTAAGCTAATTTTACAATTTTATGTTATTGAAAAAATCATCACAAATTAATTTTTAAATTTATTACAGCTTATGATTTAACCATTATGTTTTACTGATGATGATTTCGATGATACGTAGTTCTTTGTGTTCTTGAATATTGTAAATATAATAACTTTTTATTCATCTTTTTAATATTAGCCGCTACGAACTTAATATTTACCAACGCACTACGTGCCTACTTTGTACCTAATGAAAAAAAATCTGCTATAACGATTGTAATCATGATTTCATTGTAAAGTTCGTATTTCGAGCTGGTGAAGTAAACAACATGGTTTAAACTCAGAGTGACCAGTAGTAATATTTGTTTTAAGTTGTATAGTTAAGACTGCTTATTAATGAATGCAGATCAAACAACCATTTGACATTAGGATTGTAGCTATTATTACCAATATGCGTTACCTGCGCTATCTCTAGCTGCGCTCTCTTTATACGCAAAGTTCCAGTTACACATTTGAATAAGCCATATTACTCTATTAGACAAATCTAGCCACTCTTGTTCTGTTCGTGACGTAAATAATGCGTCTCGTATATGACTTTAATGACAGTACACGTTCGTTCATATTCTGCTAAATTTACAGAAAATAAATACCGGCGACTTTGTAATTGATTTCACGTTTTATTTAAAGGTACGTTCACATCTTAAAAAATAATAGATCTACACTCTAAGTAGTTCATCAATAATCAATACGAACAATTCAGACAAATGAAAACTAAATTAGAGAGCAAAAATAGATCTCTACTAATAAGTTTCCAAAGCAGTTCAGCTCCAAACAAGTAATTAACGAAGAAAATTAAAGCGTACTTTTAAAAAAATTGACAACTTTTATAATCCATAATAGTCTAAGAATAACTCACTGCTATCTCAATCAGCTCTATTTGTTAGTCCAGTTACAATTACTGACTAACAAATGAAATTTCATGAACTCTAGGTGCAGAAAGCGAAGCTATTGATGGAAATTAGTTGGTAGAAGTTAGCTTAACTACTGCTTGCAGCTTTCACTAGATTAAACTTTAAACCATATACATGTTGCAGTTAGAATATAAAAACTGTGACGTGGATATTTAATTAGTTGTTTCCTCTAAACTGTCTCTTTATTTGTTTTTGTATAGAACTCGTTGCGATGTACCTCTTTTCGTTTAGAGGAGTGACTCTAAAATGCTATATAAAATAATAGCTCTATGTTCATAAACAAATAATAATTATTAGAAATCATTGCTGTGAAAGTTTCACAAATTAACAATAAAGCTTCTAAACAAATATTTGCTGGCGGAGGTACTGACCTAAGCTACTGCTTTAGATATCCTTGTAGTTGTAGTTGAGAACTAGTTTAATAAAATGCTTTTCTTTTAATGAAAACCGCCAGCGATTCGATTAATTCCATATGAACTTTATTAGAGAAGTAATAACCTTATCGAAAAGTTTTAAAGGTTTACAAGCCTTCGTAGTTATTACAATTCGGTTTTCATTGTGAAGCTTACTGGTTTGGCGTAGTTAAGGCTTCATTAAAGTCGATTTACATGATTTATTCCAACTTTGTAATTATTAAATATGATTATGTATTCTTCGTATTTATAAGACAACTCCCAATTGTATTTATAAGACAACTCCCCTGAGTGAGAAATAAAGGCTTTGTTACACGAACACAGCAAAGGTACAATTATGCTAGTCTTTATGCTAATGAAGTAAAATTAATTACGCCTTTTACTTGAATAATTTTGTCTACGAAGCCGTGTTTAAATGTAACAGTTAAGGTAACCTCTGAAATTATTAATTTTACATACGTACTACGTATATTTTGTGGTGGTACAGGTAAAGCAGATTTTCTTTTGCTGAAATATTCGGAAAGAAGAAAGATATTTTCACATGTGGTTAAGTTATTATTGATAGTTAAGATCATATTTCTTATGAAACTTGCTGTTGCTTCTCTTATTAGGTATTTAGATTTTAACTTGCATGTAATACTCCCTCATACTATGTTTTTTTAAGATGTCAATCACATTAACAATAAAAGAGTTAAGATCGAAATATCAGTCGCTGCTTTATTTTCTAATAGTTTGCAGATACAGTAGCTATTATAATTGGCGGTAAACAATTTCCTTTAATATATTTATATATTTTTGTGTACTTACTCTACTATATAGATAAGATACTAACTAACAATTAACTTAACTTAATAGCTAAAGTAGGAACAGAATAACTAATATATCGAATGCTTCTGCAAGCAGGGAACATCAACGACGGGGCACGCCTATAGCGCTCTGGCCACTGTTTTTACACATTCTGATGAGCTTGCTGCTAACTGCACCACGCAGTGGCTAGTAACGCTAATTTGACATCAACGGTCGTGGGTTCGATTCCCACACAGGACAAACATTTGTGTTGCAACTGAGCTGCGTTAAAGCTAAACTACACTAAACACTTCTTCCCCTACTCTTAATATATACCTGTGTGAATGTCTTTAAGAGAGGTAGCGTGCATCAAAGCACCCGTGGGGGAACAAACACACCAAAATGGCTAGGCAAAAACAAAAATCGTGTGATTACAGCGACGGCCCTTCCACGATAAATGTGGATTTTTGCAGCATCAGGGGACTTCATTCCAAGATCAATACAGTACACCATCACCTGGAGACCGCGCGGCCTACCAATCTTTTCCTCACGGAGACACAAATATGCTCACCGGTTGACACATCTACTTACGTTATTCCGGGTACGGAACTTACATTATTTGGGAGTATATTTGTCGTCGCTGTCTTCATAGCCTTGAAGACAGGGGCCTGTCGTTATTATGGATGCGCGTAGATCATGGCGACCGCAGCGCCTTTAAAGATCTCATAGCGGTGACACACAGCTCGTTTATTCGAGCACCTGCAAATGTGGACTGATAAAGTCATCGAACGGTATCCCTCCGCGGAATTAGTGATTTTAGGAGACTTTAATGCTCATCACACCGAGCGGCTCTTGATGCACTGATTACACGGGGAGATCTACTCATGAATCTGCTCTGACTTATGGTTTCTCTGAACAGGTTCATTCTCCCACGAGATTATCAGATATAGAGGATCATACTAGCTCTCTACTGGACCTTCTGCTGACTACACTTCCGTATGAGTACAATGTCTCAGTGGATGCGCCACTTGGTTCATCAGACCACTGTCTAATCCGGACCCTGCACCAGACGTGACCCACCTCGACCTACCGGATGGCATCGTGTATGGCACTATAAATCGGCAGACTGGGATGGATTGCGTGAATTCCACGCATCGTACCCATGGTGGCAGTTTTGTTTCAAATTAGAAGACATGGATTCCTATGCGACTGCAGTGTAGCTACGAGGATATTGGATGGCATGGAATATTACATTCCGCTTGGACCACGGCGCGTGCTAATGGAGTTTACGCATCAAAACACAGATGTCTGTGTGAAGTTTTGAAGCGTAAATTGAAGCTGCCTCGAGATCCAGTAAGAGAGTTATTGCTACGGCAAAATTTAATTTAGAGTCGTTCGTTTGGTGATCTTCTAGTGTATCCTACATACCGCTGGGCTTGGGCGATTGAAAGTCAAGGTGAGGCATTGACTATCAGCCTAGATATGGCAAAAGCGTTCGATCGGCCCAGGCATCAGGGTCATCT
The DNA here is from genome assembly GCA_947507595.1 of Pyralis farinalis. Taxonomy (NCBI): domain Eukaryota; kingdom Metazoa; phylum Arthropoda; class Insecta; order Lepidoptera; family Pyralidae; genus Pyralis; species Pyralis farinalis. Next base: position 10,948,157 of record OX382271.1, on the reverse strand, counting down.
ATCGAAGTCATCGTACATGCTGCCCGAGGGTATATGCAAATGGGGTGCCAGCAGATGCATAGAAGCCGTGGTAGATGTTAGTCCCTCAGAGCTATGTTTTGCCCCGACGCTGTTTCTGCTGCATATCAATGACATGTTATCAATTGATGGCATTCATTGTTATGCTGACGACAGCACCGGGGACAGTTATTATACAGGCCTTGTTAACATTCCTCGTTCCCTTGTGGAGGAAAGCCGCGTTAAACTTGAGTCTGAAGTTTAAGTACTTTAAGTAAATTCTCTGATTGACGGGACGATTGAACTTGGTAGATTTCAGTCCTAAAAAGACAGAAGTTTGCCCGTTCACCGCTATGAAAATCCCATTTGCTGTAGCTCCTTAGTTTCATAACACGCCACTTATCATTGCCAAGTCCTTTGGGATTCTCCTTCACTTCTTCCTCATACACTCGGGTCGCAATGGTCACGTACTGTGCAGTTCCAGAGAAGTTTTCTACGAGAACTCTAATATTGTGGAATAAACTCCCTGCCGATTTTTTTCCTAGGGACTACAGCATGGGATTCTTCAAGAAAGGAGTGAAGATGTTTTACAGGGTTAGCAACGCAATAGTGACACCCCTAATGTTGCAAATGCCTATAGGCTATGGTAACTGCTTACCATCAGGTAGGTCTTAGGCTTGTTTGCCACATAACTGGTATAAAAAGAAAGTCCCGATACTAATCCGATTTTGACGGGGCTTACTTTATGTGAAAGAGCAGTTTAAATGCTTATAAACATAATATTATCATGAAAATATTTAGGGTTATTACTTGAAAATTAAAAATGTAATTTCCAAAATCGCGCATATGAAGTCGCGCGTAGAAGCTAATGTTGGATCAAGGGGAGTATCCAATACTAAAATGAAAGAATGGCTTCAAAATCTCACATGCGACGATACTTAATAGATTTTGCACAGTATTTTTAAGTCGTTTTTAATAGAGGGCGTATCAAAGCGTCTGTAAAAGTTCCACCGCGTCACAGAAAACCGCAGCGAAATAACAACTCCCTAGAGGGTTGTTGTGCCCCTGCGTGTGAGTAAGGTAAGAGGTAAGCACCAGTAAGCTCCTAAGGAGTTCATGTGTTAGCAGCAGAGGTAGCATCGCGCGAATAACACTTAATATGTATTGCAGGCATTTATAGGCTACGGTAACCGCTTTACATCAGATGGTTCATATGCTTATATGGCTTTAACAATTGATAAACATATACACCTCACTGGAGCGTTTCGCTTGTTATGTTCCTGCGTTTGAGTGAAGTTATTAGGAAAATTAGGAAACTCTTGAAGAATCGCCATGTTAACAGCATTACGTGGCAACGCGCGGACAACTTCCTATATTGGAATCGTAACAGGCTCCGGCAATCGCTTTACACAGGTAAACCGTATGTTCGTATGTCTCTGCCTGACATAGTATAAAAAGTATACTTACTATATACTTACTAAAATAGGTACACCTACGACGTTAATGATGAATTATTTTATTGTTTTCGAACAGACAAACATGAACATTAAAAAAAAAAAAGAATCCCCTGGAAGATTTTCGAATGTAGCCAGATAATGTGTTCCTGAGCCGTAAAGTTTATGAAGTGAAGGTGTTGGATATGAAGTCAGAATTGAAAATTGAAATAGAGAGTATGAGAGAACGAACAAAGGTACTGACAGAGATACTTAAAAGTTCTTAGAGTGTATATATGCGAGCGTATAAGCTTCTTTTAAGCCAGTGCACAGCATAAATTGTATACTCCCATTCCATATGTATCATATATAACATTAGGCATACGCAGAAAGGGTTGCTAACTAAAAGAACTGACTAATTTAATTAAAGCGGGAATTAACATATTGTATACCATTCTATAAGAATGTATAAATAGTGAATCTATAATCCTGAATAATACCAGCAACGTTGTACTTCGTTACTTCCACTTGATGAATAGGTACGAGTAAGAACGTGCTAATTAAAATTTGCAAATTAGTCGCGTTGAGTCTGAAATGTAGAAAGGGAAAACGGGTTACATTAACATTCTAGCTACCTACTTACATCAAATCCAAACCCTTTCAAGCGCCCCGCAGTACGAAAACAATTAATATGATTTATGACAGAAATAAAAACCCTTGAAGCCATTTAGCAGCATTTTTGCGTTAGCAATAGTCGACTTTCGTAATAAAATTTGATTTATAATACATTAAATTGCCGAAAGAAAGACAGTGAATTCTATTATCAAAACTTTTAAAGGTTAGTTAGTAAATATATTTGATAAATGTTAGATGTCGTTTAGTACACATTCAAAGGACTTCTTCAAGCGCTTTTGTCGAGAGACAGTACAGACTCAGCTGACTGACACAATAAATTATATCCCTAACTCCAATTTTCCTTGATATAATCATAAAATTTTACATTTATTTAACACGATGAATAGAATTAAGCAACAACTGGATTCTTTCAAACCTAAACGCGTTCGTCGTATTAACCTTTGGGTACGTTTATAAAAAGTATACAGGTAGTATATAGATTATAGGTAACCTTGATAACGATGATGCCCTGAAGTTTGAAAATGAGCTTACAATCATACAGAATAACAAGCATGAATTGGCTTCTAGATTTAATAGCCATATCACTTTATACAAAAAGGTAACTACTCAGCAACAAAGATACTGGAGAATTTGGTTTTTAACCAGGAAAGCTGCGGAGTATGGTAACCAACCTGGTCAATGCTTCAGAATCAAGAGCTCCTTCATACTTAAGATTTCAAGTTGGCAGACTATCGAACAACTAAATTTAATCGGTCAATTTTATTGTGTTAGTTGCCAACCGCTGATCTAACTGATTTAGTCGGTAATAGTGGTGTTAACGAGGTGACGTGTGCCTGAAAATGCACAAAAGGAATTATATAATTGCTCTATTAATGAAAAGAAGAAGAAAATAAAAGAGAACATTTTGGGTGTATCCTTTACTAATTAACAGATTAGAATATTGGAAACATCATACCTTGCATTCTAAACTGAGATGTTACTCAGATACATTTTTTTCATTCTACAAAATGAGTATTTCTTCTTTTGATGACCTGGTATATGCAATCGGGCCAGCAATAATCGAACAGCATACAAATTTTAGACTTGCCATCAGCATTGATGAGAGGCTTGGCTTTACACTCCGGTAAGTATCTACCTATAAGTCTGGTTATTAAAAATAATATTATATATAGCCTTATATGAAGTCACTAAAACTCTTTTTTCGTTTTATTTTTTACTAGCTGTGTACTCTTTTATTATTTATTTATATTAATAAAATGAATAAAATTTCTAAAATAAAAGTAGCCTAAGTTACTCCTTATTGCATCAGCTATCTGCCAGTGAAAGACCCGTCAAAATCGGTCCAGCCGTTTCAGAGATTACCTGGAACAAACAGATAGACACACAGACAGGCAGACAAAAACCGTGTGTACATCCATATGTATTTAATAAAAAAACGGTTATTTTAATATTACAAACAGACACTCCAATTTTATTCATCTGTATAGATTAATGTTTTACTTATAATCAAAATTACAACAGTGACAATATTGACTATTATTTTACAAATCAATCAGTTGTTCTGAATCCAGCGACTCGTAATTTGACCAGTATGAAATAATGGTACTTATGGAGATGGAGTTAGATGTTGCGGAAGTGGTGTTTGACATTCTGGCGATGGACTTGAACGTTGTAGAAAAGATAGTATTGTACCCTGAGGCCCTGTGATAGATGCTGTGAGGAAATTACTTGATGTGTGGAACAGACTGGTGGCTGGATAGTTTGATCAGAAATAATCCGAATAAATGTTGGAGTGGGCTGCTCCTGGGACCTTTTGAAAATCGTGAATGTCTTGAAATGTTTGCAAAATTCTTATACGTGCTTCTAATTTTTTGTCTGTAATTAAATCATTCATAAAAGGAACCAAAGACTAACAATAATTAATATCGTCATTTTCATTAGACTTAATCGCCCTTAATATTTGTTCATCAAAGTCATTTTGTTTAGCTCTCCGTTTTCTTTGCGGCTGTGATTGTGCTTCTTCTGATAAATCAGCGTCATTTGAACTGTTTTCAATATTGCCTTCAGTCGGTCGTGATTCTATGCAGGGTACCAGAAGTAACATATGCTCAAAGTAAACATATGGGCGCTATTTTGAAGCTACTTGTCCAGATTTTACTCATTTTTGAGCTTTAACTCTCTAGCGAAGCTCCGCAAGTTATTTTATTTTTGTTTTTGATTTCATGATCTAAAAAAAAAATAACATATGTGCAGGCGTTTTTTGGATCTCCCGATAAATTTTCAAGATCGATTCAGAACAATAGAAAAAACATCAACGAAACCTATATTCAGGAATGTTGTATAGAATAGGATACTAAATCAATTTTCATTTGTCAAGTTGACTAAAAATCATGTCTGTACATTACAACAACCATGTAAGTTGTGATATTCGGTGCAGCCATCCTCACCATTTGGTATTACTGCCATTGACAACGATAAAAATCACCTGCGCCCACTGACATCGAGTTATCGACCAGCGTGAACAAGTACGAGTGTGATCCAATGATGCCATACAGAATCAGAGAGCCGCAACATTTGGGCTAGCTATCGGCAAATAGTTGCTCGTCTAGGAGGGGAGGTGTTACGGGTTATAACCATCCAACATCATAAACATATCAGGGCATTATTGCTACACTATTGATTGCTACCGTTCGATACAGCAATCAATTTCAGAAAAATGCTCCTATCGCGGTAGCGACAAGACGTCGAAATCGGTCAACATTATTGAATAAGTAATACCTACCTAGCTATATTTTTATTAGGATATTTTAATAAAGTTAAGTAAAAAAAAAATTTTTTTTTTAAAAAGCCTTACCGACAACCAGAGGCCTTATTTGTTCACCAATATAAATATCATGAATGTTGTCTTGTTTGCCAATGCAAGCTGTATTGATGTTTGTTCATAAGTTGTATTTTTTTACCGCAGCCAGCATTATATTTTTGAGAATAACGATTGACAGAGACACCAATATTATTAGGTTTGTAACAATTTTCATGATAGGAATAATTTTTTTCAACAGTACGATTTTTTTAAAACTATCAAAAATTCTTCAATGAAACAATACCATCAATCCGTTTCCATACCGTGATATAATTAACAAAACAATTTCGATGTGAACAGGATTTCATTTGAGAATCTGTGCCAGTTGAAAACTCAAATGAGTTGTGCAATGTTTCATTATCTACTTTGAAACATTTGCGAGTTGTTCGCTGATGCATTGGATACCGCCCCGATTTAAGTATATTGTTTAAAGTTTTAGTATCCTATTGCTTCAAACTTCACTCGTTTCCTAGTAGCAACCTTAGTTAATTTAACTTCGTTTATTGGTTTATTATTGTAGGAACATCTTTTTGTACAAAGTTCCTTTATGTAGAAAACGATTTTGTGTTATGATATTTTAATCGGGATAGAATCAGATAAGGATATCTGCAGTAGAATCAAAGTAACTGACATAGCCCTAAGGATAAGCAGGCTGATGTGGTTGTGGACTGGCCGTATTGCTCGTAGAACCGGCAACAACGACAACGACGCAGGGGAAAATAGGTTTTCGAATGGCATCACAGTGCTGGTGCATGCAGTATTCCTCTACTTGATGAAGCGATGACCTGAAGAAATTTATAGGGAGTCGATAAATGTAGGTAGCTCAGAATTGAATCAAGTGGCCGAAGGGCGGTCTACATAGCGCAGTGGATGAATGCGGTCTAAAATGATGATGAAATTATGAAACGAGATATGGTTTTCCCTCTGGGTTGTGGAGCTCTGATGGCAGTTGTTCTATCAGTATATTCACCAAATACTTAGGCTTAGCCACCAATCATAATCGTTTAGGAAACAGGTTAACGCAAGGAAGGTGGTTTAATCGGAGTAAACTATACATAATCTACGAACAACAATTCTGACTGCCTTAATTATTTTCAGTTCATTACATTTTTGTTATAAGAATAGCAAGTATAAATCCTTAACTTGTAAAAAAAACTCTTATTGTTTCAATTCAAGAACCAGTGAATAATCCCGAATATCTATTAAAAAATAATTACAGAGGTTTAAAAAGCATGTAAACGGACACAAATAAAAGCGTTACTTCACTTATAGGAGACAAATTTTAATAGAATGCTAGAAGCTAGAACATAATATTTTTAATTTCGATACAACTATTGCTATAACTTCACGCCAAATCCCTTGTGAGTTAGGCAGAGAGAACCGAGCACCACATGACTCGGTCCTTACATACCTCACTCGCTTCTTCAATATTCATAGCTCTTCTCATGCACACTCAGCGGTTTCTAAGTCTTCTGACATCACCTTGTGATAAAACACGTCAATTTGATCCTGGTAGAAAAGCCTTATCCTCCTACATCCTTCTACTATCGCGTTGCATATCTACCCGTCTTGCTTTCTTCCTTCATCGTTTCTATATGTCCGAATTAACAGGCATGCTCCATGCCTTTTCTAATTTTAACACCGAAACTCTCTTTTAGACCAACTAGTTACGCCTTAAATTTTACGTAATGTTCACATTTCGACTGCGTTTACCCCACTTTCATGCTCTCTCTACCATATCCAGCTCTCGCTTCCATAATATCTTGTTCGTAATTAGTTGTAAGCATTTCTCCATGCAATCGCCTTTCATTATTGTGACAAGTGTTTGCAGTTCAGATGATGTTTTTGTTAATAACAAGCCATCGTCTGCATTAAACAGATCGTTTCCCACTAGGTCACCCATGCACAATTCTGCATTCGTTGACCTTATCCTCTGCAGACAACTATCGAGATACAGGATGAACAGCCAAGCGGACAGCATGCATCACTGTTTGACACCAATTTTGAGATCAAACTAGAGTGACATGTTGCCATCTACCCACATAGATGCTGACCAGTTCTTGTAATCGCACAGCATGGAGCAGTGCACCGTCAAGTCCATATCTCGGCAATGTTTTCTCAAGATCCATAAAACCGCAGAAAATCTAATGGTATATGATTAGGTGCATCTCCAAGATATTGCGGAGTGATAAAACTTGATCCATACGTCCCTTTCTAACTCGGAATCCTCCCTGTGCCTCCGAATTCCAGCGGATTTCACCCTCAATCTCCTTTTCTTTCAACATACTTTTGCTGCTAAGCTGATCAAATTATAGCTGGTGTAGTCCATGCGTGACCCCTTGCCTGAAACAGGAAAGTTGTGCGGCTTCTCCACAATGCACTAATTTCATCACCGCAATTGCGAAAGCTGCAGTTTCACAGTATTTACTTCACTGAAATTTGTCACCCTAAAATTCAGACTTGGCACCTAATGATACTATACGTTTTAATAAAATAAATAAAAAAAATAAGCTAAATTCGAAACAGACATATTCGCCCATTTTAAAGGTGAAAATGCATTGCATTAAATGGAGATTATATATTTAAACGAGTAGGTAATCCTTTCATGTATATATAAATATATTTCATGAATCCCGAAAATGGTTCTAACTATTTGGCTCAAATTTGGCATTTAGATTTTTTTATGTTCTGCTTTTTATGTTCATCTATATAGATTATGTCTACCCTGAACAAATACGTGCCTGTACATAACATAGTAAAATACGGAGCATTTTAAACACAACTACCAGCTCTCGAGATCCCCTGACAGCACTCTCTTTTTGTACATTTTTGAAATTTCTTTAATCGACAAATTCTCGGATATATAAAATTATATTATCATATGTTCTATAAAAACGTCAAGCGAAATGTGAAATAAAGAAAGTTTCGTCAACAGTCACACGTCTTTTTTTTGGTCATGCCGAACAATTTTGAACCTTACCTAAATATATTAACTCAATATTAATTCAAGTTTAGTTTAAATCAAGTTTAGCCAGAAATATAGAGTTAAAATTTATAAAACCACTTATTCTGATCGTAGATTTATAAAATAAATCTATGAAGTACCTAGTCCGGCCATAAGTTTTGTTACAAATGAATAGGTACTCATTTATATTTTATGAAATAATATAATCTTAATAAAACTTGTATATTTATGGAAGTCTCAGAAAAAAAGCGTTACGCAAAATTGACCGAGGTCGAAATAAAGATCTAAGACAGTTGAGTATCGGTGTTAAGAAAATGCATGCTCCGCGGATTAGGACGTATAGAAAGAATGCAAGAGGAAAGAGTGACGAAACAGATACACAACGCGAATGAAGAAGGATATAGCAGCCGAGGAAGGTCAAGACTCACCTACCATGACCAATTTGGTTAAGATGTGTTATAATAAGGGGGTGGCAAGAGCCCTAGGAACCGGCGAGTGCTCCGAGTCATATGGCTCTCGGTTCTCTCTGCCTACCCCACTTTACTTAGCGTGCAGATTTAGTGGTGATAGTAGTAGTAGTATAAACGTAAAGGTAAAAATAAGGGCACTGCCTGGTAATTTCCGAATAATGTCTGAATATGAATGATTCCTATAACGATTCTTTGTATTTGGCAAGTGAAGTAGTATTTATTATGGCTAATCAAAGCCGACCTTTATTTTCATTTCAATGTACTCCATAAATAGTATAATATTGTCTTTTGTATTGTTCATTAATTACAATAAGAAATATACACACATTGAAGTCTTGTACATACAAATATACCTAAGATTAAGTCTTGTGTATCTTTTCTGTAGGCAACTTTTGTTGAAGACGGGATCTTGATTTAACTTTAATTTTGTTAAAGTAAATACATAATAAATTATAATTAATTAAAAAAAGAGGCGTCAAGTGCGAGTCGGACTTTTTCGGTTTGGAGGAGGAGTTCAGATTTTATTTTTGTAATGTAACTGTAAAGCAACCCAAAATGACGGGGCCTTGATACTGCTGGAGTGCAGCCTGTAGTGACCTAAAACGATCGTCTAGTTTGCTTCATTTGTTTAGAATTTTAATTATTAGCGTGAATCTATAAACATTAAGAGCGGTTCAGGGAATTGATAGTTAGTCGGTTGTAGGCACGCTATTATGGCGTGTATAACGGTTCTTTGTGGAATACTTGATAGAAGCGTCTGAATCCTTTACTGACCAGGATAATGCTATTAGGTCTTAAACCTTTAGCTAGCCTCAGCGTCTGCGCAGTCTTTTAATTGGAGGTCAGGAAAATTTCTTATGACTTTGCTATAATCAGCTTACGCGATTAATATAGTGACTTCTGTCATTATACCAATCTCGTGGGGTTTTGCATTTTTTTGACCGCTGCGTAAATAATTATACTTATATTAAGTATCGTGTACACTATCGTGAATTATCCTTACAGGATTATCGTGGCATGTTTTATAGGCTGGGCAATCTCACATGTGTATTTAAATGGTCTGAGTAAACAGTTCAGAGCCGCTAGCGATTCCAGTTGAGTATACAGAAATCGGGCTGTAGCGTAATTTTGCCGCTTATCGGCTCGCCTGGAGAGCGGTCTCCGGATGGAATAATAGCATGCACTTATCAAACCCGCGTGATATACTAGAATAATACTATAAACTAAAGGTACTCTGCCGCCACTATATAAAAAGGCGCGTATAAGTGGTTCTCCTGGCTTTCACAAGTTCGCCACTCATAAGCACCAACCCAAAAATGCCCTTCGCCTCAGCGAGACTGTATGAATACGGTTATCCACCCTCGCCAACACAGAGGTACCTTGCAAGACAAAATTTAACTTTGCCACTATGCCACAGATTTAGGCATAGGTGTATGTTATTTACTTTACACGCGAACGCGAGTTTCTGGGGAAAAAGACACAACACAGAATTTTAGTATATGGGAAAAACACAAATCTTAAATCTACACTTATCTGCCTGCAGGTCAGCTTCGTTAGGCTAGAGCTGCGGTCCCGCGAAGAACTCGTGGTCCCGTACTGTGCAGCGTGGAGTCGGGCGGCCGTAGGCTGTCCCCGGCGGTGTTGCTACGCTGACCTCGGCGCCTTCGCGTTTCGTGGGGAGTTGCGAATACTCGACCCCTTTAGGCTTTTGTTCGACAAGATTTTATTCCAAAACCGAATAATTATTATGATACGAGCCGCGATGTCGAACGACCGAACCGCCAGAACTCCGGGAACCGAAAAGGCATCCCCCAGTCGTTCGCTTCCATACCCCTCCTTCACCGCGCCCCCGCCTCATGCGCTGGGGTGACGCTCACTCTGAATGACCAATAACCATCGCGTAGCAACAAGCGTTCCAACTCCAATTCCCAGCGTGCACGTGTGTACTCAAACGAAAAGCCGCCCGTTCTCAGAATAATACAATTAGATAGGCCGCCTTTCTTGTCCTCGCTTGCCTTTTGTTATCGATAGCTTTTAAAATTGCTTTTGTACTTAATTGGAGACGCTTGGTGCGTCCGTCCGGTTTTTTTTTTGTCAATTTTATGACATCCGCCAGCGGCATAGCTAATTGTTTATTTTCAACGCTCAACATGCAATTTACAAATTCCTGTTACCATGCATAGCGTATTTTCCAATATTATGATATCGTACGACATGCGGTTAGAACTGCCCGAAATTACGCGTATATGAAATATACATCCACACGCGGTCGTGTGGAGACATACGACCCCTAGATAGTCATGTATACATAACTAAATTCGCCATCAATTCCACAATATAACTTTTCAAGATATAATCTACGTTGTATCATTACATAACTACAGATTAACGTGTTTTGGATTTTTTCCTTTACTTGTGCTACATAACATTGCTTCTTGCGAAATTTTATGATTCCATTTCCATGAGAGTGTCAAAATATGCGCATATATGAGGCATAAACAGCCGTATCTTTTGGTCGCGTTGATTTAGAAGTTTCGATTTTTTCACTGCTCGAAGGGATTGCAGATATACTCAGGGTATTTGATCTAATTTCAGCTTCATAGTTCCATCCGTCCGTGAGAAAAAGGGTCTTGACAGTCGAACAGACAGATGTACAACAAAGTGATCCTGTAAGGTTTCCGTTTTTCCTTTTGAGGTACGCAACCTTAAAAAATAGTAATATCATAGAGATAGTAACGCTAGAAGGAAGAAGACTATTATACTCAATAAAAAATGTTGTGTATCCCTGAACGTTTGTTTACATTCTTTATCTCGGCTGCATGAACGTATTTTGTACTTAGATACAATATGATCCAATTTAAATAATGTAAGACGTGTCTAAGTGCCCGTAATGTAATTTAACGTAATGCCCCTAATGGCAAATAAATGATTTTTATCTTTATCTTGTTTACTTATATTTTATATCAATCGTGGAGCAATTCAAAAGGAATTCCTCCACGCATAATTGCATTACCAATGCCGTTTCAGAATCTGTCGAATGACGAAGTCGATTAATCTCAGCGAATTAACAGTCTGTATCAGATTCCAACAGATGCGTTGACCCGATATATAAATATAAAGTGTAATACTTTAAATTAACAATTGTATACTAATAAAATCTTTTACTACTATTACTACATTCTCTTTGGCATTACTGAAAACAAATGCAACAAGTACAAAGTGTTACAAGTATTATTAGTTAATCTCGTGGAATTGTGACTATCAGCAATTTTCAGAATTTTAAGTTACTTTATTATTAAATGCTCTTAACATATTATAATGTTCAGGTAAATATAGTTGTCATCATCATAAATAGAGGCGTTTTTTAAACAAATTTCTAATTAGACTCACTATGTATTTTTTATCAATTAAATGCAAGTAATTTCTTTTTATTTGTTTTTTAATCGCCCGCACATGTTGAAGAAGTTTTGACCTATAATGAGTCTGTGGTCCACTTCTACTTATTTTCATAAAATTTAAGTCGCTATATTTCTATAAGAAAGGTACTGCAGTCGATTTCGGCTCAGGTGTTTTCCGGAATTAGTGAGCCAAACCCGCGGGGTGCTCGGAATTATGACGTGGCCCTGATTTACTGTGTGTACCTTCCTGGGTACAGAAAACGAGAGGATTTTGTGACAAATTTATTGGCTCATAAAAATGACAGGCCCTTTATTGATTATTAGCTTTTTCCCGAAGGTTTGCCCGTGTGAAATTTTTATTTGCTATCCGCCAAAATCGTGGTTAATACTCTGCTTAATCAACTTAATTTTTATTGTATGGAAAGAATAAACGTTTGCCACGCAGAGAATGTCACACACTCACTATCATAGTTGTCTTTGCCCAAATGATTGCTGATACTTTCACTCACATATATTATGTTTGTGGTATAAAAAAAAGCTTACCTTTTTTCTTTTTTATCTTATTAGTATAAAACTCGAGGATTATTGTTAATGATGTACTCGTAGTCAAATTATCAATAATCCTTGCGTTCGCAAAAGAGAAGCAAAAGAGAGTTTTAGATAGAATAATTTCTTTCAAAAATTCAATTCTCAAAAGTTTACTTCTTTTCTTTACTCTCGAAATCTTCAAAATCTATACACACTAGGCAGTGTCTACACTTCTTGAAAAGTTTGACACACTGACTTAACACCAGCCGCACCTCAGAAAAACGATTGAAAAATAAAATCATTTTTTTTTAAAGCAAGCTTTTATTGGACATGGACTAAAAAGTATTTTTTTAAGCCACCAGTATGTAAATTCACGTAAAAGATAAGAGTGTTCAGGTTTCAGTATCTTATAACTATTGATTCATTGGAATTCGGCAGTAATTATTTATTTCTTTATTATTAGAACGGTCAACAGCTACAAGTACCATGATAAGGAAGGTCGTTCTCAATCCTAGTTGCTAGCGGAGTAAATTACAGACACAAATAGAAGTTGTATGAAATTTAAACTACAGGTGAACACTACGAGTATTATACGCTGGAGTTACAATAGTGATTAGCGTTTAGGTATAGCTGTGACATGGTTGTACGTTGATTTATTAAAAGTATTTTGATAAATTTTGTTTCAAATATTTTTTTTATCATATTATAACTTCATAGAATGATCAATATACAGTATACTTACTTTTAATAAATTTAACTGTAAAATTACTGTTACAAATAAAATGTAATTACCGATTTTCATATCATAGAATAACGAATGAAATGTTATTTATCGTCATATTGTTTTATTGATAAAAAACTTTTTGAGTTGATCTCTGGGTTTGTGACTTGATTATTTTTAGCACTGGATCCCAAGCAGGTGGTACTTGCCAACCATCTTATCTATTGAAATTGGGGTGTTTTCTTATTTCAATTTCTTATTTCAAAAAAAAATGAATTCATTGTACTTTCATTGCAAAAGATAAAAGTTAAAAATTTATTATTGGTCATTAGGCTCTAACAGGCACTTAGATACACACAAATTTTAATATATCGTAATGTATCTATTTAATTCTCTTTTTAATATTCTCCTTTTTTCAATACATTAGATTTTTACTTACTTATTCAGTTAATTTTAATCTACTAAATCACTTACGTATTTGTCCCACATTACAATTGGCTGAGCATTCTTTCAATGTAGGGTTAAGAAGCCGTATTGAGTTCTTAAATAAACTTGAGAACAGTTAACAAGTCGATTGCAATCGACCGCCGTCTAACACCGAAACTTGAGCCTTTACTAAGCATTAATCCTTACATCTTAACGATTGTTTTCAAGCCTTAAAAGCCATCTGCGGCCTGCGGGGCGACGATTTTCCTGCGACTTTGAAACTAAAAGGCTCAGAGGATAAATCTACGATAAATGGATTCCTGATTGGATGATCGAGGGTGGCTTAGTTTTGGGAATCTGTCTCATAAAGAGACTAAAGCAAAAGACCCTCATACTTTCGATGCAAAAAATACGGCCGTTACAATGTTAAAGTAACTTCATGTTACATTCGGTTTTTAACATACTGCTTTAGTACCCAAACAAAGTAATGATAAAAAAATTTTACAAAAAAAATATACCTAATTTAAATACATCTGCTATGAATATCTATCTATCTATCTATAACTTCACGCCAAATCCCTTGCGGGGTAGGCAGAGAGAACCGAGCGCCACGTGACTCGATCCTTACATATCTCACTCGCTTCTTTAACATTCATTGCTCTTCTCATGCACGCACGCCGGTTTCTAGGGCTCCTGACATCACCTTCTGATAGAACATGACCAATTTGGTCATGGTAGGTAAGTCTTGGCCTTCCCCGGCTCCTACATCCTTCCACTTTTGCATTGTATATCTGCTTCGTCATTCTTTCATCTTGCATTCTTTCTACATGCCCGAACCATCGGAGCATGCCTCTTCTTATTTTAACACCGACGCTCTCTTTCATACCAACTCTATTTCTAACATCATCATTGCGAATACGGTCTACGAGCCTTACGCCACAAATTTTGCGCAGCGCTCGCATTTCAACCGCGTTTATTCTACTTTCATGCTCTTTCTGCCATACCCAACTCTCGCTTCCATAAGTTAGCGTTGGGACCAACACTGCATTGTGTATAGCGAGTTGTGCCTTCTGGCTCAGGATTTTACTGCCAAGAAGTTTTCCCAACGCTCCATTCACACTATTCCCAGCACTCACTCGTCTTTCCACATCTGCGGTGTACCTTCCATCCCTGCTGAAAGCGCATCCAAGATATACAAACTCATCCACTTGTTCCAACACTTCATCATCAATCGTAATCCTTACATTAGTTCTGGATTCTTCTCTTTCAAATACCATTATCTTTGTTTTCTTCGCATTCAGTAGTAAGCCTTTCTCCATACAGTCGTCTTTCATCGCTGTGACCAGTGTTTGCAGTTTAGATGGTGTATCTGCTAATAGCACGGCATCGTCTGCATACAGCAGACAGTTCACCACTTGGTCACCCATGCGCAATCCCACATTCGTTGACCTTATTCTCTGCAGACAACTATCGAGATACAGGATAAACAGCCTAGCAGATAGCATGCAACCCTGTTTGACACCAATTTTGACATCAAACCAGGGTGACATGCCACCGTCTATCCGCACACATGCTGAGCAATCCTTGTAAGTGGACTGCACAGCACGGAGTAGTGAACCGTCAATCCCATATCTCGGCAATATGTCCCACAGTTCCTTTCGCACAACCCTATCAAAGGCTTTCTCAAGATCCACAAAACCGCAGAAAACCTTCCGGTCTATGGCCAGATGCTTCTCTACGATATTGCGGAGCGAGAAAACTTGATCCGTACATCCCCTTCCATTTCGGAAACCTCCTTGTGCGTCCCACAGCATTTCATCGGATTTCACCCTCATTCTCCTTTCAATCACCTTTCCATATACTTTTGCTGCTAAGCTGATCAAACTGATGGCCCTATAGTTGGCGCAGTCCATGCGTGATCCCTTGCCTTTGTACAAGGGCACGATGACTGCGCGTCTCCAGTCCATTGGGACCCTTCCAGTTCTCCAGCATAGGTTGCATAGGTACCAGAAGGCGTCCCGGACGTAAGTGCCACCTAATTTGATCATCTCAGCTGTGATCAGATCAATTCCCGCTGATTTTCCATTTTTCAAGCTTCGTATCGACCATTCGATCTCATCCATAGTTATGCCTTCGTCGGACGCCGTCAACGTGGAGTAAGCATGCTATGAATAAATACGCTAAAAGGTACAAAATAATTACTTTATTTCTTTTAATGACTATAACGACATTTATTGTTATATTTGGAGTCGGTGCCAGCTAAGCTTTTTTGATTTATCGGGAACTTTCCTCGGATTACAAAATATGTTTAAAGTTAAGTCAATGCGATAATGTATCAATGACCAATTAAACCTATTTACAAACATACACAACAAATGCGCTGAGATTTAAATAAATAGAGAAATTATTTGGTACCCTTTAGTGCGTTTATTCATAGCAGATGTATTTAGAGACAGTGTTATTTTTTTGTAAATGAAATGTTTATTTCTGGCTTTTTAGTGAATCTTGCGTTCCGTAACTAATTTATCGAAAGTGAACATGGGTAGACTACACGTGCGACGACGACTAAACCACCAAACGTGCTGCTCAAATAAGACAGCGCCATTTAAATGAGACGAGCAAGAAAGGGAGAAACGGCTATTTCAAAGTACGAAATCTAGAGAGTAGATCACAACTGGAGGAAAGGTATACCATTAACTTGTGTCTAAAATTGAAGGTACTTTAACTAAAGTATAAGACTACTCAGTTAAACTTTAACTTGGCTAAACTTAGGCCAATTTAATCCCATGAAGCAAAAGTTTCCGCGTTCGCCGTTAAGAACCTACCCTATTTGCTGTGGTTTCTTAATTTTAGAATACATTTCTTACCACTGCCAATAGCATTGGAATCGACAATCTCGGTGTCGACATTACCATCGATGTTAAATACCGAAATGACTCAGAGGAGAAGGTCAAACTCACGTCCAAGAAACTAGGTGTGCTTTACGCAGCAATGCAGCACTTCAGTGCGGGGCAAAGACTTATATTGTGTAAGTCTCAAGTCAGACCGCAAATCAGACAGTTTGGGCGGTAGCACCTGGATACCAGCTAGGACCATATAATTCGGTTCAGAGACGACCTGTGAGAAATACTATGTTGACCCCTCAAGTATAAGGAGAGATATTGCCCCTGTTTGTGTGTGCTATAGATTGTACAACAGGTTGTGTTTTGAAGAATAGAGACGTGTTTTACCTCAAATTAAACGCATATTAAATGCTTACCTTATTTGAACCTTTAAACATATCAATAACGACATAGGCCCTGTGTTTTCTGCTTTCCGTTTCTACCTTATGTTTACCCTCTCGCTCGCACCCCCACCACTATCTCACCAAGCTGCTGGAGACGTCAGGAGATCGCTGTGACCGCCA
This sequence comes from Pyralis farinalis, assembly GCA_947507595.1. Taxonomy (NCBI): domain Eukaryota; kingdom Metazoa; phylum Arthropoda; class Insecta; order Lepidoptera; family Pyralidae; genus Pyralis; species Pyralis farinalis. The sequence goes on along the minus strand of OX382271.1, from coordinate 10,931,317 downwards.
TTTCAAATCATTGAGTCGAAATATCACCAGGCAGAATTGAAACTTAAAGTTTCAAATAAGGTAAGTATTTAATTTGCGTTTTATTTCAGCTAAAACACCTCTATTAAAGACTTGACCGTTATTTGAAACTTTAAACATATTGAGACGTATTTGTTATTGCCTGGTGGAGATGGACGCCAATGTGAGATGTGTAAAAATAAAATATAAATACCTAATTGTCATGTAAGGAAGAATTATATAAAAAGTATGTATGCGAGGTACCTGCTGGTTGATTAGTAAAAAAAATGTAATAATTGTATTATTATGATTCTATATTTTTAAATAACAGTTTACAAATAAACTATGATGTTACATATTCAAGTTAATGGCACAAATAAACTAGTAACTCTTCTGTTGGAAGGAGCTGGCATAACCTCTCGTCTATAAAGTTGCCTAAGTATTATCGGACTGCCAGTTACCACGCGATAAGATATCATCTATTGGGATATTGTCAGACCAATTTTCGACGCCACTGCTTCCCGGAGATGCAATTATACCAGCTTCTTTCTATAATGATTTAATCCATCCTGCAATTAATGCACGGGAGACAGCTTTAGGCTAACCTCTAAAGTTAATTAATAGTTTTGAACAACCTGCCGAGGTGCATTTTTCATTAAGGAGAACGACGCAACGCTTAACCCAATATACAGGATAGAGGTTTTTGTTTATCGAGTTGACTAGTAGCTTCCATCCCTATTGCCTGTAATCAGTTTTAAGTTAAGTAGGCCATAAAATTATGTAGTAGTTATATGTGTTATAGTGCTCGTCATCGACTGCTAGTAAGGTCAAGTCGTGAATACGGTGACCAGAACACAGTAACAATAAAATAACTGTATGTCTACTGTTTATATTTAGAAAAAACAGTAGGAGCTCGTCAATATTCCACACAGACTTCTTGTGAGATACTGGTTTTTTAAGGCAATAGACTTCAATGCTTGTTTAACAAGTACATGGGAGCTAATCTGACCAGACGCTTCGGCATTGATTAGAATAGATACTACCGATTTATGCAGTAAAATTGTATTGTATGCAACATTTTCTTAAAGGAATTCAGCCAAATATTTTCCCAAAGTAGAGCCGTTTGAGCGAAACGGATGTAGACTTTTTCTTCTACACCAGGATACCCATCCTGCCTCATAAGTTTTTAGAGTAGACGGCCTCCATGAAGAAGAATCCTGCATTGCCGACCTTCTAAAACACATTCTCTTCTCACCTTTTTTAAGCAACCTCGTGATGCTAGGAAAGTCTCGGCAGCTTAACAATTCTTAGAAGAAAACTTCTCTGGAACTGGACAAAATGTCACCATTGCAGTTTCAGTGTACATAATGAACTATAAATTTGCAATTACAACAATGTATATTGACATAAAAAAATCGATAAAATGTCGTCATAAGTATCATTTATCACGAAGCTAATATTTCTCATAACCTGTGGATAAATAACTGAGCACCATATGAAAAAGCCCTTACACAACTCACCCGCTTTAACATTCACACAATATTTTGAGTGATATTGTCATTCCAAGGATATCTCGTGTAATAAAAAGGGTTTCAATTTTATTTATAAGTCTCTGGGGCCCTACATAAAACTCTATCGCTTGCCGTAGTGCTGACAGGATGACTGTAGAGGTAGATATAAGCTATTTTTCACGCTCACCCTCTCGATTATATACATTTTACGTTACAAAGCACAGAGGCAATAGCATTGAGGCCTGTCTTGGCGTATTACTTAAGTCTTGTAGCTTGTTATATTAATGACTAACATCTACAGCACCTGTAGATGCCTCGAAGAGAATCACGTGTCCCATCGACGACCAATGTAGTCATGGCAGCAACGGTGGCGGATGCATGCGGTTTCTGTTCCAGATGGCGGACGACCGCAGCAGCCGAGGCAGAGACTACCGAAACAGCCATGGCAGCGACGGCATGTTGCATCTGCTAACCGAAGTGGCTGGGCTCCGGCGGCGCTTGTCCGCATGGACTAATTGGTAGCGGAAGCACACAAAGCAGGTTAGATCAAATTTCATACAATATACTTAGAAATCTTCAACATTTACACATCAAATATAACGGGAAAAGTCCAAGTCGGGTACGCATATGAATGGTTTCTACCGTCGTAAAATATTTAAGACAGTCTAAATCTAAGATGTTTTTATAGTTACAGATACGTCGTACACGCTCTAGAAAGGCAATACGAAAGTAAGGTAATTGCCCAACTCGCATTCAGTTGGCCACGCTCTCGCGTCGCGTCAATACGTATTTCCCCACATAGCATAAATGTCTTAAGATATATTATATTCATCGCTTTCTAACGACAGGTATCGTTTGTCTCTTTTTAGAGCAAAATGTCATAATAAATAATTGTACATAGATATATGTAGCTGTATGTATATGTAGTACTACTTGTGCCATTTGAAAATACAATAATGTTGGTGTATAACGTGTCTACCTTTTGATACGTCGCTGGTCTAAATACATTTTTTAAATACATATGTTAAAAATAAACTACATTATTAATTTGCGTTTCCAGTATTCGTTGTTTAAATACAGTATGTGAATCATGGTATACACAAATTACTATTAATTGTAATTAAATTCTTAGCTAGTTTAGGTTTTAAGATGCACCCCGTAACAAAAATGTTCTAAAAATAACAACCGCTGTCACACACTTGTTTCTTTTAGACATTTAATTGAAACTAAATAGCGGAAGATAAGTAACGTTCTTACAAAAGGTATTCTAAAAATGGATCGGATAACAAATACTTTACTCACACAAACGAATGTTAATATTACACGCTAAAGGAGAAAGATACAGAACAAAGCAGATGGCGCGTGAGCAAGACTAAGTATCGCTATTCGTGTAATTTTGTTAGTATTCGCCGCGCAACTTAGCTTTTCGCTCACCCGTATCGTATACTTCTGTCTCGTTTTGCAAAATGGCCAACAAAATAAAACTAATTCAAACATATTTAATGACAAAAATGTTCTTACGAATAAAGAATAATGCCATGTGATATGATTTTTCTTTTTGAATAATTTGTATAATATTCAAGCACACGAAGGCATTGTGGTACCTTTATTCCGCCGAAAATCACAAAAGTTCAAGAATCTCAAACACACGCGTGTGACGTGGGCCTAAGAGATCCATGTGCTAGAGGCTAGTTTAGCACGTTTTACTTTGAGTGCATGAACATGTCTGATTGTCTTGTTCTGGATGTTTTAAGAGAGGTAGGGCGCAACAAAGCAGAAGTGCCTCCACCTTACAGAAAACCGTAGCAAAATAACAACTTTTTAGAGGGTTGTTGAGTTCCTGTGTGTGAGTGAGGTCACCAGTAAGCTCCTATGGAGCTGCTGTGTAAGCAGCAGATGAGGCATTAATAGGCAACGGTAACTAACTAAAAAACTAAACTAAATTTCGAACTTATATCGGACTAGCTGCACCCAACGACTATGTCCGCGCTTTTTTGTAAGTTTTAGACTATTTTTGTTTTAATTACAAACTTTAATTTTCTATGGGACTCTCATTCATAGATAAACTTCTGACCATGACATGACAATTTTGTTTATAAGTTATAATATAAACCTGTGATGTATAGACAAATGGACGGACAGACAGCAGAGTATTCCACAGTATAAATAGTTTTCCATTTGCGGTTTAGGTACGGAATCATAATACCGTACTCCATGACTTCCTACAAATTCGTAATGCTGTTAAAATACTATTAAACCCCGATGACGAAGTACTTGAAACATTGATTTTTTTATACGGATATATCGGGACGCATACAAGCATACCTGATGTAAAGCGGATACCATAGCCTATGATCGCTTGTAATACATTAAGTACCTATCACTCGCACGATAGAACCTCTACTGCTAAAACAGCAACTCCTTAGGAGCTAACTGGTGACCTCACTCACACGCAGGAATACAACAACAAATTTTCTGTGAAGTATGGTTTTGTGTGAGGTAGTTTCCCAGACGGGCTGCTTTGATACGCCCTACCTATCTTAAATCTGTCTGATTGGCAGGAAAGCAGGTAGGAAAGTTGTACTAGAAGGGGGTATTAGTATCTTAAATGGAAACTTTAATTGTAAACTAAACATTTGTACCGGTAAACTTCAGGCAAATATTTCACGGCATGCAATCGAACAAACAGCACATCATGTTCTCCGAGTTTTGGAGCGCAGTATTCAAATGCTGAATTTCTTGCATGTCACATCCGGCGCCGTTTACTTTACGGATCTATTTGCAACGAGGAAAAATCTTATTTAGATTCTCGAATCGAATTATTGTAATCGTTGTTGTTGTAGAATACTTTATCATTTTTGATAAGCTGGGTGACGCAGTGATTTGTAATGTCACCGAGACACTAACGCTCGTCGCTTCGTATCAAATACAGGACAAACAGGTAATACAAATGAAGAACAATATAATTTGGGATACGGTCGTTCGTGTCCCGTTTCAAACGACGAGATATTTCGTAGCGATTGACACAAGCTTTCACTTGCCACACTGGACCACGTCGACGTTAGTACGCTGTGGAAGGACATCAGAAGCCTGAAAGTCAGACTCAGTGATGTTCTGTTAAGAAGAGCAATCTCGGATACAACAATAAGTAGGCTTCGTACGGAAACGGTACCTACATTTTGTTTAGGTGTCAATATGTGAAGAAGGCCAACTTCACCTTGACGGTCGCCAGATTGGAATCTAGCCTCATAGTAAATTTTATTTCCATTGTGTAAACCCCATAGTCTGAAATAAAATTATTTTTGTCTGAATAATGTATTTACTATTTTTCAAAATACTTTTCATTATATTTGGTACACTATTTTGAGTCGAAATGATTTTCAAAACACGACGGCCGCTTATCGGATTGTATATTTTCTACATATTGATTGAAAGCCATCACGACTCTTCTGAATTCGTAAAAGTCAAACCTCTCATCAAATTTTGTGACTTTTGGGTAAATAAACAAATCAGAGGAGGCAAGGTTTGAATTGTATATAGGATGTGTCACAAGTTCAATTTTTAATATAGGCGATATTATAAATTGCGATCATAGGGCATGGTAAACACATAAGGTGAACCATATGCTTATTTCGCTTCCCGACGTTGTATAAAAATGCTTAAGTTAACTTGTTTTGTTCGCTTTTGTACGGAGAAGTATTGTTGCAGGAGGATGCGGCTTCTTGGACTTTCTAAGTACGATTCACAATTAACACTTATTTAATCTGTAAGTTACTAAGCTTTTGTATATACTTCTCATTTGTCTTATTTTATCTGCTCTCGTTATCAAACATCCATTCACAAGACTGCTGTTTTGTCTCAAGTTATATTAGTAGCATTTAGCATTTAGCATTTAGCATTGGTATATTCATGACCATACTTTAACAGCATTTGTGCACCAATCAACAAGAGCCCGTTTGTTTTCTGGCGTCAATTCGTGAAAAATACAACCATAGACATACATAGATAGATATATAGACATATATAGATACATATATATATATAGACTTGCCTATGTTTTAAATAATCATATATATTTTTTTAAACACGGGCGATATTACTTCTTAGGTGATTAGTAGGTTTTCTTCAATTAACTGCTTAAGAGTGACAGCGTTTTCCTCGGTAGTCAGGGCCAATCTTAACGAACGTCATCATTTAGAGAAACATACTCCTCAGTATATCCATAGTATAAACAAATAAGTGGGATATCTTCATAGATACTCACCGCGATCGGTTTGTATGTGTGCGAACCCGTAAATATGCGTCGTCGCACGCATCTACTGACAAAATTTATCGCTGCTAAAGGTACTCGGCACCAGGATGTGGCTACGCCGTGCCTAATACCGCCCGTCCCCCGCACGCACCGCCGCCGCTGCGCTCCCGCTCGTAATAATTTGTATATTGTTATGTACCTACCTACTTTAACTACAAATTCGTAAAGATGGCTAAAAAGTAAAAATATTTTTTTTTGTATCAAATATGTATTTTTGTTAAAAAATCACAAATTTCCTACAGAAAAAAATACTTTTAATGCCTATTGTTTTAGGCTACTGTAAAAATATTAAATTTCCGAATATAAAGATTATAATTTTGATAAGTGTAGTAAATGAAAAAGAAAAATAGTTTAGTGTAAAAAAAAAATGGGTGCGTGTACTTATGTACGCGCGTGAGAAGTTATACTTCTCTGGCATCATTAAATAACAAATCCCTGGAGGGATGTTGTGTTCATACGAGTGAGTGACGGTACCACCTCACAGGCAACTGCAGCCAAATAACAATTCCCTGGACGGTTGTTGTGTTCAGGCGAGTGAGTGACGTTACTACCTCACGGAAAACTGCAGTCATATAACAATTCCCTGGAGGGATGTTGTGTTCATCTGAGTGACGTTACGAGTAAGCTCCTAAGGAGTTGCCGTGTTAGCAGCAGAGGTGGCAATACGCGAGGCATACTTAATGTATTGCAAGCGTAAACAGTTACAGTGACCGCTTTAAATTGGGTGGATCGTTTGCTTGTTTGTTCATGCGAGTGAGTTACGTTACCACCGCACAGAAATCTGCAGCCAAATAACAATTCCCTGGACCATTGTTGCTACATGACCCACGAGCGTTGGTGTCAAAGTAGCTTAACAGCGCGTTCCACCACTGCGCCACCGAGCTCGAGAAGCCCGAAGATCCTGTTTAGTCCGCAATCTTACAAAATTGTTGTTATTACTTTGTCTCTTATTTTAAAGCGCAATAAAGGTTTTACAAAACAATTTCTATCAGTAGCTAACAAAGTCCATTTCATTGGATGAACTAGCAAATTGTACAGTATTGGATAGGATGGGTAAAGTTGGGAAGTAGCAACAAGTTGCGACAGTGTCGCGTGCCAAGCGGGCCTTAATGTTAATGGAACAAACTACAAATAGAGTAAGTACAACTTGCGATGCAAATAACACTATATCACTGCAGATCTGAATCGTTGGACCATAGAATAAAGTAGAAATATAAAAAAAAAGGAGGCTGAATAGCGCATTAAGTTATTTTTTGGCACAGTTTAGCGTAATGTATCGTCGTATAGCTGTATACTTTTTATACTTTGTACTTTAAGTTTGTATGTGCGACAATTTCCGACACTTTAATAACAGTAAGGTAGCAAACAAGTGTACAGCCCGCCTGATGGTAGGCATTTACCATAGCCTTTTGACGAACCCGGTAATGGAGTGGCTAACAATGCTAATACAGCTTTAACATCGAAGCTCATGGGTTCGATTCCCTCACAGGATCGACATTTATGTAGATAGGTTGGATGCATCAAAGTAACTCGACTGGGGAAGTACCTCAACCTCACCAAAAACTGCAGTCAAATAAAAACTATGTGGAAGATTGGTGTGTTCCTGTGCGTAGGTGCAGTTACCAGAAAACTCCTAAGGAGTTACTGTGTTAGCAGCAGAGATGGCAACGCACGAGCGACACTTCCTGTTTTGCAAGCGTTCATAGGCTATGGTAACCAATATTCGTCAGGTGGATCGTATGTCTTTATTTCTCCCGATATTAAAAAAAACCCTTAACCTTCGCAACACCAAGAGCGTATGTTGTGCGTCTATGACTCTGTAGAAACCTATTCACGTCTCATTTGAAGAGCCTTTTTTTATACAACTAGAGTGGCAAACAAGCATGCGGTCCGCATTAGATGGAAAGCGGTCACCGCAGCCTATTGACGCTCGCAGCACCATGGTAATTTTACTCGCGCGCTGCCAATCTTGTGACCTAAGAATGTTTCGTCACAGTACCCAGTAATTTCTCTGCCATATCTCATTCTTCAAACCGAACGCAGCTCTATAAATATAGCTGCTTGGCGGTAGAAATAGGTGAGACTAAGGTACCCACGCTGTGAACCCATTAAAAAACCTCGTCAAGGAGTTCCTTCTACAACCTAAGAGTTCTTTGAAGATAACGATTGGGTACAGATTGTGACCATTGCAGCTCCAGTGTGTGGGGATGCATCTCTGAATATCAAATATCATTATCACTAGAATAGACAATATCATTCATATTCATTGCCTTGCTAACATAGTGACTCCTCAGGAGCTTACTAGTAACCTCACTCACTCGTACCCACACAACAAACCTCCATGAAGTTGTAATTGGGCTGAGGTTTTCCCTTGTACTTCCCCATTTAGGCTGCACCCTATCTCTCTTTGCTTGACTTCTATTTTATGTCAAACAAGCAGCGGTGATTACTTAGCGTGGCCATTGACCTCGGAGAAACGCCTAATCCCATCCATAAACAAGCTGCACTTGAGGTTGCTTGACTTGCGTGTTCGATAAAGCTGTCGCATTGATGCTAATGGCATAGGCATATGATGAGAAAATAGTAATATTATTATAGTATGTAATGTGCAACTTGTGTTTAATTGCCCACTCGGGTCCAATGGCGATATAATTGGAATTTATCAACGAAAACTAATTGCCTTACAAACTGAAAAACGATTTCCATGTAAATCAAGTTCTGTGCTCTCGTAATGGGAATGTATCCATAATATCGGTTCATTGATGAAATTAAATACATTATTGGCCACTTGATAATAGAATCGATGACCACAAGAATTTTAGTTATGAATAGCTGCTGCCCGCGGCTCCGCTCGCGTGGAGTCAAATAACGTAGCCTATGTGTTCCAGATCATATCCAGATCATAATCCATCTATGTGGCAAATTTCATTCAAATCAGTTCATCCGTTTAAGCGTGAAAAAGCAACAAACATCCATCCATACATACAAACTTTCGCATTTATAATATTAGTAGGATTTATCCACTCAATGTAGATCAGCGAAATGGTTAATTGATGTGAGTTTTAGAATGACTAGGCAATTAACATGTAAGTTATATGTTAGCTACATGTAAGTTACTTTTTCCAAGCGTTTTCTAATTTATTTGGATTGGCGGGATCCGCTACCTAAGTACAAGGCTTGTGCGAAGATGCTGATTTTGACATGAAGCGACATCTGTTAGACCTCCAGAACCCAGAGGGAAAGCCAGACCTTTCTTAGGTTGGATCGTTTTTCGAAATATATATTTGTTGGACATGCGGGTTTCCTCACGAAGTTTTCCTTCATCGAGCAAGTGATAATCACGAATTATATGAATACGAAAATAGGAATGTTAGTGGTATATGCCAGGATTCGAACCGGGACCAGTTGATCCATAAGCAGGTCCCTTATCCACTGGGCTATCAGTGCTCATTAAACAATTAAAATGTAACTTACGCAGTTTAATACTAACGTTAGTGTTAAACAGTATTGCACGTAGTATTTACTTACTGCATCATTAAGATGCGTAGGGCGCATCGAATCAGCCCATCTGGAGAAGTACAGCTAAGTTCAGATCATGCCTGATACTTAAAGCACAGTAAACTTATAAGCTTTTAAGTCTACTGTGCTTAAAGTGTGAATGATAAGAACAGTATAAAGGTCAAAGTGTTAGGCTTTACGTGCATCTGACTGTACCTCCACCTCACAGTAAACCAACCGCAGTTAAAAATCAACTCCCTGGAGTATTGTTGTGAACACAACAGCCTGCCTGCCTGTTAGTGAGGTCACCAGAAAGCTGTATTAATAGCAAAGGTGGCATCACCCGAGTGGTACTTAGTGCACTGCAAGCGCGCATAGGCTACGGTAACCGCTCTACATTAGGTGGGCCATATGCTTGTGTGCCTCCCGACATTGTATAAAAAAAACTAGTTTGAGTACACATGGTCCTGCTGAAGTTGATTACAATACGTGTAATAGTTTCTTCATGAAATGAGTGCCGTGTTCCTGTGAGTTAGAAGCCACTGAGGAAGTGCTTGTTAGGAGAAGACCTGGCAACGTACGGACAACACTCCTTGAGTTGCATATCTATCATCGATGTGTTAACATATCCGCTTCACATCAGGCGGAATGCTTGTTTATTGGTAGCGTGGTAAAAAAAATCAGTTAAGTGTGACTCGGACTCTCACAAAAACCTAATGTAAAAAAAACATCGATAAAAACACGTGTCTTCTAAGTTGTAATTTGAATTTTTAATTGTGTTTTAAATCTATTTCTGTAATATCAAGAGCCCTAGAAAAAGCCGTGCGTGCATGAGATGAGCTATGAATATAAAAAACCGAGTAAAGTATGTAAAGACCGAGTCATATGGCGCTCGGTACTCACTGCCTACCCCGTAAGGGATTTGTCGTGAATTTATAGATAGGTAGATATTTATTTCTTATTGTTCAGCGGTCATAGTAAGTCACCCGTCTGTAACTTATCAAGTCTACCTATTATGGTTCCTAACCTTTGACAGACAGACGGACAGAAAGACTACAGCAAAATTGTAGGAATAGGATTCTGTTGGTACGTCTACTCGGGTAGGGAACTTTGAAAGGTGATAGATTACATATTTTAGAATATTGATTATTACAGAGTAACAATATTCTAATATTACAATCTGTGGCGGATGCACACAAAGTAGTTTAGATAAAATTGCCTATTACAGAAAGTAGTAACTAAAAGAATAATATGAAACAAAAGAAATCGTGCACCTTCAGAAAGACAACTGGAATAAAATGTATATTTCGTTGAACATCGTTTTCACATCAGACGCCTGTAGCAGGCTTGTATTCTAGACGCCCAATAAACCCCCCGTCTTGTGATTTGAACTCCAACCTATGTGGGATTCTATACTGCTGTTTTACTATATGTGGCATTCCACTTTCAGAATCGCATGTTGTTCTTATTACTTAGATTTCATCTTGCAGCGATAGTTTTCTGCCGTATTGATGACGCTTACCTGGACCAATTCAATTATTATCAGGAACACCGTTCCTATATGAATTCTACATGTTTGTCTGTCATTTTTTTTCGAATATTCGAATTTTGACTTCAGATTCGGATTCAGCATAAAAAAGTAGATAGGAATGTTCAGGAACACCGTTCCTATCACGTAAGGATAATGGTCAAAATGGCCTACAAATTAAAAAAAAAATTGAATTGTTATATAATAGACGAGCCAGGTGTTCCTCTGGCAATGCAAGCTTGCGCATTCTCAACTGGTTTTCAATTAATATACTAAATGACGGGTATATAAGTAGAAATTCCACTCTTCATTTTGACCAATAATTATCCTTGAGTTCTCATAAATTAATTGACATGTAAAGTAAAATAAAGTGTGTAAAAATTATTTAATTTTAAATAACGTTCAACAAAATTTATTGTGATCCTTACTATGGGCCTCATACAAAAGCTCAAGGTTGCACAGTGTGTATTGGAGAGACCGAGAGACCCATGATCGGAGTTTCTCTGCGAGATATATTCAAAAACAAGCACGTCCGTGGTGAAACTAGAATTACCGGCGTGTCTCTAAGGATCAGTAAGCTGAAGAATCTGTGGGCAGACTACAAAGCTCGAAGAACCGATAGACGTTGGGACTGAAAGGTTCTAGAATGGCGACCACGAATCAGAAAACTGAGCGTATGGCGGTCATTCAAACGATGGACCGACGAACTCTTGAAGCGGCACAGAGCACATCGCTGTGCAAGTTTTGAGGGTCCTCCTTAGCTATTGCCTGAAATTATGACAATATATTTTAAATCATCTTTAGAAGAGAACTATGTATTTCAGAGTGGTGTAACCTTTAAAGTTACAGTTCAATTTTTCCCCCATTAAAATATTTCACGCTATATTCGTTTTTATTTTGCTAACCATTACGTTCTACAACATAAGTGGCCTGAAAAAGTTCCACTGTCTATAGCGAATAATGTATTTAAGATGCAAAACTGACGCTGTTTATAAAGATACAAATTTGTCACTATCTCGTGGAAAATATTTTTTTTAACACTACAGCACAGATTTTTTCTTTTTTTTTTGTAAACTTTAGGAGAATGACGGTGTTACCAAAAAATAAATTTATGAAATATATATCTTCTCGTAATGAAGTGAATATCTTGACAGGAAGTGACAAGTGATAAGTCCTAAAACTTGAATTTAGTTGTACATGCCCACAACAGGATTCCAACCAATACCAGTTGGTTAACAGACTGTTTCTTTATCCACTGTACTTTTTTGGGATCTCAACGTTTTTTTCATTAAGTATCACTCGCGCGATGCTACTTCTGATGGTATCTGCGCTGTCCGAGTGTCCGCTTGCTCGTTTTCGTTTTTCGTTACGATCGCAGTACAAAATTGGTTTAGAATTAATCTTGGACTAAGATAAGGATATAGTGGACATGAGCAGTGATATCCGAACTCGGTGACGGAGTGGTTAGCAATGGTACTTGCACATCAAGACTCGTGAATTCGATTCCCATGCAGGATAAACAATTGTATGCATAAACACCGCAGCCAACTAATATCTCCCTTAAGGGTTGTTGTGTTCTTGCCATTGAGTTAGGTTACCAGTAAGCCTCTAATGAGTTGCTGTGATAGCAGCGGAGGTGACATCGTGCGTGCGACACTTAATGCATTTCAAGCGTTTACACATTACGGTAACCACTTTACATCAGGTGGCCGTATGCTTGCATGCGATTGTAACTAATGAATTAAAAAACGGAATAATGCTAAGAAGAAGAAGAACCACTTGAGGAGGGCTGTATCAGATAGACAAACAAGTACCTTCAACGTTATATGATAAGATTTCGTACATGTAGTATGGGACTTCAACTTCACTCCAAGCTCTAAAACTATACACCATAATCGAAAAATATATAAATATTGTGCTACGCGCCAAAACGCTTCTTTCATTTTCAAACTGCTTCAAAATTTCAATCCATTCTTTTAGTATTTTGGTGAACAGTCCATTTGGGCACTCTCTGTGAGTAAATTGCGTACCATTTATTTGAAGCTCTACTAGCGCCACCTCTTATTGACTCTCAAAACTTTAAGGCGACACTAGTGCCCTCTCTTGATGCACCGTAAAACCGTGAAACGCGAGGACCACAACAATTACACAGGACCGCTGTTTTGCTTTCAAATAGTGAAAAAGCAATGAATAAAATCTCTTATTTACTGTTATAAAATAATTATAGATGGCTCTGTAGACTTCTCTGTCACTATTAAAGCTTTAAATTGTATGCATAATTTCCCTATTAATTAATAATCCCGTAAGTGCATGTTACACGTCCATTACTCTAAGCACCTACTGGTTAAAGTTAAATCACATCTATTTCACTTTATTATTTCATAATTAAACGATGGCTTGCTAAGTGCTTAACTTACTATACAATACTTCATACCGGTTTGCAGTTTCTTGCTAACAGTCATTGAACATAAATTTGATGAACATTTTAAAGAAAGATATCGTTACGTTATGGAATACAGCGAATGGGGTTAAAATTAACAAAATATACGGGGCATGTATTAACATGTTAATTCTCACCCCTTACAGGGGGTTAGTATTAACAGTAAATACGTATGGATTCTATGTTTTGTATGTATTATTATATGCATCAAATTACCTATTTATCTATCTTATATGTTACATGCATGAGGAATTACAAGCGAAAAACTACACCCGAAAAACGAGCACTAGTAGAGGAAAAAATTAACAGACATTTAAAAAGAAAAAAAAAACGCGCAATAAATACAATAGTAAAGAATAACCTGGTAAAGAAAAAGGTAAAAGAAAGGGTAAGAGGAAAGAGTAAAGAAAGGGGTATAGGAAAGGTTAAAGGTCAGGGTAAAGGAAAAATAACTGAATTGGGAAAATTAAACGGAATACTTCTCCCAAATATCTATTTTTTTTGCCTTATCTACACGTAGTGGATAAGGCAAAAAAAAAATAGATATTTGGGAGAAGGCAGCGACAGTTCAGAAGATGAATATTTCTGAATCATTGGTGGTGTCTCAAACAATGAAGACACATTTAGAGCAGACAGGGTGCAATGCATCATATGCTAACTAGTCACTGTGTATCAGAGGCACCACTATTGAACATTTGTCAAAATTACGATTCATCCGACGAATATGAATTAAAATGCAATACATTGTGATCATATGAAAACTATTCCCAGAATAATAAATTGTTAAAATGTTGATTTTATACGAAACTAAGCTTTATTGTTACTGCTTCGAACTAGTAAGTTGCATAAAAATTGCTACGTTTAAGAATAAGCCATTTAATACCCACTTAAGGTTATTATATGTTATTCGATATTCTGATTAAAGAACATGTCGAAAATATGAGCCTCAAAAGACTATTATGTTAATATAAGAGTAAGAGTGGTTTTAAATTACAAATTATTTAAGGATCTATTGACTTTTGTTCTTCTACAGACAGATTTTGTTTGAGTTTTAATTGTTTTTTTATATTTATATTGCTAAAACATTGTTGTAAGGACAACGTGCTGTAATTATTGAAGCCAAATATATATAATATTTTTTAAGAGAGGTAGGGCGCATCGAAGTAGCCCGTCTGGGGAAGTACCTCAAACCGCAGTCAAATACCAACTCCCTAGAGGGTTTTTGTCTTCCTGCGTGTGAGTGAGGTCACCGGTAAGCTCCTACGGAGTTGTTGTATTAGCAGCAGAAGTGGCATCGCGCGAGTGATACTCAATATATTGCAAGCGTTTATAGGCTACTTCAAAAGGTGATTCAAAATTAAGAAATTGTGTATAATTAGTTAGGTATTAAAACAGTTTATCGTATAGTTATTAAAATCAGTGTTTGTTTTACAATTAGGTATTCAGGTTAGCTGATTTTTGTACTGGAATTGTAAAATTAATTTGATTTATATATTTGGGTAGGAAATCGTATGTAACCAATTATTTTTTGCTTTTTAGTTCCTAGGTTTTTGAATGAGGTTTTATTATGTTTTCGATCAATTAATTTAATTTATTCGTCATTTGATTTCATTATTTTACTATTGTTTTATTATTCGTGTTATCACAATTTTCTTTTTATAGTATAGTTTATATAGTTATGTTGTTAATTATGTATTGTCCTCAATTATCGAGGTAGGTAGGCACAAGTTGCAATGTAGGTACTCGTACATGTGCTTTTACGACACGTGAAGTTTATACGTGAAATTCTCTATCAATGACGTTAAGGTTGGCTGGTAGAGTTCTCTTTGTGGGATAAGTCCGCCTATAAACCATTGTAGTTTTTAGTACGTATTATTATTTTATATTTCGTAATGTACTTTAAAGATATTACAAACAAACAAATATCATTATTATTTGTTTTCTTTAATTATATAGGAAAATATGTTAATCTTTGTTCCTTTTGTTAATACTTTTTACCTCGAAATCATTAATTCTAGCCCTGTTCTAGATTCCGTGTTAAGTATTAACTTCTGACTTTTCAACGAAATATCAATTTTCTGATCGAAGTGTCAATTTCTTGTCAAATTAAAACCAATGATTTGGTTATTGAATGGTTTGAAATTAAAAATCATATCGAAATGTTTACAACAACGATTGAAAACATTAATTTTGTTAATTCGCACCCCGGTCTACCCTACCTCTCTTAAAAATACTCACACTAAAATATCGGAATCAAACCAGCAGCATTGCTTACCGCTCCGACACTGAGCTCGTCATTTATTGATATAGTTATATGACGAACTGTTATGGTATTCTATTTTTTTTATTACTGCACCGGAACGCATACTGCCCACCACCAACGCGGTTACGTAGCCTATTTACGCTTGCGATACATTAAGTATCACTTACGCGATGCCAACTCTGCTGTTAGCACAGAAACTCCTTTTAGGAGCTTACTGGTGACATGTGATGTAGTCACTAACATGTAGTAATACAGCAACCCTCCAAGGAGTTGTTTGACTGCGGTGTTCTGTGAGGTGGAGGAGGAGGTGTCCTCAGGATTCTGTACTGTCTCCGACGCTGTTTCTGCTGCATATCAATGATATGTTGTCAATTGATGGCATTAATTGTTGTAGGGATGACAGCACCCGAGATACTTATTATACAGGCCGTGCAAACATACCCCGTTCCCTTGTAGAGGAAAGCCGCGATAAAATTGTGTCTGAAATGGATGATACTTTGGCTAAAGTATCTTACTGGGGACGGCTTAACTTGGTCGAATTCAACAATCACCGCTAAGAAAAATCCATTTGCTGTGGTTCCTAAATTCCAGAACACACCTCTTACCGTCACCAAAAGTATTAGGATGCTTGGCGTCCAGATCTCCAGTGATGTGCAATATCGAAATCACCTGGAGGAGAAGGTCAAGTTGGCGTCCAAAAAACTTGGTGTGCTCAACAGGGCTAAGCAGTACTTCAGTGCGGGGCAAAGACTTAGGTATATATCTAAGTCTCAAGTCAGAGCGCACTTGGAGTACTACAGTCACCTTTGGGCAGGAGCACCTGGATACCAGCTTGGACCATGTGATTCGATTCAGAAACGAGCTATGACAATTGTCGACAATCCTAAGCCTCCTATATAATATATCCTATATCCTAAATACACGGTATTGAACCCTTAAGTTTAAGGAGAGATTCTGCCTCCCTTTGTGTGTTCTACCGATTGCACAACGGGCCGCGGGCAATACCGCTTCCCACAACTTGTTGTTGGACATTGAACATGAACTGTCTAGTCTACCGCATCTTCCTTCTCCCCAAACGGTCAAATAAGAGGTGCATACTTTTTTTTTTCATGTGCTTTAATCATTTTGATAATTTAAAAAGTAAAATGAACATATTTAACGCAAAACCATCGATTATCTGTAAAATTTAGGATGTACACCACACCATTTTGAATAGAATTTTGAAATGTTTCAGAATGTCCAGTGAGAAAATTCATTTATGCAAATAGAAAATTCTTTTAAATGGACAATCCGTGTACATATATGAATATATTTCGGAAAAACTCTAACGATTTGGATGAAATTTTATATCTAGATGGTTTTGTTTATTAAATTTAAGTGAAAAAAAAAGCAATATTGCATAAAAAGCCCGCCGAGCTAAGCCCAGATACTATAAAATTAAAACCAAAAGTGGCTTTCAGGCGTGAAAAGTCGCTGATTTTATTACTTATTTTCACGGCTAAACTAATAAACACATCGTAATTAATAAATTTTGAATGGAAGTAATTTGGGACCTGTTAAAAGTTATGGATTATTGTGATATTATCGTGATAAGATTAATATGCAGATAAATCCGCGAATAGGAGTCAGATACCAATAAATGTTTAGATTAAACTTTTCTATATATTCTTAGTACATACATTATTAGATTATGTACGCCGGTAATTATTATAACTACAAGTAACCCGCGATCAATAAAAGTTACGTGACGTTGATAATGTCTGTACTTCCGTAGTTAAATAACTGTAAAATAAGTACCTGCTGTTGGCATCAGGAAATTAGAAATCCGTCTATCTTGACGAGCTCGGTCCGTCCGTCTGTCGCAGTGGTTGGTAACGCTGCTTTGACATCGACGGTCGTGGTTTCGATTCCCACACAGGACAAATATTTGTGTGTATGAACATATCTGTTTGTCCTGGTCTGGGTGTTTTCTATATTTAGTATATATTTACAAAAAAAAATGTATTTACGCATTCATGTCATCAGTTGTCCCATAACACATGTTCCGCTTACTTTGGGGCTAAATGGCCCCGTATAATAATAAAAAACAATCTATAAGTTCACGTCAGATACCTAATGAAGTAAGTAAAGTAATACATAAGACATAGTAAGGCATATTCATAGGTCTTTTCGTGCACGGTCGCCTGTTTTTAAGGCACCTGACGTTACCTTCTATTATATCACGAACTATTTTGTCGTGGTGAGTTTTTGATTTCCTCTGCTCCCACATCCTTCCTTACAGGTAGATATTTTCGCATTTTGACAACGTTTATTCTATGTTCATGTTTATTTTCTGCCATAACTTAGCGTTGGGATTAACACTGCGTAATGTATAGCGAGCTTTATCTTCTGACTCAAAATTTTAGTACCAAGAAGTTTTACCAATGCTGTGAGAATGCTGGGCATTCACTCATCTCTCCATAGATTTAGGTACCTGAACGAATTTTAATAGGAATGGCCTACTAAAATTCACACATAATGTTTACATGCTCTCACCAGGATTTGAACAGTGGATCTTGTAGCTTAAGACGCCACTTCTTTATTCATTTGACTACCATGATTGCTATCACCCCAATATTCATCACTCTTATCTACGTTAATCAAGTACAGCATTACAACTATTTCATTAGATCCCGACTGATCAATTCCCTCAGATCTCCACAAATAATTATCCTTTCATTATAGCCATATTCAAACCAACGCCCTCACGGGTTAGGCAAAGAAAATTGAGCGCCACATGACACACTTCTTACACACCGCGATCGCTTTTTTCAATCATAACTATTTTTATGCACGCTATGGTTTAGTGGACTCCAAACCTTGCCTTCAGAAAAAACATTACCAACCTGGTCATGGTAGGCCTTGGTTCGTAGATTTTCGACTTTTGTGATGTATATGTTTCATCATTTTTAACCTGAATCAACGGATCACGCCTTTTCTTCTCTTAACATCGCCATTCTCTTTCAGACCAGCTCTCTCTCTTACATCACCATTACCAACGTGATCACCAATCGTTATGTCACATATTTTGAGCAATTCCCGCTTCTCGACCGCCACTTTCATGTTCTCTCTACAGGCTCTCACTTCCATGATATATGTTGGCATTGTGATTAGCACCGTGTACAGCGCATTGTGTCTTCGGGCTCAAGATTTTACTGCCAAGTAATTGTCCTTACATTTCATTCACAATGTTACCTTCATTCACTCGTCTATCAATGTCATTCCATTCCTACTAAAAGATTTATAATCTCGTTCACTTGTTGTACTCAAATACAATATCAGAAATTACAAGCCCAAGAAGTCAGTAGCATGCATCTGCTCCTGGCAGTGTGTAATATCAATTGCACGGTATAGATAAATAAATAAATAATAAATATTGCCGGACAAATTACACAGCGCCACCTAGCCCCAAAGTAAGCGAAGCTTGTGTTATGTTTTGTAAATACATACTTATTATACATAGAAAATACCCAGACCAATACAAACAGACATGTTCATGCACACAAATGTTTGTACTGTGTGGGAATCGAACCCACGAGCGTTGGTGTCAAAGTAGGATAACAGCGCGTTTCACCACTGCGCCACCGAGCACGTCTAGATCCATGCTTCCCAAGCGGTCCATATATATTTTTTATACTACGTCAGGAGCCATACAAGCATACGGCCCACCTGATGTAAAGCGGGTACCGTAGCCTATTAACGTTTGCGTATATTAAGTATCACTCGTGAAATGCCTCCTCTGCTGCCTACACAGCAACTCCTTGGGAGCTTACCTACTGGTGACCTCACTCACACGCAGGAACACAACAGCCCTCTAGGGAGTTGTTATTTGGCTGCGCTTTTCTGTGAGGTGGAGGTACTTCCTCAGACCGGCTGCTTTTATGCGCCCAACCTTTCTTAAAACATCCAGACCAAGACAAACAGACATGTTCATGCACACAAATGTTTGCCTTGTGTTCGAACCCACAAGCGTTGGTGTCAAAGTCGCGTCAATCACGACTGAGCCACCGAGCTCGTCAAATATCGACCCCACGGTGTCGATTGCAACAAAGAATGGGTCATTAGTTAGGCAGAGTTTACGGAGACTAGAAATTATATCAGCAAGGGATCTACGCGACAAAAATGATGGGAAATCTCCTGTATAGATGAATTCCAAAAAAATGTTCAATTTGTTTTAAATCCTCTTTTAATGAAAATTGCCGCGTGGTTATGATAAAGCCCGTGGGTGTTATGATGTAATACGGCCCGTTTTGCTCATACGTCGTGACACTTCATGGAAATAGAATGTGATTTTCCTAAATTTTCTTGCAACTTATCCAGATAATGACAGTGTACTGGTAGCTGTTGAATATTTAGTATTTAATATTCAATGTCTTGTACTCAGGAGTAATGAATTGTAATGAGAAACCCATTTCAGAATCGCGTAAAAATCTACTTCCCTAAAGTGATCAGCTAATACGACAACATGAGTAGGAGTGCATGATTTTTGTCCAAATTTTTTTGTTATTTCTACTCAAGAGCACATTCACCTCTTTTCGTACTGCAGATGAATCAATAGCTGCCACGTATATTTCAATTGAAATAAATACTAATAATATAAATCATAGTATTGTCATAGGTTTTCGCGATTGTTACACATTGAATTAAACAATTTTTAACGGAAGTATCGCGTGTTTTATTTATTTTGTTGAACCTGACGTTTCCTGCGACCACGGACGCTGCAAAGCGTTCGAAACGTCAGGTTCAACAAAATAAATAAAATACGCGATACTTCCGTTAAAAATTGTTTAATTCAAATATAAATCATAAAAAATCAACCGCTGTTGTGTCCTTATATGTTTCTTTTTATACAACGTCGGAAGGCATACAATCATGCGGTTCACCTGATGTAAAGCGTTTACGGTAGCCTATATAAACATAAACGCTTGTAATATATTAAGTACATATCACTCGCGTGACGCCTCCTCTGCTGCTAACACAGCAACTCCTTAGGAGCTTACTGGTGACCTCACTCACATGCAGGAACACGACAACCCTCTAGGGAGTTGTTATTTGGCTGCGGTTTCCTGTGAGGTTGAGGTACTTCCCCAGACGGGCTGCTTTGATGCGCCCTACCTCTCTTAAAACATCCAGACCAAGACAAATAGACATGTTCATGCGCACAAATGTTTGCCTTGTGTGGGAATCGAACCCACGAGCGTTGGTGTCAAAGTCGCGTCATTCACGACTGAGCTACTGAGCTAGTCAAATCAAAATGTAACAGTATTTATGACCAGACTATTGAATAGTACAAACTTTGCCTAGTTTCGGACTAGATGGCGCTGTGTAATTCGTTAGAGAATATTTATATAAGAATAATTTCTCTGAATACTTCGCAAGGGAATTGGCGGGAAAGTTTAATCTAAATTAAAAAAAAAACTAAGTTGCAGTAGGTATTATATTTTTGATGTCAACTGTACGTAAGTAGTTAATAGTGGCGTAATTTTACGGAGATGATTTTGCTTACGTATATCGTTTACTTTCACTTGGCCCCAGAATCAGATTAGGCTAATAGTTCTGTCCAACATTGTTTGCCGGCCCGGTAATGTTAATCGTTTTACATTTAAAAGGATATTCATCGAATATAAATAAGATTAAGTTACATTTACGAGTTTAGTACAAAATTTATGTGTGTTTTAACTCCCCATTTTATGGGAAGTTCTTATTGTTGGAATAGTCCCCGTAGTCGAAATATTTTTTTTGTAAACATGTGTAATATTTGACGAGCTCGGTTGCACAGCGGTTAATTATGCGACTTTGATACCGACGCTCGTGGGTTCGATTCCCACACAGGATACACATTTGTAAGCATGAACGAGTATGTTTGTCTTCATCTGGGTGTTTTTAAGAGAGATTCTGTGCACCCTGCATTAAAGCAGTTCATTTGGGGAAGTATCTCCGCCTCACAGAAAACAGCAACCAAATGGGAACTCTCTGGGGGGTTGTTGTGTTCCTCCGTGTAAATGAGGTCGCCTGTAAGCTCCTAACGTATGTTTGTATGCTTCCGGACGTTTTAAAAAAAATGTGCACGTTTCAGGGCTATGTATCGAAATTGTTTTGTTATTTTATGTCATTTTTAAGAGGATAGCATTATTATACTATGTGTGTATAATATGTAGGTGTACGTATGAATATGCGTGAGTACGAAAACAACATTTTGCGCTCAATTTTCAAGCAGAAGCAATTGAGCTGATTACTTACAGTGTGTTTATCTTAACGTATATGTCCCTGCTTCGAATCCTGAACGATATTCGTGTTTTTTTTGCCATCACTAGCTCGGCGGTGAACGAATATATTGCGAGAAAATCTGCATGTCCAAGAAATTATATTTCGCAAGATGTTAGACCTGAATTTAAGACAGAAAGATCTAGATTTCCGTCTTGATGACTATCGACAGGATTTTGACATGGAACTATTGTCATTAGACTGAGTACTTAGCTAAATCCTTAGACTCGAGTAGTGGGTATTAGGAAACAGAAAGACACTAGGAAGAAAAAGATATATCTTTATGTAATTTATAGATATAAGATGATTATATTTTCAGCTTTAAAAGTATTTTTTTTATACATCGTCGGAAGTCACACAAGTATACGACCCATCTGAGGTAAAGCAGTTACCGTAGTCTATAAACGCTTATAATATATTAATTATCACTCCTGCGATGCCTCCTCTGCTGCTAACACAGTAACTCCTTAGGAGCTCAATGGTAACCTCACTCACACACAGGAACACAACAACCCTCTAGGGAGTTGTTGTTTAGCTGGGGTTTTTCTGAGGTGGAGGTACTTCCCACCAAGACGGGCTGATTTGATGCGCCCTACCTCTCTTGAAAACATCCAGACCAAGACAAACAG
The DNA here is from genome assembly GCA_947507595.1 of Pyralis farinalis. Classification (NCBI taxonomy): domain Eukaryota; kingdom Metazoa; phylum Arthropoda; class Insecta; order Lepidoptera; family Pyralidae; genus Pyralis; species Pyralis farinalis. The sequence continues at coordinate 10,908,836 of OX382271.1, read as the reverse complement.
ACATATTCATACCCACAAATGTTTATCTTCTGAGAGACAGAGACGACCAGGACAGCAACGGTGGCAGGTGCATGCAGTTCATGTTCTGAGATGACTACAGCTGTGGTGACCGGAGGGGTCATAGCAGCGACAGCATGCATCTACTGACAGTATCGTGTAGGTGGCGGACGGACCTAGTTAACATGAACTATTAGTGGTGAAATTACACAAAGCAGCTTAAATCAAATTGAATGTAAATACAGGAAGTATCGCAAGCGCGTTGCCACCGCCGCTGTTAATTCTGGCTACACAGGAGACACAGTGGCGGGTATGAGTGGTGGGCCTTTCCCGTTAAAAAAAAAAAGCGCTTTGCCATCCCTACACAGCAACTCCTTAGAAGCAGTAAGCTTTTAAGGAGTCCTCCACCTTAGAAGCTTACTGGTAACCTCACTCACAGGAATACAACAAACCTTCAGGGTTGATATTTCCGGTGGTTTTTTACGTGATGGACTTCAACAGTCGGTCTGCGTTGATACACCCTAACTCCCTTGTAATAGCCACACCAAGGCAAGAGAAACCACAAGCATTAGTGTTACAATGGCCTTTACTAACCACTTGTCTATCGAACTTGTTAATCTATTTTTGGTTGTAGAGTTTACTGAAGCAAGTAGGAGGTTTAACAAACATATTTTTTATCTTATTCCTGGTACCAACGATTTCATTTTATTTCCTCATCTCCTTCCTAGCGTATATATTCCTAACTTAACCCATTTCCTAATCCATTAACATTGACGAGGTCGGCTACCTAAGCCTAAGGATTTGCCGAATATAATGATCTTGGCATGGAGCACTATCTTCAGGCGACCACAACTCCGAAGGAAAGCCACGCCTTTCTTAGTTTAGGTCTTTCGAAAGATAATATATAAGACGTACGGGTTTCCTCATAATGTTTTCCTTCTCCGGAAATTTGAACTTAGACGATTCGAATCAGCACCAAGCTGATTCTTTATCCACTAGGCTATCACCGCTCACCGATTTCATTTCACTCATTCCATCAATATTATTTTCATTTTGTACAAAAGGCTTATCATGCCGGCACACAAAGAGATGTTTATAAGCCTGATATTCATATCAATCCATATATGTTTACTTGGCAATTTGTGATGAGAGTTGACACAAGTTTTGTTGATACTGTTTTGATTGTTGGCCTTGTTTGAGCTTTATACGTAATTTATTATGAATGAAATTCCTCAATTTTTTACCGAAGAGTTAGTCATCCTCTTATTTCATCCATTGGCGATATCGATTATCGATATATAACATATTTGTTATCTGTATAAGAATGAAATGTATCAAGTTTAATGAATATAAAGTAATGTAGTACAATGTGTACAAGTATTATGCAAAAATGATTTAACTTTAACTCTTAAAGCCACAACTTAGCGAAGGGACGGATTTTTTTCTATTTTTATTTAGTGTATGCAAATTAAAGTTTGTATGCAACTTGTCACAAAAAAGTGGCTAAGATCTGGTGCAACGGGATCGTTTTTTGCATGACAGGTTATAGTGTTATGTACCACTTCGTTGCAACAAAGAAAAAAATATAAAATGATATTTGTAATGTTCTAATTTGGGAAAGTTCCAATGTATACGTTTTACTAAAATTAATTATTAATTCGTAAGGAGCGAGTCACGTGGCTCTCGGTTCTCTTTGCTTACTTGGCGGGAAGATAGACTAAAATAATAATAATAATAAGCCCCACAAGACAGCATGTGGGAGCTGTTGGTGTGTAAAGACACCACGAACGTCGATCTGGGCCTTCGTCTCCGGCGTGTCATCGTTGGTTGGAGAGGAAACTCAAAAAGGCACGCAGGACTCTCAGATACAGCTTGCCTTCATTGATCGTCCAGAGAGGAGTCGATAGAGCAATATGCTCCACGGGTGGAAGTGTTAAAGGGCATAACACAGCGAATAACTGTGGAAACAGCGAATCAATAGTGACAATCAGATAAGATAGTTATGGCAGGCGTCCTTCCTTCTTCTATCATAACCCAGTACCAAAAATCCCTCCAGATCTCATTACAATAGCACAATCATTTCCCACTCATTCGCAATAGTCCCAATGCCTGCCGAGACCAGCTCATGGATATATTGTTCCATAGATATTCCTAGGAGCAGATCACGGCGTGTATACAATATTACATCAATCTTATCAAAGGGGCCTCTAGGCATTGGATCCATATCCCCTCGCACACCTATCAAATGACCGGGATTAAAACCCGTGAAATAAAAGAAATAATAAGCAGATATTGTACGTTCATCTATGATTAATTGCGGTTAAAGCTTGGATTGCACATTTGTCAAATAATGCGCAGAAATCTAAACTACTGTAATAAATGTAGCTTCACGTAATCTCATCATCACTTCAGTATCTTCATCAAGGCTTAGGACACGGACACCGCCAGTCCTAATGGATTTGGAATCGAGATAACGCTAAAAAGTAGACAGCATGTGGTGCGTATCCGATGGATACGTTAAAACATAGCTCGGAATTAGCTCTGAAGTGATAACTATGTAATTGAAAAACCAAAACCAAATTGATCCAACTATTTTGAAAGAAAGTGACTATAAAGAAACGAACACAGTCATGCAATCAAACTTTTACTCTAAACGTCTCATCCTTAAACCTTCGTTATATCGGTTTTGGGCACAAAAATCTAGTGAATGCCAATAATGCAAGTCTCGCAAGAAGGGCAGGCGTAATCGACATAGCCTGCAAACACATTCTCGAAATAACTTTGGGAACTGTTTGATAATATAACTTTTTGCATGTTCGGCTTGATAATTGGCTGATAGTAAAGGGTCTTATCTTTTCTTAAATATTATTGGAAATATAACGTTATATATTGATCTTCATTCAAAAATCTATTTTATTGAGGTGGTAAAACCAGATATTTAGGGATATTGAATTTCTATGGACAGTTATACACTAAGTCACCACTTTTGGTTCAACATCAGACTCAAGAGCCAATTTGAATATCCAGGACATCAGCCTGTACGAGATTAGGATGGCTCTTAACAGCTTAAGAACAGCAGAGCACGGAGCGATGACGGAATCACATTGAAATTCTGAAAGCGGGTAGAAAACCAGAACTTCCTGTTAGTGAATGAGGTTACCAGTAAGCTGAGAGCTGCAGATTTGACAAACAGTGGGAGTGACATGCGCTTGCAATACTACTTGTATTGCAAGCGTTTATAGGCTACGGTAATTACTTTACATTAGGTGGGTCGTATTATTTACGTTTGCTCTGACGAAAGTAAATAAAGATCGATAAAGTTAGTATATAAAAAAAAATACATCAGTCATGTATCATGTTTAGCAGACCAAGTAAAATTACTAAGAAAGGTCAAACGTTATATTATTTAAATACAAAACGATGGAGTATTCTGAAAGATGCTACGAGTAACAAATAAGAAACTTTTCTAAGATTTCCTTGTATATATGAAGTGTTTTACAGATCATTTCATAAGTAAAAAAAAAACATGTGCACAATAGCCACGAAACAAACGACAATTTTTTTTATACCATTAAGGTGGCAAACAAGCGTACGGCCTGCCTGATGGTAAGCAGTTACCGTAGTCTAAGGGCATTTGCAACACCAGGGGTGTCACTCTTGCGTTGCCGATCCTGTAAGAACCTCTTCACGCCTTTCTTGAAGAACCCCACACTGTAGTCTACAGTGAAGTTCAATATCGTAGTCACCTGGAGGAGAAGGTCAGGCTGGCGTCCAAAAAAATTGGTGTACTAAACAGAGCAAAGAAGTACTTCAGACTTATGTTATATAAGTTTCAAGTCAGACGGCACTTGGAGTACTGCAGTCACCTTTGGGCGGGAACACCTGGATACCAGCTTGGACCATGTGTCATGATGGATGTCAGGCTTAGACATGTCGAGCTGTGAGAATTTCGACGATCTAAGCTTACATACGATATTAAACCCTTAAGTTTAAGGAGAGATTTTGGCTCCCTTTGTGTGTTCTACCGATTGTACAACGGGTTGTGTTCTGAAAAATTGTTCGACAATTGTAGAGCAAGTTAATAATTTAAAGAAATTCGAACGGTACACAATGCAGCTAGTATTTATTATTGATTAAAATGAATTGGAGTTCGTAGGTCGAGTAGGATTGATAATCGCGGATCAAAAGTTGTAATAAAATATATTGAAGGTGATACGAAGTTCACCGGGTCATCTAGTTCATTACAAATATATTATTAGAATAAATGTTGGTTTACTGATACTTCACTATTAGTAGTGAAGTATCAGTAAACCAACATTTATTTTATAATTTCATTAAAGAATGAAGTTTATTTCATTTATTTTTAATATTAATCTAACATTTATCGTTATACCTGCAACGGTAATAGGAGTTAAATTTATCTCGGAAATGGCTAGGCCGATTATGAAACGGTATTCTGCTTCGTATAAATGTTATTCCTGAGCGAGTTCTTAGCTAAGTTTACAGTAACAATTTGATAGACCGCCAGGGGACGCTACAAAATACATGTTGTTCCAAATTGGATAGGTACCTATTTTTTATTCTTTTATTATAAAACGGAATACGAATTGAAATACAAACATATACAATGCTTTACAATTTCAATTAAAAAGTCACAAACAAAACATAAATTATAATTTTGAAAACCCACGACGGAATATTTTGACATGAAAAAAACTTCAAATAAAAAATTTAAAACACACGACATCAAAGCGTAATATGATTATTGTATGGAATACTATTAATAGCCGTCGTGTATGACCTGTGTTGTAGACTGTACATTTTAAGTAGTATGTGCCAGTAGCTTTGTTGTTTATTAATAGGCATTCTACAACACAGGTTACGCATGACGGCTATTAATAGTATTCTGTGTATTAATCCTATTACGCTTTAATGTCGTATGCTCTAGATTTTATTTATTCAGTTATATTTTTGTTAACTACATAAATATCAGATCGTTTGAGATAAGGTCACCAGATTATAAATACAAAACACATCTGCACGGTTTCCTGCGAAATATCAAACTACATAGTTGCGAAGTAATGCCCCCGGAACTGGATTTCCGAACCTGTCTTATGTATACCAACAGGTCACGATCTCCTGGAGGGCCAAAACAATTATGTAACACGTGGCAGAACATCTGCATTTCGCAACACACTCAGGATCGCACATAAACAAGATAAGCGGTATATCTCCTTAATCTTTCCAGGAAATAAACTAACTAACCTGTTGTGGTTCGTAGCGACCACTTTCTTATGACCGCAAACAGCTTACGTATGACGCTGCAATTCTACAAATTCTGTAAACGTATCTAACTGCTTTGAGCAGTGGGGACTTGTGTAATCGGACGGGTATCATTGAAGGCTTAGTTAGTAGTAGAAGCGGCAGGTAGAAAGGCGGTAATTTCAAACTGAGTTTCCGCATACAAACCACGAACCATACCGTTTGCCGCGCAGTGTTTCCTCTTTGAAATGGGATACAAGTGAGTTAGTGTGAATTCGGTGTTTGTTAATATCGTCTTTAAGATTTTATGTGTGAGTCGTTTAAAGCAGATATCTGCGGAGAAAATGAGGTTTGATTATAATAAGTATTATAAAAAAATACATGCACGTTGCTTCGCCAAAAAGACACAAATACTAGTAAATATTATTGCTTGCTATGTAGTAATAGTGCACAAGTGCAGAAAATGTATATTTCTTTACGTTTACATTGCACTCACCCGCGCTTATATGAGAATGGGTAGATTAAAAGAAATTAACATTTTGTACAAATATCAACTAGGTTTTCTTTTCCTTGTGTAAAAAAAAAAATCGAATGGCGCATAGTACTGGAACCACAGAGTACGCCTGCGCTATTGTGTGTTTCTTTAATATCACTTTACCTATGATACTTGTTGTGTTCCTGCGAGTAAATGAGGTTATTAGTAAACTCCTGAGAGGAGTCGCTGTGTTAGTAAAGCGGGTGGCAAGGCATGAATAATATAAAAAATATTGTGATTCACTCACGCGATGTGGAGGTACTCAGGCGGGCTATTTTGATGCATCCTACCTCTCTTAAAACACCGACACCAACACAAGCAGACATCTTCATGCACACAATTTTTTGTACTATATCAGAATCGAACCCACGAGCGTTGGTGTCAAGGTAAAGTAACAGCGCGTTTCACGACTGCGCCACCGAGCTCGTCAGAACCAAGCATGTCGGTGTAGTAGAACGCGTAAATCGTGTTAGTCCAGCCAGTGCCCATAGGCCATAACCCATTCCGCCAGAAAGACAGCGTGACAAAGTACGCTCTAAAACACTTTAGTTGAAGGCAAGTTAATATTTTAGCAATAACAATGATGTAGGGATGGATAAGTCTAAGAAATACGAAATTTAATAATTAACAGACTACTCCTCGTTTAGAATCCTGGTGGGGATACATAAGACTAAATTCGTGTTATAATTATCACTTACTTACTCGAGTGTGAAGGAAAATATAGTGAGGAAATCCGCACATTCTATAATTACATTTCGGAAGACGCATGATTTGACCTAAGAAAGGTCTGGTTTTTCCTCTGGGTTATGCCGGTCTGATGGCGGTCGCTCTATGTAAAAATACCTTCGCCAAATCCTAATGGATTAAGAAATCTGACACCGCAGAAGATACATAAAGGTACTAATGTGTAATTTTAAGACTCCACTTCCATAATTTGCCTCTGGAAGCATGTGATAATAGAAAATACGGACGAACAACGAGGCTGTAGTAATGTGACTGTATGTGCTATAGTGCATATTTTGTGACTAAGGAAAGGATTTTTATATTAAACAAGTATGCGGCCCGCATCAGATGGTAAGCGTTCACCGCAGCCTATTGATACTCGCAACACCACGGGAATGATACTCGCGTGCTGCTAGTCTTGTAACCGAAGGTTGTATCGTCACAGTACCCAGTAATTTCTCTACCATATCTCACCGTTCAAACCGGAACACAGCTATATAAATATAGCTGCTTGGCGGTAGAAATAGGTGAGACAGAGGTACCCATTCAGACGACTTTTGTACAAAGTCTCCCTCTGATATAGTTCTTTTTTTTTTTTTTTATACTACTAAGGTGGCAATCAAGCATACGGTCTGCCTGATGTTAAACAGTCACCGTAGCCTATGGACATTTGCAACACCAGGGGCGTCACTCATGCTTTGCCGACCCTCTAAAAACCTCTTCACGCATTTCTTGAAGAACTCCATGCTGTAGTTCCTTGGAAAAACCTCGGCTGGGAGCTCATTCCACAGCTTGAGTGTTCTCGGAAGAAAACTTCTCTGGAACCGCACCGTACGCGACCATAGCGGTTCAAGCGTGTGAGGGTGAACTCCCCGCCGTCGGCGAGCGGTGCGGTTATAAAAAGTAGCCGTCGGCATCATTTCGAACAACTCTTCAGTTCAGTTCAGTTCTTTTTAAAGCGGTTTGTAAAGCGGGTACCGTAGCCTATTAACGCTTTTAATATAGTATCACTCGCGAGATGCCTCCTCTGCTGCTTACTCAGCAACTCCTTGTGTTACGGTGACCTCACTCAGACGCAATAACCCTCTAGAGAGTTGTTATTTGGCTACGGATTTCTGTGAAGTGGAGGTACTTCTCCAGACGGGTTACTTTGATGCGCTCTACCTCTCTTAATTGATGTATATACCGACTTTGCCATATTGACGCCTTGAGGCCCGTTATATACTTGTTGCCGTAACGCGCATGGCGGAATTCAGCCACCTGGGCCTCAACTGAATTAATTAATTTTTAGTACGTACGTATACCTCCTAATGTGAAGCTCCATATTAGGCCAATTCAGGTAACTCATAATAAAGGAATTCCGCCATCCAACTGTCTTCTATTGTACTACACAAATTGTAGGCATTTATATCCATATCTAGTACAAAAGAGCTGCAATAAATATTGTTATAACGTCGGGAGGCATACAAGCATACGACCCACCTGATACACTACATTAAGTATCACTCCCGCGATACCATCTCTAACACAGCAACTCTTTAGGAGCTTACAGGAGACCTCATTCTCACTCAGGAACACCACTTTCGCATTGTATATCATTTTCGTCATTCTTTCTCAACGGAGCATGTCTTAACCTAACACCGACTCTTTCTTTCAGACCTGCACTCTTTCTTACATCGTCATTGCGTACGCGGTCAGCATTTTTTGTAATACGCTGTCATCTAATGTCTTGTTTTCTATGGCCAATTTTTACGGGCATTCCGGCGGTCCATTCAGTGAGTGGCGAGCCACTGCCTGCCGCAAGTACTAATCAGATATAATAGTTTTAGCGGCGTCCGTTCCTTTTCTGTAATCATCATCATCATTATCTCAGCCCGTTATCCTCCACTAACATTGATCATCCTTCTAGAGCGCCAATCGTCTCGAGCCTGTGCTACCTGCATCCATCGACTCCCTATGAAAATCTTGAGGTCGTCGCTCCATCTAGTGGGGGGGGGGTGTAGTGCTTGTACCAATACGAATATTCTCATTACTGATTCACGTCACGCAGAGTAACCCCAAGCATACCTCTTTTCATAGCACACTGAGCGGCCTTGAGTTTCCCCAAATGGGACCGTAATAACCTAGTACCAATCCCTTGGGACCCTATATCAGTAGTCTATTAATATCCGTCGTTTAAATTCGCAATAGTCCCCAGAATTGCCGAGATTTATTCATGGGTATATTATTCCATTGATATCTTCTCTAAAGGGCCTCTACGCGTTGGATCCGTAAAGGGCCACTAGGTGCGCGCGTGTATGTCCGCGCTCCCCTATACATGACCGGGATTTTAGAGAGACATAATATGTTCGTTCGTAACGAGCTAACACAATTTTTTTGGGCGTCTGCTTGAAAGCAATTCCCATTTGTCACTTCGATCAGGTAATTAGATCCACCGATAATATAGGGTTCTGTATAAAATGGCGAGGTCATGATTACTTGGTCCACGAAAACCAATCAACCAAAGTAAACCGGAAGTTCTTGCGCTTACGTAGTTTAGTATAGAAATAACAATAAAATAGAAAACAGGTATTATACAACATCAGACGATGACAAAATAGTCAGTCAGTAGAATGGCTTAGTGTACTAATTTTTGACGAGCCAATGACCGAGTTTAAAACAAGAAGGCTCGTGGGTTCGATTCCCAGACAGAAGAAACATTTGTGTGCATGAGTATGTCTGTTTGTCTTGGTCTGGATGTTTGTCCCTACGAGTGAGTGAGGTTGCCAGTAAGTAATCGCTGTTTTAGCAGCAGGGGTGGCAATGCGCGAGCATAGGCTACGTATTGCAAGCGTTCACAGGCTACGGTAACCATTTAACATCAGGTGGGCCGTATGTATGTATGCCTCCCGATCATTTCCAAAAAAAAACTAATTAATCGAATCAAATATTCAACATTAATAACAAAAAACAAAATTTTTTAGCGCATATATGCATTATTCATAATGTTGTGTCATAATGTTTCAATGAGGTAAGTTAAAAATAGTTTTTAAGAACAAACATGTGTGTCGTCACTAGTTATACTATATTATATTTATATATGTATGCATATAAAACGCGATTTAACTTAAAAATATACACACATATATACATATATATATATATATATATATAATAGGGGTTAACGTATAAAATTGCCGTTTTATAGTAATACGCACATTTTCGAGTACAACTTTTTTTACCTATAAGGCTTTTTTTTTAAAATGTGCAACATTTGATTTTCGAATTTCAATTTTTTTTTTTATTCTGCTTAGACGGGAAAGTTAGATACTTCGAAAATCCGACTAATTTTTGAATACGAGTTCCGACGCGGAACTAACACGGCAGAAACAGCTCGCAATATCGATGCTACGTTTGGAGAGGAGACTGCTAATGAACGCACCGTGCGTTTTTGGTTTAAACTAAACGTAATGGAACTATGACTTGAAGAACCTAACTACGTGCAATACTTTAAGTATTACTCACGCGATGCCACCTCTGCTGCTAACACAGCAACTCCTTAGGAGCTTACTGGAGACCTCACTTTCACGCAAAAACACAACAAACTCCAGGGATTTGTTATTTGGCTGCGATTTACTACATTTAAAGAAAAATTTGAAAACAAACCTGAATATTCTCGTGCCCAACTTTAGGGTAACGTATGACCTAGCGTCGGATAATCGGAGCACAGCGGTCACCACAATGATTTGGCGGAATTATTGTCAAACAAAATAAGCAACATTTCGTCTCTATTAGGTTACGTACTCGATGCTTCTTACACTTCGCCTCATATGTTCTCTCAATACTGCTACCTTATCTACCTTTATATTGCAAAAATCTAATAAACTTACGTTGAATTGATTCTAGTATGTTTATGTAAATTTGATATTGTGGATTCCAAACTTCCGAGCTATATTCGAGGATGCTACGCACATACGAGAAGTACAGGACTTTGACTGTTTTAATTCTGTTGAACTGCGAGCAGGATCTAATTATAAAATCTAACGTTTTGTTGGCCTTTTTAGTAATATAGTCAATATGATCCTAGTAGTTAGTTTACTATCATGTACTACCTCTAAATAGCGAATTTCTCTACCCTAGCAAGTGGTAAACCGTTGAGTGTATTTCTAAAGTCGATGGTTTTTAGTTTATGCCTGCCATTATTTCTAAAAATGCCTAACTTTTGTACTAAGTGCAGTGATAGCCCGGTGGATAAAGAACCGGCCGAGTGGTCCACGGTTCGAATCCTGGCATGTTCCACTAAAATTGTGGTTCAGGATACTCGGCGGTGAAGGAAAAACATCGGGAGGAAATCCGTACGTCCAAAAAATGATATTTCGAAAGACGTGTGAGCTTACCTAAGAATTATTTGGTTTCCTCTCTGGGTTGCAGGAGTCTCACGGCAGTCGCTCCATGTAAAAGTCAATATCTCCGCCAAATCCTTAGGTTTAGGTAGCTGACCCTGCCAATCCAAAAGTAGCTTTAAACATACAAGTTCTACAAAACTCTTACCTCTAAAAACTCTTTACTTTGCTCCCCGGTGGGGTATTAAGATAAAGAGTTTTGTTTTAAACCTATATTAAATACTAGTGGGGTAACCCTGTAGGAATACACGATTGAAATTTTTGTTTTGTTCAGTCAGCAGAATATGAAATACGTAATCCGCAATATTGTTATTATATGTCTTATGTCGTATATGTATATGAATGAAATATAGGTTATGCGACGACGTAAAATGTATTATAAGAATTCTAAATATATCTACCTCATACGTACCTAAAAGAGACAATTCATCTTCGTGATGTGGACACTCGCTTGCGTTCCTGTGGTACACTTGTTCTCGATATTCCAAGTCAGAAAACAAATTCGTACACACAGTCTTTTTCTACAAAGTCCGTTTGTCTTTGGAATGCACTTCCTCTAGAGGTATGATTGGATCCCTCCATAGATTCGTTTAAATACTGAGGCAAATTATTCTATCAGTGGCTCTAGGTTGGCTGGAAGAGATCTCTTTTAGGGATAAGCCCGACTTTGTAATACTAGCATTATTTTTATTGCAATTTATTTTGAATATACAACAACATCTGAATTGGTTCAGGTGTTAGAAATGTACGCATTGAATGTATTTATACTCTATTATTTATAAATAAACAATAAAGAAAACATTTTGGCGAGGATTTGTCTCCACAAATCCTCGGAAATGTTCGGACACTGTGAGCGATTTTTGTGTGAATCGGAACATATATAATTAAACAATCCATGTCGGTAGATGTAATAATTGAATAACTAATGTAAGACAAATATCACCTTAGTCTTTTTGCGACCACGGACGCTGCAAAGCGTTCGAAACGTCAGGTTCAACAAAATAAATAAAACACGCGATATGTACTTCCATCAAAAATTGTTTAATTCAAGATATGGAATACTTTTAAAATGAATTTGCTACATTTATTTTCGATGTTATCGCTGGTTATCGCTCTTAAATTATATTTATCCAGTTTTTTTATTGAGATCGTACAACATAGATGTCCTTATATTTGACTACTTGTTCTTGAAATACTGGAAAAAGCGTAGTGAAATTAGTATTTAGCAAACAATACCTAAAATTGTGAACAAATTCAACAACGTTCTTGTCGTAAATATATTTACGAAACGAACGTTTTTAGAGTTACGTAACGAAATAACAAAAAGGAAAAAGTAACACTAATAAGATCACAAACGTATTTGTCTATCTGTGTAAATTTTATATACCATGATAGTGATAGCTCAGTGGTGATGAACCGGCCTCTTATCCGGCGGTCACTAGATTGAATTCTTGCATGGACATGTGCCACTAAATTGGTGATTTCGAATTTGTGTACATGTTTGTAATTATCACTTGTTCGGCAATGAAAGAAAATATTATGAGGAAATCCACGTCCTCATCCATAATATTATTTATCAACTCTCTAACTCACCTCACTTTCGAACTCAATTAAGAAAGGACTGGTTTTTGACTGAACGGCAGTCACTCCATATCAAAATCAAAGTTAATATCTTCGCCATATCTTAGCTTTAGGTAGCAGACACTGCCAATCCTAATAGATAGGGAAACGGGATACCCGTAGGAAGAAGATATACATCAAGTTTGATATATTTCCAATTGGAATTTGAATTCCAGCATTTATTTACAAAAAGTAATTAGAGTAGAGAAAGGAATCCTGTATTTTTTTTTATTTATTTATTTGTAATCGGATAACAAGATCCATATATGTTAGTTACATATAATATACTTACATACTAATGTTTTTCTACTTTTACATTATTCTACTATATACAATTACATAGTAGTGCGCATAAGACACCCCACGATCGGGGCGATAACGTTTCCCGCTATTACTTTTAAAATGCTGTTGGAGCTACCGCGCACTCTCCTGAGCAATGATGTGGCACTTTTTCGCCTGAAGGCATAATAGTCGTCAGTGTGTGCTAGTGCATTTGGTGCAACATTGATGACGCACTACAGGAGCAGGGCAGCCCCATCAGCATCCTGAAGCTATTATTATATTGGACCGGCAGGACACTGGCGGATCTTTGCGTGCAGTTGGTCCACAGGCTGCTAGTGTAGAAATTCTGACAGTAGGCCTTAAATAGCATGACTTTCACCGGAACACTACACCGGGCAAACCTGCGAGCGAACATGTTACATCTCACCGCCAGCGACCTACGTTCCCGCTCCATATCTACTATATTATATATACATATCTACTTCATTATATACATATTTATATATATATATATATATATATACATATCTACTTCATTTTTAAGATCATCGGTGACATAGTGCCTTAAATACTTAAACTGATATACCCGTTTAAGGACAACATCATTAAGTGATATAGGTGGTAGAGTCTCCGGACACTTACCGCTGGCCTTAAAGACCAAGTACTGACTCTTATTTACGTTGTAGATAAGACCGTTACTTGTTGCATATTTTTCACATACACATAACATATTTCTGATGGATACTACTGTCGGTCCCAATAACACCATGTCCTCCGCGTAATGAAATATTATTTATACTACACCTCGTCGGAAAGTAGGTTGTTACTTGCGTAAGAATGAGTCAGAAAGTTCGTCTTTGTAGCCCTACAAATATGCGGGCGGCAAAACTGTATGAAAATCCATTGTTAACGTGCTAAGCGGCAAGAAAAAGTATATGAAAATTCATTGTTAACCTGTTGTTTTTTTTTTTAATTTTGACATTGACCTGCTGAAACCCGGTGGTACCGTTACTCCATATATGTATCGTAAGCGAGTGCCATATATATGGCAGCCGGGACTCGACGGGTAGAGATTTTGTTTTATACTTTACTCGCAGGTGTAGTATAAAGCACTATGTATCACTCGGCGAGAAAGTGCGATTCCCAACTTGGGCGAATTCAGGCCCTCCGCTACCGCTACGTAATCGGTCACTTTCTCCCCTCGGTGAACAATGTACTATTATGCTTATATCTCCAACGTGACATCCAACACGCATATTACTGAGACGAACGATTAACTCATCGATCGAGGTCGAAGAACAGAGGAGACGTCAACCCTCCCTGTCTCACTCCACACTCCAACCCGTACTCATCTGAACATTAATCGCCCCATCTCACCCGATTTTCCTGATTTGTATACCAGTACTCGAATAGACGAACAACATCCTCCGGAACATTACGCTTGCTCATCTTTCCCCAAAGTACTCGTATATTATAGTTTACCAGATCAAAGGCTTTGGAAAGATCTAAGAAGCACGCGTAAACCGGTGTACGCCTACCAGTGTAGTGCTGCACAGTATGCTTAAGGGCCAGTATTGCAGTCTCTGTAGACAGTCCGGATCGAAAGCCAAACTGGGCGTCGTGTAAGACTATATGCTTTTGCAACTGTATATTAAGCAAACTATCCAGCACCTTAGCAATCACCGTCGCTAGTGCGATTTTGAGATTTTAACTTCTTACAAATCGCCTGAGTCCTTAAATCTGATCTTACTGATGTGTTTAACATAAAGCTCATAGGGAGTCAAAGAGCGTACAGAACCATCAAAGCGCGAGTCTGACTCGTATTTGACCAGTCTGTAATTATGTGTACCTTGCTACACAACCATACGCCCGAGGATATGAAATTGTTATGTGGGATTCCTTTAAGATCCGACTAACAAATAGGCCCATTGTTTTAACTGTATCCTAGAACTCATGAATGCTTCACGATAAAAGATATTACGAGTATAAAACACTCAAGTAGATAACAGTATCTAGTTTTTAATTGCGTAATTAATTTCACCAAAATAATTAGCAGGCTTGTAATATTAGAATATTGTAATTCTATGATAGTTAATATTCTAAAATTACTTAAAATAAATAATACATAATAAACAACAGCGGACCCTGGGTTTCGAAGCGAAATCCTCTGAGGCGACCGGGATTAACTCTCGGATGGTGATGAGGATAAATTAACAGGCTTGCATGCAGGTTGAATGTAGTATATGCATAGTACCTTTTGTAACTGTATTCTTCAAATTAAAATAACACGAATCCAAAACTGGAATTTGTAAACATGCAAAATCGTCTATATTTTTTCAGGCACTTATTGTGACCAACTGTACACAGAATGACAGGCATCGTACGACCTAAGGATAGGTCATACACGATCTACTTACTTTGCCGTAGAAAACAGTTAAGAAATATCAGCACTATATAATACTCGTACGTACCAGCGTACGTTTTACTTTTTTTTGAACAAAACATATTTTTATACTTACCTGATGTAGCGGTGGTCAACGGTTGCAATATAGCGCCGCTCGGTTCCATTGAGTCGCCATTGCCCACCTCTCATGCATCACGTACCTATGCCAGACCTTCAGCAGCAAGTTCCTGAAGCAATGTCACATTTCAGCTACTAGCTAGAAAGACTATCACCAAGCTCAATTAACTGGTGAATAATATCAAACTGCGTAAATTGAATTTAGCTGAGATTTGTTACAAGGAATCACCTGTCAATCAAAATTTATCACTTGAGCTTTGAATACTTTCTAGTGATCGTTGTTGAAGCAAAAGTTCTCTCTCTTTACCATGTTTAAAGAGAGGGGTGTTATATTAGTATTTATAAAGAATGAAATCCTACGCTGCACCTCCGTTGCTCCGTTCGAACACAACAACCCACCAGAGAATTACTTGGCTGCTGTTTTCTGTAAGGTAGAGGCACTTCCCAAAACGGCCTGATTTAATTCACCTCGACCGCTCTTAAAACGCTCTTAAATATAACAGTGTATGAATATGTATATTTTTTGAAGTAAAACTTCTTTACGCACGCTTGACTTGGGGAGTAAGCTGGTGAATGCATCACGAGAGCGTTACGAAAAGTGTGATCGGGCGAAGCGAACGGAGAGCGTTACGTAAAGTGTGATCGGGTGAGGTGAACACTTGGACCCTTCTTAGTACTCATTCGGGTGACAAACAAGTGTTTAGCTCGCCTGATGTGAAACTGTTACACAGCCTATGGACACTTTTATACTCCATTGGGTGGCAGATAAGTATTCAGACCGCCTGATGTGAAACTGTTTTATAGACACTTGTATGCTCCATCGGGTGACAAACAAGTCTTCAGACTGCCTGATGTGAAACTGTGTGAATTTCCGTCGTTTAAATTCGCAATAGTCCCGAAAATTGCCGAGATTTACTCATGGGTATATTATTCCACTGATATTCCTTGGTGCGGGTCACGACGGAGCTACATTAGCCATTCATATAACTTTTTCTCTACAGGGCCTCTATGACCTAGAAAAGGGTAGAGAAATATCATCACTATACAATACTATTACTAGCGTACTTTTTTGACCTTTTTTTAACAAATCATATTTTTTTACACGGTTTACCTGATGTACATTTGGTCAACGGTTGCAATACAGGAAGTATCGTTACCACCTCCGCTGCTTCTTTCGAACACGACAGCCCACCAGAGAATTATTTGGCTGCTGTTTTCTGTGAGAGGGAGTACTTTCCCAGACGAGCTGTTCGATGCACTCTACCTCTCTTGAGTCTCTAATAGATTTCTTAAAGAGGGCGTAAATACGCGTGAAGTCATCTAAAGGTCAGTCGTAATTGATTTTACTGTGAACTTTGCTTAGCTTCGTGTGATGGTAATAGCCTCGAATGTTACCTTGAAGTTATCCTGTCGCCTGTGTATGTACGTCTATTACCAAGATCCAATATGATGTAGTATTCATCGAGTACAAAGTTTGGGTACCTTCAAATGCATATATATTTTTTTACACGTGACTCATTCTGAATCGTAGCGAAATTGAAAGTTTCCTTGAGTTGTCCTACTGCTTATGTAGCTCTACTGTGGTTAGAGACTTAAAATTAGAGAGAACAAATATCCCTTATGTACTCTAGGGAGGTGACAATAAAAGATTTTTAGAAATACTCACGGGAAGGTATTAAGACTGCAAGAATCCAGTTCGGTATAAATAAATCTGTTGTAAGAAGGATCCGTGTTGTGTAAGATTATGTAACAATAAGTTAAATCATTATACAACGTTAACATAACTAATTTATATAATATGTAGGATATTTTCGTACATTATAATTAAAAAGTTGTCGTTAAATCTCTTCGGTTATATAGTTTATATCTGACTTGATATCATTTTTTTTTTGCACAACATCGGGAGATGTACAAGCATACCGACCACCTGATGTTAAGCGGTTGCCCTAGCCTATGAACCCTTGCAATACATTAAGTATCACTCGCGCGATGCTACCTCTGCTTCTAACACAGCAACTCCTTAGGAGCTTACTGGTAACCTCACTCTTACGCAGGATCACAACACCCCTCTAGGGAGCTGTTATTTGTCTGCGATTTTTCTGTGAAATAGAGGTATTTTCCCAGACGGGAGGCTTCGATGCGCCCTACCTTTCTTAAACACCCAAAAAATATACAGATCAAGACAAACAGACATGTTAATGAATACAAATGTTTGTCCTGTGTGGGAATCGAACTCACGAGCGTTGGTGAAAGTAACGTAACAGCATGTTTCACCACTGCGCCACCGAGCTCGTCAAAATAGACGCGACAACAAGTAGATGGCACTTTAAATTAGAAAAATTAAAACTAAAACTGATTCTCGCTTATTTTTATTATTTTTAATTCGATACATTTTGAAATTTATTACAAAACAGTGAAAAATGGGTCTCAAGCCGCAATAAAAAAATTGTGACTTGTTTATGGACAAACGCAGTAAGAGTTTAATTATCACAAAATTAATTCAAGATTTTTCAGTCCGGGAATTTTGATTTCAAAGTCGAAGCTCGATCTGGTCGACCTATTTACAGAATCTATTTACAGATCCATTTAAAGAAGTTATATATAAAAAGCTCAATATTTGGGTATCACACAAGCTCACTTAAAGAAATCCAATGAATCATGTACTCATTTGCGATTCTCCATTGAAAAAATGAATACAAACCGTTTTTGAAAATATTGATCATTGGTAACGAAGAGTAGATTACCAACAACAAGTACGTATGAAAAAGATTATGATTAAAGGGCTGTAGCGAAACCCAACTATAACTTGCTGTGTCTATAGTGGGATTGGAAAGGCATCGTTCATTTATGAGCTTGAACCGCCAGGCAAAACAATTTTGGCTACAAATATTGAATTATTGGATTCAACATATAGCCATATAGCCCTAATCTTATTAGCATCGAAATACTCGTAGGATTATCAAAACTACTTGTCGTAGTCATTTGATCAGAAGTCCCAAATTTTTTACAGCAATAGAATAGAATAGATTGTAGCATATATCCACAAAATGGCAACAAGTTATCGAACAAAACTACAAATATAAATAATAATTAAATGCAAATAAATTATGATAAAAAATATCTGAACTTTGTTTATAAAATACGAAGAAACTTTTCTCCCGAGGTGTTATTTAAAATGAAAAAAAAAATCATTTATTCGGCTGAAAGTTTCCTTACAGACCCGTTCTGTGTAGGTCCGGCTCCATTTCGGGGCGCAGTTGGGGACCCCGCGAGACGTTCCTAGTGAGATGAGTGGGGTAGACATCACCTAGTGATGGAACCCTGCGGTAGCGCATGTTGAACTGGCAAACGGTGGTAATAGGCAGCGACAAAGGTTTCAGCTCCACAGATATAACTGGCGTCAGAGCCACAGATCAAATAATGGGGCCTTTATGGATTCATGGAATTGGAAGATTTCCCCAACGACCAGGCAAGAAATATGTCGCTGCCTCGAGATACTTTATTTGCCCATGATTTTTTGCCTTGAATAACTTGTACATGTATTGTAATTTAGCCAATGTTCCTAAAATATAAAATCTTATATTTAAAAAATAATACATTACTTTTTAATAAAAAAAGATAAAAAAGCAGTTGAGAATGCGTAAGCTTGCATTGCCAGAGGAACAGCTGGCTCGTCAATTACCTATTATTATTAGCAATTCATTTTTTTTTTTTTCAATTTGTCGGTCATTTTTGCCATGTTCCTTAAGAGATAGGAACATTCCTATTCTACTTTTTTATGCTTAATCTGAAGTCAAAATTCGAATATTCGAAAAAAGCGACAGACAAACGCACAGAGAAACATATAGAATTCATATAGGAACGGTGTTCCTGAAAAGTAAAACTCTATGAGAGAGTCAATTTTGACAGGTAAAACGATTCGATAAGTTTTATAACGACGTAGCAAGTAAAATGAAACCTGAGTGGTAATATTATTAACCAACCGATTCCCGGTTCGAATCCTAGTGTATGCATATGCCACTAAATTCGCGTTTTTAGAATTATGAAGATTCTTGTTGCTGCCCGCCACTTCGTCCGCAAATCACGTGGGAAGCGCTTTTTCTTGCTTTATTTCTCTTTTCTCGACTTAGAAGAAGGGCTGTATCGAGAGGTTGAATAGGCTATATATAACCTTTCTTAAGAATTAGATTATCAAATTCAATAAGAATGTTTCAAATCCTACTGGTAGTTCTAGAGATTAGGGAGTTTAAACAAATAAACCCTTCCACTTTATATATCAATATATTAGCACGTGAAGCAAAAAGTTTGTACGCTTTTTACGAAAATTACGCAGAAGGAGAAATGTGAAATTTGATAGTTTAAAGTTTATGTGGGGGAGAAGTATAGAAAGTTATTTTTCTTTATAATAATGCTTGGAAAATACATTAAATTAAATTAATAAAATAATAAAAAAGGCACACACAATACCGTAGCTTTGACACACAAACACATATGTACCCATATATATATATATATATATATATATATATCTACTATTTTGTTCATGGTTGAAGTATATCGTTACCAAACTTCACAGGATCACCTGCTGGACTAACCTGAAGATTTACTGAAAATTTCATCAAAATCTGCCCAGCCGTTTATGAGTCCATAGAGGACATACAGACAAACATTCATTTTTATATGTATAGATTTATTCAAACTTAAATATTCAATGAATTATGGTCGAATTTCGGCCACCAGGCGACCATTAGTTAGTATAAATATAGATTTGTAATTATCACTTGCTTGGCGATAAAGTAAAAAAAAAATCTGTAAGAAATTCGCACTTCCCAGAAATTACATTTTGAAAACGTGACCTATATATATAGGTCATGTTTTCCATTTTGGTTGTGAAGGACTGACGGCAGTCGCTTTATGTAAAAATCAGTATTTTCGTCAAATCATGAGGCTTCGGTAGGAGACCCCACTAGTCCTAACTGAGTAGAAAACGTGATAACGCTATGTAGAAGATGTAAATGGATAATATTCCTTAAGGCAATCCTTTTATATCACAAAATCGATTGAACAACACAACTTTGAAGACAAGTTTGTTTTTATTAGATCGTTATTGCTTAGCTATATCCAATTGTATAGGCTTCGCTCGGTTTTCAACTTGTCTGTAACTTATGTATAACATGGAAAGATAAACACTTCAAATTTGTATTATCGACTTGAAACGTTGCAAACTTAAACAAATCTCTGGTTTAATAACGTAACGTTGTGGATCGATCGGCATTGTTTCAAATGCTCTGATTTTTCTATTTTTATTTTTATGCAATGGTTTTACGCGAATACAGGCCACCAAGCCGGCAATACAAGTAATATCGCTCTAGTGTTCCCACCGGTAACATCCATACCGGTAATCTCACGCACTCACAGGAATACTACAACCCTACAAGGAGTTGTTATTTGTCTGTAATTTTTATATAAGGGTACACGAAAGCGCGTCATAGCAAAGCGACTGTGGAAGTACTCCCATACATTCTGAATCGATCTCCATTGATGCGCCCTACCCTTCTTAACTTAGATTAAGATTAAGTTAGTGCCCATTGGACACGACAGAATTAAAGACGATTAACAATTTGACGAACTCGGTAGTGGAGTGGTTAATGACACTACTTTTGATACCAACGCTCGTGGATTCGATTCCACACAGGACAAACATTGGTGTTGATGAAGATCTCTGTTTGCTTAGTCTGGGTGTTTTTAGGAGAGGTAGCGAGCATCTAAGCTCCCCGTCAGGGGAAGTACCTCCATCTTACAGGAAACCGCAACTAAATAATAACTCCCAGGACGGTCGTTGTGTTCCTGCGTGTAAGTGTTGTAGGCTGCCTTAACCGTTATACATTAGGTAGGCTGTATGATTGTATACCTCCCGATGTTGTATGAAAAAAAAAACATTACTAAGTACTTATACATCTTACTAGCTAATATTAAAATAAATGTAATAATTATTTTGTACATGTGCTCACTAAATTCCTTTTAAATGGCTGGAAAATCGGTTCAGCCGTTGTATATTATTTCATTGATAAATACCTAGACGTAGATTATTTATGTGTATGAGTAGGTCTCTGGATGGTTTTTAAAAAGTTCTGATAGGTGCCGCTGAAGTTTCATTCTAGGGATTAGGGACAGGGACTTTTAGGGATCTGCATCTCAAAAGTAAAAACGGGACCCTTATACGATCCCTTTGTTGTCGATCTATCAAGATCCTGTTTCTTAGGAATATGTATCAAGTTAAAATTAATATCAAATACTCTAATCCTCAACCCCTTGGAGGAGTGAAAAATTCAAACTTCTAATTCAACGCAATCAAAAGGTACGGCTGTTTATGGCACGTTTATTATCGCATATTTTCATTATTTTATTTCACTTCCCGTTCACCTAGGATCATGAAATTTGGCAATACGGAATGGCACGTAGAACAAGTGAAGGGAAAAATAGTTAATTTGTAGTTTGCAATTGTTAGCAACTTCAAACTAACTGCGACCTATGTCGAAATATGGGGACAACAGTTTCCCAACGGCAAAGTTGAGTTTCTCCCTAAATCTAGTTTATCTTTTCGTTAGAGCAATGTTCAGTGCTTTCATAGTTCATAAAATTCAGTAAGTTTACGTTATTGTTTTAGTGAATGCACATTCACTCACTGTTATACGTACTTATAATTATGTGAATACACAGATTTGTGTCTTATATCTATATACAAGTACATGAATATTATCCTTGTTAATTTAGGGCATTTGTCATCCATTAAAAATATAATTACATAATTAATGAAAACTGCTGTAGTAGGTTTTTTTATACTATGTCGGGAGGCATACAAGCATATGGCCCACCTGACGTAAAGCGGGTACCGTAGCCTATTAACGCTTGCGATATATTAAGTATAACACGCGCGATGCCTCGCTGGTGCGATGCGCGATATTGGTGACCTCACTCACACGCAGGAACACAACAACGCTCTCAGCAACAACAGAGATGTTATTTGGCTGCGGTTTTCTCTGAGGTGGAGGTACTTCCCCAGGTGGACTGCTTTGATGCGCCCTACCTCTCTTAAAAAACTTAAAGGTAGGTAAATAAAAAAATACTATAGAATGAGAGGTGGTAGCGCAGGGTTGTTGTTGTTGGTTATCAGATCCTTTTATCAGATGACTCGCTAGAATATCCGAAAAAAAAACGGGGCATATATTGGAGGCTCGATTCCGGTGATGGACGAACTATTTACATACCTACAAGTTATGTAGAGAACCCTCAATGGGCGAGTCCAGTCGCATTTGACCGGTTTTTTCGGATAGACAATATCTGATTAGTGTAAATGTCATAGTCAAAGGTCGATATGCAGTCTCTTCGCGAAATGACTGGTTTATCCTAGGTTTGACCAAAGACTTCGGGCTAACCTCGAAATATATTCCCATTTCGGCCTTTGATTAAAGTATTTTTAGTCAAACCTAGAAGTTCCTAACTTTTCAGTCAAACGTTGACTGTACTTTCAAACAAGTTTATACTTGCGATGTTGCAAGTTTATGCTTTCTCTGTAAATTATTTTATCATTTCATGTTTCGACATTAAGCGTGCGGGTGTGTAAGATTAAAGATAAGTGAATCAAATAGTGGTGTTACTGAAAAAGTGGATGAAGAAGGTTTAAAAGTGAAGTTTACGGAGAAAATTAATAATTTGAATAAAGATAAGTGTTCATTTCATATAAAAAATAAATAGATGTATGAGCAAATTATCTGTGAGGTAGAATCAGCTAAAGTAGATAAAAAGAAAACGTCTCTACAGCATCGTCGTTTCAAACGCTACGATGTTGTGTGTTTTGGGGACGACAAAAATTTATTAAGTCATTATCAGATACAAAAAATATACAATACTACGTTACAGACGACGAGTTATTTGGCGTGATTGAACGTGCTCATCTGGAATGTGGTCATGGTGGTAGAGACCTCACAATAAAAGCCTTGAATAAAAAGTTATGCCAAACGTGCTACAAGAAAAAGAGTCACCCTAAAAAGGGGCTAGTCGTTAAACCGTTATTATTTAAAGAGATTCACGTACAAGGACAAGTGGATCTTATAGATATGCAAACGTGTCCCGATTGTGATTACAAATATAGTTTAAACTATCAAGATCAATGAACAATTTTTTTATTTTACGCCCCCTACGCACAAAAATAGCACAGGAAGTAACTCACGTTCTCCTTGATATTTTTTGTATTTTGGGTGCACGTTACGGACGGACGAGAATTTGCCAACCACATCGTAGAAGAGTTAAAGTTACGTGGACCAAATTGTCCATAGTGCATGGAAAAGCACGTCATTCTCAAAGTCAGGGAAGTGATGAGCATGCGAATCAGCATGTACAGCAAATATTGTTCGCCTGGATGGACGGTAATAAAACTAATCGTTGGAGTGAGGGACTCCGATTCTGTCAACTGCAGAAAAATTGCGCATAGCATCATGGCATACAACAATCACCGTTTGAAGTTATGTTTGGTGAGTATAATCCCTATCCATAAATGCGAAATACTGTTGATATGAATAGGTAGCTTTAAGTAAAAGTAAACAAGCACGTCGACAAGAACGTCGGTGGCGCAACGGCTAGGTCGATTGCCTCTCATCTGGGAGACGCCGGTTCGAGCCCCACCACGTACCAATGTATTTCAATTTTCGAATCCATATGTACGTATATTCGACGCTCTTACGGTGAAGGAAAACATCGTGAGGAAACCTGCACACACGTGCGAAGAAATTTAAATATTGTGTGTGAAGTTGACGAACACGCCTGGGCCACAGCGGTCGACTATGGCCTATTCACCCTAGTTTAGGGTCGGTTCGTGCCTGTCGGTGGGGAGCTGATAACGAAATAAGCATACTTTAACGTATAATTTCGAACACGTTACTTATCAACTATTTTATTCCGGAATTTAATTAATTGTTTTTTTATCTAGGAAGAAAAGCTCATGTTGTAATTGAAACACTGCCAGATTCCATAAAAATGGTTCTTCAGACAGAGGAAGAGTTAGAAAATGCTATCAAATCAACTGGTGAGAAGCAAATTGATATTGATGATACTCGTAAGTAGCAACTCTCTCATTAAGTTCTGGAATTTTGGATTTACTTAATTATTCATTTGAATGATGTTTCTTTGATGAATGAATTTTATTTCAGCTCAAAGAGATCGTCAAAGTGACTTCAGATATGATTTCAATTCTTGCACCTTCGTTGTCAAAAGTGACTTAAGGTATGATTTCAATACCTGGACCGACATCGTCAAAAGTAACTTCAGATGTGGTTTATTGTATTTGCCTACAAGAGAGCTCAGGCGCACATACGTGCATAATTTGTAATCCAGGTCGTGCATGTTGCGTGCGCTGATAGCACACTTGGTGCAGACCATGAAGGCTTCGGAAGTAAAGTAACATGCATGCGTTGTGCACAGACCGAAAATAGAAAAATAAATAAAGAAAAGACAATTGAAGGTTTTGAAGCATAGGCTAATGCTATGAAACAATTATCTGAACAAAAATTTCCGCTAAACGCGATTGGAAAAACTGTAACTATACCTATTCCTAGCTTCGACAGAGCTAAAGGAGACGCTCGAAATGTTTTAGGTATAATACTAGATAAAGGAGGTGATGGTTTATACAGGGTAGGGACGAAGCACGGAACGATAAACACACTTTTTTCGATGAATCAAATAAAAGAATGCAAAGAGAATTTTCTTAATTTCAAGGATGTGCCCAACGTAAAGTTGTATCTAAGAGAAATAAGTGCAAAAGATTCTAAATTTGGGGGCCAAGGCTTTATAAAATGTCATTGCAACAAAAAATTATGTAAACGTAAGAGATCTAACGTATTGTGCAATTCTAAATGTCATAATGCCTCACCATGTCTGAATAAAAACTATTTTTTTTTTCGTTTAACTATGACAATATAACAACAATAAACATTAAAATAAAAAGATCGTTTTATTACACCTAATTTAACAAACTAAGACTTTCTAATACCTAATTGAAGTTTGACTGGTCAAACCCCGATTTCATTAAATTGAGTTATGACGTTTGCCTGACCATATTAGTTTCTCCTAGGTTTGACGAAAATTCTTTAGTCAGATGCCGAAAAACTTCATTTGTTTGGCCTTTGACTAAGACTTCAAGTCAGACCTGAGGATTAACTAGTCAAACCTAGCAAAGCGCCGGAGCTTTGAGGATTGACTATAACATAAACATAAAATTTCGGCATAGCGTTTTACTACGTAGTTTAGGATCACCTTTCGAAACACTTTTTAATACTCTACTCGATATATGGAAGAGTTTTGATCTTTTTTTTATACTACGTCAGAGGGCATACAAGCATACGGCCTACCTGATGTAAAGCGGGTACCGTAGCCTAGTATAGTATTAACGCTTGCGATATATTAAGTATCACTCGCGCGAGCCTCCTCTGCTGCTTACACAGCAACTCCTTGGGAGCTTACTGGTGACCTCACTCACACGCAGGAACACAACAATACTCTAGAGAGTTGTTATTAGGCTGCGGTTTGCTGTGTGGTTGAGGTACTTCCCCAGACGGGCTGTTTTGATGTGCCCTACTTCTCTTAAATCTATACAATATGGAGTTCGGTGGTGGTGTACTTAATACTAATTTAACAATAACGCTCGTGGGTTCGATTCCTGCATAATACAAATATTTGTACGCATGAATATGCCTGTTTATATTGGTCTAAATGTTTTTAGGAGAGGTAGGGCATATTAAAACTGTCCTAATGGGAATATACCTTAACCTCACAGAAAACCGCCGCAAAATATCAATTCCCTGGAAGGTTGTTCTATTCCTATGATTGAGTGAGGTTTCTAGTAAACTCCTAAGGAGTAACTGCGTTAGCAGCACTTTATCTTGCAATATATTAAGTATCACGCGAGCGATACTTAATAGGTATATTGCAAGCGTTCATAGGCTACGTTAACCGCTTTACATCAGGTGAGCCGTATGCTTGTATGTCCTGGCATTGTATATACAATAAAAATAACTTATCGGCGTTATAATCTCCTGTAATATGAAATAAGCGGAATGAACTCGTGTATTATGTCAACTTCATCTATGGGACCAACTTTCAAAACGTAAAATAATCGGCGTATCCATTTAAAAGTAATCAACCACCAAGTAATTTGTGTGAAAACAATGTTTTCGTACCATTTGGAAGTCAAACCCATCGTAAAAACTGTTATTATGTTATTATTTCTGAGTAGGTACATTAATGTTTTCACGTTATGTATGGCGATAGTTTCCCTGTTGACCATAGATAGGACGCAGTCGATACTTGCCTGTTCGATTAGGCGGACGTTGACTCTATGGAGCTCATCACCTTGTTACACTTCGATAGATGTATTTGTTTGTTATTCTTCTTTTAAACAACGTTGGGAGGACATACCAGCATACCACGCTCCTCGTGTAAAGGGGTTACAGTGGCCCGTGAGCGCTTAGAATACATAAAGTATCGCTGCTAACACAACAATTCCTCAGTTGCTTTCTGGTTACCTGACTAACTCGCAGGAACACAACAGCTTCCAGAGAGCTATTTGGCTGCAATTTGAAATGAAATGAATGCTGCTTTGGTGCGCTCAACTTCTTCTAGCCGATTTTTCTGGATTAGCCTAACAACTTTCATCTATTGAAAATAGCCAGGTACTGCACCTTAACGTGCCCTCTGAACACGGAGAAGCTGACTGCAGTTGTTGCAGCTTAACTTGCGCATTCGGTTAGACTTAGACTAATATATGCATCGGCGTATGCTCTAGCAGTAAGTTCTTTAATTTATTTTACATAACTTCATAAAGTTTATTTACAAAAACCCTTTCTTCGTGCTTCCAATATTCTTATGACATATTCTTTGCAAATTTTTATCTCTCTTAAAACATCCAGGCCAAGACAAACAGACATGTTCATGCACACAAATGTTTGTCTCGTGTAGGAATCGAATCCACGAGCATTGGTGTAAACGTCGCGTCTTTCACGACTGAACCACCGAACTCGTCGAACGTTAGCTTAACGTTAGTTAGAAAAGTTAGCTTATATTATATTACATAGCTATGTTATATATATTATAAACAGGAAGTACCTAAACTTCACAGGAAGTTTCTGTTTCTGCGAGTGATAGAAATCACTAGGAAGTGCCTGTGGAGTTGCTACTAAAGTGGCAACACGAGAAGCTGTACCCTTTGCTGTGCAACGGCCTACATACTGTATTCACCTCGGGCTGTCCATATGGTTGTTTGTCCCAGAACCATTCCTTTATGACGTAATGATCCTTTGTGATCCAAAGGCCTCAATGTTTGCATGGAATATATTTTTATTCTGGCCGATTGAAACGAAAATTATTGAACATTAATATTCTGCAAAGCAAATAAATAAACATGTGGGTTGTTATTATTGGGTTTTTCGATATTTGATCCCTTGCGTGAAATTGAGGTATAAGATGTGTAATAAACACAAATCCGTATAAATCAGAACTGGAGCATATTTTTATACAGTAGTCAAAAGGAATAAAGACGAGGGCATGAGAGGAGAAATGTGAGAGGGAGACAAAATATTTCGAAAAGTGGGAAGGAAATTGATGCAAGTAAAGACGAGCGAGACGAGCTCGGTGGCGCAGTGATGAAACGCGTTGTTACGCTACTTTGACACCAACGCTCGTGGGTTCGATTCCCACACAGTACAAACATTTGTGTGCATGAACATGCCTGTTTGTCTTGGTTTGGGTATTTTCTATTTATAATAAGTATGTATTTACAAAAAAAAAATGTATTTACGTATGTTTATCAGTTGTCTAGTACCCATAACACAAGCTTCGCTTACTTTGGGGCTAGATGGCGCTGTGTAATTTGTTTGACAATATTAAAAAAAAAAAAAAAAAAGATGTACAATATTTTAAGTAAAATGTTTGTCGATTAACAACCGGCCTATTAACCAACGGGTCTCTGGTCCCGGGTTGGAATCCTGGCATATATCTATTATTAAATTTGTGTTTCCGGATTTATATATTTGTAATTATCACTTGTTTGACGACGAAGGAAAACATCGTGAGGAAACCCGCACCTCCTTCTTTGAATCCTTAGGCTTAGGTAACGAACTTCGCCAATCCATATTAGAAAACAAGATAACACTAAAAAGAATATTTTAAGAAAAATGTTTAAAGCAAGATGGGTAGTGAAAATACCTAAATGCGAATACAGTTTATGTTTACAAACATTTGTGTGCATAAACATCTCTGTTTGTCTTGATCCGGATGTTTTAAGAGAGGTAGAGCACATCAAAGCAGTCCGTCTGGGGAAGTACCTCCACCTCACAGAAAACCGCAGCCAAATAACAACTCCCAGGAGAATTGTTGTGTTCCTATATGTGATTGCTTACCAGTAAGCCGCTAAAGAGTTATTGTGTAAGCAGTATAGGAGGCATCACGCGAGTGATCCTTAATATATTACAAGCGTTAATAGGCTACGGTAACTGCTTTACATCAGGTAGGCCGTATGCTTGAATGCCTCCCGATGTTGTGTAAAAAAAACACTACGCATACTGCGCAGAACTGAAAAGCGAACTCACTCACACCTCCTCCCTCGCCGTAATTATTGTTAATAAGTAATTCTGAGTACAGGTCTTCCAGTCCCAGGGAAAACCAAAATGTTCGTGATGATAGGTTCGTGGTGTTGTGCAGGCAAATACTAAAAGATGTATTGTCACCATCAATGTGGAATGTACACGTCAATTACTAGTATTACTAATGTAACGAGTATTACTCAAGGAAGCTCTCAAATTAGCAATATTAATCGACGTGTCCCTAAAAGGAAGACCGCCTGCGTCCAGCCAGAATCCTCTCCTTTACCTTCCTTACCCAAATTACAACTAGATATACCATATATTTTAGTGAAATGAAGAACCTCGTTCCCAACTCGCTCCTAATTGATGTAATAATGTCACGAACAGTTAATTCATTCAAATTCTGTGTTGATTTTGCAATATATTACTATTCAAGTTAACTCCTGTTAACTTGAATAGCAGTATTTTGTGTTAGAATGTGTGTATTATAAATTCAAAATCACCCTTGTTTGTACGAGTTCATATATTCGTATCTATTTTATCATTCTTAGTGTTCTTATTAGTGTCATTCTTCTTATTAGCGTTTCCTAGACCATTATGTGACGCGGAGTTTCTAAGCCTAAAGATTTGGACGAAAATATTGATTATTACATAGAGCACCGCCGTCAGATCTACATAACCCGAAGGGGAAACCAGACATATCTATAGTCACACGTCATGCGAAAAATAATTTTTTTGGACATACGGTTTTCTTCACATGTATATGTAACATAAATCCGAAACAATGAATTTAGTGATACATGCCCACACCACACTTTATTTTATCACGTTTAGTATCTGCTCATATTGTTCCTAGAAATCTCGACAAACTGCAATCTCCTTTGTGGTTTCCTGTACATGGAAGAGATCGCTAATGGTATAAGTTCCACGTTATACAATTGTAATTCCCGCCACATGAAATATACCAATGCATAACCTTACAATTAAGATTCCTTATGTATAATGTTTTCTTCAACAACAACAAAAAAAGTGACAAATAAAATGCGAAATTTGCATGGAAACGTTTATTTTTTTCATCACTTCTAAGTTGGTCGAATAGTAAATATTGTTATATTTGACAAATATAAATGTGATACAGTTAGTCAATAAATCGCCACTCTGTATACGAGATATGTATAAGTATGTAGCTTACCACGACACAAACTCCAGCCACGGTGCATGGATATCGAGTAATTGATCTACTTGTGCGTTACATCGATACAATTACAGGACGGTCTGCGTTGGAATCCCGGTTGGAATAGAGTCCTCTGACAGAACTACACATGTCTTAAATTGTTTAAAAATGTAATTAATACAAACTTATTATTTTGGCATAGTTTTAATTTTTCTTTTCATAAAGATTAAAGATGCAAGGGCTGCATGATTTACAGACATCTTGTCAGTTAAAAATTATCAATTCTATAATAAGTCTCTCGGTAAAAGGTTTTTTTGATGGATCTTTTGAAGATAACTTACAGGTTAACACGAATCTCGACTTTGATAAGAAGGTATGAAATTTCAATACACTTATCGATAGTTAGGCGAGTTGTAACCATGAGAACGTTTAATCAATATTTTAGAAAATCCATTGTTAACATTTTTATTTGTTGATAAATGGTAACAAATATATTAATATATATTTTTGCTATCACATCACATTACAAAATAGTGGGAAAAAGTTTGTAGTGAACCTTCTTACGTTTCATTTTTTTTCATATTTATAAGTACTTTATTAGTGAGAGAAGCTCACTAAACCCAAATGTAGTCTCCAACAATTTTCGTTGTGTTGACCCTGGTAACGTTGTTCTAAATTCATAATATTGTGATGAAAATATTCTTCTTGTTCTTCTGAGTACACTCCCATATTGGTTCAAATTATATATCTAAATAAGCATGTAGCATATGTATATTTTTAAGAGCATACATTATGTTAAAGAAGCGAGTGAGGTATGTAAGGATCGAGTCACGTGGCGCTCGGTACTCTCTGCTACCCCGCAAGGGATTTGGCGTGAAGTTATAGATAGATACATTATGTTTTTATATCAGGATATGCATACCCCTTATAATCTACTCACTAATATTATTCTTTTACAGGTTAATAATCCTATTAGGACTGTTGCTAGGTGTCCTATACTCGCTACATCTTCTCGTCAAAGACTACCAGGCACTGACAGCGGCTAGTAAATTTTTACGTCTGTTATTCAAGAGGGATGTTACTTCATATAATTTGGATGTAGTAAGTATTTCTAATTTGAAGGTATTTATATTGCTTTAAGAGGTTCTGACAAACTTTTTTTAAAACTATGATCGAAATATTTTTTCAATCATAGTTTCCGGGCTAATCTTCGAAATGGCTGAACCGATTTTGACGGGACTTTCACTGGTAGGTAGAGGACTGTTCAGAGCAGAATATAGGGTACTTTTTATCTCGTAAATATTTAGGATTCCTACGTAAAAAATGAAAAACTGTTAAAATTAGGGGGAAATATCTTCCCCTTTGGGGGACTTTGCAATTTTATTTTTATTATTTTCATAGAATAAGTATTTTTTGTGACATAAAATAACTACGCATTTTTTATGTGATAAAAATAAAATAAATATACGTTGCCTCCCGTAAAGGTCAATAGATGGCGCTGTATGAAAATTTAATCGCTCTATGGTTGCATCTACGACCCTGAACTTTGTTTTTTTTTTTAAAACAGAAAGAATTTCAGGTCTACAGAGAAATAAAGGTTACTAAAAGCCCAAATCTCATGCGTGCGAAGCCGCGGGCTTCAGCTAGTAAAACATAAAGCAGCAAACACCTGTTTCTTTTCGTCGCTGCTATGACTGCTGTGGTCGTTCTGCCCCGGTTACTGCCGTTATCTATAACAGGCAGCGGTATACTACTGATCACTAAGCAATAAAATCATACAAGTACAAAAACTCCTTTATCTTTATTCTAAGATCAAATTATTTCTCGGTAACATATATACGGCAACTTACATATTATATTAAGTTTATTGTCATATATAGACAATATCATCATAAACTTTTTACTACAGTTTTGATGAGCATAAATTATTGTGCCAATACTTATCATTATATCATAGAAACAGAGCTGGTTTAAAAGAGAGTCCCCTCATCCCGTAACAAAGAAGCAGCGATGATAACGCACGTTTCGGCGGTATAATTGTGATGTTCTAGTTATAATCATTATCTTGCAAAATAGTAACATCTCTCTTGTAATGCTCTTGCTATGGTTAGAAAAATTGTATTGTATCGAACTCACTATGACAAATAGTGCTAACGTTATATGGATTCTGCCGCTGTACTCAACTAAATACTTCTATCTTGTTATTTTTTTTTTTTGTAATTACAAGCTGGCAAACTCTAAACTGTTATTATTAATCTATAATAACAGTTTAACACTATTTATCTATATCTTCATTTATCATCATCCGAGTGTTAGTCCCGGTTGCGTTCTAAGCTCTCGCTTCCGAGTCCGGGGTCCGCCATTCGACTTCTACTTGTCCATTTCGCGCGCCACCTCTGTTGCTAACACAGCACCTCCTTAGGAGCTTACTGGTAACCTCACAGGTACCAGAACTATCGTCCATAACAGCGTGCACATTCTCACACAGTCGAAACTATCATCCTATTACCTCGCACAAAAAGGTTCAGTCAATTTTTTCGTACCGAACCGCTGACCGGTGGAATAAACTACACGGCTGTGTGTTTCCAGCTCCGCATGTGTACGATATTGGGTCCTTCAAGAGGAATGTGAAAAGGCACCTTTTAGGCCGGCATAGTAGATGCGAAGAGATGACATGAAGTTCAAGGGATTTCTATGCTTCTATTCCTGGACACCAGTGTCCTGCGGCCCACCAAGTAGGCCCTGGCTGTCACATGCCGTGTCCTAGTATAAATAATAGTCTCTTACGTAAGAACACAGCAACTCACTTTCCCAGATGGTCTGTTGTGATGCACCGTACCCCTCTTAAAGTATTGAATTGTATTGACTCTTTGAATTAAAATTGAAAAAATAATAATTCTTGTATTGAATAAGTAAAACTAAATCAATTTTAGCGATTATAATTGATGACATGTTTCATATCATCTGATCAATTGTTTTGTACCCAATCTGATACAGATACACCAAATCTTTCAATGTTAGTCTCTTAATTATAATAATACCTATAATATCTTAATGTCTGCCAGTGAATGTCTAGAAAATTTGGGTTCTGTCTTTCTAGGAATTATAGAAATATTTCTGTAATTATTTGTCGAAATGTGAAAGCTAGGATAGCTTAAGGAGAAGCCAGTATTTTTAAACCGCAGGTATATGATAACTACATAACTCAGGTGAGCTGTATGCTTGTTTGCCTCTCGACGTTGTATAAACAGGCATAATAAAGCTTTCATGTGACCTTTGGGAATTTATTAGTACTCAATAACTACGAGTATATACGCATTAATTTACTAATAAATCTTAAAACAATATGAATACAACATTTTATTTGGTTATAACTTGTGAACGAATACCGAAAGCATATCGATTTGGCGTTGATCAAAGAATAAAAAAAGGAGTTCACAACAAGACAGATTGTTAGAACAGTAACGAAGTTTGAATGACAAAACATGATGTATTGGAACAAAAAGATCGGGTTCTAAATAACATGTTTTGTACATTTATGTTACATTTATGTTTTTTACGCCTTCTATAGTAGGTTATAGATGTATAATACATCTACATAACATATAATTACTTCATATACCTGTTTGAATTGCCGTACTTATTATTGTAACAATCAGTATATTACAATCATTAAGTATTAGATTTTTGGTTAAAAGAATAAAAAAGTTCCGAATATAATAAATGTTGTAGTTTCTTGGCAATGTTAGGAGAAAAAAAGTTAAGAGAGCAATAGAATACAATAGTGTTAAAAAAATAAATATTTTATTCAAAATACGAGGCATAGTGATATCAGGTACCAATATACGACTGTTCTTAATGACAACTGAATTTAGAATGACATGACAACATACCATGGGAAAAATCAGAATATAATATTCATTTATATTTTCTTTTATTTTTGAGTCCTTTTCTTTCCGAGTAAAAAGGATGACTCCCTAATTCTACCTTCCATAGACAAATATTCGATTGCCGTTTCTGCGTTTGGCAGAGTGAGATGGAGCGTTGTCGTGACGGACGAGGATCATACTTCTTGGGCGCTTCTGTTAAATATTTTCCAAGAAAACTATACTATACTATACAATATACCAACTGTAATAATAGCATTTCATCTCTTAGTATTGCGAAATGACCACGCCGTCCAAAGAGTGAGATAATCATTTCTTTCACTTAACTTCTGCCTTTATTTTTCTTTTATTCTGATATAATGAAAGTCGGATTAAACCGTAGACCGCCAATATTAATGGATTAGCAAACGGGATAACGCTTAGAAAGTCAAAATAAACCGGACTCTTAAAATAAGAATATCAGCAAAAGAGGAAAAATAAAAGAAAATTACTTATATTTTTATTATATCTTCTTTCACAATAAACAAGTAGTAATAACACTATTATAAAACCAGTTGCATTGCCAGAGGAACACCTGGCTCGTCAATTATATAACAATTTTTCTGCCATTTTCACTATGTTCCTTAAGAGATAGGAACGGTGTTCCTGAACATTCCTATTCTACTTTTTATGCTGAATCCGAATCTGAAGTCAAAATTCGAATATTCGAAAATAAAGCGATAGACAAACATATAGATTTCATATAGGAACGGTGTTTCGGAAAATAAAAATACGAGGGTCATTTGAAAAGTTCTTAGCCTAACATGGTTAAAGTCATTGGTTTTTTTTATAACTACCCTCATTTTGTAGTTACATTATTTAGCAACAAGTATGCACAGTTTAGTTTATTCACAGTAACTCATTGTTCGTTTACACGTGATACCGTAAGTCAAATTGAACATTGTGCAGTGATAAAATACCTGAATTTGAAAGGTTTAACTCCAAAAGCTATACATGAAGACATGTCTGCTACTTTCGGTGAGTCCGCTCCTTCGTATGCGACTGTTAAAAACTGGGTGGCAGAGTTTAAACGTGGTCGTGAGACCATTCAAGTTGAGCACCGTAGTGGCCGGCCTTCGACTGCTTCCACTGATCAAAACAAAGAAAAAATCTGTGATTTAATTTTAACTGACCGAAGATTGACTGTCGAGGAGATAGCTAAGACTGTAGGCATCTCATCAGAGTGAACACATCATATAATTACTACTGAACTTGGATTCTCTAAGGTGTCTGCGCGGTGGGTACCGCGACTGCTTTCAGTGGAACAAAAACGCAACCGACTCACAAGTTCTCGCGACTGTTTTGAGTTATATGAAGCTGACCCAATAGAATTTGTTGAAAGATTTATAACCACGGATGAAACCCGAGTTCACCACAATACACCCGAGACAAAAGAACAGTTGAAACAATGGAAAAGAGCAGGATCGCCCACCCCAAAGAAGGCAAAGGTGGTTTTATCGGCGGGCAAAGTCATGGCATCCGTTTTTTGGGATGCAAAGGGTATAATTC
This sequence comes from Pyralis farinalis, assembly GCA_947507595.1. Lineage (NCBI taxonomy): Eukaryota > Metazoa > Arthropoda > Insecta > Lepidoptera > Pyralidae > Pyralis > Pyralis farinalis. The sequence goes on along the minus strand of OX382271.1, from coordinate 10,873,274 downwards.
TCGTGGATTATTTAAAAAAGGGTGAAACAATAAACTCCGATTACTATTGCAACCTGTTGCGTCGTTTGAGAGAAGAAATCAAAGAAAAACGTCCAGGTTTATTGAGAAGAAAAGTCTTGTTTCATCAGGACAATGCGCGCGTTCACACCTCTGTGCAATCCATGGCAGAAATCCATCAATGTGGCTTCGAATTGTTACCTCATCCCCCATATTCACCGGATTTAGCACCGTCCGACTTTTATCTGTTCCCAAAGCTGAAAAAATTTTTAGGTGGTAAACATTTTTTTACAAATGAAGAGGTCATAGCCGCCGTGGACGCTTATTTTGAGGAATTAGGCGAAGATTTTTTTAAAACGGGTATCGAAGCCTTACCGGGTCGATGGAAAAACTGTTTTGAGCTCGGAGGAGAGTATGTTGAAAAATCAAAATAAACTCAAAATTGTGTGGTTTCATTAAGTATGTTAGGCTAAGAACTTTTCAAATGACCCTCGTATAATGTATACACTCAGCGCACTCAGTTCTCTGTACTCTAATTTCGTACCGTTCTTTTCTTGTGCGTATGCGATTTACGAGTAAACGCGAATTATAGTGTCCACTTATTTTGCTGCCCACTATACAGTCCACCGCGCCAGATTGCGCCCGCTTTTAGTGTGACAGATTGCATTCAAATGAGAATGTTATAAAAAAAAACGGGTTGCACTCCGGGAGTGCCGGCAGAAGTGAAAACTTGAACATTAAAGTTGTGCATTTTTGAATATTTTGGAATGGTTAGGGAATAATTTCGCACGAATTGCTTTATTTATCAGTATAAAAGTACTATCATGTATGTGGTAAAGTACAATATTCATTTATTGGGCTATCGTACACAAACATGAAAATTTATAAGTTTAACGCTTCAGAATTATTACAATTATTTTACATTAAAAAGTTTATATCTCAGAAAAATCAACTTTCATCAATAATTTCAACGACTCTTTCACCATCATCATCGCCAATCTCTAAAACTCAAACACACACGCACACTCGCGCAACCGCGTTGCGCCGTTGAAACAGCGATGTTGATAAACTACGTTGAACGAAACGCGTAAGCGCCAAGAATTTCACGGCGCTTGCAACGTTTTGGTCGCGAGAAAATAATGCCCTATGAACGCTATCTAGCGCTTCTTGTTTTAATTGTTTAATTAGAGGTAACTAATGTTTTAGCGTTGCAGCGAACTTAAGTTTTAATTCTCACCAAAATCTTACGGTTAGGGTCACGTGTCCTGACGCGAGTTTAACATTTTTTACTCATCCCAAAAAGTGTACAACGCCGCTAAAGAAGTATTCATTTCAATGCGTAGTAAGTATGAGTGAGATGCGCTCACGCTTTCACCGGGCTTACATCCCTAGAACCCTAAGGGGCAACGCAAACAGAAGGCGATAAGGCGAAGGTACGGTACAGATACGGCACGGATACGGCGCAGGCGCGATATCTGCGCAAACAGACGCGGCGACGGTACGGCACAGAGTATTATTATACAAGGTGCTATTTATTGGAAATAACACTTATTGCACATCCTTTCGGATTTTGCTCGAATTAACATTTTCCTCCTTTTGTATCATATAATTCCAATCAATTTCTAAAAGTGGCAGATGGATCATTAGTTTGTGATGCTGTCGCTCTAGCTACTTACTCCTTTTTATAGAATATGATCGTGAGTACATGTGTGACGATGATGAGTGAATGTTTAATACTTGAATTGGTCCGTAGAGTAAGTGAGACGGAAGCAGGATGGGCAGGGTTCTCGCTTGTTCGCTCTCTCGTTCTTTCGCTGGCAAGACCACTATTTACATATGCAACATGCATAGGTACCTATGCGAGTGAGTGAGGTCACCAGAAAGGAAGGAGATGCTGCGTTGGCAGCGGGGGCGGCGGCATTTTAAGGGCGATATTTTAAGTTGCGGGTATTAATATGGCTAAGGTAGTCGCTTCACATCAGGTGGGCCGTATGCTTGTCTCGGGAACCCGACGTAGAGTAAAAAAAAATATGTAACCACAATGTTTGCTCTTTAAGTGCTTTAAAATATTAAAAACAAAAGAAATTCAATTACATCGGATTTTCATTAAAACCATGGACCGACTCATATGGACGAAAATTTTAAGTTTAAAATATATCGCTTCGTATCTTTGTACATACTGTATACAACGCGAGACGCCGCTTGCGCCTTCCCGGTGTCGCATCTGCTGGCGACGTGGCGGGGGGCGAGGGACGGCGTACCTGCGCCGTCCGCTTGCCGCCTTCAGTCACGAACAGATAAGTTGAGCAAGACGTACGGCGATTCGTATACAGGATGCGTGACGACATTGAGTTTAATATTATGTTTTGCGAATTAATTGAGCAGTACCCAAATATCTACGATTACACTAAGACAGGGTACAGTAACAGAAATGTACAGGATAAATTATGGCAACAAATAGCAATAAAAGTCGGTGCAACAGGTATGTATTTTATTTAAACATTATGTCTGGTCTGAAACGGAATTGGAGATCGCTGTGTTAGAAATGTGGTAAGATATTCCCTGATATGGTAGGGATTTTCTCCTATTAGTTGCATATTAATGTTTGCTCCTATCAAATTATTTCTAAACCTTGGATTTGACATTTTACCATCAAATGTGCGAATAACATTATGTAACACACACATTGATTTTATAATATTATCAACATATTCTGGTTTACAGTGAATAGGCGTGTTAAGTCCACCAAACATTGACGCTAACATACCAAAGGCACATTCTACTGACTTACGTGACCTTGACAACCTGTTATTATAAGCTCTTCTGTCATTAGTCAACTGATTTCGACCATATGGTTTCATAATATTTTTCTTTAGAGGAAAAGCTTCGTCTGCCACAAAATAAAAAGGCACATTTTGTATTTCTCCAGGCAATGGTGTAGGGTTCGGTAAATCGAGATCTCCTAGATTCATAGCTTGTCCAAAAGAGCTGACTTGTAATACTCGCCCTATTTCGGCCATATTCACCAACGTCTATAGTTAAAAAAAAGCCATCTGCATCTACAACTGCCAACAATACAATAGAGAAATATCCCTTATAATTTATGAAAGTCGAACCAGAGTTAATGGGTGCTATTATTCTAATATGTTTTCCATCCAAACTCCCAACACAATTCGGTAAATTCCAGAGAGTGTAAAACCGTTCAGCAACTTCCACCCATTTTTGTCGTGTAGGTACAGGCATATATTCCGGTTGTAGGCATTCCCACAAAACGCTAGAGGTTTCATATACAATTTTCCGGACGGTAGTGGCTCCTCTCAATACATATCCGGAAAGTGATGTAAACGAACAGCCATCTGCGTAATATCTGTAAAAAAAACATAGTACTCGTAATAGGTATTTACAAAAATGTGTGTGTGTGACTCTGTCTGGCTGACTGTGTGTGTTAGTGCGTGCGTGAGTGCACGTGTGTGTTTGTGTGGAGTGTGTGCGTGTGCGTGTGTGTAACTAATCGGCGTAAATATTTTTCAGCCCAAGATTGTAAAGAACGGTGGAAGAATATTCGATGTAGTTACAGCAAAAACAAGAAAAAGCTAGATTTGCCATCTGGATCAGCTGCAAAGACGACTAAAGAGTACTACCTTTCACCATATCTACATTTTTTAGACAATTACTTGAAGTCCCGACCAACTAAAAGCAATCTAAGCAAATATGATAGCACAGACGGTAATGAAAGCGAAGAAGTCGATGAGACACGGTCTACTGCTCAACTAGCTTGTGAAAACTCTAAGGATTCGGATTCCAGGTCCTATCTCTCCACACCAACACCGCCACTGCTACCACTATCTAACAAATCTAGACCAATCACTTTAAAAGACGTTAATAAATCAGCACATGAATATTTTAGTCAAAAAACACTGCAAATTAAGACCGCACACAGAAATGAACCTGATATAGACAGCGATCTAGCTTTTTTCAAAGCATGCTTCCAGACATGAAGAGTATGACTCCAGCCCAAAAACGGAGATTTAAAATGGGCGTTCTCAATTTATCGGAACAAATTTTAAATGAACCAGTACCTAGTTATTCTAGTAAACAACTATATTTTCCACGAACTCCTTCTCGAGAGATAGATTACGATCCTTATGGAGGTGCAACAACCCAGCAGACTCTTACATCTGGATCTAATACAAGTCCAGCACCTTCGGTTACTTCGACTAAGCAGGCAGCCGTGTATTTAAGAAAACAGTCTGCAGCTTACGGAATCTCAGCTGACTTTGATATCCGGAACTTATGATGAGAAAGCATATCAACTCAGTATTCCAGAATTTCAGCAGACTCCGAAACCTGGATGTTATGAAAGTGTAGAAACCTTAGCACCTCCGGCAACTACAACTCAATTATATTTGCCAATGTTTTCTCCTGTAACCCCAGCTACACCTCACCCGAATCCAGAGACATCTATCCAATCTCATGAAGACGACATAAATGATAATTATACAATGCCTTAAACTAAGGCCTGTATTTACAAAAGTATATGGCTCTTAGAGCAATAGCTAGCTTGAGTAGTCATGTGCTGTCCCTGTCCGCATGCAATGATTCTGTATTGTGAGATAAGGTCAGCCCATGATGACAGCTACTCAAATTAGCAATCACATTGAGACATTTATAAATACCGGTCTAAGTTTAACAAACATTAGTATCATGCTAACAACCTTTAATTTTCATATTATCTTTGGATTTGTCAATAAAAATTTAACTATAAAAAATTGTTTCACTTACCTTAAAGTAATCAGTAAGTAGTCTTTCTTCAGGACTGATTGGTTTTCTCCAATTTGTAACTTGCTTCCGAAGTCTTTCTTTTACTTTTGACAATATAATATGGTAACATTCCAGTGACATTTTATAAATTGTGCGAAAACGATCAGGATATTTATATAAAGTTTCCATTATCGTATGAAACCTGTGTTCTTCTGATTCTCTCCACACTGGATGTATCCAATACCTTCTTGGTCTTTGCTGTAAATTAATAATCTGTAGCAAAGCCAGTGCATCTTCATCTTCGTCGGAAGAGGAATACATGTTACCTCGTCAATATCACGCTTTACACATAACTTGCCGTACCGTCGCCGCGCCTATGTGCGCAGATGTCGCACCTGCACCGTATCCGTGCCGTATCTGCGCCGTACCTTCACCTTATCGCCTTCTGTTTGCGTTGCGCCTTAGACACGCAAATACCAACATGAAACTAGAATATATCGCGAACATGCGTGAAATAAGTGAACAGATACGTTAATCTTTACATTCAAGTTCACGCTTCCACGACTATGGAGCCACATGACGTTGTTGCAAGTCGACATGTTATTAAAGCAGTGTAAGAAATATTGTCTTTATTTCAGAAACCGAGTGTTCGATGGAAACGTATCCTGTCATACGACGCAATACAATGCGCTCGCTTCTTGTATTGTAGTCTGGGGACAGAGACGACGAGCGACGAGACACTGAGAGGTTTCACCTTTATGCTAAAGTGAGTATTCACGCAGGCAATTTTTGTTATACAACATCGGGAGGCATACAAGCAAACCCACCTTATATAAAATGGATACGTTAATCTATGAACCGTACTGCTAACATAGCAACTGCTCCAAAGGAGCTTACTGATAACCTCACTCACTCCCAAGAACTCAATAACCCTCTAAATAGTGCTTATCTACAGTTTTCTGTGAGATGGTGGTACTTCCTCAGACGGGCTGATTTGATGCACCCTACCTCTCTTGAAACACTCAGAGCTAGATAAGCAGACATGTGTATGCATACAAATGTTTGTCCTGTGTGGGAATCGAATCCACCATCGAGCGTTGGTGTCAAAGTTGCGTTACTAACCACTGCATCGCCGAGCTCGAAAAGAGCAAATTTTTTCCAACCAATACATTGACCTACATTTTTGATTTTCATATATAATCAAATTCTAATAAATAGTAACACTCACTCATGTACTATGTTAGAGGTGTCTTGGTTTCAAAGTAGATATACTAAGTATTCCACCACCGGGCTCGTAAATTTTAAGAATATTTCTTTATGGGCCTTCGCCACCCATATTATTTACATAAATAGCATAACCAATAACCACATTAATAGCATTAACAAATGAAACAGTTACCTCTGCTATGGCTGCTTTAATCATCTCTACCTCAATTGCTCATTAATGACTGCTTTTTATTCCACCCGTAACGGAAGAATCACCAATGGTGCTGTCAAGACTGTTGTGATCTCTATCTGGGATTCACATCAACCCTTACTCATCCCACTGCAGGGATACGGGTCTCTCTTCAACCGAAGGGATTTAGAGTATACTCCACCACGCTGCTCAAATGCGGATTGGCGGAGGCCAGTGTTATCAAGCCGTCCGAGGGCCACTGACTTAAGTCAACGACTGACATCTATCGACAACAGTCGGGACCGACGGCTTAACGTGCCCTCCGGCACGGAGAAACTCGAGATAGAAAAAACCCATACACAGACAGGCTTCGATAGACGTTGCTTAACCTGCGTGTTCGGTTAGTATGACACGCGCAACGACGCCATCGAGCTGCAAAGACTGTAGACTCAGCTCATGTCCACTCTTTGAAACAGAAGATCTCCTTCGTAGCGTTATCCCGTTTCCTAACCCATTAGGATTGGCGGGGTCCGCTACCTAAGCCTAAGGATTTGGTGAAGACACTGATTTTTACATGGAGCAACTGCTCTCAGACCTCGCACGTCTTTCGAAATATAATTTATTGGATATACTGAATTCCTTACGACGTTGACCGCCGAGCATGTGATAATAACAAATATGTAAATTCGAAGACACGAATGGGACAAGATTCGAATGGAGGACCACTTGATCAATAGGCTCTTATCAACTAGGATATCACTGCTCTCTGAAACACTGAAACATACGATGTAAACAATTAATTGTTTAATTAATTACTAATCAAATCATTATAAAAAGTCCAATCATTAAAATGCTCGTAGCATTAAAATCCCTTTTAGTCAATTCAATGGGGAAGCGGCTATTCAATAAATACGATTTGCAAAATAAATTTTCAGTATACTGAAAAAGGGATACCCTTTAGAAAATCTATAATGGTATACATTTTTAATTAAAATAAAATGTAGGATAGCAATTTCTTTTATAGATATAATTAAACATAAAATTAATTAATCAAAAACCTAATTAGAACCTTACAGTCAAATTCCATAAAAAACAACGCCTTTTGATTTGAAATATATAAAAGCCTAAGAAACATGCTCTTTTTTAAAGTTTAGACACCTCTAACATAGTACGTGAGTTAGATTTTGATTCCCTTGCGAATGTCAAAATATACGGCAATATGCGGCATAAACGGGCACGGCCGTATCTTTTTTCACTGCTCCAAGCGATTGCGGATTTGAGTATCTGATATCAATTTTATCTTGATATCTCACCGCATCCCTGAGAAAAAGTATCTGGACAGACAGACAGATGAACAGCAAAGTGATCCTATAGGGGCTGTGCTTTTCCTTTTAAAAGAAAAATATAAATTTGCCATTGGGCCCTAGCGGGCACTTAGACACATTTTGCATTTTTATTTTATATTTAATTTCGTTATATCTTGTTTAATGCTAGCATGACCTTTTGCGAAGACGAAATGCTGAAAGAAACTTGCCAATATAGGTCTCTTTTCTAATTGTCAATTAGATATTACGGCAAACATTGGTACAATAATTATGTCAAATGATAGAATTAAAGATTATTAAGAAATGGTCCGTGCTGAATTATTTCTCGACATCTTTGCCAGTTACATATTCATCAATCATATAATTACGGAGTACTTTTGATGCACTTATTGAGCACATGACACTTATTTTTTTCAGTTTGGAGCCACGAGAAGAAGACACATCATCATTGGCAGTATTCAAACAAGCATACGGAATAGGAAATAAATACGGGAAACAAGGCTGTAGATTGAAATATGCAGCGTGTCCTTTTAACGAGAACCTGTTGTTTCAACTACTAAAATTTTTGTTGAAACATAAGTAATCCAGATCTCTATGAAAGGAGATTGAGAAATTATATTTTTGTTATGAACGTATGGAATGACATTAAGATAGGAAACGTGGGATATAAACCAAGTGAACTTCCTTTTGTGCTAAAATTAATTTGTGTGCCATAGCTTATGAGAATTAGTTCTTAGTTCATTATAAATCACATGACGACAACTAAAAGGCACAAGGAAATACTAAAAGATATAGTTAGTATATTTTATAGAGGGTGTATTGTATTAATTACTAATTCTTTTGTTCGTCTTACGTGGTAAACATTAAGGGTTTCCCCAAGGACTACAGCACTAGCAAAGAATAAGTAATAGGTGATTAAAGGTAATTTACAGGCAATTTGATCTATAGTACAAGAAGCGGTACCGTAACCGGTTACTTCGTCGACCTAGCGCCGGCGAAACCCATGAAAGGAAAGGTAATTTGTTATTGTGGCAGTGAAATTGTTTTTATAGTACGTTGGTAAACAAAAATATACATAACATACATATATATTTCATCTGTTCTTTTGCATCTCACAGCCATTTTACACTCTTAACTATCTGAGTTACGAAACGCAAAAAAAATATGAAATAATAGAATGTATAAAAAGTAAAGCGGTTACTGTAGCCTATGAGCGCTTGCAATACGTTGAGTATCGCTCATGCGATGTACTTCTGATGCTAACACAGCTATCCCTTAGGCAGCTTTTTTTACATTCAACGTCGGGAAGCATGCAAGCATACGGTCCACCAGATATAAAGCGTTACCGTAGCCTATGAACGCTTGCAATACATTAAGTATACCACCTCTGCAACTTCTTAAGAGCATACTGGTGACCTCACTAACTCGCAGGAACACAACAACCCTCTAGGAAGTTGTTATTTGGCTGCGCTTTACTGTGAGGTGCAGGTATACCCCCCAGATAGGCGAGGTCGATGTGCCCTACCTCTCTTAAAAACACCCAGACCAAGATAAACGGACATTTTCAAGCACACAAATATTCGTCCTGCGTGGAAATCGAATCCACAAGCGTTTGTATCAAAGTACCGCTACTAACCACTGCGCCACCGAGCTCATCAAACGTCGTATTAATCGTTATCTTATTTTTCTTTAATATAATATAGTGTTTACTATATTTTTTTACTATATTTATATTAAAGTCTTACTTGAACCTTTATAAGATTCACGCAATCGAGTAACTTTTTCTCATTTAGCATGTTAGACACTAGTTTGTCAAATCAATGTAGGCTGCAGATGCCATGTATTTTGTAGAGAAATCCTAATTAAAACGATTTTTATATCTATGTATAAGATATATTCCCAGTAATTCAAACACTTATACAATATTTTCAATCTATATGACAATAGTTTTAGTACACCCAGCGTAATAATTATACTGTGAAATGTGATTTCTGATTAATAATAATGACCAACAAATAAATGTTGTATTGTTTCAAATTGTTATGTCATTTTTCTTTCATGTTTATACATTGTAATGGAAAGATAAATGAAAATAGCCCAAGTAAAGCAGATTAGACGTTTATTTACTAGCATTAGTTTTACATTAATAGTTTGCCTAAGCCTACATAGCTGTTTCTCTTACAAGACAGCACACAAGAGAGAGTCGATCGGATATACTAAATCATAGACTCACATATCGTGCATAGACAAGGTTTTCCATCTACATTAAAGCAATGACACACGATCAATATCCAATACCCCGGCTCAAGATCAAGTTCCATTTTAAAATTATACAAATCAAAATAAACTTGAACTTGCAACATAAATCTACAAAATGGTACTATTATTAATTTCCTGGCAACACTGTCGATGACATATAAATTTATAAACATAACCTCCAAACATTTAACATAATTATTTTTGCTAACCAAGGAAACATACAATTTACAAAATAAAGTACTTATTTATTACTCAAAACACAAGTGACATTTATATATTCTGTGTCTATAGTACGGTTATGAAACAACGAGTTTACATTGATAACAATTACATACAGGAAACATGAAATTACTGTAATAACTTAGTTACTTACTAATCCAATTAAATTGCACAAATAATTGTGCCTCACTTTCGACAATGATTTGGTAAGTATGTCTGCTCTATTTTCTGAACTTTGTACATATTGTAATGTTAACAATCCTTTATTTATACTATCTTTAATAAAATGTACTTTAATATCTATGTGTTTCGTTCTTTTACTATTTTCATAACTTTCTATCATTTTTAATGTACTCTGATTATCAATTAACAAAAAACATTTTAAGTTATTACTACACTGTAAGTCTTTTAAAACTCCAATGATGAACACTGTTTCACTTACAGTTAAGGCTGCAGCAACATACTCAGCTTCTGCTGTTGAGAGTGCCACTGTAGACTGCTTCTTCGAACTCCAACTTATCAAGTTGCCTTGATAAAAAATAGCGACTCCGCTCACACTTTTCCGGTCTATTTTCTCTGAACCAAAGTCGGAATCTGAAAAAGCTAATAAATTATTATTATCTTCTTTCTTGTATACTAATCCATTTTCTTTTGTATGTTTCAGGTATCTGAGGATTCTTTTCCCTGCCTTCCAAAGAGTGGATGTTGGACGATGCATATATCTGCTAAGGAAACCAGTAGCATATGCAATGTCTGGTCTGCTAACTGTCGCCAAGTACATTAGTGAACCAACGAGTTCTCTGTATGGGACGTTTGTCAAAATGTCTTCATTTTCATCTATGTTTAATCCAACTTCCATTGGTGTATTTATGTCCTTGCAATCTTGCATATTAAATTTTAATAAAATCTTTTCAATTATCTGTGTTTGTTTTATTTCCAGCGTCCTTTTAGAACAAGTTATTTCCATACCAAGAAATTTACTTATATTTCCCAAATCTTTTGCCTGAAATTCTGCTTTTAGCTTCTCTATGATCGACTGTCCTCTGCCTATTACTAAAATATCATCAACAAATATTAGGATATATACATCTTTCCCTGTGTATAAACAGAAATCGCTCTGTGATTGTTTAAATCCATGGTTTACTAAAAAGTGATTTAATGTTTCATTCCAACAGCGTGGTGCTTCCTTTAGTCCATACAAAGCTTTTCGCAATTTAAGCACTTTTCCTTCTTTTCTTTTTAATCCTTCAGGATATTTTATAAAGATATCCGTTTTTAGTTCACCATTTAAAAAAGCAGTAGGAATGTCCAATTGTTTTATAGCTAAATCTTCTTGAAGTGCTTTATTCAGGAATATTCTCACTGTTGACATTCTAGCAACGGGTGCATATACATTCGTGGTGGTTTCTTCTTGAAATCCTTTAGCAACTAGCCTGGCCTTTTTTGTATTATCTGGTTTTGTTCGAAATACCCATTTAGTATCAATAACTTTGTGTCCTTTTGGTAACTCGCATTCTTCCCATGTTTTAAGTTTTCTATGCGCTTCTAATTCGCTTTCTATGGCCTCTAACCATTCCCCTTGTTCAATTGCTTCTGTATAGCAAGTCGGATCTTCTGACATCAAAGCATAAGCTATATGTGACATATCAAACTCTTGAAATCTTTTCGGGGGATTTCGTGACCTTTTAGTTTTCTTTTGACATGTTTCTTCTTCTGACACTTCTTCATCGCCTGTCATATAAGTTTCATATTCCGCTATTCCATCATTGTTTAGCGGGGCCTCTATGTCTTGGTTTTCTTTCGATTTTTCATTTCTTACTTGACTTTCTATCTTTGCTCTATCTTCGTGTTGTATGCTTGGTTTATATTCTTGTTCATAGGATATGTAATAATTATTACATTCTTTGTCATCTTGATATTTGTATTTGGTCTCATCAAATCGAACATCTCTTGATTCTATAATTTCATTCGTTTTTGGATCCCATAATCTGTATCCTGATCCACAATATCCAATCATAATTAAAGGTTTTGCTCTAGCATCCAGTTTACTTTTTTTGGGTAATATGACACACCATGTTTTTGATCCAAAGACTCGCAGTTTGTCCAACTCATTCTTACCATACCATATCATTGATGGCGTTTCACCTTTTAATGCTTTTGTGGGCGACCTATTTATTGTATATGCTGCACATCTGATTGCTTCTCCCCATAAGTATTTAGGTAAGTTTGTCTCTAATAATAATGCTCTTACTTTGTCAATCAGTGTACGATTCATTCTTTCACAAATAGAATTTTGTTGTGGAGTATAGCTACATGTTGTTTCTTGTCTGATACCATTTTCATCATAAAATTTCTTAAGTGTTTGATTTAGAAATTCTGTTCCTCTATCAGTTCTAATTCTCTTTACATTTGTTCCATTATTTTGCATTCTCTTTATATATTTCATGATATATTCTTTTGCTTCATTTTTTGATTGCAATAAATAAACTTCAGTAAAATGTGAGTAATCGTCTATTATTGTTAAATAATATTTTTCTCCATTTCTTGATGTAGGTGATACAGGTCCTCCAATGTCGCAGTATATCAATTCACCAATATGTTTTGTCCTAGGTGTTAGAATTTGTTTGAATGGACAACGCGTTCCTTTTGCTTCCATGCAAATTGTACACCGTTCGTTAGATAGTGGTAGACCTAGTATTTTCATTCCACCATAGTTCAAATGACCCATCCTTCTATGCCATAAGGTTGTATCCTTATTTTCAGTGGCTAAAGCTTTTTCTACAATACTCATTTTTGTTATGTACAGTTTACCATTACTTTGCCCTGTTACATTTGTTTTCTTGTTACTGATAATAACCAAATTTCTACCAAATGTTACTGTCAGACCTTTTTCATTTAATTTCATAACTGAAATAAGATTGTGTGACAATTTATCCATAATAAGACAGTCTTCTATAGTTATTTGCTTATTTTTCCAAAATGCTACTAACTTTCCTTTCTTATTACTTGATATCATATTCTTGTTCGCTACTTGAATTTTGATCTCTTGAATTTCTTCGACATCGGTCATATACTTTTCATATTTTTTATTTATCATATGGTATGATGCTCCCGAGTCGATAACAAATTCTATTTCGTTCTCGTGGCTTATTGATGTATATGCCTGTGCCGCTACAAAGTTTACTTGTTCTTTGTCTTCACTAATATTCGCATTGTGCCTTCGATTATTTTGCACACCTCTAAAATTTCTTTGATTACCTTTTCCACGTTGATTTCCTCTATGACGCTGATTTGATGAACGATTAGGACAGTTTCTGGCAAAATGGTTTGGTTTGCCACATGCAAAACATTTTAAAGTGCTGCTTTGGAATACATACTCGCTATTTGAAGTACTCGGATAGTTGTTACTCTTTTCTTTAAGTTCTGCATCCAACAGCTTACTTTTCACAAAATCTATGGTCAATTCTATGTTTGCCGTCTCAAGTGCAGTTACCACACGCTGATAAGCATCTTCTACGCTTAATAAGAGTTGACATACCTTGTCTTTCTCTTCCATTTTGGCTCCATTTGCTTCAATTTCTTGAATTATTTTGTCAAATCGCATAAAATGTTCCTCTATGTTTTCACGTTTACTACATTTAAGACTCATTAGCTGTCTTTTTAGATACAAATTTGTCATAGTGCTTTTTCTCTCAAATACAGTTCTAAGTTTCTCGACCATTTCGTAGGCATTTTTGGCACTTTTCACATATTCCAGGTGATTATCTGTCAGCGCCTGTACGATTAAGTTTCTTGCTTTTGCATCTTGTGCTTTGATTTCAGCGCTCATTACGGCCGGTGGTCTTTCTTTTATAACCCCTTTACAGCCTTTTTCATCCAGGTTCATCTCAAGTCTAAACAGCCAGTTTCCAAAGTTACCTTTTTCCAATGACGGAATTTTATATATATTTGGTGCTAATGTGTTTATTTCCATTTTGTTTTTATTGTCTATCAAGCTGAAAATAGAAACCTACCCCAAGTGACATCGGCGTGACCTTTTTCAATGGTTGCCGTTTTTTAGCACTCCTAAGCTATACTGTGTCAATCTGACTTACTATGAGCTCTGGGCCCATAACCTAATGGAAAGATAAATGAAAATAGCCCAAGTAAAGCAGATTAGACGTTTATTTACTAGCATTAGTTTTACATTAATAGTTTGCCTAAGCCTACATAGCTGTTTCTCTTACAAGACAGCACACAAGAGAGAGTCGATCGGATATACTAAATCATAGACTCACATATCGTGCATAGACAAGGTTTTCCATCTACATTAAAGCAATGACACACGATCAATATCCAATACATTGGGGCCTAAAAAGCGTGTAGTTATATTAAGGAAGGAAGCTTGTTTCTTTTTTTTTTTGTAATTAGTAATTACATCTATGTTACAACAAGATCAGTTGTTCGGATCAAATTATGTCGTTCATTACAACTGGTATTGATATTACAGTGCAACTGGTTCACATTCCCTTCGCTGGTTGTATTTTTTACTACATGTGCCTGTTTGTCTCGTGACATGAACGAGACAAACAGGCACACGGCTTCTTTAATGAAATCTGAGACAGAAGCATATTATAATTTCATACATGCATAATTAATAAAGTTATCTGTTATTGCTTATATACGTTTGCGGTGAATATCAGGTAAGAATAAGTGCACAATTTACTTTTTTTAATTCATCAATATTTTTTTATCTCCTCCATTTTGAATTGATCTATGACAATAGCGCTATCTCATTTTTATTTGGGTAAGCGCTATATGTTAAAGAAAGAGATTAGATAATTCAAAAACCTAAGGCAATACGTTATATTAAGCGACACTAATGATCTAGTGCGACAAACGTAAAATATTATTCTATAACTATTCAAAAGTTGTTAAAAATAATGTTGTTAAAAAACACATTGTTTAAAAAGATACATTAGATAATGCAGAGCAAGCAGATTTGAAAAGATTGATCAGTGCTACTACTACACCAATTCTATCTCACCGCACTGCAGGGATACGGGTATCCCTTCAACCGAAGGGGTTTACAGCATACTCTATCACGCTGCTAACTGCGGATTGGCGAATACCAGTGTTTTCAAGCCGCCCGAAGGCCGCTGTCTTAGCTTAACGACTGTTATCTATCGATAACAGCCGGGGCCGATATTAATATGCAGAAAGGTCAGCTAGTATTATATCCCGTGATTAGTGTGATAAATGATATTCTATCTTTTTATCTATTCTGTCTTCACGCGAAGTTCCTTACGGCCAAGGCAAAAAAACACCAGATGATTCAATCCTCAGACGCATCGCTCGTTTCTTTAATATTCATAGCTATTTTCATGCGCGATTGCCAATTCCCATGGTTCCTAATACTAACCTTCTGATGACACACGACCTATTTCGCCATGGCAGGTAAGTTTTGCCCTTCCTCAACTTCTACTTCATGAATACATTAGATATTGTACGAAATTGCCATATTAGCGACAACTCAATGGTAACTTGTTTAGTTTCGATCTGGAACTGAACAATCTTTAAATATTTTACTATACGAGTACCAACCGTATAGCAAACATATAATACATTGCACGGTAGAGCTTATTTTTTCAATCAGTTTCTATGGCCCACTTTATATGCAGACGGTTATTGGGTGTAACAAACTTCCCTGGTGCGGTTTCGGATATTGCCGAATATGAAATATTTTCAAAAAAAAAAATATCGCGGAAGGCAGCCTGTGTACACAGCCTGCAGTTTTGGTAAGAATGTCTATTAGTGCGAGACAACTACGTATAGTATAGTATCTCGAGTTGTTAATTCAAAGTCTATGAGTATCTATTTTCACATTATACAAAATGCCAATTTAATTTTAGTTGAAAAATTTGTTCATTTGTACTTAAAAGATATCATATAAGTCTCATAGTTGAGTTTGTTCAATATTTTGTAGTAATAATACACAACACGTTTATTTAAGCAGTTTACATGGCACTTGTGCGAAATAAAGTGGCCCTTCTCTGCGGGCCATATAGGGAAGCTCCCATACGGTCGAGGTCGCTCAGCGTACTATGGAAAGAACTCTGCTCAGGGTTTCTCTGCATAATAGAATCAGAAATGAGGATATCGGAGGAGGATATAAGAGGTAGTAGAACTAAGGTAACCGACGTAGCCGAAAGGATAAGTAACCTGGAGTGGCGGTGGACCAGCCACTTAGTTTGTAGATCCAACAACCACTGAGAAAGAAAGGTTCTCGAATGTCGCCCCCGTACTGGTATGCTCAGTATGGGATGAGCCCCTAAAAGATGGAGCGACGAACTAAAGAGGTTTGTCAACCTGCTTGACCTCAAGAGTCGATGGATGCAGGCAGGCACTCTAGAGACTATATTCAGTAGTGGATGAATACGGAATGAGATAATGACGATGATGATTTATGTTGATACTGTTGATTGGAGACGCTTGGTTCATTCTGGTGGAAAGACATCTCGTTAATGATAATATTTGCACTTGTACAGATTCCGCTTCATTTTATTTAATAATTATTTTTACCGACCGATTTCGCCTTTACGGCATTATCTCTCTATCTATCTATAACTTCACGCCAAATCCCTTGCGGGGTAGGCAGAGAGAACCGAGCGCCACGTGACTCGATCCTTACATATCTCACTCGCTTCTTTAACATTCATTGCTCTTCTCATGCACGCACGCCGGTTTCTAGGGCTCCTGACATCACCTTCTGATAGAACATGACCAATTTGGTCATGATAGGTAAGTCTTGGCCTTCCCCGGCTCCTACATCCTTCCACTTTTGCATTGTATATCTGCTTCGTCATTCTTTCATCTTGCATTCTTTCTACATGCCCGAACCATCGGAGCATGCCTCTTCTTATTTTAACACCGACGCTCTCTTTCAGACCAACTCTATTTCTAGCATCATCACGGCATTATCAAGGTATTAAATAAAGTTGTGAAGTGGAATCTCTACAAGTGTATGTATTATCATTAGCGAGATGATGATTGCTCCGTCCCGCGGACTGGTTTATAGTGAGAGTGAACACAGAACGTGTGAATCATATTGTTGAGATTAGCTTTAATATAACCTTTTTATGCTTTTGTAAACTCTGTTTTTACACTCTGGTATTATTCATTCTCTTGTTTCTGCTGTGATTTTTCTGGTTTCATCGTGCGTCTTTGGTAAGCATTATTTTATTGTAACTCCTATATCCTAAATAAATAGAAAATACTCTGATATCTGGTCTTTTACCTATTTATTAAATACAGTCCACCCTTTCTTTAAAACCTATTCTTTACACATATATTGATAAGCGCGATAATAATATGTTGACGGGAATGAGTATCGACTCAATTATCTAATAACATACATTTTCTAGTCGCCTTTAAAATGCGATTGCTCCGATTTCTAAGATATTGCTATCATTTTTCTTCAGGGCTTCTTGATGTTTTCTTATACGCCAGATCCTGCAGTGATGTTATTTGGCTACGCTTTTTTGTAAGGTAAAGGTAATTTCCCAGTCTGACCACTTTGATGGGCCCTACTTCTCTTTCGGCAGAGCCTCGTTTGTTAAATAACAGGGTACACCACGTGCATGTAAGATTGATTAAGAGAGGTAGGGCGCATCAAGGCAGTCTAGGGAAATATCTCTCACAGAAAACTGCAGCCAAATAACAACTCCCTAATTTTGTTGTATTCCTGCGTGTGAGTGAGGTCACCAGTAAGCTCTTAGGAGTTGCTGTGTAAGCAGCAGATGAGGCAGCGCACGAGTGATCCTTAATATATTACAAGCGTTAATAGGCTACGGTAACTGCATTACATCAGGTGGGCCGTATGCTTGTATGCCTCTCGACGTAGTAGAAAAAAAAAACCTAAATATGACAATGAGCCACTTACATCAATTAATATTGATATTTACACATGTACACAGTGATGGCCTAGTGGATAAAGAACCAATTATTAACCCATTGCTCCTGGAATCCTGGTGTGGTCATGTACCACTAAATCCGTGTTTTCGGTATGTATACATATACACTATCATGTGACTAGTGTGACCAAAAATACTGCTATATAGAAACTTTTCTTTTTTTTTAACTTTTTACATATTTTTTTCGAGTTTATTATCAAATTACAATATGAAATAGGGTGTTAATAAAAGTTTGCAGCAGATTGCCTTGCATAAAGTATATAATACATGGACCCGTCGGTCATATTCAAGACACTTCCAATTAAAGCTTGGTATCAGCCATATGTTCGTATATCGTACTATTGACAGATATACCAACACTTCCTCTGTTAAAGACCATAAAAGATCGGGGCGACCACGTGCTGTTACAACTGCAACGGCTGTTTATGCCGTTAAAGCCAGACTTAACCCTTCGAAACCCGGGTGGTCGTATACGACCGCGAAATGTATGGGAAAACGTATATAACGGGTTCTGACTGCTACAACAAAGCTCATCGTGAAAAATGAAGATTCCCGCTTGGACTCTGTCGCGTATAATAAAACAAACCTGAGGCTCGCCGCTTATCGTCGATACACAGGACATGCTCTAAATCAATCCCTACAGTTAAAGAGAGTGGATCAATCAAAACGCCTTTCGTCTCGATACGCAGGTGAAAGGCATAGAAATATCCTCTTTACTGATGATAAAATTTTCACGAGCACTACAACAAGCAAAATAACAAAGTGTACACACTAAGTTCTAAACAAGCCGCCCAAGTGGTCGGAAAGGCACAACGTCTCTTCATCCTGCGTCTATTAAGGATGCTATCAAGGAGTCACAAGGCTTCATTTTTATGAAAAAAGGAGTAAAGGTTTCAGCCAAAGTGTATCAAGAGACTGTCTTGGATCGTGTTGTGAAACCTCTCAGTAATATACTTTTTAAAACTTTACCGTGGACTTTCCAGCAGGACTCTGTACCAGGTCACCAGGCCCGAACTACCCAAGCCTGGCTCGGAACTAATGTTCCGGACTTTATAAAAGCTGAAGACTGGCTCTCGTCTAGCCCAGATCTGAATCCCATAGACTACAAATTATGGTCAATTTTAGAGGACATGGCCTGATTGAAACGACATGCTGACATTGTGTCTTTTTAAGAAATCTCTGGAGCACGCAGTGGCTAAATTTCCAATGGAAACAGTGCATAAATCCATAGATTCGTGCCCAGACTGATAAAAGGACTGTATCAATGCCAAAGGTGGCCATTTCGAATTTTTTTTTTCTGCTGAGACTTTAATGAAAGAATAATAAAAACATATAAGTTTAATTAAGATTACATTAGGATAGGAATACAGTCGCCACCTAACGATAAACGGTGTCGGACACTTGTAATACGAGTGATACTTAATGTACCACTGCTAATACAGCATCTCCTTGGGAGCTTACTGGTGACCTCACTCGTGGGTACCTGTGAGCGAGGTCACCGGTTTTTATTTGACTGCAATTTTCTGTAAGGTGGAGGTACTTCCCCAGTTGAGATGATTTGATGCGCTCTACTACTCCTAAAAATACCCAAACCACGACAAACAGGGATGTTATTGCACACAAATGTTTGTCCTATGTGGAAACCGAACCCATAAGCGTTAGTGTCAAAGTAGCGTATTACGCTACCGAGCTTGTGTAAATATTTCAAAAGTCATGTGACCTAACTTAAGACAGATCTGGTTTTTCGTCGGAGCTGTCAAAATCGAACGGCAGTCGCTTAGTAAGCGGACCCCGCCAACACTGATGGGGTAGAAAACGACATAAAGCTGAGATGGAAAGGTATAATATTTTTAAGCGATTTTTTAGCAAAAATAAAATTTAAGTGAGGGCTTACCAATTGCCATAACCAATAAAGGAAGATAAAAATACATTCATATACGTGAAAATTTTAGGAATTATGCTAACCGAAAAAAAAGAAAATCTAATATTTTCGCGCGCGCGATGCCTCCTCTGCTGCTAAGACAGCAACTCCTTAGGAGTTTACTGGTAACCTCACTCACATGCAGGAACACAACGACCCTCTAGAGATTTGTTATTTGCTTGTGATTTTCTATGACATATAGGCATTTCCCCAGACGGGCTGCTTTGATGCGCCCTACCTGTCTTAGAAACATCCAGACCAAGACAAACAGACATGTCCATTCACACAAATGTTTGTCCCGTGTGGGAATCGAACCCACAAGCGTTGGTGTCAAAGTCGCGCCATTCACAACTGCACCACCGAGCTCGTCAAAATACTGTTTATAGGGAAAGATAGAAGTCTTGTCACAGTTAATTGTAAAAGTTGTGAGTACTTGTGTGACATTCATCACATCGTGTCTGTAAAGGGCCTACTACACTCCCAATATTATTTCACAATAACATTTGAGCAATTAATTAAATATTTCTGGACTGATAACATACTGGAAACAGTACCAAAGTAAGCAAAGCTTGTGCTATGGTATTAGTTAACATATATAAATACTTTTTTTATAAGTAATATTATACCTATACCTAGTCTTGCCATAAATGCTGAAACAAAGAAAAAATAATTTCTATTGCAAATAATATTTATTAATTTTACAGTGTGTTAGTTTAATACATAAATATAAAACAATTTAAAATGTAAAAAGCTTATTCGAAGTGGTCTTCATTGGCTGCCATACAGTCCTTTAAACGTCGAGTTCACTTATCAATAGAAACACGCACTCTTTTTATGGGAAAATTCTTCACTGCCAATCGTACGGATTGTATTAGGAACTCCAAATTATCATGGCGTTTAGAGCAAGCCGTACTCTCTAAAACTGACCATAAATCATAATCCAGCGGATTAAGATCGGGACTAGACGACGGCCAGTCTTCAGCTATGATGAAGTCCGAAACGTTCGTTTACAATCAAGACTGCGTAGACCGAGCTTTATGACCCGGCGCCGAGTCTTGCTGGAAGGACCATTCTTGGTTATTGAACATGGTGTTGTTAAGGGGCTTCACTACCTTCTCAAGAATGGTATCTTGATACACTTGTGCCGATGTTTTGATACCTTTTTACAAAAGTTTGGCTCAGTCACTCCTTCATAGCTAATACCTCACCAAACCATCACTGAACTCGGATAGTGCCCATGTTGCACTCTCTCGACTAATTGAGAAGCTTCCTTAGAGCTTTGAGCATAAATACGGTCATTTAGTTTGTTAAAATGCTGCTCAATTGTAAAAAAATTCTCATCCGTAAACAATTTTTTTCTGTGACCTCCCTTTGCGTACTGCTTCAGTGGTTGTTTCGATTTTACCACCCAATTCTTTTTTAAATTATCAAAGAAATTACCAGTGTGTCTCTTATAGGCTGCAAGTCCTAAGTCATTTTTTTAAAATATGCGACATGGTTCTATGTGCTATCTTCATCTCCCGAGATAAAATCTTTTGCTTTCGGACAGGATTTCTTGGAATTCTTTCCCTTACTGCTTTGACCACCCTTTCCGCACAAACACTACGTGGACGGCCAGATCTCTTTCTGTCACATACAGAGGAGGTCTCATTGTACCTATTAATAGCCCGGTACACAAACATTTTACTAAGACCAAGCGTATGGAGATTTTTTAAAATTGCATTTGGCTCCATACCTACTTTGTGTAATGCAATCACAACGATTCGGTTCTCTTTATCACCCCACTCCATTTTAATATCGCAAAATATTGTACAATGTATTGGCGCCAAAATGAGAAAACACAATGAACAATCATATAAAAATGACAGATTCCAAATTCAAATGTAATATTTTGTTTATTTTTAATTGTAATAGTTTTTGGGCCAGTAAAAAAAAAAGGTATTTAATTTCAAATAAAAAACTCTTTGGGAAGCTGTGGATTGAATTCATATGTCATTTATTATTACAAATATGCAGCAATTTAAAAGTAAAAATTTTGCCTCTATGATTTATTATGACTTTTGTTGCGGTCTTAATAAACAACAATGTTATGATAGACTTTCTTTGGCACAACTAGGGCCATAACTTTATGAGCGACGATTTGAGTGATAATGTGATCGGAGCAAGCTCACTGATGAGTTGTGCATAGAACATCCTTCTACAGCGACAAACGAAGATAACGTACCTATGTGATATGCGGCTAATGATAGAAACTGATAAAAGAGTGACAATGACCAGATTCGTTTAAAAAATGTTTGATGTTTTCGCTTTTGTTCTGTTCTATGCGAAAGTATACCTATAATTCGTTTCGCCCGTGGTTGAATGTTTTATTATCATTTCATATTTCTTGTCGTAATACGTCGAGTTAAGCTTCTCGAAATATAATGATAATATCAATTAACAATACAATAACTATATGTATATGATATGGCTGAATTATGATGATGATAGGTGAAGATTTCCAAAATAAACATGCTGACTGGGAGCTACGTATAAGCTCTGCCTCCCGTGCCAAGCTAAATAAAATTATTTACTTATGTATAAATGAAGATTTTTATTAGCGTTTTCTCGTAATTCCGAAGCTATTCATAGACAATGTATCAGATTGCAGTAGGTTTTATTACACCAAAAATAATATTGAAACCAAACTCCATACAACAAAGGCCATTCTCCTTTAGAGAATTATTGCAATAGTTGGAAGTTGTGGACGTCTACATAAATAGGAAGTAATATGAAAAGAAAAGAAAATTACAATTTATGTTATTTCCACCTCAATATACAAAGAGTGGGGAATACTACTACAGTCAATGACTCCGTCGCATGAGACGGTGCTTAGAGAGGAATGAAGGCTACTTTAAAAAGTAATATAAATATTAACAGGTTTCTATATAATTCTGTTGTTTATTTTCTGGAACCTTTCAGTGTTACCCACATAGTATATCCAGACCAGGGTAAAATATTCCTGTATACTAATGAAAATCGAAACAAAAAACCAACATTTGATTAAAAGTAACTATCGCAAACCACTCGAACACCTTGTTATATGATAGGTAAAAACTTTAAACTTCACACAATCTTACATAATTGTGGCTTTAGTTAGGCACATTTCAGGTAACATTTACTTAATCTCGTATAGAGAACTATTACAACTGTCGACGAAATAGCTATTGGGCTGACACGCTTTTTCTGTTGCATATATTGAACAAATGAAAAGACCACCCTCGTTTTCGTCGTTGTTAGATTCTGTGGAACATCCAGTTACTATGGCAATATATTATATAAATAAAAATAACGATTTTCATTATCTTAAAACTAATGAAGGCTACTTACGCCTATACGTTTTAATTTTTGATTGTTTAATAAAGAAACGGACAGCAAAGTGGTCCTACATGGTTTCCTTATGTACTTTACCGGTACGGAACATTAAAGACAGGCACCTAGCTTAACAATTTTGTATTAATAAACAAATTCAATCTTTATACACCACTCAGCCAGCCATACTTCAGACTTCAGCATTATTTTATAAGGTTTAACATTGTAATGATGTTAAACACGTGTAGGCCCCTTAATGCAAAGATCGTAAGGCGCGTACACCCGATCTGACCGCGTTCCTCAAGTTTAAGATCGAGTCTACAACCACTAGCAAGTTTATGAGAATTTCGCACGAAGTTTCCATAGAATACATAAAATATAAGCAGATAGCAATTGTGATGTTGGGCGAGGTACACACTAAGTGAAACGCACGGATGCTCGAAATATACTGTTTTATTTTTAAGATAATTTCTCTTAAATACTGATCATTTACATACGTATATAATATGTTACCTAGGTGTGTATAGAAGGTATCTGTTATATATGTACAAGGACGCGGACTTATCCCATCCTCGTCGCCACGTGTTATATATGTACAAGGACGCGGAGGAGGTAAGTACTCGTACTAGCAGACGCAGTGGTTAGTTGCACACTGATTTAATGGTCACAATAAGGTCGCGGGGCGGCCGCGCGCTCGCATGCACACCTACAATGTAACCCTCGCATTCGCATATCTAACAGTATCGGATGACCGATATTTATAGATAGGAAACACCTATTATCCAATTACAATCATATGCCTAAATTCCTGTCTCAGGTTACATACATTCTTTTGGTAACATTTTAATTTGATATCTCTTTGTTTATCACATGCCTATAGATTTATACCTACTGCACAATTCTAAATAATGTACATAGCCCATAGGTACACTTAGCAAAGAACATTCATACTGTGAAACATGAATATATTATTCAAATATACTTCTAAAAGATCTATCAGGCATAGGCAGAGGGAACCGAGCGCCACGCGACACGATCCTTACAAATCTCACTCGCTCTAATCTACTATTCACTGCTCTTCTTATGCACGTTCGCCAGTTTCTAAGGCCCCTGATATAACCTACAATCAATTTGATCATAGCCTGTAAGTATTGGCCTTCGTCGACTCCTACATCCTTCTACTTTCGCGTTGTATATCTGTTTCGTAATTCTTTCTTTCTATAAGTCCAAACCATGTCTCTTTTTATTTTAACACCGAAACTCCCTTTCAGACTAGCTCTCTTTCTTACATCATCATTGAGAATACGATCTACAAGCGTTACGCCATAAATTTTGCGCAAGGCTCGTATTTCGATCGCGTTTATTATACTTTCATCGCTCTGCCATACCCAGCTCTCGCTTTAACCGATGCGTAATTCTCTTAAAAACACCCAGATCAAGTCATACAGATATGTTCATGCACATAAATATTTATCCTGTGTGGGAATTGAACTTTGGTGTCAAAGCAGCATTACTAACCGCTGCGCCACCGAGCTCATCAAATGAGCAACAGAGTCAAAAGAAGTGAATTATAAACTTGTTCTTATACAATTAATTAAGTGACTGAATTAGATGACATGTCATAATCCACACATTAATTCACAATTTATTAATCTCTTCGCTCGGTCCCTTTTGTAGCGCGCTGTTAACAACTTTATCATATGTCTTTTAAGATAAGTAGGGGGCATCAATGCAACCCGTCTATAGAAGTAACTTCACGTCACAGAAAAACTGCAGCTAAATAACAACTCTCTAGGGGGTTATTGTGTTCCTGCGTATGAGGGGTCTCCAGTAAGCTCCTAAGGAGTCACTGTGTTAGCAACAGAGGTGGCGTCGCGCGAGTAATACTTAATGTATTACTAGCGTATAGGCTACGGTAACCGCTTTACATCATGTGAAACATATGCTTCTACGCCTCCCGACGTTGTATAAATAAAATGTAGGCCATATGCTTACGAGTTATCAAGGTAGCCTAACGAAATATGAGAGACCTATCACCATGGTAAATTAGTACAAAAAGGTTAACATATACAATAAATATTAATTATCAGCCTTACAACTCTACAGACAGTGACAGATACATTTGAACATATCCCGTCTTTCCTTTCTTAACTTTATTTTTTATTTGAAAACTCACCGATATCCGCAATCAAATAACAACTCCCTTGAGAGTAGTTGTGTCGGTGCGAGTGCAGAGGTAATATTGATCGATACTTAATGTCTTGTATTGCAAGCGATCATAGGCTACGGTTCCTTTCTGAAACTCTTCATATCTCTCAAATTCATTCACACGTTCCAGTTTTTCATCTCCGATCGTGGGCGCATGAAACAGAGTACTATTTTTATTAATTAAATATCAATTTATTGAAACATTCAAAAAACCCATGAAACATGTTAAAAAAAAAACATCATTAATTATATATCACATAACATTATTGTATAAAATTTACTTTTTCTTTAATCTTTTCGTTAATGTAACAGTCACCATATTTATAGTACTTTAGTATTGTACTATTTCTTCATCCGATTTTAATGAATCAGATGGCAACTGTGCCGCCTTAATCATCAAAATTGAATGAGTAGTTTAGATGCTACGCACATGTGAACACACATACATGGACGGCTAAAATCATAATCTTCCCTTTAGTTTTGCTGTAATTAAGTAAAAACTAATAGTCATTACTACGAGCAGTTTACAATAAAACCGCAGCACTATGTTAATACTGAAAAATACTAGAATAAAGCTGGCATTGATGTACTAAATAAATATTTTAGGTTAACAAATAAGCTTTACATTGCTAATTGCTGAGGCTTTAATTCAATACTAACCCTTTTCACAAACACAAACATAAATGATTAAAAAGATATTTTCGGATTACATTCCCACGGGTCGCTATTGATGTTGCTATCACGTTAATTATTTATATGATTATTTAGTACAAATTTAAACATGAACTTCAAAATAGCACAGTTATTATTTGTCTACACTAATATATAATGCGGAAGAGTATGTTAGTTTGTTAGAATGCGCTTATAGAATTTAACGGACGGATTTGAAAAGTTCTTTATGCATTTGATCAAGCTAAATTCTTGAGGAAGGTTATATGTTATTCAACACCAGGAAACGAACCTTAGGAGTCGAGAAAAAAGAGAAAAGTAACAAAAGCGGGATTCCGGGGTACACACTATATATTAATATACGTAAAGAAAATCTTCGTACTTGCCCGAAGAAGCCACAGAAAAATGGGATATTTGACATATTTGATAAAATTGTCATTTGTATAATATTATTAAAAAGGTTCAATCTTAATTTAACGAATTACCGTTGAATTTCGACCCCTGTACCACTAGTACATAACGTAGTCAACTGGATTAAATATATTTTGGCTTAACGCAAAATAGGACGGGGGTTTTATCTAAACTTCTAAATAGAAAAGATTTGGTTTTTGTAAGTTTATTTGTAATGAATAAACACGAAATATACTCATACCTAATAGATTTTGTTAATTCTTTTACATATTGAAAGCTACTTTGTCAGTAATACTATTTTATTTTCAACATAAATTGGAATCTCTACGAATATTTCAATAACGTAAACCCAAGGTATACAAAATGTAAAAGGCTACAAAAGTCATTATTTGGCGTGCACTGCGTAAACTGTTGATGATACATAACAAAGAGGTAGAGCGCATCAACCTGTCTGGGGAAGTACCTCCACTTCACAAAAAACGCGACTAAATAATAACTTCCTAGGAGGTCCCTGTGTACCGTGAGAGGACCCATGCAAATTATCTAATCTGCTTTGTGAGGTCACCTGTAAGCTCCTAAGTTGCCGTGTTAGCAGCAGATGTGGCATTAATGCATTGCAAGTTTTCATAGGCTACGGTAATCACTTTACATCAGGTGGGTCGTACGCTTGTATGCCTGACGTTGTATAAAAATAATATACAATAATGTATCAAATATATCAAAATATTATATTTAAGTAACAAATTGATTAACCAAAACACAGTAGTGTTACGGTGCAAATGTTGGTACTACTAGCGTCATCTCTTGACCTGTAAATACATTAAATCGATCGCTTTCAAGCTAGTTAAGTGCCGCCCTCTAGTCGCTTCTCATTAATTTAAATCTTTGATTTTCATTAATTTAAGTTTTCTTGTTGTATATACAAACAATGTTACAGTAGAATCAAAAAATTATGATATTCATCTTAATATTTATTCAACCAAAAGTCTTCCTTTGTACAAAAATCGTCTGCGTGGGTACCTCTGACTCGCCTATTTCTACTGCCAAACAGCTATATTTATGTAGCTGTATTCCGGTTTGAAGGTGAATATCTCACATGGCAGAGAAATTACTGGAAGTACTTCAAACAGCCGTAGGTCACAAGATTGGCAGCGCGCGAGTAACATCCCCGTGGTGTTGCTAGCGTCAGAGTCTAGTTGTATAAAAAAACTGAATAGTTTGATACCCAAATAAATAGTACGTGTTAATTCTTCTTTAATTTATTCGGATCAGACCTTTCGTTTACGACGTGTATACAGATGCTAAAAGTAAGGACAGCTCGGCGGGGTGTGAGCGAACAACCCTACGCTTTAGTCTATTAATTATCTACCTACACATTTTATTTCTTGTAAACAAGGAACAATTGAATAGTAGTTTGTAACATTTTGCTGTTACATTACTTTGGCACCAACGCTCGTGGATTCGATTCCAACACAGGACAAAAATTGTGTGCATGAACATGACTGTTTGTACTGATCTGGATGTTTTTAAGAGAGGTAAGGGGCATCAAAGCAGAACAACTGGGGAAGTACCTCCACCTCACAGAAAACCGCAGCCAAATAACAACTCTATGGAGGGCTGTGTTCCTGCGTGTCAGTGACGTCCCTAGTAAGCTCCTAAGGAGTTGCTGTGTTAGCAGCAGAGGTGACATCGCGCGAGTGATACGTAATGTAAAGCAAGCGTTCATAGGCTACGGTAACTGTTTTACATCAGGTGGGCCGTATGCTTGGAAGCCTCCCGAAGATTTGTAAACAAAAAAAATGAGAATTATTATATGTTGCGAAGTTGATTTCGTTTCCACCCATCCACTACCTCTTAATATTCATATTCTCCCCTGCTTCTGACTTCCTAACCATGAATCTTAATTTCGTATTTATAAATAACGATTTTATGTTTATTTACTTGATTTGTTTTTTATTCATACCAAGCTTTATTTTCATTGACCCTTAGAAGTGCAAGATGTGGTTGCGGATAATACTTTAAAACCGTTTCCGCAAAAACATAATACAATTTTTCTGAGAGCTCCCTTTGCGTGCCACAGAGGAAATTGCTTTAATATTACCCGACTTTAAAAAAAATATCGGTTTATAAATGACGGGCGCTTCGTTTATACTACGTCGGCTGGGACGTGAGAGGTAGTGTAAATATATAATAACAGATAATATAATTTAACTTACAATAACGCTCAAATTAGATAATATGTATATCTTCACGCCAGGTCCCTTGCGGAGTAGGCAGAGAGAACCGAGCGCCATAACACGCGGTCCTTACACACTTCACTCGCTTCTCTAACATTTATAGGTCTGTTCAGGCACAATCGCCAAA
Organism: Pyralis farinalis; assembly: GCA_947507595.1. Classification (NCBI taxonomy): domain Eukaryota; kingdom Metazoa; phylum Arthropoda; class Insecta; order Lepidoptera; family Pyralidae; genus Pyralis; species Pyralis farinalis. The sequence continues at coordinate 10,844,441 of OX382271.1, read as the reverse complement.
TTATATAATTTTCAATTTATATGAAAACACAAAACCTAATTTCATTTTCCCTAACATTTTATATCATGATATAAAATGTTAGGTTAATTTGTTCTAATAACATTCAGTTTAATTTTTATTTTATATAATTATCACTTGACCGCTCTTTTTATATAATGTTCATTTGTTATAATCTTCTTTTTTACTAATGTTAGATGTTAATTTGATAGGGTAAACATCAAGAGTACTTTTTTGTCATTCACGGCTGAGCTACCCAGCTCGTCAAATTACGTATTATAAGCTGTCCAAAATTACTGGATTAGGGTTAGGTTAGGTTAGACTTGTTCACATCAAAAGCCGTGCGAGCGAAGCAAGCGAGACTCGACAAGCGATTGATCATAATTCAATGTTTAATGTAAATCTGCGTTATAGAAAATGTATCATTCGATCTTTACAACAAAAGCATATTAAGTAACATTAGGTTCCACGGTCATTAGAGAATTTGTTATTACGTATATTACACACCCGACACAAAAATAAGTAGAGCCCGCCTGATGTGAAGTGGTTTTTCAGCCTATAAGCGCATGCAGTTCAAGGAGTACGCTGAGGAGTGGCGTTGCGACCCAGAAAAAATCCAAAACACACGCAGAAACACAACAACTTTCCAGTGTAAAGTTATTTAGATTTGGTCTAGGGTCTTCTACACGATGGAGGTACTTCTCTACTCAAGTATTTTCATGTAGTTATGCTATGCCTCCATAGCACAGTGAAAAGGTGCGCCGTCGGTCCCGGCTGTTGTCTGTATATAGGTATATAATATATATGTAAATGTACAACGTCGGAAGGCATACAAGCATACAGTTCGCCTGATGTGAAGTGGTTATCGTAGCTTATGAACACTTGCATTACGTTAAGTATCGTTCACATTACCTCTGCATTTGCAGGAACACAGCGACCCTCAAGGGAGTTGTTATTTGGCTGCGATTTTCTATGAGGTGGAGGGACTTCCACAAGTGGGTCGCTTTCAAGCGCCCTACGTCTCTTGTTTATCTTCATTGATATAGGTATGAGAATGGGAGTTTATATGGGAGTCCAAATGACGCCATAGGTATGTTCGAGCTAATTAAATCGACTGCCGCAGCAGCCATTGCAAATGTACGTGACCTAAGTACCGCACATCGATTTTTTTAAATTAAATAATTCTATCACTCTATCTATCTATAACTTCACGTCAAATCCCTTGCGAGATAGGCAGAGAGAACCGAGCGCCACTTGCTGACTCGATCCTTACATACCTCACTCGCTTCTTTAACATTCATTGCTCTTCTCATGTATGCTCGCCGATTTCTAGAGCCCTGACATCACCGTCTAATAGAACACGACCAATTTTGTCATGACAGGTAATAATAATAATCTTGGCCTTCCTCGGCTCCTACATACTTTCACTTTTGCATTGTATATCTGCTTCGTCATGATATCATTATTGTACCAATATGCTAATGTGATTTTTTGATAATATCTAATTGACAATTTTAAAAGAGACCTATATTGGCAAGTTTCTTTCGGCATTTCTTCTTCGCCAATGGTCATTTCCAAATCATCGTATAACCTAATTAAAATACTCATTCGGAATTTAAAAATAAATTAGTACTTTCCGGTGACGCCATTACGCAGTTACGTAGAGCAGCATCCTTTTGAAACCAACAAGGCAAAAAGAAATGGTAAGAAAAAATAACGAGAAGAAAGCCTATAGAATGAACATACAGACGGTATAACATAATAAAAATCGTTAGTTATCGATTCTAAGGCTGTCCTCCACTTTCCACCAAAGTGTTCTGTATTTTCATATTCTGCAGTTTCTAACTTCCCACCATGCTTCTAAATTTAATATTTATGACTTAAGCACTTACTGCTTTACATTAAACTATTCATGTTTAATTTCCATTGACCCATGGAAATATAAATTGTGCCTACGGATAATATTTTAACACTATTTCCGCAAGAATATAATACAATTTTATTGAGAACTGTATTTGCGTGCTATAGTGGAAATGACCTTAATATTACCCGAGTTCCTCAATTATCGGTTTATAAATGACTAAGTTGGCCGGAAAGCACGACGAGACGCGCCTCCTAGACCTCATACTAAGTGGCTATGAATCGCTTGTAGCTCAATGAGAATCGTTCAACGTTGCAATCCAAAAAGATTGCGAAATACAAGAAAGCTCCTAAGAATCAGCAGCTTTCTGATGACTTTATTCACACGCAAGAACACAACAATTTCATCAGAAAACTGTCGTTTACCTGCGGATCTCTGTAGAATGGAGGCACTTTTCTAGTTATGATGCATCTAGTAAATATAGTTATATCCTGCATTCGAAGTACGGAGAAAAGTGTTAAGCTGTCAGTCCAGTATTTTGACGATAGATGGCGGTCGTTAAGCATAGTCTATGGCCTTCGGACAGCTTGAAGCCACTGGCGTTCACCAATCCGCAGTTGAACAGTGTGGCGGTTTATGCTTAAATTCTTTCTTTTTTCGATTAACAATATTTTTAAAATACTGCGTCAGTCTAGCCACGGCTGTTATAAATAGGAACAAGCAGAGCAGCTCCACCAAGGACTAGTGCTGTATACCTGCCTTCGGCTATATTTTGTATTGCCGATGGGATCGCGGTGGCTAGGTGGAGCTATGAAGCTCGCTGTCGCCCGTGTCTGGACTGACGCATTATGGGGAGGGAAATTTGTAAACAGCTGTAGTTTCACTGGCGTTCAAAAAGTGGGCAGAATTATAATTTTAGATAATAAAACTGAAATGAATGAGAGAATTAATTGTGGAATGGAAGAGAGTTTGATGTATGAATGGGTTTATTTATAATTCGACTATTAAAAAAAAACACCAAGTACGTAATAAACAGAGCCTTGTCCATGGCAGGGGTGCAAGTTTAAAAACAAAACTTCTTCGATTGAAGACTCGTATCCTTGCATAGGGATGAGTCAGGGTTGGTGTGGTGGCGTATTGGATATCCTGTCTTTCTTCGTTTCTCTATAAATGTTATATTGATTTTAATAATAAACAATATATTAAATGACCATTGTTATTTTTTTAAGAAACCAAATCAATCTGCCAAGTCTACTGATTTTAGATACCATATAAAATGATGAACACTAATCTATATTATCACACAGTGTCTAACACACAATTGCCGGGTAGGAAATGAGGACTGCGCGCGACACGACTCTAACCATACATACATCACTCACGTCTTTAACATTCATACCTCTTTTTATGCATGCTCACTGATTGCTGGAGATCTTAACACAACATTTTAATAAACCACGAGCATTACAAACAGAGCTAGGTAAGTCTTGAACTTCCTCGACGACTGCATCAGCGCACTTTCACATTGTAACATAACATATATTATAATGTGATCGACATCGACATTCTTTCCTCTTGCATTATTTCTACATGTTCGAAACAACGGAGCATGCCTCTTTTTAGGGTTCCGTACCCAAAGGGTAAAACGGAACCCTATTGCTGAGGGTCCGCTGTCCGTCCGTCCGTCTGTCACCAGGCTGTATCTCTTGAACCGTAATAGTTAGACAGTTGGAATTTTCACAGATGATGTATTTCTGTTGCCGCTATAACAGCAAATACTAAAAAATAGAATAAAATAAATATTAAAGGGGGCTCCCATACAACAAACTTGATTTTTTTGCTGTTTTTATAGATAATGGTACGGAACTATTCGTGCGCGAGTCCGACTCGCACTTGGCCGATTTTTATTTTTAACAACGATACTCTATTTCCTATGTCATCATATTTACGTCGCAGGCTTTGTGGAACTCGACCACGGTGATTCTACCTGCATCTAGTATACCCAGCTTTCGCTTTCATACACCAGCATATAAGTTTAAACTTTGACAGCCGTTATGCCACTATTGTTGATACAGGACATGTTTTTCTATTATCCCAGAAAAATAGAAAAACTAATCGCGGTAAGTCCCGTGCCTACAATAGTGATATGCCAGCATATTAGGTATTACAGAACGGCGAGTGCGGCGTTCGCGGAATAATAATGATGTAGCGAATTGCCATTCCAGGGAAACTTGTAGTAAATGTAACTAGCAACTCTAGAACAATATATATTCGAGACCAAACCAATCTCGAACTGCTAAAATTACTCTTGACCCCATGTAGTGTAAATACTATTAAAGCAAAATAGTTCCATTCTCGTTATCGATATTTTATTGTCACTAGGATATTTAACAATATGTCAAATTTAAAAATACAAACAAAATTACTTGTTGCAAATTAGAATATGTTCATTATGTATATAAATTAATCAATGAAACATGCTTCTAATATTACTAATACTAAATTTAATAAAAAGAATGTTACTTAAATATTTAACCATGTGTCAAATTTAAAAATATGAATAAAATTGTTTGTTCCAAATTCAATTACATTATAAGTAATAAAACCAATTAAATATGTTCATGACCAAGCTAAATATATATGCATATATTTAGCTTGGTCATGCATAAAGCAACGCCTTCTTGAAATCGGGTGAAAATGGACGAGCGAAAAAGAAGGGAATGCTTCCAGTATGATTTCAAGATACATAACTAGAAAATTGTAATGTTTCATTATATTCATACATTCTCCGTGTACTAATATATGTATACAAACAGTATACATTGTTTGTTTTATGCTAACAATGTTTGTATCGCAAACAATTTTATAAAGAAGTCTGTCTATTCATGTCCTAGCGATGTAAGTGTAGCCTAGATCGCATTCATTCCATAGAGGAGAGGTCGCTCAGGTCAAGTGTTAGCGGTTCAGTGGCCTGTCTACTAAATTCAAACTTTTTTATAACATGACGATATATCACAATTGAAATATATTTTCCACTAGTGCTTAAGCTAATTTTATGCGGTACTTGTTGAAAACATTTTGTGGAATGAATCTGCAAAAAGTCGTCGTTACAAAGATTAGGTAGGAACACATTTTTAAACTACCCCCCAAAGGTGTGAAATGTGTGCAAAAAAAATAATAAATAAAGAATAGTTTAAAAATTTCATTAAAAAATGTATCCCCATTAGTTAATTGTTAACGACATACAGTTTGTCATGTAATAAAGTTTTATTTAAATGGTTTTACATGGCTTGCTTTTTATACAACGTCGGTAGGCATACAAGCATATGGCCCTCCTGACGTCGAGCAAACACCGTAGCCTATGAACGCTTGCAACACATTAAGTATCACTCACGCGACACCACCTCTGCTGTTAACACAACTACTCCCTAAGAGGTTACTGGTGACCTCACTCACTCGCAGGAACAGAACATGCCCCCAGGGAGTTGTTATTTGACCGGGGGCTTTCTGTGAGGTGGAGCTACTTCCCCAGACGAGCCGCTTGTAGGTTCGATTTCAACATTGGACAAACATTTGTGTTCATGACTGCTTTTCTTGGTTTAGGTATTTGTAAGACATGTAGCGTGCATCTAAGCAAGGCGATTGGGTAAGAAATGTTTTTTTATACTACGACCGATGGCAAACAATCATACGGTCCGCCTGATGTAAAGCGGTTACTGTAACCTATGAACGCTAGCAACTCTTCATCTTCTGGAGACCTCACTCACTCGCAGGTATACGACAGTCGGGACCCTCCAGGGAGTTGTTATTTAGCTGCCGTCTGCTGTGAGGTGGAGACACTTTCCCAGTCGGGCTAACGTCGTGCGCTACCTCTCTTTCGCCAGGGCCTCGTCTGTTGATAAGCAGGGTGCACCACGTGCAGGTGAGTTTGGTTAGGACTCTAAAGGTGACATTGAACCACTTCCACCCCACACTACAACTACCATCTCAGAGACAATAACAGCTCCGTAGAGGGTTTGCCTTGTTTGTTGTTTGTGTACCTTGGAGAGAGTGGGGTTACCAGTTGGCTCCTAGGACTTATACGGAAACACGCTTTAACCAAGTGGGCCCTATGCTTGTATGTCTCCCGACGTTGTATAAAAGAAATGACTGACTTAAATGAATTCATACGTTCACTAAATATGGATCAAATCCGACGCTATAGGAACTTCCCAATATTAATAATAATAATAAATATAAACCCCGCAGGGCAGCTTGTGGCGAGCTGTTGGTGCGTAACGACACCACGGGTACCCGAGTGCTCCAGAGAGTCGATCAGGGCCTTCGTCTCCGGCGTGTCTTCATCGGTCGGAGTGGAAAGTCAAGAAGGCCCGCAGGACTCTCAGCTCTGGCTTGCCTTCATTGGCCGTCCAGAGAGGAGTCGATAGAGTATATTGCTCCAGCAGGTGATATGCTCCAGGGGTGGAAGTGTTAAAGGGCATAACGCCGCGAGTAACTTCGGAGAAAGCGCAGCACACCTCTCGACACCCCTGAGTCACTCACAACTTCGGGGGTCCATCTAGTGAGTGGCGAGCCACCGCCTGCCGAAATAACATTAGATAGGATAGTTATGGCAGGTGACCGTCTCTCTTCTGTAATAGCCCAGTACTAATAATCCCTCCAGATCTCATTTCAATAGCTCAATTATTTCCGACACATTTGCAATAGTCCCAATACCTGCTGTGACCTGTTCCGTGGTATATCCTCCCATTGATATCCCTCAGACCAGCTCACGGTTGGTATAATACATTACATCATTCTTTTAGAAGGGGCTTCTACGCGTTGGATTTATATCCCCGCGCACGCCTATCAAATGACCGGGTATAAAACCCGTGAAATAAGACAGATAATAAATAATAATAAATAATAATAAATATTGTCGGACAAATTACACAGCGCCATCTAGCCCCAAAGTAAGCAAAGCTTGTATTATGGGTAATAGACAACTGACAAACATACGTAAATACATTTTTTTTTTGTAAATACATACTTATTATACATAGAAAATATCCAGACCAATACAAACAGACATGTTCATGCACACAAATGTTTGTACTGTGTGGGAATCGAACCCACGAGCGTTGGTGCCAAAGAAACGTAACAGCGCGTTTCGCCACTGCGCCACCGAGCTCGTCATTGGTGCCAAATGTAATAATGAAATTAAAACCTATGTAATTATTAAAGTCCGTTTTTGTTATTAACCTCGTGCCGTTTAATTAGTTCCATTTTATTTTGGTGAAGATACGACTTCAGTGAAGCCGATCGTACGGTTTTAAACCCTTGTAATTATTTTCAAATAAACATATAAATCTATGCCTATTTTAAATAAATATTACGACAAAAATATTTCTATTATATGTAACATAACATGTCTTTATATTCTATCGAAAGACCCGCCTGATATTAAACAATTAGATCACCATATAGATATTTGCATCGTAATGAGTCATGTACACCAGGTTCCTAATGACCTCATTAATTTGCAGAAAAATGACATCGTAAACACCTCACTGAAACCAACCCTCCAGGGATTTGTTTTTTTAGCTGAGATAAGGCGGAGGAAAATATAAAAACCCACATACTAAATTGCCATTTTTATTTTGAATATAAAAGAAAAAGGTACATATTACAGATGTATATATATTCTTTCAAAAGCACGATAATGACAGCCACTTAGGATGTGGTTCATTTTTTATAAAGTATTCATTATAGAGTATATATATTTTGGCGCTTGTGAGATCGATTCCCACACATGGCAAACATTTGTGTGCCTGAACATGTCTGGGTGATTTTAAGAGAGGTAGGACTCAACAAAGCAGCCTATATCGGGTAAGTACCTCTATCACAGAAAACCGCAGCCAAATAACTTCCTAGAGGGTTGTTGTGTTCCTGTGTGTGAGTGAGGTCACCAGTAAGCTCCTAAAGAGTTGCTGTTTTAGCAGCAGAGGAAGTATCGCGCGAGTGACACTTAATGTATTACAAACGTTCATAGGCTGCGGTAAACGCTTTACATTGGGTGGGCCGTATGCTTGTATAACTCCCGACGTTGTATATAAAAAAATATATAAAAAAAGCAACCCGTCTGGGGAGGTACCTCCACCTCACAGAAAACCACAGCCAAATAACAACTCCATGGAGGGTCGTTGTATTACTGCGAGTGAGTGAGGTCGTAAGTTGCTGTGTTAGCAGCGGAGGTGACATCGCGCGAGTTGTACAAAATGTATACAAGCTACGGTAACCACTATACATCAGGGAGCTGTATGTTTGTAAGCCTCCCGACATTGCAGAAAAAAATAAAAATTGTATCTATCTACTCGTATAACTTTACGCCAAATCCCTTGCGGAGTAAGCAGAGAGAACCGAACGCCACGTGACTTGATCCTTACATATCTCACTCGCATTCATTGCTGTTCTTATGCACGCTCGCAATAAGTAATAAAAATTGTAAGTTGTAAATATATTTGAAATCACCTTTCAAGCCATTCATGTTTATATCCGAGTAGGAAATAGGTATGAAAGTCATTTTTTCTTCAGCGTCCAAAATGCGGTGTACATAATCGACTATATTGTTTTAATACGATACATATCCCATGTCAACCGAGATAACGTAAGGATTCTAAAGATACTTTATACATCGGTTCACACTTAGACTCACAAACATTTACGCATAAACGTAAAAATACTCCTTAAATGGGATGTTCCGTATACCGTATTCGCAATGATGATGTTAGAAACAGAGTTGGTCTGAAAGAGAGCGTCGGTGTTAAAATAATAAGAGGCATGCTTCGTTGGTTCGGACATGTAGAAAGAATGCACGATGAAAGAATGACGAAGCAGATATACAATGCAAAGGTGGAAGGATGTAGGAGCCGAGGAAGGCCAAATCTACCTATCATGACCTAATTGGTCGTGTTGTATCTGAAGGTGATGTCAGGAGCCCTAGAAACCGGCGAGCGCGCATGAGAAGAACAATTAATGTTAAAGAAGCGAGTGAGATATGTAAGGATCGTGTCACGTGCCGCTCGGTCCTCTCTGCCTACCCCGCAAGGGATTTGGCGTGATGTTATAGATAGATAGATATGGGTAGTTTTATCTGACTTGGTATATAAGCTATTATTATTTCTTTAGCTTTGTGACGAAACACATGAATTTCACAACTTCCTTCTTCCAACTCACTCAATGTATGAAACTAGCATAATACAAGGAATCCATTAATCGGCAAACACTAGTGAAAAATACATTTTTATTAACTGCATACTGTCACGGAAAACGAGATTCCCGCAACAAAACATCCCCTTCGAAATCTTTACCCCCACAATCTCGATGCACGCTAGAGAGGGATAAAAATAAACTTACGCGTCCACCAAACAATGAACCCTGTTGAATGGTATATTCTACTGTATTGTGCTTGTTTGGGAGTAGTTGGAACTATGAACGAGGCTCAACGTATGCTGGCCCCTATCGCATTTCTACCAGTCACCGAGACGCGACTAGACGGCGCCAGAGATCCTGTGATTCAACACAGCCGAATCACAAAACAACTGTTGTATTAATTTCTCGCTGACTCATAGAGTTCGTCATTAATTTTCGGCCGTTAAAATGTCCACGGTGTCCAAAGCTTCATTCTCCAGCAGCAAACTTAGTGAGAGGATGTAAGTGGCGTTTAGATAAACTAATTAGCCAAGGAGCCAAAGTAATTCAAGTGCCTTTCAGAATCATGAACTAAGTTTATCTAGGTCAAATCAACGCCATTGAGATCCTCAAATCGAATCCACAATTCTTAAGTTTGGTCGAATCTATTCAAGTAACAGGAAAGGTAATTTTAATCCATCTATTCAAATAACATTCTTTTTAGGGTTCCGTACCCAAAGGGTAAAACAGACCCTATTACTGAGACTCCGCTGTCCGTCCGTCCGTCCGTCATCAGTCCGTCCGTCCGTCCGTCTGTCACCAGGCTGTATCTCATGAACCGTGATAGTTAGACAGTTGAAATTTTCACAGATTATGTATTTCTGTTGCCTCTATAACAACAAATACTAAAAAACAGAATAAAATAAATATTTAAGGGGGCTCTCTTACAACAAACGCGATTTTTAGGGTTCCGTACCCAAAGGTTAAAACGGAACCCTATTACTGAGGCTCCGCTGTCCGTCCGTCCGTCCGTCTGTCACCAGGCTGTATCTCATGAACGTGATAGTTAGACAGTTGAAATTTTCACAGATTATGTATTTCTATTGCCGCTATAACAACAAATACTAAAAAATAGAATAAATTTCATATTTAAGGGGGCTCTCATACAACAAACGTGATTTTTTTGCCGTTTTTATAGATAATGGTACAAAACCCTTCGTGCGCGAGTCCGACTCGCACTTGGCCGATTTTTTTTGCTCGTTTTTGCTCGATATTGATAACGGCAACAGGTAGACACTTGAAATATTCACAGAATATTTAGTTATATATTCACTTTAAAAATAAATAATTAAATTAAACTAAAACAAATATTTAAGGGGGGCTCCCATACAACAAACGTGATTTTTTTACTGTTTTTATAGATAATGGTACGGAACCCTTCGTGCGCGAGTCCGACTCGCACTTGGCCGGTTTTTTTTATACAACGTCGGGAGACTTACAAGCATCCACCTGTTGCAAAGCGATTATCGTAGCCTATGAACGCTAGCAACAAATTAGGTATCACTCGCGCGATGTCACATCTGCTGCTAATACAGCTACTCCTTAGGAGCCTACTGGTGACTTCGCTCACTCGCAGGAGCACAACAACCCTCCATGGAGATGTTATTTGACTGCGGTTTTCTGTGAAGAGGAGGTACAAGACGGGCCACAATACTAGCAGTTACGAACTGCTGGGTTACAGTGTTTCTATATGGCTTTTTTTTTTGTAATTAATTAGTGGAATAAAAAGTAGTCACCGTAGACACCACTGAATGACTTTGATTGATTTTGATTTAACCCTTCGAAACCCGGGTGGTCGTATACGACCGTCAAATGTATGGGAAAACTTATATAACGGGTTCTGACTGCTAAACCAAACGATTGAATCGATTATGATAAAGTTTCCATGGAACTAATTTAAAGGTGTATGCTTACGTTAAAAAAAAATCGATTAATAAATGAGGGTGAAAAATGTAACCGAATTGAGAACCTCCTCCTTTTTTTGAAGTCAATAAAAAAATCATCAGTGGCAGCTAACATCGCGGATCATCATTTTTAGATTTTCGTAAAAGTGTGACGTAAAGCATGAAAAAAAAACTACTTCGAAGTAAGATAATCTATGGCTATTTAGGGTGTTCTTTTTTCAGACACTCCTTACATTCTTCATTCATTCATTTGCAGTATCAGAACAACCCTTCAGTGAGTTACAATGCGAGGTAAGGATCTTCCCCACATGAGTTGCTGTTTATAGTTGTGAACTGCCTCTATTATGCTACAGGCTCGTTTGATACTATATATATTTAATCAGTAACTTGCAGACTTTAGTAATTACAGGTAGTGTAAATATCCAAAGTGACTTACAGCTAGATACATAATCTAATCATTACACTTATCTGAAATTGAATCACTAATATTACATATTACTCGTAGTGATTCAGTTTCAGATATCTAATTAATATCTATTCAAATTACTTAATAATAGCAACCCGCCCCGGCTTCTCACGGGTAAATATTTTTTTCAAGCATGCGGTACATCTGACGTAAAGTGGTTACCGTAGCCTATGAACGCTGGTAATACATTAAGCATCACTCGCGTGATCCCACCTCTGCCCCTAACACAGCAACTCCTTGGGAGCTTACTGGTGACCTAACTCACACGCAGGAACACAACAACTCTCGAGGGTGTTGTTCATTGGCTGCGGTTTACAGTGAGGTGGAGGTACTTCCCCAGTCGGGCTGCCCTGCCCCTCTTAAGACAAATTAGTACTTTACAAATAGAAAATAACAACATTTTTTTAACTTCTTATTAATCGTTTAAAGTTCAATTAAACAATATACATACAATTAATATTTCAATCTATATGTAACTAATGTACAATACATTGGTACTGTTACATTTAGCATGGTTATACCCATCATGATTTCAAAACGGAAAGTCTGGTTCTACATCCACTACATTAACCCTTACTCATCCCACTGCTGGGAGATGGGTCTCCCTTCAACCGAAGGGGTTTAGAGCAAACTCCACCACGTTGCTCAAATACGGATTAGCGGAGGCCAATGGTATCAAGCCGCCGAATGGCACTGACTTAGTTTAACGACTGTCATCTGTCGACAACAGCCGAGACCAACGGCTTAACATGCCCTCCGATCACGGAGAAACTCGAGATAGATAAATCCATCGATAGACAGGCTGCGGTCGACGGTTGCTTAACCACCTGTTTGGTTAGAATGACGCGCATTGACTCCATCGAGCTCTCAAAAGACCGATTAGAATAATTTAAAGAGGAATTTACATGTACGAGTACACACAGCGATAATTTAAGTTAGACAGTTTTACCTTTGTACCATTCTTATGTTCTTATCGCGCACGCAATAACAGTCAGAATGGCAATGCAAGTGTCTTTTTTGCATACAACGTCGGGAGGCATTCAAGCATACAGTCCACCTGATGTAAATCGCCCCCAGACGGGCTACTTTGATGCGCCCTACCTCTCTTAAAAACACACAGATACAGATAAAATGATGTGTTCATGCACACAAATGTTTGTCCTGTGTGGGAATCGAACCCACGAGCGTTGGTGTAAAAATAGCGTAACTAACCACTGCGCCACCGAGCTCGTAAAAACTCTAACATAATATATTCACCCTTATAATGAGACCAAACTAATAGTTCAATACTCTACTATGAACGTGAGCATTGTATAGTATCTTTGCTGTTGTTATATTGTCATATTCAGAAGCAGTACTTATAATAAATCCTAAAATTTTGATGGCTTTTTATACACATGTCTATCATATATTTGTAAAAATCTAGCTTTATGTCTCTCGAGCTCGGTGGCGCCGCGGTTAATAACGCGACTTTGACACCAACACTCGTGGGTTCGATTCTCACACGTAATTATAATAGAACACATATGTAAGTATTGACAAAAATGTATTTACAATTGCTTATATAGTGCGTGTATATCTAGTACCACGTCAAGTAATGCCACAAGCTTCGCTTAATTTGGGCTATGTTGGCGATGTGTTACTTATCTGGACATAATTATTTATTTCATTACCATTATTTTCGTTGCTTAGACGCCAATATACTCCTCGGGCGATACATATTACTGCCTATGTTATTGTACCGGGTACAAACTCGAGTATCTCGTCATCTACGTAGCCTTAAATACAGGAACCTATCGGCATGGTGGGTGGGCGAGGCTTATGACGGACGCGTATCTTTTCAAGCCCCATAACGGAGATTAGAGATACAGACAAAGTTTGTTACAAGGTAACGTCAAGCTATACATCCCTATGGCATACAATCCACCTAATGTAAAGGTTTTTTTATATCACTAAGGTGGCCAACAGGCGTAGCCTATGAACATTTGGCAATTGGCGGGTGGACGGGTGGTTGCCATAACCTATGATCGCTTTGAATACAAAGAGTATCGCTCGTTACCGTTGCCATACGTTACCCTCACCACTGCTAACGCGGAAACTCCTAAGAGCTTACTGATGACCTTATAAGTAGGATAGCAAGCGATGAAGTACAGTCATCTTAATTTATCTTTCTTACCTAAGTACTTTTTCAAGTCTTATTTTACTTTCTTCTATAGATAAATTATAATTATCTTTGTAGACGTCTATAATAAGCTGGCCTATGAGGATGTAGTTGACAAGCTAACATGTAATGTAAATGTAAATATATGCGACACTGTACCGCAAGACAAATAAAGGTGAAACCTTTAGTATCTTACAGAAGAACATAGTCAACAATAGGGAATATTTTTATTTATTGTTATTACATTTTCACACAAATTCCCTTCGGGGTAGGCAGAGAAAACCGAGCACCACATGACTCGATCCTTACACACCTCACTCGCTTCTTTAATATCCATAGCTCTTCTCATACACGTCGCCGGTTTCTAAGGACATCACATTCTGATAAAACACGATCAATTTAGTCATGAGAGGTAAGTCTTACCTACATTATTATTACTTTAATAGATATTTTTGTTCAATACTTTACATCGGTATATAGCAGTAAAAAATATTCAACACCAAAAAGTTATTTAAAGTATTTTGTTAATTAAAAATATCCCACTGGACATTTTAAACGTCCACCATTTTGCCGCGCTCGAAGTGACGTCATTATCCATGACAACAAACAAACAAGTGGAGAGATTATGTAGAAGAAATATTGTGTTCTGCTGCAATTTTATAGTGTTTTCTATTTTCGACTAATGAATCAATGGAACAACTACCTCTATGAAAAAATTTAAGAATACAATTTTACATTGGCATTTCTTGTCGTTGGACTTTACGTCACATCCAATCTGACCTTTCCAAGTATTTGTAGTTTCAACAATTACATAGCATTGAAATTTCTTTTTTTCTCAATAATACATTATAATCAAAGATATTGAAAGCTCGCATAATTCGGAAGTAATAAAGCACAATAAAAATAATCACTCTAATTTGAATTTCAATCATATTCCCTATTCCATGGGGATTGTTATGTTTCTGCGAGTGAACAAGCTTATCATAAAACTGGAAAGGAGTTGATGTTTTAGCAGCGAGATGACAATGCGCATGTGAATGTATTGCACTGAAGACCGAGTACTTGGCCTGCAATAGCAGCATTTCCTCACCCATCCGCATTGGCGAAGACACGGTCGGTGTAAATATTTGGGATCTGTCCTCCATGCGTCCGGTGACATCGATTGCGACGTCAGGGCACGTATTTCAGCGGCTTGGGCTAAATGGGGTGAGATGGCTGGTGTCATCTGTGACCCAAAAATGCCGGTTAAGCTGAAAGGACAGGTTTATAAATCCATCATTAGATCTGTCCTTTTATATGGTAGCGAAGAGTGGCCGGTACTTGAGCGGCGCAAGCATGAGCTGTATGTCATGCTGCGCTGGATGTGCGAAGTGACGCAGTAGGATCGCGTGAAGAACTCCTACACTCGCGGTAGCCTTCATGTCCGTGACATAGCAGATAAACCGTAAAATCGTCGTCTACGTGGGGAAGAAATATCTGGCCGTGCCACCTCCGCCCGGTCCCGGTAGGAGGGATAGGCCGAAGAAGTGCTGGCTTGACGTCGTAATAGATGACATACGTGCCAATGGTCTCACAGTAAGGGACGCAGAAGACCGCGCGAAGTGGAGAAGTAGAAGCTGGAAAGCGGACCCTGGGCTCTGAAGCTAGAGAGCTTAGTACGCGACCTAATGCTTGGATGATGATTAATGATGATGGATATTGATTAACACCTTGTGTGCAAGAATCATACGATGTGGTAACTATTTCACAACAGCTAACCTGTATCCCATCCATAGAAAAAAATATATACAGAGGTATTCGCGTAGTAAATATTTGCCTATGCTTGGTTACCATTCTAGTAGCATAAAAAAAGTTAAATTTACTCAGCTCGGTTTATTGATACCAGCTCGGTGACGCTGGAAAGTATCGGAAAATTCTCTTTCGCATAATTTTTGATTATGGATATTAGATACCACAGTACCGCAAATTATTTCGCGGGGTGCTTTGGCTACCCCTGGCAAATTCCAACACCCTCGCGCCGTCGCATTGCGGCCCGAGGGTGGAACGGAATGTAAGCCGACTTATAAATTGCTTTAATTTAATATATCGTAGCTGCTGAGCCCCGGTATCTCACATTGGCAACGGTTTTTCTCTTTACAAGAGATAAGTTATTTTTAGAGCTCACCTTTTACCATATTACATAGAAAATGAATGATAAAGTCATTAATATTAATAGTAGTCCTCCTAGATCCTTACTTAGTCTTGCCGCAATTTCGAAGAGATTTCAAGACTAAATGCCGGCTAGCTAATACAAATTGTTTTACGCATTATCCGAACAAATTTATTTATTTTTTACACGGTTTTATTTAGTTGATCATACTCGTACCTATACTTCGTTCTAGCATGTTGAAGTTATGCTATTGAATAATTCATTTAAGAGAGTTAAAATATTTAATTCGGACTAGGAATCGAACCCACAAACTCTAGTGTTAAAGCGGCTATTAATTAAAATTTTATAACCGTACCGCTCACCGACGCGGCCGGGACCGTTCACCCTCAGACGCTGGAACCGCAATGGTCGCGTACTGTGCGGCTCCAGGGAAGTTTTCTTTCGAGAACTCTCAAATCGAGGTTTTAGCTCCCCAGTCGCGGTTTTTCCAAAGGACTACAGCATGCGATTCTTTAAAAGACAAAAGGAAATCAAATCCTAAATTTTGTACACTAAAATATTCAAGGCTTTCCTGATCTCCTAGAACAAACTGTACAATTATTTTTAGAAAAATATGATATTGATACTTTATGGTTTAAATGAACACTAGTTAAACAAAAGTGCAATGTTATTTGAAATTGATAATTATAAAATAGTAAGTTGCTTTAATAGAGAGTCTTCGATTAGAGGCGGTTCAATGATTATTACAAAAAAATACCACATAGCCAAAGAACGTAAGGACATTGTTAGGCTCTCTATTGAATGCATTATGTGCTGAAATAGATAATTATATAATTGTTTGTGTAGACTTTACACAATTTGAGCAGGTAATGGAAGATAGTTTAATGAAAGTTTTCATAGGTAAAAAAGACATTATAATCTGTGGTGATTTTAATGTAGACATTCTAGTAGATATACAGACAACCCTTACTATATTTTTAATATCAAATCATTTAATTTTCCTAAAGCATAACATGTTTTCCTGGAGCCTACACATATAATCCTCTACAGAACAGAAGGACCCTAAAGGTAGCTTATATACGTATGTATATTGGCGTACCCCAGGACTCTATATTGAGCTCCTTTTTATTTTTTGTATATGTGAATGATCTGCCCTATATGGTGCAGAAAATTGCGGATATACTACTGTTTGCTGATGATATTTCTATATTTTTTCATGGTACTAGCCGGTGAAAAAATATTGACAAGGTAAATAGTGTTCTATCTACCATTCTATATTTTCAAAGGTTCACATGCAGTAATCTTTTATTGAACTCAACTAACACCAAATGTATAAAAATTTAGTGCACCAAATGCGACTTCTGCCGCATACAGAAGTTCTCATTGACAATAATGTACTAGAATCTATTAATAATACTGTATTTCTTGGCATTACAATAGACTCCAAGTTACAGTGGACCACCATATAGATAACCCGACCAGTAAGCTCAGCTCCGCTGCATGCAGTTAGGACAATTACACAATTGACAAATGTGGCTACTGCGCGTTTAGTCTATTTCAGCTACTTTCACAGTATTATGTCGTATGGTATACTGTTGTGGGGAAAAGCGGCTGATATAGAATATATTTTTATATTACAAAAGAGAGTCATCCGCTCTATTTATAACATGGGCTACAGGGACTCACTTAGAGAACTATTTAAAGAAATAAATATCCTTACGGCTACCTCTCAGTATAGGTATTTATGAGAACATAATATATGCTCGTAAAAATGTAGAATTTTGTTGTAAATTGTATTCGATTTTATAATAAATTACCTGAAACAGCTGTCCTTGCCTGGCAATATGTTCAAAAGGCACATTAAAAATGCTCTATATAAGAAGGATTATTACAGAATCGATGAATATCTGACTGAGAGAGATGATTGGAAATGATTCAGCACATGTATTAATATATCTTCAATTGTAACACTTGATATCACTATATGTACACTCATCATCATCATCTCAGCTCGTATTCGTCCACTGCTGAACATGGTGTGACCTCTAGAGTGCTATTCGTCTCGATCCTGTGCCACTTGCATCCATCGGCTCCCTACAAACCTCTTGAGGTCTAGTGTCTAGTCTAGATCTAGTGGGGGGTCATCCCACACTGTGTGTACTAGTACAGGAACACCATTCGAGAACCTTTCTTTCGCAGCGATTGTCAGTTCTACGAACTATGTTGCCGGCATACTGACACTTCAGCTTACTTATCATTTGGACTATGTCGGTTACCTTAGTTCTACTGCGGATATCCACATTTATGATTGTATCATGCAGAGAAATGTACACACAATTATATTTATTGTAATATAAATTGATGATTATAGGTAAGTTTTTGCCTATATTGGTAATTTTTTTGGCATATCTTCTTCCGAAATGATCTGGCATGTTGAACTTCAAAATAGTCATTTTCGAAATGCTGGTAAATTAAAAAAAGAGAGATTAAAGCTATGAAAGAGTAATAATCTTTTATCTTATGCGTGACAAGGGCCGTATGCTTGTATGGCTCCCGACATTACAACAATATTTATTGCAACTCTTTTGCACTAGATATGGATATAAATGCCTACAATTTGTGTAGTACAATAGAAGACAGTTGGATGGCGGAATTCCTTTATTATGAGTTACCTGAATTGGCCTAATATGGAGCTCCACATTAGGAAGTACACGTACGTACTTAAAATTAATAACCAAAATATTATCTACAAACAAAATTTGTTTCAAATCGTTAGCAATTTCTGAAATATACGAAATATATTTATACACATACAATAATTGCCCGCTTAAAGTAAAAAATCCCTTGCGGCGTAGGTAGAGAGAACCGAGCGCCACATGACTCGATCCTTACACACCTCACTCGCTTTTTTTACATTCATTGCTCTTCTCTTGCACGCTCGCCGGTTTCTAAGGCTAATGCAGTCACCTTCTGACAAAACACAATCAATTTGGTCATGGTAGGTAGGTAGTCTTGGCCTTTCTCTGCTCCTATATCCTTCTACTTTCTACTACTACGTTACGCCACAAATTTTGCGCAACACTCGTATTTCGACCGCGTTTATTCTTCTTTCATGCTCTCCCTGCCATAGCCAACTCTCGCTTCCATAAGTATAAATAAAGCTATTTACGGCAAATATTAATACCTGTTCTCTGTATTCCGCTATTTAATGAATCAAATACAAAATGCGATAAATGAAAATCAAAGGGATACTTGGTAAACATTTTCTATAGAAGATTTATTTAGTCATTTCTAATAGCGTTTTTGATCGTATTTCAATCTATTTCATCAGCGTAACGCTTTGATATTAGAAAAAAGGAATTACGTGACCATTTCATTTTACACAAAGTACAAGGGATATGGAAGAAAAATTTTTGGCTTATGAAATAGAGGGTGTCCACGACTACCTCCACACGTATCCTGATATCCCATATCTGATAGTGATATATACGTCTCCCTAATAACTCGGTGTAAAATTACCTAAATCCAATGGTTTGTGCTTTGCGTTCGAATGTCGGTCATTAAGGTTCCTGTTTAGTGCTACTGTCAGATACTATTGCACATATTGAAGAAATAGAAAAGGTGTGCAGGTATACTAATCACAAAAAAGATCATTATGTACACGTACCTAAATATTATTATTTATCTCAAACTCACATTGGTCAAGACCATAACTGAAACAAAATTCTCTATTCACTAATATTGTCGACGAGTGGACTTCATCTTCTTATATTTAAAAATCTCGTATCACGGTGTTTGTGATTGCACTCCTCCGAAACGGCTTGACTAATTTTTATAATTTTTTTATGTATATTTATGAGGAGGTACGTATGATAATAGATCGTAAAGTATATATCATAAAAAAAAAACGGGTTGCAAAGTGCCGGCAAAAGTGAAAACTTGAACATTAACGTTGTGCATTTTTGAATATTTTGGAATGGTTAGGGAATAATTTCGCACGAATTGCTTTATTTATCAGTATACTAGTAGTAGTAGTACTATCATGTATGTGGTAAAATACAATATTCATTTATTGCGCTATCGCACACAAACATGACAATTTATATTACATTAAAAATTTAACACTTCAGAACTATTACAATTATTTTACATTAAAAAGTTTATCTCTCAGAAAAATCTACTTTCATTCATAATTTCAACGACTCTTTCACCATCATCATTACTAGCATCATCATCACAAATCTCTAAAACTCAAACACACACGCACACTCGCGCAAGTGTAAGCGCCAAGAATTTGGTCCCGAGAAATAATGCCCTATGTACGCTATCTAGCGCTTCTTGTTTTAATTGTTTAATTAGAGGTAACTAATGTTTTAGCGCTGCAGCGAACTTAAGTTTTAATTCTCACCAAAATCTTCATCCATAATTTCAACGACTCTTTCACCATCATCATTACCAGCATCGCCAATCTCTAAAACTCAAACGCACACTCGCGAAAGCGCCCTGCGCCGCTTAAACCATAAAAAAATCGGCCAAGTGCGAGTTGGACTCGTGCACGAAGGGTTCCGTACCATTATCAATAAAAACGCCAAAAAAAAATCACGTTTGTTGTATGGGAGCCCCCTTAAATATTTATTTTATTTTATTTTTTAGTATTTGTTGTTATAGCGGCAATAGAAATACATCATCGTTGAAAATTTCAACTGTCTGACTATCACGGTTCATGAGATACAGCCTGGTGACAGACGGACGGACGGACGGACAGCGGAGCCTCAGTAATAGGGTTCCGTTTTACCATTTGGGTACGGAACCCTAAAAACGATGTTTATAAACTACGTTGAACGAAACGCGTAAGCGCCAAGAATTTCATAGCGCTTACAACGTTTTGGTCGCGAGAAAATAATGCCCTATGAACGATTTAGCGCGTCATATTTTAATTGTTTAATTAGAGGTAACTAATGTTTTAGCGCTGCAGCGAACTTAAGTTCTAATTCTCACCAAAATCTTACGGTCAGGGTCACATGTCCTGATGCGAGTTTAATACTTTTTAATCATCCCAAAAAGTGCACAGTTTAGAACCATTTGAAAATCTTAATTCTATGTTCCAGCTTCAGAAACTGTGCTGAAAAAATACTTGGGAAGCTAGGTACCCAATCAACCCAGTTTAAATACCACCCGTAAAACGATAGTGATTTTTACAAGGTGTTCTTGATGAACTTATTCACGTCTTCCAAAAAGTGCATAAACATATTTGAGTTTTTTCATTACTGTATAATTTCACTAGCACTTACGTTACAAAATTGTCACACAAAACTAATTATATACTGAATTTTAAAAATTTCAAGTATTACAACAATGTCACTCGTCAAAAGCGCGGGAAGAAGAAAAAAGATATGACTTATAATATGGTTATGAATAAATTTAATACAATATGGACATAAAAATGTGATATAATACAAACTATTTTGGAAATACTTTATACGAATCGCGTAAAAGTTGGATTGGATCAATCGCGAACAAAATGAATTGAACCAATCGATAAAGGAAAATAGAAAAAGCGGTCGAGATACGAGCATTGCACAAAATTTGAGGCATAACGCTCGGTGACCGCGTTCACAATGATGTTGTAAGAAAGAAAGTCATCTGATAGAGAGTGTCGGTGTTAAGTTAAGAAAAGGCTCTCCTCTGTAGGTTTTTTTTTTCTTTCTTTTCGTGCATTTTTTCTTTTCGTGCTTTCACTTCGTGCACTCCTGCCATGGGCAAGTCTCTATTTCTATCAAATTTTACTATTTTTTACTAAGTCTAAATTTATACAACATAAATAACACAAACACATTCATACATCATACTCTCTTTCTTTCCACAATTCATCTTCCATTCACCATCTTTCAGTTTTATAATCGAAAAATGTTTGATTTGGCCCATCTTCGAACGCCAGTGAAACGATTATATCTATTTTCAAACTTCCCTCCCCGTACTGCGTCATTCTCCTCTGTAGTCCTGTCCTAACGACATGTCTAAAGACTCAAGTGTCGTCGTCTATCGTCGTTGTTTTTCAAAAGAGGTAGGGCGCATTAAGGCAGCCCGTCTGGGAAAGTACCTCCACCTCCAAAAAATCGCAGTCAAATAACAACTTTCTAGAGGATTGTTGTGTTGCTCCACGCGAGTGAGGTCACCAGTAAGCTCCTAAGAAGTTGCTGTGTTAGCAGCAGAGGTGGCATCGCACAAGTGATACTTACTGTAATACAAGTTCATAGGCTACTAACATTATCAATTTTCACTATTTCTTTGAAGTTTTCTTACTGTATGTATATGTCCATTATTGCCTTGATGTTCTTGTCGATCTATACTTCATATATCTTTAATCTGCCCGCTATAAACAGTGTCTTATTATGATGAGACCAATTAGGTCCGGTTCAGCTCGGTCTGGATAAAATTGATTTAAAGTTTCGTGCAAATTTAGAACTCGCCACAATTCTATGCTAGTTGCTATTGCTGAATAAAAATTTCATTTAAGTTCCAGAATCATCGTATCGATAAATTTAGCAAAGCCGTCTGGCAAATCCGACAGATCCCTTTAAAAATGAGTACGAGTTTAAAATAAAGTGTACGAAATAAGCTGTATTTTTTTGTCTGTCGGAGATCGAAATAGTCTAATTAATCCTAGTGACTTCTGAGCTGCCAGCACAGCATCGCTTCAAGAGAAGTCTAGGTAGGCATTTTCTATAGAACTGCTAACATTGTTTAAATAATTGTTAATGTTTATGAATTTTTACAAGGATTATATTTAATAATGATGTAAAGTTGGAGCGGTGAATGAGATTGCATTACTCCAAGTAACATATTGTACTTTTATCAGGAATGGACCGCAATTCGAGTGACTTCTACGCAGCCAAAACTTAGACTCGACTCGGTATACACAAACCGTTGCTTACTCGGTATACAGAACCGAGAGGTTGGCTTAGCAGAAAAAAAATACGCAAAATTTGTAAACTGTAAGCTGCAATAAATTTTTATATTATATATATTGTGTAGTATACCGACACGTCATAATTGCTCAAATGAATACATACATACATATAATCAAGCCTCTATCCCGTAGGGGTAGGCAGAGACCACTTCTTTCCACTTACTACGATCCTTACATACTTGTTTCACCATTTTCATTATTCCCTTCATCCATGCTCCTCGGTTTAGGGTACTCTTGACCTGGCCTTTTTTCAAGACGTCCCTGATTTGGTCTCGAAACGTCCGCCTTGATTTTCCTAGTATTTGGCCTGCATAACTACTCGAACCTACCCCTTGCACACAGCCTAGCCACTTATGACCTTGCCTAGAGTTTCCTACGCCATCTGCTCTGCCGCTCCACACATAACAAGCTTCTCTATACTCCCACGATAAGGAAGCTTAAAAAGATTTTGTTTAGTTAGATGAATGGAGCTTTTACTAATATCAATTTTTCTTAGGATTTTGTTGTATATAGTAGGTAAGGGAAACACGACTTTGGAGAAATATGATAGAAACATTCAAAAGATTGCAGCTAAGCAATAATCATTCGAGGTAAGTAGTGTTCCTGTAAGTAAATGAGGTCACTAGGAAACTGATGAGAAATTACAGCGTAAGCAGTGGGGGATATTCCTAATGTTTTATAATAATAAACTAAAGTAACCACTTCACATCCAGCCATCCGCATGTTTATTTGAGACCTGACGTAGGAGAAAATAGTCAGAATATCATCGGCCTTATAATTGTTAACAAATACCAAGTGGGTTTAAACCCTGTACCTATGCGGGACCCTTCGTTGACTCGATCCCATCTCACTGTCGCCGCTTCATGTATGCATACTGTTTATTCAGGCAATCAGTTTCCTTTCAGAGATAATCTGTTTACTTAGGTCTGTAGTACCTAATCGCAGTCAGACATAAAAGCTGTCTGTATCAACAAGGCATATGAACATGTCATAAAATGTTTATCATCCTGACGTAGGTATGTTATTTAATCTCATAAAACTCTCTAAGAATATGATTACTCGTAATAGACTTTTAATCTTCTACGAGATGCCATAAATCTGATTATGGATTTATTTGTATTAATGGAATTGGATGAATAGACTAGACGATATCATAGTTAAGCTAATTCTAAAGCTCTACACTGATTACATTCATATTTATCAAATATAAAACTAGCTAAGAGCTATAACTATCTTAAGAGAGATGGGGCCCATTAAAGCAGCCCGTCTGGGGAAGTACCTCCGCCTCACAAAAACCAGCAGCTAAGTAACAACTCCGTATAGGGTTATTGTGTTCTTGCGTGTGAGTGAGGTCACTAGTAAGCTTCCAAGGAGTTGCTGTGTTACCAGCAGAGGTGGCATCGCGCGAGTGATACTTGATGTATTGCAAGAGTTCATAGGCTACAGTAACCGCTTTACATCAGATGGGTCGTATGCTTATATGTCCTGCGTAGTTGCATAAAAAAAATCGGACGCGCGTACTATGAGTTCTTCCTTTTAACCGCATAACTGAGTTTATGAAGTATTTTTATTATATTTTTATTGACGAGCTCGGTGGCGCAGTGGTAAAACGCGCTGTTACGCTACTTTGACACCAACGCTCGTGGGTTCGATTCCCACACAGTACAAACATTTGTGTGCATTAACATGTCTGTTTGTATTGGTCTGGGTATTTTCTATGTATAATAAGTATGTATTTACAAAAAAAAATGTATTTACGTATGTTTATCAGTTGTCTAGTACCCATAACACAAGCTTCGCTTACTTTGGGGCTAGGTGGCGCTGTGTAATTTGTCCGGCAATATTTATTTATTTATTTATTTATATTTATCCAACTCTGACTGATCCTCGACCTAATCCTATCCTAAACCTAATCCAAGATATGTCAGTCTAACTCAAATCGTGACTTCTTTTAACAGCGTAACTGTTTACGTAGGAAAATCCTTTACAAACACATTTAATTATACGATCACATTTCTTTTTGATGTCAATTTCTTTGCCTGTTCGTGTATAATTGTAATTTTATTCTGCGGCACGTTACCTGTATGTATATTTTTCCTTTACCTAAAAGTTGTTTGAGAGACACGCTCAATAAGGCTATTTGAAAGTTAAACAATATTAATTTGTATAGTATCTATAAGAAGCTAATTTAAAAATCATAATTTGTTTTTTCATACGACAAATACAAATAAAGTAAATATTTTATTAGAATTTCTACCTCGACGTGGGCATAACTTTTAAAACGTTAAAACTTATTTACACAGCCACATATTTAGGATGTATTACGTACGGCTCACCTACATAGGTTGATAAGGCTACCAAAGGTGCTGCGCATCGTAAGTTGCTGCAAAGTCAGCGTCTCGCTTTAAATTTTTTATGTAAATCGTATAGAACTGTGAGCACCGAGGCACTACCAGTGCTGGCAGGCGTGTTACCAGTTGATTTAGAAATACAAAGCCGTGCATCAACGTACTGCACCTTTAAAAATATGCACTTTGACTTTTTAAAACATCGCGATCATTACAAAATACTTAGATTGTTCAAAACAATAGACTTGAAACTTTGCTGTCTGAATGGCAATAAAGATGAAAACTTCTACTAAAGGACGCCACTTGTATCTGTTCTTTCAATCAGTGCGAGACAGATTAAGTAAGTCGTTAGTCGTTCGCGAGACAGAGTAAGTATTCCGTTGCGTAATTTTTAACTGGACATGGAAACTTTAGAGCTAAGCTCTTTTCGTTAAAACTTGTGTGGTTAAAACATGGCCTTTATGTGAGTGTTCTACGACAAATCATGAATTCGAGCAAACAGCACATCATGTTCTCTGGGAGTGCGATCTCTGGCGCCGGAAGCGGGACGATATGTTAAATTCCTTGCGTGTCACGTCCGGGGTAGAATACTATTCTGATTTGGCGGCAACAAGGGAGAATTACGAGTACCAGGCGTTTAGGCGATTTTAGAGTCTATATTATTGGAATCGATGTAACTCACAATTAAGGTGCAAATAATTTTAGATAACTGATAAGCCGTGGTGCACGGTAGATGAGCTTCACTTGACTAACCATCTCTTTGAGGTTTTTAATGCTTTGTCACTAGCTGCTGCCCGCGGCTCCGCCCGCGTGGAGTCAAATAACGTAGCCTATGTGTTAATCCCATAGATAACAGAAACAATGGGAGGTGTGACATACCACGCGAGTTTACACCGGGACGGTTGTCGCCGAGTTTCACCCCACCATAAAACACTCACACACTTAAATAAATAAAAAATATCATTCTACGCACACAAGTACAACGACACACATTTGTTAAGACGCTGTCATTGGATGTTTATTTAAACAACACTCAAGTAAGCACGCACTACTACATTTATAAATATATAAATGCATAAAGCGGCAGAAACAAGCGGCCGTATCTCGAATCTGTACACACAGTGAACGAATAATATTACTCGCTTTACATTGCGTGTTGGTAAACGAGCGGTGGAGACTGCGTAATGGTAGAAAAGCAATGTATGATTAAGAATGAGAAATTTGATATTTATAATTTGTATCGTGGTAAGGCCCTGGTAGAAATGACGTCAGAGAATTTTTGAAATTAATTCTGTGTTTATGCTTATAAAACGTAATATTATTTGTACTTATAGGTGATAAGTGATTCCATTTGATTTAAAGTTAACCACTGCACTTCTATTTTTGCAAAAAGGCAACAGCACAACTTGGCATTTTGCTAAAACAAGGAGCAACGTATCTCAATCGAACTTGATTGCAACAAACTAACTGTTCTTGGCAATATTCTCGTTTTGAGCATATTGCGGCGACACCAACCACGCCCCCTCGTCACATCTCCCGTTGTTTCTGTTATCTATGGTTAATCCAGATCATAATCTATCTACGTACCAAATTTCATTCAAATCCGTTCAGCCGTTTAAGCGTGAAAGAGTAACAAACATCCATACATACAAACTTTCACATTTATAATATTATAAATAGGATATAAGTAGGATATTACTGTCTTTCACTTTGCCAAGAGGGGAAGTCACTTCCAAAACTTCCTACTCCTACATATTTCTTCTGATTAAATTCATTGTGAGTTCAAAGGCAGTTATAGTTTAACCCCCGGGACAGCAATGAACTTCACTGTTCATTGCCTTTTTGGTGGTCGCTGCTGTTAATTCAGGCTACACAGGAGACCCAGTGCTGGGAATGAGTGGTGGGCCTGCCCGGTTAAGTCCCTCCAATGGATCATGACCTTAAAATAGTCTAGCCCAAGACTAACTAGATGGTGGCTAAGTTAAGCGAGTATAAAATCAATGATATATTTAAGTAGGGCAAATGTAACATGAATGCAGAAGCCTGTCGAAATGTATAACGAGATTAATTCAGTTGCCGCGCAGCTGTCTGAAAAACTCCATCTTTAGAAAACTCCTCGACTGCTATAGCTCTTTTTTTATACAATTAGATTGGCAAACAAGCTTTTTTTTTTTATTGTCGGACAAATTACACAGCGCCACCTAGCCCCAAAGTAAGCGAAGCTTGTGTTATGGGTACTAGACAACTGATAAATATACGTAAATACATTTTTTTTTTGTAAATACATACTTATTATATATACAAAATACCCAGACCAAGACAAACAGACATGTTCATGCACACAAATGTTTGTCCTGTGTAGGAATCGAACCCACGAGCGTTGATGTCAAAGTAGCGTAACAGCGCGTTTCACCACTGCGCCACCGAGCTCGTCAATCGCTGCGGCCCGCATTAGATGGTAAGCGGTCACCGCGGCCTATTGACGCTCGCAACCCCACGGGGGTGTTACTCGTGCGCTGCCAAATCTTGTGACTTAAGGCTGTTTTGTCACAGTACCTAGTAATTTCTCTGCCATATCTCACTCTTCAAACCGGAACACAGCTATATAAATATAGCTGCTTGGCGGTAGGAATAGGTGAGACACAGGTAGCCATGCAGACGACTTTTGTACAAAGTCTCCCTCTGGTAAAAGCTCATACAAGCGGTGAACGTCCAATCTTAGAAATTCCTGTATCAGACGTGCCTCTTAATACTAACTTAGTATACAAACCTGCTTAACAGTAGTAGGCGATATAAAAAAACCTCCAGTAGTTACCAAACGTTTCGAGACTCATATACTTACCACAATACAGTCATCAGAATCCAACCTCGAAGAAGACATTGTAAATGAAATGATTATACCAATCTTATCCTTAGGATTGCCTAAGGTTAAATTATTCATCCACAGTTAGCTATGTATAAAATCATACCTATTATTCAAGAAAATTTTAAAAGCTCTGCTATAGACCTCACTAAAACCGAGCTCGAGAATGTTAAAAACTATCTTCGACAACAAGATATTATTCAGAAGTATCACGATGGTAAGCATCCATCGGGGTGTCAATGAATGTTATCTTGCATTATCACATAAGTACTCCGAAATATGTTAATGAGTGTACTATTTGCGGAATGGCTAAGTACGATCGTAGACCTATATATAGTCATAGGCAGAGATTTTCCATAGTATCACCGCCTTATAAACCCTTTGAAGTAGCACATGTTGATTTTATTACTCTCGAAAACGAAAATTACCTAACCAAAATTGACGGCTTCTCGAAATATGCTCAAGCATACCACCTTCGGGACGGTATAGCTATTAGTGTAGTACAGGTTTTGTTTATTTATCTTACTTACCACGGTGTGCCTATAAGCCTGGCTAGCTATAAGGCAGCGTTGCATAGTTCACATACTCACGTCTCTTTACAATGTCCTTTTCAACCCTTCTTCTCCAATATATCTCCGAGAAAGGTTTCACTTTCGTAAAGTGGACGAACGTTTACGGCATAGCGGAAATCCTACACTGACACATGAATGCCAGAAAGTATTTTTAAGTCAGGCCGGGACAAGCTGCGCGCCTGTGGAATGTGCTTCCTGTGGAAATCAGGGTTTCACAGACTATAGGCTTCTTTAAAAGGTGACTAAACTTGTTATACGCTCTTGCGTCGAATTGAGCTTACGTATGCGGTTTTATCTAATACTTATTAGCGATTTTGTTATTGATCTCATAATATGTTGTTATGTTTATTCTCTATCCTCTTCCCACCCTTCTCTCTTTCCCACCGCCATTCATTGCTCCATTCCGCTACTCAAAAGCAATGGTCGGCTGGAAGAGATTCCTTGAAGGAATAAGCCCGCCTTTGCAAATCATGTAAGTTTTATACTTTGTTATTAATTATGGATAAAGCAATAAAGTTTTACAAACAACCAAACAAACTTCACGAAGTTGTTATTTATGAGTATCTTGAATAATACGAGTAGGTAAGATTTCTATGGAGGAGGAGTTTTCTATGAGTCGGAGGACATTCCGATACTTGCGCTTTAATGCGCTCTTTCTCTTTTCGCCAGAGTCTCGATTGTTAATTACCCTGGTGCACCACGTGTAAGTGACTTTTACTTTACCACTAGGGTCTGATTTTACAAATTTTGTGATAATCCGACGTTACTTCAAGTCATTAAAATTAACACGAATGGTAATGTTTCTTACCTCCTATGGACGAAATGTAACATTAATAAGTAATCATCAATAACGCGAATGACTCGCAAACCTTTCGCTCTTATTTTAAAACGTCCGATATAGAATGTAATTGTAGGCCGGGTCATTGTTTCGGACGACGTGCCCTACATCCAATAGAAGGGTAACAGAGCCCATGCTGTGTAAAGTGACCAAATTGACATAGCAAAATTGGCTTCATAGAACGAAAATTCAATCGAGTGTCCTATAGATTTAGCTGAAATATCAAATGTTCTATAGATTCACTGCTTTCGAGAATGTTTTTTTGATTGTGTTATTAACTGTAGTTCAAATGAATACATTATAAAATAAGATTTCATATACTTTGTCTAATGTATATGGGTATGAGCAAATTCGCTAATAAACTAAATAGGTGAACAATGAAAAAAAAAACTACATATGCGTTAAATTGAATCCTTCGGTGTTTTATAGAATCTGGAAGGTATGAATATAGCTGAAGTTATCTAGATTTTTTTGAAACATCTTCTCCATTGTTTGACGCTGTAATATAATTATTCGTTAGTTATTTAGCAGACCTCCAAAGCAGACATTATGCAGAATATAACACCTCACTTGAGAAATAAGTTACAATATATTATAACTTTGACATTCCATTAAAAGAGTAAACAGACTGTTGAAGTATCTAACAAAGTTTGACGAAATTGAATCTGAAGTAGATAGTGAGCCTTTAACCCCTTTTTATTAATTTAAACTTTATTTACCAGAATGTTCAATGATGGATTTAACGATATATAAGTAGTATCTGCCAGTCAAATTTGGTGTTTTACAGGGAATATAATACAGTACAGCAGAGAATATATATATTAATTGAACTTTTATCAACTACAATGGTAAGTTTATTCTTGAGATAAATTATTATACAAATTAGGGTCTGATTAAAATATAAACGTGCTACAACGCGATGTAGTTATCATATAGAACTCTCTCCACACAAGTTCGTTTTTTTTAAAGGAACCTTCTAAGGACTCCATCCAGCAGAAAGTTTTTTCGCAACCTTTAATTATATCTTTCACTTAGATAAGAAAATTATAGGTATCTCAAATAGTATACATTTAATATAATTATAGTGACATGCAGCTCGCAATAGAATGTTGAGTTCATGAAAATTCATTACTTTAATACGTTGTAGTGAAAATATGCATACAGTCCGTCTGAAATGAAGCGTTTACCGAAGCTTATGGGCATATATTTACATCGCTAAGAACCATGAAGGAAATGACCTAAGGAGAACCGATGAGACTATTTTTCCAATAATAAACAAAATAACTGAGTACGCCACCGAATCTGTAGATAAAGTAGAACGCCAAGCTCTTATTGGCTAGTTCACGGATCTACATCGTGTCACATATCGACTTATTGATTAAAATCGCTGAGGTATTTAGGCGTTGAAACACTACCTCTTATTGTGAGAGGAGTGCTTTATGCATCATCTACCTCGAGTTTCTCCGTGCTTCGGAGGGCACATTAAGCCGTCGGTCTTGGCTGTTGTCGATAGAAAGTCAGTGGCCTACGGGCGGCTTGAAAACACTGACCTCCGCCAATCCGCATTTAAGCAGCGTGGTGAAGTATGCTCTAAACTCCTTCGGTTGAAGGGACACCCGTATCCCTGCAGTGGATAAGTACCACAATCACTTACAGAAACAACTACATTGAACCGGCTGTGGTTCTCTGAACAACAGGTACATACCCAGTCACCCCCAGCCAGCCCCACCTCTTTTTGGCCATAGTCTAAATTGCTAGTAGGCAGGGTGCGCCGTGTGCACTTGTACTAAATTGTTGTGTTGTTGTAAATTGCATCTTATTGAGATGTATAAATGGATATGCGTTACCGTGTTTCGAATGGGTGGAATCAGGGATAGTACCATGAAAGTGATGCCGAGGTAACAGACATCCCAACGAATGTCATACATCTTCAAATTTACACATACATGTGTCTTGAAATTTACATTTTACTTTACTAATATACTGTATTATCTACACAAATGTTATAAATGCTAAGGCAACTCTATATGTCTATCAGTTTGTTATATCTTCAAAATTAAACTGCTGAACGGATCGGATTTAGTAATGATATTTAAAGAGGTACGAGTATTATGGGACTTGGAGAATGATGTAGGACAGTTATTCGCATATTGATTCAATAGCCGCGGGCAGAACCTCTTCCGAACTAATATAATGCCAATGTATCTCTCTAATTCTTAAATTTACACGGCTAAAACCATAAAAGGATAGTAATGAGATTTGATACAAGGCAGCCTGGTGCGTGGAGACAGACATAACTAATATTTTTTAATCTTATTAACGCTTGCGATATATTAATTAACACTCGCGCGATGCCTACTGTGCTGCTTACACAGCAACGCCTTGGGAGCTTACTGGTGACCTCACTCACGCAGGAGCACAACAACCCTCTAGGGAGTTGTTATTTGGCTGCGAATTTCTGTGAGGTGGAGTTACTTCCCCAGACGGGCTCCTTTGATGCGCCCTACCTCTCTTAAAACATCAAGACCAAGACAAACGGACATGTTCATGCACACAAATGTTTGCCTTGTTTGGGAACCGAACCCACGAGCATCGATGTTAAAGTCGCGTCATTCACGACTGAGTCATCGAGCTCGTCTGAACTACTTATTATCACGATAAAGGAAATGATGAGAATAAAAGCTATTCCAAGGTAAATTAAATCGGCATTTAAAAGCCATTCGCTACTGAATAATATTGTACGAATGTACTTTAGCTTTAATAGAATTCAGTAGGCCAAGGTGATAGAGACAGTGAAAAATTGATACTGCTTTTAACAGTATTTTTTTTATTGTCGGAAAAATTAGACATCGACATTTAGTACCAAAGTAAGCGAAACTTGTGTAATGGATACTAGACAACTGATAAATATACGTAAATATATATATTTTTAACCACCTACTTAAGATAGATAGAATACACCCAGCTCAAGACAAACAGATACGTTTATGCACACAAATGTTTGTCCTCGAAGGGAATTGAGCATTAGTGTAAAAGAAGCCTCACTAACCACTGCGCCACCGAGCTCGTTAATTTTTCTATTTCTTTATGATTCGTAAATTAGACTGATAAATTATAGATACTTGACATGTATAGTCATCGGTGCTGGGTTCAGGAAGTAAAATTTTTGCCAAAAGCAAGCCTTAGTTTCAATGAGAAGAGTCAAACTCGACAGATACGTTTTACAACTGAACTCTGAACGCCGTCTGCGGCATTACAAACCAGTGTGCTCTGAATGAATAACTAGCTTGTTATCTACATTTCCATAGTAGAGTTTTAGTTCTTTCTACTTTCGTTTGTATTTTATTTCATAATAATGGATCTTATGCTCCAGATATAGTTATTTTGATCTACCCTCATTGCCAAAAAAAGGTATTATTTATCAGCTACTTACCACTTGAAGAGATAAATCGTGAATGACTTTGGTGTTAGTCAGTAATTTTGCCAAATCCTTAGGCTTCCTAATAGAATAGGAAACGCGAAAAAAACGAAGAAGAAAAAAACATGTGTGAAATTGAGAGTGCTGTTCTAATAGAGCAACAGAGTAGGACCGACAGAACTTGTATGTATGTATATCTTCACGCCAAGTCAATTTGGTTAGTTAGTTTGGTTGGTTAGTTAGTTAGTCTCAGTCTTCCTCGTCTCCTACATCTTTCCACTTTTGCATTGTATATCTGTTTCGTCATTCTTTCGTCCCGCATTATTTCTACATGTCGCAACCCAACGGAGCATGCTTTTTCTTTCCCACATATTGAAAACAAAATAACTCTTACTGCGTGATTCTAGAGGATTGCTTGCTGAACTTTTGGTTTGTCTAATGAACGTATCCTTAGCTTTTCCTAGGAGACAACAGCGTGTAGTTCTATAAAAAAAGCAATGTGTGGTTTTCACAAAAGTGTCACCGTCCATGGGATGTGTCTGATGTTCTAAGCAAAGTTAAATTATAACCGGCCAACTGCGAGTCGGGCTTTTTCTATTTGGTCTCAAATTCTCAGTACAGAAACTAAAACGATCTAGAGCGCAAAATAAAATTGAGTCAACTTAAGCCCAGCTTTAAGTTCTAACTCGATTGCAAACGTGTAACACACGGAACGCCAGCGGCGCGCTTAGCCGCTTACGAACCATTATTTTTATTTTTTTGGAGGGAATACAGTTTTTTGGTTATAATTTCGAAACTAAGAGGTCCAAAGTATTATTTGATTTCTAAAACGAAACTTTAACATTCCCAGTTACTGTAATTTACCAAGTGTTAGGTGTCCCCAGCCTACACATACTTATCGGTTAATGGGTCAAAAACGTGTTGAGCTAAAGTTTTGTCAAATTTGGAGCCTAATGCTGCAATTCGGCTGAGAATTTTGAGGTATAATACATAATCGTAACTTAAATAACTATGAAGATACAGCTGTGCAAGCTAGAGACACGGTAATCCAGCTCGCACACGGTTTTATGATCGCAGTGTTAACAGTATTTGAGTAAGATGATTAGTTTTTTCGACTCTCAATGCTGACATTGTGAGTGAAATTTCTGACTATAATCTAAAACTCTAACCTTACTGGTTTGCCTTACTATGCCAGCTGAAGACACGTTTCTCCAGCTAATTCACAAATAACAACTCATAGTAACGAATTTGTGGTTGCTGCTAAAATTATGACTGAAAAGTCTGATATTGCTTCTAATATGCTTTAAAATATGACATGCTTTGAATTTCTCTTATGACAATATGGAAGCTGTAGACACACACTATTTTTTTAACATAATCCACCATCAGAATCCCTTCATTATCAGAAACCCTTCTCTGTGACTCTGAAAACCGCATGTCTTAAAGTAGCCAAACGTGTCTAATTAGTTCACGAGTAGTACCGAAAATTAACTTTACTTTGAAACTCTCAGTTCACGAGTCAAACTCGCTCTTCGCAGTTTTAAGATATTTGTAATCTACAAGAGATCTTACATATTAGATTCCAATTATGATTATGTCCTCTTCTGTAATGAACATTCTCGAGAACTTATCCCCTCCTGTGGAAACATTTACATGGATGTATATATCGCTAAGCTTTAAAAATGAAATAATTTCTACATGTTAACAGGAAAAGGGATTCTAAAAAAGAAAACGCTTTTTATTAAAAAAATTTAAGAAGATATATCGGTGCGGCATAGATTACAGATGTAATTACGTAATATTTTCGATCGATTGATAAATGTCTGTCTTTGCTTTAAACGGTTTATATTTTTGTTACAGTTTTTTTACGGAGCTTTTTGTATTGGTTTATGTTTTGTGTCCATAAAAAATTGCAATTCTTCTATCAATGATAGTGACATGCGCTTGTCAAACTATACCAAAAGTCGATTGATTGTTACGAATAAAAGAAACTTCACTCAAATCGATGCCGGAATAGGTAGTACGGTATGAATAGGCGTCATTAATGAAGTCAGTTTCACTTTTTTATTCAAAAGTTTCAAACCACTCACCTAAATATTCCTAATGAAACCTATTTACGGAAAAAACAAGATCTCGTATCAAAATTACGTTATTTATGTAATTTTATATAGAAAAAAAGCCGCCATTGCGAGTCAGACTTGCCGAATGAAATATTTTCGCTTTTTGCGAAAATTTTTTAGTTTTTGTTATGATATGGCTACAAATTTACGGTTTTCGGATTTTTTCCTTAATTTGTGCTCCATGACCTTGCTTCTTACCAAATTTCATGATTCTTGGTCAACGAGAAGTACCCTATAAATTTTGATTCCCTTGCGAGTGTCAAAATATGCGCATAAACGTGCCTCGTTTATGCGCATATTTTGACACTAAACAACCGTCAACATAAAAATCTTTTGATTGCGTTGACTTGGAAGCTTGATTTTTTTCACTGCTCGAAAGCACTGCAGAAATTAATACCAAATGCTCAGGAGTATTTGATATTAATTTCAGCTTGATAGGCACCCGTCCTCTAGAAAAAGGGTATAGACAGACGGACAACAAAATGATCCTATAACGGTTCTGTTTTGCCTTATGAGGTACGGAACCCTAAAAAGTGTAAGATAATGAAATCCAATATAAACACTTATGAATACCTACTTACGAGAAACCAATACATTATTATTTTATCAATTTCCCATCTTTATGGGAAACATTATGTATATTGTAATTAACAAGCAATTAGACAGAAGCATACAAAGTTACGGGTAAATTATACTTTCGTAATAATATCCGAATCTATTGACAAAAACTTAGGGCCGTAAATAAAGGTGAAGGTTTAAAGTGCGCATAGCAGCCCGTCTGGGGAAGTACCTCCACCTCACAGAAAACCGTAGCCAAATAACAACTCCCTAGACGGTTGTTGTGTTCCTGCGTGTAAGTGAGGTCACCAGCAAGCTCCTAAGGAGTTGCTGTGTAAGCCGCAGAGGAGGCATCGCGCGAGTGACACTTAACATATATTACAAGCGTTAATAGGCTATGGTAACTGCTTTACATCAGGTGAGCCAAATGCTTGTATGCGTCGCGACGTTGAAAAAAAAAGGTACCGGAGAAGGTAGACTTAGGCTAGACTCACCTACCACAACGAGCCACGTCGCATGTTATCGGAAGATGGCGTCAGGAGACCTAAAGACCGGCAAGCATGCATGAAATCAGCTATGAATGTTAAGAAATCGGCCAAGTGCGAGTCGGACTCGCGCATGAAGGGTTCCGTACCATTATCTATAAAAACAGCAAAAAAAATCACGTTTGTTGTATGGGAGCCCCCCTTTAATATTTGTTTTATTTTAATTTAATTATTTATTCTTAAAGTGAATATATAACTAAATATTCTGTGAATATTTCAAGCGTCTACATGTTGCCGTTAACAATATCAAGCAAAAAAAATCGGCCAAGTGCGAGTCGGACTCGTACACGAAGAGTTTCGAACCATTATCTATAAAAATGGCAAAAAAAATCGGCCAAGTGCGAGTCGGACTCGCGCACGAAGGGTTCCGTACCATTATCTATAAAAAAAGCAAATAAATCACGTTTGTTGTATGGGAGCCCCCTTAAATATTTACTTTATTCTATTTTTTAGTATTTGTTGTTATAGCGGCAGCAGAAATACATCATCTGTGAAAATTTCAACTGTCTAACTATCACGGTTCAAGAGATACAGCCTGGTGACAGACGGACGGACGGACGGACAGCGGAGCCTCAGTAATAGGGTACCGTTTTACCCTTTGGGTACGGAACCCTAAAAATCACGTTTGTTGTATGGAAGCCCCCTTAAATATTTTTTTTTTTTTTTTTTAGTATTTGTTGTTAGAGCGGCAATAGAAATACATCATTTGTGAAAATTTCAACTGTCTAACTATCACGGTTCATGGGATACAGCCTGGTGACAGACGGATGGACGGACGGACGGACGGATAGCGGAGCCTCAGTAATAGGGTTCTGTTTTACCCTTTGGGTACGGAACCCTAAAAATCACGTTTGTTGTATGGGAGCCCCTTGTGTTCATGGATGAGAGCATGTGGCCAAGTGGTATATCTTATCGCAGATTTGTGAATTTCAAAAAATTGTCGAGCAACGATGGCGTCGTCATCAACGGATGTGAGAGTCATAGTGCGGGTACCCCTGTGAATGACATATATAACTAATCTTCATGGAAAACACCACAATTACTAGATTGTTTAGTTTCAACTGTAAATCGTTCAAGCGATCTATAGATTGCGTGAAGATGTTGTCCCTGGAAGCAGATGTGATTGCATTGCTGGAAACTTGGTTACTGCCTGACGATATTCCCTGTCTAGGTGAAGTCAGCAGTGACTTCAGTTATTATGGCAAGTCATCAGTGGACACAAGCCTAGGTATACGAGGCCGTGTATATGGTGGGCTGGGCTTACTGTGGAGGGTCAAAGTGTTTGATTCTGTGACTGTGATTCCATGTGTGAGCAATCGTATTGCAGCTATTAAAGTGTGTGTGGCAGATAGATCAAGTTTAATATTTAATGTGTACATGCCTACGAACGCGTCTGACAATCTATGTGAATTTATTGACTGTTTAAGTGAAATAGCAGCTATTATAGACACTAATAATATAGAAAATGTATATATCTTAGGAGATTTAAATGCACATCCAGGAGAAATATTTTGGAATGAAATTTTGGAATTTTGTTCAGAGCAAAACTGGTTATGTGCTGATTTCAATAAGCTGGGGTCGGATTCTTACACTTTTGTCTGTGATGCGAGCGGTAGCTGTCGGTGGCATGATCATTGTTTAGTGACAGAGGCGGCTGGAAACACTATTACCTCCGTTCAGATCCACTATGATGTTTACTGGTCCGATCACTTTCCTCTGGAGGTGCATTGTGATCTCTCGATGGTCAGGCCGAAGAGCCGAGTACCGGGTGTGCGCGTTAGAGACAGGGTGGTTTGGGGTGAACGTAATTCAGAGCAAACACTTGTATATAAAACTGAATGTAATAATAGACTTAAATTAATAAATTTTCCCCATGAGCTACATCATTGTAGTGACAAGATGTGTGATAAATTAGAACATGGAGTAGTAATAGATAATTTATATGACTCAGTTATCTCATCCCTGAGGGAAGCAGCCGAGCGTAGTTATGGTAGCCTTGAAGGAGTGGTTAGGAGAGGTGGCCAAGTGATAGTGGGTTGGAATAAGCACGTACGAGACGCTCACTGGAATTCCAGGCATAAGTTCATGACCTGGGTATCATATGGCAAGCCAAGAAGCGGTCGTGTATATGATGACATGGTTGAATCCAGAAAGATTTTTAAACGTAAATTAAGGATTTGTCAAAGTAACCAAGAACAGATTAAAATGGACATATTAGCATCCCATCACCAAAATAAAGACTTCCGTGGATTTTGGAAAGCTACCAAAAATCTAAGCCCTAGGCCGGGACTTCCAGTGAGCGTCGAGGTTATTGATCAGCCGGGATAGATTGCGGATCTATTTAAGGACTATTTTAAGGTCCAATCGCCTATGCAATCAACATCAAGTTACATTGGTGGGACTGGAGTGGTCGAGGTGTTACCCCGTGTAACAGCTAAACAAATAACGAATACAATTAACAGACTGAAAAGAGGTAAGTCACCGGGCCACGACAGTCTCAGCATTGAGCATTTTCAGCATGCTGGACCGCATCTGTCACGGCTGTTGGCACTTTTGTTTACTTTATGTATTAGACATTCAAACATGCCCAAAAAATTAATGAAAATTATTGTTGTGCCAGTTCTCAAAAATAAAACAGGGTAACGTAACTGATAAGAGTAACTACAGACCAATTTCTCTTGCGACTGTAGCTGCTAAGGTTCTTGACGGTGTGATTGAGAGACAACTTGCTAACCACCTTGCAATACATGATGCACAGTTCGGCTTCAGGCCACGTCTGTCTACTGAGAGTGCTATCTTGTCACTCAAGCACACTGCTAGGTACTACACAGACAGAAACACTCCGGTGCATGCTGCCTTCTTAGAATTATCGAGGGCATTTGATCTGGTTCGATATGATTTACTTTGGAATAAACTAGCAGAAAATGGTGTGCCTGGTGCTATTACAAATATCCTTAGATACTGGTACGAGCATTACAATAATCTTCAGGATGTTGATGGGGCTCCCTCAGCAATAGGGTTCCGTTTTACCCTTTGGGTCCGGAACCCTAAAAAGCGAGTGATGTGTGTAAGGTCCAAGTCATATGGCATTCAGTTCTCTCTGCCTACCCCACAAGGGGCTTGGCATGAAGATGCAGGAGTAGTATTCCCGCGCTGTATCTTTATCATTTGTCTCTTTTTAACGAAGAATTTGCCAATCTAATATGCAATTATATGTACCTATTGCAATATAATTTGCAATGTGATAAATGTTTTCTGTTAGTACTTATACAAAAACGTATTATACAAGTGTAAGATGCCTCTTGTCTACAACTTTACTTTTAAAATAACTTGTGTAAAGTGTTTACATTATTAATATCAAAGTTAGTGAGATTATTGTGGTTCAAGAACACAATTAAATGGACTTTAAACCCATTGCCAGGAAGTGTTTATATACGAATATCGTTATTGGCAGTATAAAACACTTTCTGGGAATGGGTTTATAGTACGAGAATACTCTAGCACGCTGCTAATTTGGCCGAGATTGGTTAAAACTCGGGATTGATGGCTTAACGTACCCTCGGAAACACTAACTCTTCCATAGACGGGCTTTTGTAGCCGTTTCTCAATATGCATGGTAGATTTTTTACACAAAGTCGAGAAGCAAACATGCACGTAGTAGGTAATGGTATAAGGTATTGATCACCAAAACCGATGAACGCTTGTAAAATACGAAGTTTCATTCGTGCGTTGCCGTCCCCGCGCTAGCTATTAAACTGAATATTACGATAGCACAATCTTAACCCTCTGAACTGCAATGAATTACGTACATTATTCATTATCATTATTACCTTCAACATGTAATAAATTTGATCGTAATGGGTAAGTACCGGATTCTTCAGCTCCTGCATTATCCCATTTTGGCGTTGTACTTCTGTTCGTTATTCTTTCATTATGTAATATTTCTTATCTAAACACCGATACTGCTTCTGCAAGTGTTACGCCGGATAGCTTGCGTATTTTCTACTTTCAACCGTCGTTCTGTAATACACAACTCTCACTTGTATACGGTAGTGTTGAAATCAATACCATGTTTTGTATAACGAATTGTGCATTCTGTCTTACGTTTTTGTTGTATGGAATTCATTTACCATATACTACAATATCAACAGTAAACCTAGCGTTCGTTCATTTCCTTATTTTACCATTATCATAGTTTTCTTCGTATTTAATTGTGAACCTTTCTCCAAACAACCATAAGATCGACGATTGTAACCAATACATGCAGATGGTGTAGGTTGCAGAGAGTGTCGGCTCATAAGACGACATCGCTTGCATAAAGCAAACACAAATAGATCACCCATTTGCAATCCTACATTCTTAATTCTTATAGTCTGTAGACAACTGTCCAATATTTATAATACAAACAGTCGAGCTAGCAGCACGCGATCCCGTTTGACATCAACATTGATATCAAACCCGGAAAAAAGCTGCTCTATTCATTTTTTTTCACTCTAACTCATACTGTGTATTCCTAATGATGGCCAGAACATCACGGAGTAGTGTGTCGTCAACCTCGTATCTGGCAATATGCCCCAGTGAGCATTTTACACAATCCTGTCGAAAATTTTCTCAAGATTTGCAGAAGGCAGAGCCAAATTCTTGGATCCAGAGCCAAATGCTTCTCTACAATATTTCGGAGTAGAAAATATTGATCTCCCGTTCAATTTGGGAAAATTTGGAAACAAATGTATGCATTTTTTTCTCGACATTACGTCATTTGTTATTTTTGTACTTCCCTTAGTAGATCTTAAGCAAGTCCTTTCAAGTGTGTTCCAATATTTTATACACGCTTAGGTTAATATAGCAGTCAGTTAGTCAGTGATTATCTATTTGCATAAACCAATAAACCACTTGATTTGTTTGAGTGTCAAGAAAATCATTTGCACGCTTGGCACTCCACGTTGTGTAAAATAAGGTAGGGTAGAATAAAAACTATATATTAATATTGTATTCCATTTAATGAAATACATAAATTCGGGTTGGCACAACTACAAGGTATCAACATTGAAAAAGATATAGAGAACAGTCATAAATTTATCAGTCGTAGAAACAATTTTGGTACTACGTAGCGACACGGAACAATATAACGCCACAAAATTAGCATTATTAATACTTAATACGAATATTCTAGCGAACTATACCTATATGACAGTAGCGAGCTATAATTTTATTTAATTTAGTATATAATACATCATATATGCAGCCCAGACGCTAAATTTGTACACTCAAATAAAATACTAGAACTTGTTTTTATAAGGCAACGCAAAAAAGTAGGTACATTTTGACATTTTAAATAAGATTAGAGCAGTGATGCTCATATATAGAATGTAATTCGTGCTGCGTTAAGGTAATTTTCGACTGCCTACACAAGAAATGGTGAAACTAGAATTGAAAGCTCTCATGGCTTGTACCAAACATTGATATTAATTAGCGGTGTACGACTAAACCGCATTTTCTGTCATCAGAAATACAGTTATTTCTTACACTAATAATTATTTCAATTCTTATCTCATCATCCTCGCCAATTCAAACCATTTTCATCGTGATTCGCTACGAACGAATACTCTATAAATTTCAATTCTCACCCTGCTTCAACTCCTCTCGTCTGACGGGTGAAATAAATACCTTTACGCGCCAACAAGAAGTGACCTGCTTTTACATTGTCAACTTTTTCAAAGTGCATCAGTAAATTAGAACTGCACACATTAGTACTGCTATGTATTCTTTATTGCTCATTAATATACATATTATTGTTACAACAAATGTGTCCAAAGGTGAGCTTATCTCTACAAAGACATTTTCCAAGAAATCGACATTGACTGGTTAACAAAAAGAAACAAGTGTAAAATAGTTACTATTATAATTAAAAAAATAATAACATTAATTGTACACTCAGTATTTACAAGTTTAATTCATACACAGCTAATATTGGAATTTATATTACTTAGTAAGATATTATAAGTATACATTCTAGGTAGGTATATATATACACATACTTACATGAATATAAACTTCATAAAAAACATAAATACTATTTACGTACATATTTATTACATTATTTAAAATAAGTAGTATTCTTTGAGACCTTTTCCATAAATAAAAAACTGATGGACAACCTCTTATCTGCAGTGTTTTCCAAAGTAGCACTGCATGGACAGTGAAAGAGTTAACGAAGAAATTTGTGTGGGTAATTGGATAGTTCAAAATATAGGTAGTACTGAGATAGTAATTTATTACCCTTGTACGTTGCAAATAGCATTAAAACCCCCTACTAGAAAATGCCTGTCACATATTGAAACGAAGTTAAATTCTAATCTCAAAATAACTACTGAGGTAATCAAATTCAGCCGACCTTTTTAACACGCAACCATTGAGATTATTAACAGATATCTTTGTATCAGCACGCCAGTTCAATTATCGTAAAAAGTTTTAATTCGAATTAACCAATAGTGAAATCAAATTCTTGTTTACGAAATTTCATTGGATTTGATTGCTAGAAATAAGAAAGTGACTTTTGGATAAACTGAATTGATTGGAAAGTTTATGTTGTTTTAAATTATGATATACTTTTTATTTCAAAACATATAAGTATTTATAGTAGCTAACCATCACTGACCCTTATGAAATAAGATGAGCATTAGGCATAATTTAGGTAAATACTTCTTTACAAGTCTCTTTATATTAAATTATATATTTACTATAGTATTAGTGACGCTGCAGATACCATGGTCGCAGGATAACTCAAATATTGGGAAAATATGAAAATAAACAAGCGGCAAGTCCCGTATCAACAAATGTAATGTAAACAATCGTGAAAGTTTAAAATTATACATGTCATATACTTGTTTTACACACGATCAAAGAGACATTTTGAAACTTTGTTTACTTGCAATGAGCATAGCTACTATATTTTACGAGAAAGTCAGTTTGGGCGAATAGCTTGTTTGTTTTTATGGCATGGCAAACAAGCATACGACCTGCCTAATATTAAAGGTTACCATAATCTATGAACATTTGGTATTGAAGTATCATTTTCATGTCTACCTCCGCTGCAGCAGCTCAATTAAAGCTCATTACTACTAACTTTATTAAATCCTAGTAACAATCGCCCTACAAGGAGTTATTACTTACTTTAATCAACTATTTTCTCTAAAAATAGGCAATATCGACATAATCTTAGGAATATTAATATAATTTATGATTTTATTATTTTTTATGCTGACTCGTAGTACCTAAACCATACTAAACGCAATTTGTAGTCAAATCATAAGTGTCAGTAAACTACATATGAAAGGATAACAATTCTACCAATTTACTAATACAAATATGTTTATTCATTAAATTAAAATGTATTTACAATATATTGCGGCCGGGGTCTTTTAACCTTTTAACCAGGGGGCCTTTAAACTATACAATACCTGTGCTAGAAGACTCCTCTCTTCTATATTATAAACTATAAATATCATCACATCAACTTGTAGTCCTCCTGTGCTAAATTACATACCACGAGCAAGCGGTCGGCCACTCCATTACCTTTATTTCCCAATTCTTAGAGCTATGTGACCGACCCATTATCCCTAACCAGTTATTATTCTCCTGGTCTGCCTGCAGAAACCAGACCAGCGGCTTTTTACCGCAGCTCAATTTTAAAACCCGGAATTACAAAATTATTGACATTTTTGTTTTATTGCATTCCAATCAAACAATTTGTGTCCTTGGAATGACACAAATTCAATAATTAGAAGCTGCATATTTTTTTTTTCTTGAATGATGTGAAAATCAAGTTTAGGAACAAAGTTAATCTTAGCTGCATCCTGCTGATTAACAAACAAGGCTCTGGCGAAAGAGAAGGAGGGTGCATCGAAATCACCGGATTGTGGAACCACCTCCACTCATAAGTAGTCATGTTACTACTTACCAGAGAGGTTATCAGTAAACTCCTGGGAATTGCTGTGTAGGTAGCCGCGGTGGCAACGCGCAAGCTATACGTCTTGTAATACAGGTGTTCATAGATTACACTAACCATCACGTAGCTACGAGTATTATGCTTATTTGCCTCTCGATAAAATTAAAATATGTCTGTGTCAAGGATGTACTAACAGATTTTAGGATTTATTTTCATAAATAAAAAAACAATTGATGAATAAATATGCAAGTTGATGATATATTACTTAAAATACATAGGCGAAAGTGTTCATTAATAATAGTAACTTTTTCAATGAAATCAACTTGAAATCCTAAAAAACCGGCCAAATGCACATCTAACTCGAACACGAAAGGGAACCCTAGTCAATACAACCAATGCCAAAAGAAACACGATTCTTATTGGACTCTCCTTATTTTATTTTTTTATTTATTTTTGTAGCAACTCTCGGGGGAACCTATATCCATAGAGAGCGCCTCCCCAGGTAGTGGATAGGGGACTGCTAGTCAGCTGCTTTGCAAGAAGCAGTTGGAGGCCTGGAGAGAATTAAAATATCTCCCGCGAACCACATAGGTTGCATAAGGACACTCCGTATAAAAC
Organism: Pyralis farinalis; assembly: GCA_947507595.1. NCBI lineage: Eukaryota > Metazoa > Arthropoda > Insecta > Lepidoptera > Pyralidae > Pyralis > Pyralis farinalis. The sequence continues at coordinate 10,799,875 of OX382271.1, read as the reverse complement.
CTCAGTTACGAGCTTCTTCCCCATATGAGAAGTAGAGACCGGCACTGTACTGTATATTTTGCCTGGAGTGTACAAAAGGATTGGCGGCGGATGATCCCAATCAAGGGTCAACGGCGGCATTCCAGCTTTTCAGAAAAGCTACAGTCTTAGCGTCAGGCAGCAGAGCTGTCTGTGAAACTACTCGCCTAACACGTCCCCTAATACTCAAAGTGAAAGCTATGATAATGAATAATAGTGAAAATGCTATGGTGACCCCCAGAAGCGACAGTCAGAGAACATTACGAGTGTGTCATGCTAAGGCGTCCCCTGTAAGCGACGGACATAGACAGAACGCTACAAACATTCGTATAGCGACGTGCGAAGATCTGCACTTTGTCTTCATAGACCTAGAGAAGGCTTTTGACAGAGTCCCCCGTCAGTTGATCTGGCAAGCCCTCAGAGCCCATAAGGTACCGGAGAACTATATATATCTGATCCAGGAAATGTATACCGATATAAAAACTCAACTTGCAACCCCCACAGGCACAAGTAACCATTTTAAAATTAAAGTTAAAGTAAAAGTTCATCAGGGCTCAGCACTCAGCGCACTTCTGTTTACCATCATCATGAACTATGTTACCGAACATCTACAAAAATCGGCACCATGGATACTGTATGCTGATGACATAGTTTTAATAGATCGAACGTTCAAATCGATTTGACAGAATGGTGTAAAATCTTAGAGGAGAATGGCCTTAGGGTAAACAAAGGAAAGACGGAGTAAATGTGTTGCAACTTTTCTGGTGTCAACCAAGACGACACAGTTTTCATAAACGGGATACGCTTGAACAGAGTGCACAAATTTAAATAACGGGGCTGGATAATAGACATGAATAAAAGTGCGGAAAAGACACCGAAAATAGAATAAAAACTGGCGGGATGAAATGCACGTAACGGTATTCTCTGTGATTCGAAGATGTGTTAAAACCCAGGGCAAGGTATACAAAACGACAATAAGACCCGCGCTGCTATGTGGTTTAAAATGCTGGCCTACAAGAAAAACTGATACACAAAAGCTGCATGTAATGATGAAAATTCTTTGCTGGTCTGGAGGTGTAGTGCGCCAAGATAAAATAAAAAATGAGTACAATCTCAGCTCATTCAACGTTGCGAATATATCCAAAATTTTGTGTAGGTGTAAGACAGTCAGAGAGGATTGATTTGTTTTTTTAGCTGCCGTAGTAACACACGTTCTGCGAAAATTTCAAGTGTTTTATTTTCTTAATATACAGCCCTGTGGCAGACGGACAGACAGAGGAGTCTCATTGATAGGGTTCCGTTGGTAACCCTTCTCTAAGGAACCCTGAATAGGAACACCATAATTCCTTATTAAATTCAATCCCTACTTGACCACAATGCATAGAATATCTACTTTTTTACAATTTTATAGATGGGGAGATAAAGTTTCTAATATTCACATATAGTTTCACATTTTTATTATAGAGCGGTTGAACAATTTTAGTAATATGTATATATTCCCCACATGTTTATATATCGGGGGTATAATTACATAGGTGGGGAGATAAAGTTCCTGATATTCTTCTGGTTTTCATTTTTATTGTGGATCAATTAAATATGTTTTTGTAATGTCGACATTAGTTAATTTATCTATTTTCAGATACAGGTACTTATAATAAACTTGATAATTGATTGTGAATGAGACGACAAAAGCAACATTGCTTATAGCTTAGAAAATATAACAATAACCTTGCTTAACAATGACTAACATAGTTTTATTGTTTCGTATCGCTACGTTATATGACTATTATATTAGAACACAGTGAATTGTAATATTAATTTACCTACACATTAATTATATTTATCTCAAGACTGTGGGAAGAATTAGTGCAATGATAGGAATAACTGTAAAAGGTATGGGAGATATCGCCAAAGTTCTTCCGAAGCCAGAAACATCTGAAAAAAAATATTATGATCTTACACATAGTAATTAGTAATTAAATTCATAGTAATTATTTTTCATCATATATTTCATTTCAATATTATACCTGTAACTTATCATAATTACTCAGCTATCTTCTTACTTTGAAGCTTATATTTATATATAAAAGGATTGTCTTCTGTCCTTGTGTACGTCATTGAACTCTTCCTAAACGGTTGGACAGATTTTGATGACATTTTTGGGTATGTTAAGTGGATTCGGTAATGGTTCAGATTCATAATTGCACTCTGTAGGTGTGGCTGCGATCGGTTACAAAGCTTATTGTTTCCATTTTCCGACATAGCAACGTCTGTGCGGTCCGCTAGTACTTATATGTAAATAAGCATAGTGTATCTCGGAAACAATTTAACAATGTGGACTAAATTGTGTATTTAGACAAGGATTTGCTTTTGTGTTCATCTATAGTAGCTGGACGACTCAGCTTCGCTCGAGGTTTTTATATTTTTGGTTAAAAATGTATTCTTTAGGAAATATATGAACTAGGCATACACTTTACACGGCGCAAACCTTATCTAAATACAATATTTATTCAAATCGACATGAAATATATTTACATATACACCTACAAGAACTGCTTGTTTAAAGTAATAAGATATATCTTTCTTGTCAAAAAATATGATACATTACATATTGAGGCATTTTTTTTTCGTATCTAAAATGCAATAGTATGCAATAGTATATATCTATAAGCAGGTAAATGACACGCACAAATTATACGTAATATAATTAACTATCTAAAGAAAAAAAATATCTAAGTAACCACAATTTTCTTTCCGCGTTTGCTTTTCACCAGTAAGCATATCCGAAACAGCAATAAATAAATTTAATAAAAAAATATACCAAGCGATTAAGCCCACCCTATAGTCAAAGAAAGAAACGACAATTCAAATATAATGAGAATACCGAGCAGATACGGTCGCTTATTTTAATTTCATTTATACCTTCGTCTTCATCGGTCCATAAAATATTTTGGTCACAATATTGTAATTTTATTATATTACTTTTGAATATATAATTTTCGTCGCATATACATGACATATCTGTTTTCCAAAATGAGATAATTAAAACATATAGAAAACATTGAATAGACGTCGTCACAAAAATATTACTTGGAAACTGATGATGTTTTCATTAGTTCAGCCATTCATTTTTATTTAAGGTGTATTATAATTTGTGTCATCAGATTTTTCATTTAATACATGCATGCATTTCATACATTCTCACAACATGAGTAGGCTGTTGGGATTGAGCGAAAGAAAGACTTTTCGATCCACATAACCCCTTCTGTTTAAGAACAGCATTATTGCAACAACGGATAAGTATATACAGAAGTAAAAAGTAGCCAACTGACCTATGTTACCAATTATCATCAGCCTGTATCTACCCACTGCTGGATATAGGCCTTCCCCAATGCCTTCCACCATATTATTATGCCATCCTCCGCTTTCTGCATCCAGCCGCTTTCGGCCGCTTTTTTTATGTCATCGGTTCATCTAAGAAGGGGCGTGCAACGCCTCGTCGTGCCGTGCGCGGCCTCCACTCTAGGACTTCCTACCCCATCTGCCATCGCTGACTCGGCAGATGTGGCCGGCCCACTGCCACTTCAGTTTGCTGATTCTGAGAGCTATGTCGACAACTTTAGTTCTGCGTCGAATTTCTTCGTTCCGGATTCGTTCCCTTAGAGAAATTCCGAGCATAGTCCTCTCCATCGCTCGCTGCGCAACCTGCAGCCTGTGAACCAGCCCGATGGTAAGTGCTCAAGTCTCTACACCGTAGGTCTTTGCGGGGAGGACGCACTGATTGAAGAATTTAGTTTTCAAGCATTGGGGTATTCGTGCAGTGAGGATGTGCCGAAGCTTTCCGAAAGTCGCCCAGCCAAGTCGAATGCGTCTATCGATCTCTTTGTTGAAGTTACCTCGGCCGAGCTAAATGGCCTGCCCAAGGTAGATGTAGTCTTTAACCACTTCAATAGTTACATTCTCTACGACAACCGGGCTAGAAATAACTAAGTCGTTATACATAACTTTCGTCTTATCGAAATTCATCCCTAGCCCGAAGGATCGAGAAGCAGCATTGAGGTCGTTTAGCATTCGACTGAGATCCTCCAGCGTTTCCGCCATCATTACCACGGCATCGGCAAATCGGAGTTGTGAGATGTAGTCGCCATTCACATTTATGGCCTGTGTCCTCCAATCTAACGTCTTAAATACGTCTTCGAATGCAGCGGTGAATAATTTCGGTGAGATAACGTCACCTTGACGCATCCCTCCCTGCAGCTGGATAGGCTTAGACTGTTGATCTTGAACACGGACAGTTATTGTTGCAGCGTTATACAGGCATCACAGCACCTCGATATAGCGGTGGTCCACTAGACATCGCTGTAAGGACTCCAGAAGAGACCAAGTTGTTTTCTGCACAATCTGACGCAATATATGTAAGTGGTCAAGCGTACTGTGTAGCCTTTACGAAACCCAGCGAATATTACCAAAGGGGTTTTTTATACAAAATCGAGAGATATGCAATTCTACGGCCCACCTGATATTAAGTGGTTACCGTAGCTTAGAAACATCTGCGATACAGGAAATATCCTTCACGTGCTGCCACCCCAGCGGATAACATATCAACTCCTTAGGAGCTTACTGGTAGGAACGCAACAATCCTCTAGAGAGTTCTCATTTAGCTGCGGCAATCTATAAAATGAAGATACTTTCCCAATCGTGCTGCTTTGATGCGCTCTACCTTGAAAACACACAGAGTAAGACAAATAGACATGTTCATGCACACAAATGTTTGTCATGTGTGGGAATCGAACCCACGAGCGCTGGTGTTAAAGTAGTATTGCCAACCCTCCATCACCAAGTTCGTCAAGATTATACATTGATTCGTCAACATTAAATATTCATATTTCGATTTTAAAAACCCGATAACTAATCTATAAGATAAAAAATCAAACATTTAATGCTACATACATACCAAGGTAAAGCTATACTCTTCTCTGCAATTGAAATAGCAAGGAATTTCAATTTACGTCATTAACTTACTGGGAGTCTTCTTTTTCCTATTGATTGGGATGACTATCATCTCGTCTTGCCTCATTACACTGGACGGGGTGGAAGGCGCAACCTCCTCCAAGCTGCACCGCTCTGAACTCCAGTAGTATATGTCATAGATTTCTGACACGCACCTTATCTGAACAAATAAAATTACATATATGATAACTCTTACTTGCCAATGGGTGACTTAGTAAGCAGTTACTGCTTTATGCAGACGATGCGGAATAAATAGCAAAATTTAGGAGAATGGTATATTGGACATAGTCAACTATAGAACCATCAGTTTGATCAGTTTACCATATAAAGTTTATGGAAAAATCATTGAAAGGAGAATGACGGTGAAATCCAATGGAATGCTTTGGGTGGATATCGAACGGCAGAGGATGTACGAATCATTTTTTTTCACTCCGCTATATCGGAGTATCTGGATATGGATCAGATGCTTTTTGTAGGTTTGTGGATCTTAAAAAATATTTGGTAAGTTCGTAAGAAAAGATCTCTGGGTCATTTTGCTCAATAAAGGGGTTGACGGTGACTCCGGTGAATCCACTTCTATGGATTGTACAGCATGTGTGTTGTACAATCCTCGTGGTGGACGTATCACTATCAGAACAGCAAACACTAGTTACAACAATGAATAAGAATTGTATGAGGAAAGGTTTGTAACTGAATGCGAAGAAACCCATGATAATGGTATATAAAAGAGAGGAAACTAGAATGAACACAATTAGGGTTGATGAAGTAGTGTTGGAACAAGTGATGAGATTATATATCTTGGAAGCGCATTTGGCAGGGATATTAGGTGAACCGCTGATACAGAAAGATGAGTGAGGGCAGGAAATAGTGTAAATGGAGCGTGGGGTAAACTTTTAGGTAGCTGAAATCTAAGCCAGAAGGCACAATTCGCTGTACGTAACCCGGTGCTAATTCCAACGGTACCTTATGGAAGTGAAAACTGAGTAGGGCAGCGAGAACGTAAAAGTAGAATAAATGTAGTCGAGATGCGAACATTGTGCAAAATTTGTGACAAAACGCTTGTTAACAACGTTCGCAATGTCAATGTAAGAAAGAACGTTGAACTAAAAAAAGCGTCGTTTTTAAGATAAGATAATGGTGTTGATACCCCACCAAACCATCACTGAAGTCGAATAGTGCCCAAGTTGCACTCTGTCGATTAATTGGGAAGCTTCCATAGAGCTTTGAGCACAAATACGGTCATTTTGTTTGTTAAAATATTGCAAAATTGTAAAAAAATTCTCATCCGTAAACAAAATTTTTCTGTGACCTCCCTTTGCGTACCGCTTCAGTAGTTGTTTCGATTTTACCACCCAATTCTTTTTTAAATTATCAGAGAAATGACCAGTGTGTCTCTTATAGGCTGCAAGTCCTAAGTCATCTTTTAAAATACGCGACATGGTTCTAGGTGCTTTCTTCATCTCCCGAAATAAAATCTTTTGCTTTCGGACAGGATTTCTTCGAATTCTTTCCCTTACTGCTTTAACCACCTTTTTCGTACGAACACTACGTGGACGGCCAGATCTTTTTCTGTCACAAACAGAGGAGGTCTCATTGTACCTATTAATAGCCCGGTACACAAACATTTTACTAATACCAAGCGTATGGAGAGTTTTAAAAATTGCATTTGGCACCATGCCTACTTTGTGTAATGCAATCACAGCAATTCGGTTCTCTTTATCACCACACTCCATGTTAATATCGCAAAATATTGTACAATGTTTTGGCGCCAAAATGAGAAAACGCAATGAACAATCATATAAAAATGACAGATTCCAAATTCAAATATAATATTTTGTTTATTTTTAATTGTAACAGTATTTATGGCCAGACTAAGTATTTTAGAGAGATTATGATGGTTCCAAAACCAAATCAATATCCGGAAAGAAATAAAGATATTATTATACCTAGGCCGACCATAAGTTCTGTTACAAATGAATATGCATTTATTTTTTTATGAAGTAATGTAATCTTAATAAAACTTATATGTACATATTTATAGAAGTCTCCGCAAAAAATAAAAAAATGATTGTATTCGAAATGATTACCTTTGGCTTTCATACATGCCTTTAATCTGTCTGGCGACGAATTTATGGATTTACGCATTGTATCCATGGTAAACTTAGCCACTGCTTGCTCCAGAGACTTCTTAATAGACACAATGTCGCCGTTGCGAGAAGTCGTCGTTCAAGTCATGATGTTTATTGCAATATAATTACAGACGTCGTGACAGATGTCAAGTACAAACACTATACGTTTTTATTTGGAAATACCATGAATGAAGCGCTGTAATGCAGATTTTGTCCAGAGGGCAAAATCCGATAGGTTGGTTTCGAAAGTACATACCTATTAGATTTCGAAATATGCGATCGAGATGCAAACATTTCGCAAAATTTGTAGCACAGCGCTTCCTAACTGCGTTTACACGGCGCTGTAAGAAGGAGGTTTGGTCTGAAAGAGTGCCGGTGTTAATATAAGGTATCTCCTACCAACCCAATTATCCAGGCATGCATAAAAATGTGTAAGCATATTGCAGATGGCTTTCAATAACACGCCTACACATTTTAAGTAACCATAATACATGGTACATACATAGTTTTCAGAAAAACATATCTACGACACTTTTACATTGCTTAAAATATTGACGATAATAACTTTGAGAATATAATTACAGTAAATTACCAAACAAATACGAATAATATTGGATCCGAGGTATGGCACATGCGTGGCTAAAAAGCTATGGGACTTAATAAAAATAAGAATAGGCATAAGATCCGATACTCCTATCTGCACAATACTACAGTATAAGCGTATATAAGCCATAAGAAATGCCTAAGAGCTGTAGGTATCCCTTATACTTATACGCCGGCATGTATTCAAGAAATTTAAGCTTTTAACTCTAATTGGATTACATATATATATGAAGCTGCTGTTTCGTAGTATTATTTCCTAACTTCTTTGATGTACAAAACAATCTAATAATAACTTCTTAAAAGGTCTCACAATTTAATTTTCGTTTTATCTTGTCAGATACAATAAACTGCAACTTTATTACTAATTTGGCAATTTAAAATATAATACTTATTTTATGAAAAACTAGCTGTGCCCGCGACATCGTTCGCGCGAAATAGTTATTTATTTATATTAAAAAAAAAACAAAATAAAAGTAGCCTAAGTTACTCCTTATTACATCAGCTATCTGCCAGTGAAAGTCACGTCAAAATCGGTCTAGCCGTTTCAGAGATTCCCCGGAACAAACAGACAGACAGATAAAAATTGTAAAAAAAATATTTTGGTATATGTACCGTGTATACTACATCCATATGCATTTAATAAAAAGCGGTTATTTTAATATTACAAACAGACACTCCAAGTTTGTTTATCTGTATAGATATACGAGGAATAATGCTTTATACCAACATTTTAATAAATCATGTAGTTATTTATTACGAAAACATATATACACATGAAGAAAAAATTATGAGAGTGTATTTTTACGATTTGCGCATCAAAAAGCGACATGACGAAGTTGGTTGCCATTTTGTTTCGTAGAGTACTAGCAGGCGGGTATGAGCAGTGATAGCCCAGTGGATAAGGAACCATCCTATCGACCACCGAGTCCCAGTATCGAAACCTAGCGGGGGCATGTACGATACCACTAAATTCTTGTCGGATTTATGTACATTTATCACTTGCTCGGCGGTGAAGGAAAACATCGTGAGGGAACCCACACTTCCACCACCACCACCACATCAACCTTTACTCATTCCACTGCAGGGATACGGGTCTACCTTCAACCGAAGGGGTTTAGATCATATTAAATACGGTTTGCGGAGCCCAGTGTTTTCAAGCCGCCCGAGGGCCCTGACTTAGCTTAACGACTGTTATCTATCGACAACAGCCGGGACCGACGGCTTAATGTGTCCTCCTCAAACTCGAGATACAAACCCATCCATAGTCAGGCTGCGGTCAACATTACTTAACCTGCGTGTTAGGTTAGAATGACACGCGCAACGACGCCATCGGTCTCTCAATGGAAAACTACACGTCCAAGAAATTATATTTCGAAAGACTTGTGACCTAACCTATGAAATATATAGTTTCCCTATGGGTTGTGAAGGTCTAACAGCAGTCGATCTATGTAAAAATCATTGTCTTCGTCAAATTCTTAGGCTTAGATAGCAGACCCCGCCAATCCTAATGCATTAGGAGACGGGATATCGCGGAGAGGAAAAACAGTACTTGGGTTAAAATAATTTGGGTTGTTTTTGTTTTGCTACACCGAAGATCTTCTTGCGTGCGTACATAATACACACACCCACGCAGTTTTTTATTTTAGTATCTCAAAAACTAAAACCCGTTTGTAATGAAATTAATAGCATCATATACGTGTATTTTATAAGAAAGGCTCGCTTTTTAATAGTGCCCAGGATTAGTAGGGTTGTGGAGGTAAATGTGTTTAGATAGAAGATATTTAATAGATTTAATAGATAGATATTTTATTTGGATAATACAGATTTTAGCTAATACATTCAAAAAGATTCTTACAGGTAGAGAGATATAATATGCAACAAGGTGGCTAAAAGCAATCTTTTCGAGGCAATCTTAAGGTCAGTGTAGTGTGAAAAAGGTAGGGCTAGCACTAAACGAAATGAACAAATAAATATAACTGATACTAATTTAAACTTACTGATATTATTAGTTATAGGTATTACAAATACAAAAATATCTACAATATAACTCCATCGGAGCTTACTGGTAACCTCACTCACACGCAAGAACACAACATATCTTTAGGGAGTTGTTATTTTGCTGCGGTTTCCTGTGAGGTGGAGGTACTTCCCCAGACGGACTGCTTTGATGCGCCCTGCCTCTCTTAGAAAAATATTTTTATAATATTACTAATATTCGTATCATTAGTCATTACATACACATACATTGTACCTAAAATACACAAACATATGCTTAATGTGTAAAGAATTTTTAATACATTTAAATTTTTGATTTATCACCAACTTCTTGCGACGCGAATTTCTCCTGAATGGAATACATTACCCATTGCCATCGGCGAAACTCCATTACGTCCATTTGTTAAAAATAATTTCCAAGTTCCTCTGCTTCATCTACTAAATGATTATCATAATACAAAATTCTTGTCATCTGTAGCTGCAGACTTATATGGTAAAATGTTTACGTAGATGGATATGTCTCTGTGCTTTTGTACGCGCGCTGTCATACGATGGGTCCCCTGGGTTGATAATTATTGATGGAACGAACATCACCTACTCTCGGCTCTACTAGATTCTACGGGATGAAATTTATTTACTATCTTTGTAATAACGTACGTACAAATTTTAGTAGAGAATTGGTGTGATAGATAGTGTCGGTGTTAAGATAAGAAAAGGCATGCTATGTTGGTTTGGACATGTAGAAAGAATGCAGGATGAAATAATGGCGAAGCAGATGTACAATGCAAAAGCGGAAGGATGTAGGAGCCGAGGAAGACCAAGACAAACCTACCATAACTAAATTGGTCATGTTTTATCAGAAGGTGATGTCAGGAACCCTAGGAATCAACGAGTGTGCATAAAAAGAGCTATGAATGTTGTACTCTCTGCCTAATCCGCAAGGGAACTCGCGTGAAGATATACATACATTTTAGCGATAGTAGAAATAATTATTCGCCATACGGTCTATTGACTAACAGTTTATGTTGCGGTATAGGAAAGGCACATCAGTATATAATCAGGAACAGAACACCTGCTTGAAGACGTATGTATCTGTACTTTCGAAAAGATTACAATTGACCAAAGTGTTGTTTCACACCTGCGAGCTCCTCAGATTAAATTCAAATACAAAATATTTTATTAGTTATTACAAGTTTCAGTTACATGGTTTGGGATCTCTTCTGTTAAGTTATAAAACCTGTATGAGAAGAGTCCCCTCTTCGCCGTGGTACGTTATCTATAAATTGCAATAATTAACAATTTAGAACTTTAATTTACAGTTATTATATATTCTGTATTTCTGGGTGTATGACTGATTCTAAGGAAGAATATGATAGAGTTTGCTGAAATCTTATGATTTGAGTGTGTGTTTAAAAGTGTGGTTTGAGTGGTGTCACAACCTACACCTATAGGAATTTCCACTATTACCAAGGAGTTCTTGAAGAAGCTCTGGGTTGTAGCGCACGTTTTTCTTTGTATTACAGCTGCAAATGTGTCAATGGTAACCAATTCACATTCGGTGAGCTAAGTTCCGCTTGTGTTATTTATACAACGTTGGGAAGCATACGATCCACCTGATAAAGCGGTTACCTATGAATGCTTGCAACACATTAAGTATCACTAGAGTACACAGCTACTCATTAAAAGCGCACTCACTCGCAGGAACACAACGAACATTGTTATTTGGCAGCGGTTTTCTTTGAGATGCAGGTACTTCCCCTGATGGACTGCTTTGGATGCTTACTTTGCCTGTTTGTTGTAATAAATAAAAATGTTAAACAGATAATCTTCATGTAGAAATAGGCCTTATATGGAACAACATTACCTACCCTCAGTCTGTTGTCGTAGAAGTGGTGTTTTTGGACGACGAACTGTATTATGCTGTAGGCTGTCATCAGACCATCCGGTCCATCACCTCCATCGACTCGATGGGTAACGTGTTGTGATCGAGCCTAAAAAAACAATAAAACTGATCAAGTGCGAGTAGGGAATCACCCTTATAGGGTTCTAAAAGGATTTTTGTATTTTCAATTCTTCTTCTTCGAGTTATGCCGTTTCCTAATAATAATAAATAAAAAAAATAAAAAAAAATATTGTCGGACAAATTACACAGCGCGATCTAGCCCCAAAGTAAGCGAAGCTTGTGTTATGGGTACTAGACAACTGATAAACATACGTAAATACATTTTTTTTTTGTAAATACATACTTATTATACATAGAAAATACCCAGACCATGACAAACAGACATGTTCATGCACACAAATGTTTGCCATGTGTGGGAATCGAACCCACGAGCGTTGGTGTCAAAGTCGCGTCATTCACGACTGAGCCACCGAGCTCGTCATCTAATAATCAATTAGGATTGGCGGGGTCCACTAACTAAGCCTAAGGATTTGGCGAATGCACAGATTTTTACACGGAGCGACTACCTTCAGACCTTCACAAACTATAGGGAAAATCAGATCTTTCTTATGTTAGTTTACACGTCTTTCGATATATATTTTCTTGGACGTGTGGGTTTCCTCGCGATGTTCTCTTTCACCGCTGATTTTGTATTTTCAATTATATATTTACTAGTGTAATGCATTAACCTGCCTTATGCAAAGTATTTTTAATAATTACCTTAAGTAAATTTGTGATATAACAATTACAAGCTGGAATAAAAAGGTTTAAATGTTTTGGTCACAGTTCAAAATTAAATTGTAAACCGATAGTTTTTGTATAACCGCAGCATATGTAACATAATATACAAAAGTTTCAAATTCGTATTTAAATCTTTTTTTAAGTTAGAACTCCTAACAAAAAATGTCTAAAGCCAACAACTTTAACGGCCTCTCGTTAATTTGTTCAGATTATTAAAAAAAAAAAAGTACATAGACTACTTAATGCTAACTTAATAAGAAATAAGAGCAGACAAGTGCGTGTACAACTCGCCTGGAGAGGGTTCCGTACTCTGTGTAAGCCACATGCCATGTTTTTCTTTTAAATCTGATTTAAATACTCTTAACATTGTATATCAAAATTATGCTTTCCTTCGTACTTTTACATTTCCAAGCAAACAAATGACGTTTCTATATACAATATTTAGTACATTGAATAGTTACATTTGGGGGTTGCAAAATTCAGAGCACGCAATTTTATTCGGATGCCAGGAGGGAGTTAGTGCAAGTTAAATCCATGTTTGTGGGGTCGCAACTCTTGTCCCACGGCAGCCATCTTGTAAAAGGGGCTGCGAATGGTTTTTACGCTATATCACGCAAACTATTCGTCGCACAGAAAATTTGCAAGAAACATTTTTTAATGCGAATTAAATTCCCTTCCTTGTTTTCGTAACTTTTTGTCATAGAATCAAAAATAACAAAGTTATTAACGAAAACAGATAAAAATAATATTGGAACAAATTTTCTTTTGGTCATTGGTCATTATAACTTTTCTGGATATTTTTCAAAAAATGAAAAATATCAACTATTGAAGCTCAGAGGGTGCTGGAGGTTTTTATCTTTGAAATGGCATCAATATTTGTCCATACTTTATCCAGCCCCAATCTTGAGGTACGCTGTATTTCCCGAGCCACGACATGACCTGATGACTGACTCGGAGGCTGTGCAAGCGGGCTGTGTCTTTTGTTGAAGGAAGTGAATACAAATTAAATGTATCCTTTATCTTGTACCACTTAACCACCAACACTAACCAAAATTAACTAACTAACTAACATATCGTTTATTACTAAGACTGTCAAGAGAATCATCATCTTTATTGGCACCATTTAAAGAGATGAAATAACTTTCGCCAACGGAAGTGAACAAAGTAGGATCGATTCTCTCATTGAGGAATAATGCTGTCCACTAGTTGACTCAGGACGTTTCTCCAGGATTGTGAGAAATTTCAACCCTCTATCAAAATCCCTATATCAAAATACTCTGATGTCAATTTTTGGAACGAATTTTCTTTTGGTTCTACGATTAAATTTAAGAAACCATGGTTGGAGAAAATTTAATTTGCAACAAAAAGTGTTTCCACAAAATTTTCTTTGTGACAAATAGTTTGCCCGCTATATCGGTAAAAAACATTCGCAGCACTTTTTACAAGATGGCGACCGCGGGACAAGGGTTGCGACCCCACAAACATGGATTTAGTTTAACATTACATTCATATAATAAGCTGGCTTTTGCATGTAAAGCCCCACAAAAATTAACATTTCATTTTATGATTAACGTCATCAGTTGGAGCACGGGACCCTATATAGTCCCCGTGCTCCACCCAGGTGGAGAACCTAGGTGAAGCACGGGTCCGGACTCATTTCTTACAGGATTTCCTGTAATGAACTATTTTGATAATTTTCGCCTCAGTAGTTTCGTCAATAGTTGGAATGAGGAACGGTCAATTTTGATTCATTTCTTTAAACATCCTTAATGCTATTATTTTAAAAGTCTAAAAAAACATATTTAATTTCATGTATCACACGATACAGAAATCAAAATTTTGTTTTCATTTTCTAATTTCCCCCTAAAAGTTTTCTTTTTCCTAGCGTTATCTTGTTTCCTTATTCATTAGGATTGACGAGTTTCTCTACCCAAGTTTAAGGATTTGGTAAAGATTTTGATTTTGACACGGAGCGTCGGACCGCTACAACCTATCTACATAAATAAGGAAACAAGAATTTAGTGCCCCGCCTGAATTCGAACCGGAGCCAGTTAATCAATAGGCCGGTTCCTTATTCACTGGGCTATCACTGCTCTAATATTATTATATATTGAGCAATATGCTACTGTTCTTATCATTATTTGTTTTATCAATAGGGATATAATTTTTCATTACCGCTACTTACTTACCGCATGATCATTGATGTAGAACGTCAGGTTTACAGGGGGAAGGGAGTCCCGACAGATGCATTCAACTTTCAGTTTCATGCCCGGTTTGTATTTTGGTTTCATTCCGATCAGTTCCAGCTTGGAGCGAGGTAAATCTAAAGCAAGGATTTTCAGGATTAGTTCAAATTATCTTTGCAATAAATCAATATAATTAACAATATTTTTAAATTAGTTTAAAATATGTTTAGTTTTGCTAAGAGTTATATATAACTAATCAAAAATATATGGACAGTGTAAACATAAGTATATAAATAATACTTCGAATGCATTTAGCACGTGTAATCTTTAATTAGTTAAATTACTTGAATACCAAGGGGTGGAGTCGTGGGTTCGATTCTACATGTCTATTGGTGTTGTTTCGGATGTTTTAGAGGTGCATCTAAGTAGCCCGACTAGGGAAGTACCTCCACCTCATAGAAATAAAAACCAAATAACAATTCCCTGGAGGGTTTTTTATGTTCCTGCAAGTGATTGAGATTACCAGGAAGCTTATAATAAGTTGTTATGTTAATAGAAGGAGTGCCAACGCGAGCGATTCTTCCTCTATCGCAAAAGTTTAGCCTCCCGACGTTGTATATAAATAAAAGTGCTTCTTTAACATTTATAGCTCTTTTGATGCACTCATCGGTTTTTAAGGTTTATAGCTCCCGTTCCGTAGTAAACCGACAAGAATATGTATATAGGTAGGGTCAATACCGTATATGTTAACTTTATTCCATTTCGTCTAGAAATAAATATTATTCTGATAAACTTATCAATTAAATGGACATTGAAACATACTTGTAGCTATCTCTTCAGCTAAAGTACATAGAAAATAATGTTAAAAGTTAGTCCCTGTTACGAACGTGTCATCTGTTGTAACTTATAACGAGGTAAAGTTTGTTTATGTCATGTTTGGATGTGGAAGAGACGGAACTACTGATCCGATAAAAAATCGTACTAATAAGTTGTTACGATATCCGAGAGAGAGGTTATTTTTAATTACGATTCCAATGTGAAACCGATTTACTTTTATAAAACATTGAAATGCATTCAACCATACGCTCCACCTGTAAAGTGATTACCGTGGCCAATGAATGCTTGCAATCCAGGAAGTATTGCT
The DNA here is from genome assembly GCA_947507595.1 of Pyralis farinalis. Taxonomy (NCBI): domain Eukaryota; kingdom Metazoa; phylum Arthropoda; class Insecta; order Lepidoptera; family Pyralidae; genus Pyralis; species Pyralis farinalis. The sequence continues at coordinate 10,784,107 of OX382271.1, read as the reverse complement.
CAAGCGATGCCACCCCGGCTGCTACCACAATAACTCCTAAGGAGCTTACTGAGAATCTCAATAACCTGTAGGAACTCAAGGAATCTCCAAGATAATAAATATTTATTTATTTTAATATAAGGTGATATTTGGTCCCCAGTCAAGTCGCTTTATGTGCCCCAACTTTCTTAACTGGCATCTATCGGAAATAGCCAGGAGCCATGGCAGAACGTGCCCTCTATATAAAGAAACATGCCGAAAATTAAGATTACTAAACCCATCTGTAAATAATCTGTGATTGATGCTGCTTAACTTGCGGGATCGATAAGACGGATAAGACTATCGACGCTATTGAACTCCTTAATTTCGAATCAAATTCAACGCGAGCAAAGCCGCGAATGGCAACCAGTGTACAATAATACAGATGTTATCTGTCATTGTGCGGATGTGTTCTGTTCTCTCGACTGGTTTCTATCTCTCGGTCGCTGTGATTGCCGTAAATTGTGGTTTGGCTTGTTTATTGGACATTTCCTGCTTTTATTGTGACTCGGTTCGATTTCTACAATGGGTTTGTGATTTGTATCATTTTCAGGATTTCGTGCCTAAGGGGTGCCAACTATTACTAAGAGCTCTCCCGTTTAAAACAATTGCAGAGTTTAATCCATTAAACATATTATATACCTATAGGTAGACGCTTGAAATTTTCAAAGAGTGTGTACAAACAAATATGGGGGGTAGGGATTCTACCATATATGAATCTAAGCATAAAACCTTCTCGTTTTATGCTTAGATTCATTTATTAGGGATCTATCAGATCAATAAAAGATAAAAAATCTCTATTTACCAATGGGCACTCGCGGTCACTTACCCTTACATGTTTTTAATATAATCTTATTGTATCTTATTAAAGTCTAGCATTTCAGAAATGGTCATTGGAGAAGAAGAAATGCCAAAAGAAATTTACCAATATGCTGACATGATTTAATTGTAATATCTGATTGACAATATGAAAAGAGACATATCCCGTCGATCAGATATTACTAAAAATTCTTGTTAGCATATTGGTACAATAATGATCTCAAATGGTAGAATTGAATATTATTAAGAAAAGGTTGTCTGTATTTATTCAAATATCTATTGATATTTTAGACTGAAAGTTTCCATAGAATCATGCATTTCGCATCTCTGTGAGCGTGACGACTTCATCCATGATTGTTTATGTCTCTCTAATGTTACAAATGTGTTAAGCTGATAGTACGAGTATCATATGCTGTGGCCTTAAGAAAATTAGTATAAGAATAAATGGCATATTACTTCAAACAAGATGAAGAAGAATAACCGCTAAAGTACGATCACTCATTTCCGAAGTTCTTAGCGTTTTCCCGTTTCCCAATCCATTAGGATTGCCGGAGTCCGCTGTCTAGGCCTAAAGATTAGGCAAATATACTGATCTTGACATGGAGCGTGATGGCGTCAGATCTCCACAATCCAGAAGGAAAACCAGACCATTCGTCATATGTCTATCGAAATATAATTTCTTGGACATCCGGGTTTCCTCACGATATTTTCCATCACTGCCGAGCAAGTGATAATTACAAATATGTACATAAATCCGAAAACCCGAATTTAGTGGTACATGCCTAGATTCGAACCGGGTACTTGTTGTTCCATAGGCCTATTTATTATATATATAGGTTTATTTTTTTTTAATTTTATATGAAAATTAATGATCATACGTGAGGCAGCGTCCCATTAATATTCATTCTCCTTTACATAAGAGGTGTGAGTTTATCTTAGGGAATCAAGCGGCTGACAAAGTCCTCTTGTCCTCAACCAAAACGGATACCTATTATTTAGTACACACACCTTCACAATTGTAAATACAGGACTTGCCGTGATTTGTTTTTATATTTTCCGTTGTTGCAGACGTCATCTTCACGGTACGTACTGGATTGGACTGAACACTGCGAATCTATGTCAGTCCGTTAAAAGCTACCATATCTTTTTTTTATATGTAACTTGACATATCCTGCTTTGCATGTTTTGGCCACCAATTAGTACATACGAACTAGCGCCAGCCGGCAACCACCCACTATCGTTAGCAGATGCATAGCGTCGCTGCCATGGCTGCTTCTACCGTAGTAGCCAAAGCAGAGACGACTGGAGCAGACATAGTCCCGTATTTACATTAGTGATGTAAACAATAATTGAAAGTTACACTTATTCCATTGCGCAACGATGAACGAATTTTGGAGTGTAAACACCTCTTATCATTGGAGTCAATCTCAACTTTACCTACACGTAGCGCTCTCTTTCGGTTAATAAACGAGGCTCTGATGAAATAGGGTCATACCACAGTATTTTATCAAAAGTAGCCCGACTGGGGTCCAATAATACCTTCTTCTTTTACCGTTATACCGTTTTCTTATCCATAGGATTAGACTGGCAGTGTCCGCTACCTAAGCTTAATAATTTGACGAATATACTGATTTTTACAACTCACAGGTAAACCAGACTTTTCTTAGATTAGATCAAACGTCTTTCCAAATATAATTTCTAGGGCGTGCGATTTTCTCACGATGATTTTCTTCACCGCCGACCAAATGATAATTAAGAATATGTGCATAAGTATGAAAATACGAATTTAGTGATATATGCCAGGATTCGAACGCGAGACCTACTATTTTGCCAGTATTGAGTAAAGTATTTGAAAAGATAATGCTTGACCAATTGCAACTCTATTTTAAGACCAATGAAATTTTTCATAATTCACAATACGGATTTACAGCAGGTAAATCCACAACAGATGCAGGGATAGCAGTCAAATATGGGATGGGACTTAGCGCATGGGAGAGATACCAGGACGCTATTGGGGTCTTCTGTGACCTCTCCAACGCTTTTGATTGTGTCGAGCATCGGACATTATTGCTCAAGCTGTGCCATTAGAGGTAAAGTCCATAATTTGATTGCAACTTACTTATGTAACAAAATACAGATAGTTGATATAAATTGGATCAAATCTAAAGGCAGCAATCTTAATATTGGGGTACGCCAGGGCTCTATATTCGGCCCCTTTTTATTTTTAGTATATGGGAATGACCTGCCCTACATGGTACAGAAAATGGCGGATATACTACTGTTTGCCGATGGCACTTCTTTAATTTCTAATGTTCCTCGCCGGTGCGAAAATATTGACAAGGTATATAGTATTCTATCTTCCATTTTAAAGTGGTTCACATGTAATAATATTTTATTAAACTCAACAACACCGAGTTTTAATTGACAATATTGTACTAGAATTTATTAATGATATTATTATTAATGATATTATATACTATATTTCTTGGAATTACAATAGACTCTAAAGTGCATGGGGCCCCCACATAAAAAAAAAACTGGCGAGTAAGCTCAGCTCCATCGCATATGCAGTTAGGAGAATTAGACAATTGACGGATGTGGCTACTGCGCGCTACTATTTCAGCTACTTTCATAGCATTATGTCGCACGGTATACTGTTGTGGGGAAAAGCGGCTGACATTGAAACTATTTTTATATTGCAAAAAGAGCCATCCGCTCTATTTATAACATGGGCTCCAGGGACTCACTTAGAGAACTATTCAAAGAAATAAATATCCGCACGGTTACCTGTCAGAATATTTATGAGAACATTATGAATGCTTGTAAACATATAGAGTCATTTTCAAAATCTTGTGAAAATCTTAGAAGCAGGAATAGATTGCGTATGCCGGAACATCGGCTTGGTAAGACTAGTAGATCTTTTATTGTAAACTGAATTCGATTCTATAATAAATTACTTGAAACAGTTCTGTCCTTGCCTGACAACATGTTCAAAAGGTATATCAAAAATACACTGTGTAAGAAGGGTTATTACAGAATCAATGAATATCTAACTGAAAGAGATGTTTGGAAATGATTCATCACATGTATTAATATATCTTTAATTGCAACACTTGATATTACTATGTGTACACTCACATATACATATTTATTGTAATATATATTGATGATGAAAAAGAGACCCATATTGGCAAGTTTCTTTTGGCATTTCTTCTTCGCCAATGATCATTTTTGAAATGCTTTGAGATTTGATATTAAAAAACAGAGATTATAACTATGAAAAATTTATAAGATACATGATCTAATTTAAAGAATGTAAGACGTGTTTAAGCGCTAGTAGCAAATAAATGATTTTTAATGTTATCTTTGTCTTTTAAACCAGTTGGTGACTAGGCTGGTCAACTTGTCCCCCGCCTTCCAATAATAATGCTCTGCAATATTGTGGCATCCCTCCGAGTGACTGTGGTTGGCAGCGGGGTAGAAGCGAGGGGTGGGAACGTTAAAACACCGGTTTATTTATATTACATCAGGCTACCGGTTTTACATCAGGTGGGTCATGTGCTTATTTGCCATCCGTCTAACTAGAGAGTAACAAGTAAATAATATCAAAGGACCGGTGTTAAACTAAGAAAAGGCACGATTAAATGTTTTGGGCAGGTTGAATGCAGGAGGAAAGAATTCTAAAACAAATATACAATGCGAAAGTGGAAACATGGCCGACGACGGTCAAGACACACCTGTTACGTTCAAATTCGTTGTGTTTTATTAGAAGGTGATGTCAGGAGCCTTAAAAACCGGCGAGCATGTATGAGAAGAGGCACGAATCTTAAAGAAGCGAGTTAAGTGTGTGGACGGAGTAATGTGACTCTCGGTTCTCTTTACCTACCCCACAAGGCACGTTGTTACGTTACCTTGACACCAACGCTCGTGGGCTCAAATTCCACACAGGATAAACATTTATGTTCATAAACAGGTCTGTCTGTTTTGGTCAGAGTATTTCACGAGAGGTAGGGTGCATCAAAGCACCCCTCTGAGGAAGTATCTCCACCTCACAGAAAACTGCAGCCAATTAACAACTCTTTGGAGGGTTGCCGTCTTCCTGCGTGTAAGTGAAGTCGCCAGTAAGCTCCTAAGGAGTTACTGTGTTAGCAGCAGACGTGGCATCGCACGAGTGATTTTTATGGCAAGCGTTCATAGACTAAGGTACCTGCTTTACATCAGGTGGGCCGTATGGTCGTATGGGAGGCGTAAAAGAAAAGAAATGTATAAAAAAAGATAAGAAGATGTAGTAGTGGTAGGAGCTACTATTGTTCATCATCATAATCATCTTAGCTACTCACCAACGACATACATGAAGGTGTGCACACGCGCCGTTTGAAATGAAGGCACGTCTGCTGAGACTTCGCACGTGTACTTCCCTTGTACAGTCGACTGCGGATAACTCAGTATCATGGTCATTTGGTTTTCATCTGTTTCTTCACGCTGAATGAAATAAAAACATATTTATTATATCAAATTAAAATCAAATGTCTTTATTGCTTCCAGAATGTGTACATAGGTGGTGTAATAAAGAAAAATACATTCAGATAACTATGGATCATGATACTTTATTATAATTATTATTTTGGATGTACTGTACTTTGAGTGTGCCTCACGTGTCCGTTGCCAGCGTTCATTGCCAATTGTGCCAGTGTCGTGTTACCAGTATTCAGCGTACGGGGATTGTGGCTCTTGGTTAGCCTTCAAAGATTTGTATGTGTCACTCGTGTTTTTTTTCTATATATATTAGAGGGGGGGGGGGCAAACGACCATGTGGGCCAACTGAGGGCAAGTGGTCACCACGATCCATAGACATCAGAGGGTCACCGTTCGTAGCCTTTTTAGGGAAACATGGGCTCTTTACTTGAAGGCACCCATATTGTATTTGTTCGGGAAGACCGCTGAGAGTAATTTATTCCACAATTTCACCGTACGTGACAGAAAATGCCTCAAAAAGCGTACTGTAGTGGATTGCCTCTCATCAAGATTGTGAGGGTGAAATTAAAGTTTGTGGTACGATAGCGAAACTCAGCGGCTGGTTTTAAGTTGAGTAGCTCCACAGGACACTCCCCATGATACAATTTGTACAGTACACAAAGAGAAACAACGTCTCTTAGTGTACAAAACGAATCCAACCGAGCGGAGTCACTGCGATTCGAACTGCTCTACGTTGTATGCGATCAAATGGAGTAAGCAAATATTGTGGTGCGGCGGCCCAAAGATGTGAACAGTATTCCATGTGAGGCCGCTCCTGGGCCTTATAAGGTTGAAGGCGATGTTGATGTGTAAAGTATTGTTTCGCTCTTCACACCAATCTTCTTGGACACCAACTTAGCTTTGCTCTCTAAATGACCGCGAAAATGTACATCGCTCGATATGATGACACCCAGGATACCGATCCTAAGTATACGCTAAGGGGTGTACCTTCTAATCCAGGAGCTACGATAAATGGGGAGTTTTTCATAGTAAATTCACACTTGTGTCTTTAGGGGATTAAGTTGAACTAAATTCAGTCTAAAAATTGTATCAATCTCTCTCAAAAGGCACAAGCTGTTATTGGCACTCATTGACGCAATCCTGAGAGATATTGGCTTGACCAGTGAATCTTGCGTCCACCGTACTGTCATCCGCATAGCTATAAATGTTACTGGATAACTTATGTGAGAAAACTGGCAACCCATACACAAAATTTTTCGAGAAGCCCAAAAGAAGGAAGCTTCGAGAGAAGTGCTTTATGCCACAACCAATCAAAGGCCTTTGCTATATCGAAACTAAGAGCTAAAGCTTCGCCTTTGTTTTCTACTGACTCCGCCCAGCGGTGGGTCAAGTATACCAGAAGATCACCAGCCAAGGCCACTGCCGGCCGGTCCTCTAAGTAGTCTAAGAGTTGCTGGTTGATGATATTTTCCATGATTTTTGGAAATATGGAAATTATTGATAAAGGCCTATAGTAGGACGGATCAGACTAAGCACCTTTTGTAGGGATCGGGTGTACCAAAGCCTCCTTCCATGAGCTGTGAACCGCGCCCAGCGATTAGGAGTACCGAAAGAGGTGCGTTAGAATCTGACCTAACTCCGGAGCATACATCTTCAACACAATGGATGGAACTCCATCCGGCCTGCTTGACTTAAGAATGTCCAAGGAGATAAGGGCTCAACAGAGAACTTTTTGTGAGAAATGAATTTCACGCATAGAGCTCTCACACCACGGGATAGTCGATGGTTTTCCTCCCTCATGGTCATCAAGGGTCGAGTTAGATGTGAAAAGAGTGCCTAGGAGATTGGCTTTCTCCGTTGCGGTATGGGCCAGTGATTCGTCCACTTTGCGTAATGGAGGAAACGACGACTGACAGAAATTACCCGACAGAGAGACCAGAAGGCATGAGTCCCGGAGGGCAAGCGTACGAGTCTTTCGCCAATTTTGTCAACAAATTCTGACCTTGCCCTCGTGATGAAACCCATCAAATAGTGTCAGTGAGTTACCACGAGGATTAGTGCATCCAACAATTTAAGCAAACTTTGTTTATTTTCTGATCTCATATTACTGAGATGTGCTTCAAATTTATGAAATTGACACTGTCTGAGCGGCTTTACATATTTTAATTTTAAATATTTTGATGGTAACGATATATTATTAGATACCGACACAGAAAATGAAGCAGAATAAGGCTTCCTGTCCTCAATTGTCTACGAAAACGAACGAAACCAGTGAATGATGAACCTACTTTGTTTTATTTTTGCTACATTTTTATGTATTTGTACTTGTAAGAACATATTTCCTGAGTTGCAAAAACCTAGTTAAATCTATATAAGTTTTTACCTATTTTATGTTCTTATTGATTTAATAAGAAAAATAAAATCTTTTGTTTTCCATACTTAAAATGTTATTGTAGAGATAAGATCGTCAATTATTATTTAAAGAGGTTGTTTTTGTTAAAATGTTGTTTCTAATACTAAGTACTTATCTATGGAAATTTAAATAAGAAAACTCAAACCCTTGAGACTGACTATGTAATTGATTACGTATGTGATTCTTAGTGAGTATCTGCATTCCAACGATCCTAGCTTTATATAACCTATATCAAAATGTGACTGGTTACAACTAATAGTTCGTGAACAACATGAGGTCACCAGTAAACTCCCAAGGAGTTGCTGTGTAAGCAGGATAATTAATATATCGCGCCAGTGATAATTAATATATCGCAATCGTTAATAGGCTACGGTACCCGCATTACATCAGGTGGGCCGTATGCTTATAATAATATGCTTCCCGGCGTAGTATATCTATAACTTCACGCCAAATCCCTTGCGGGGTAGGCAGAGAGAACCGAGCGCCACGTGACTCGATCCTTACATATCTCACTCGCTTCTTTAACATTCATTGCTCTTCTCATGCACGCTCACCGGTTTCTTTACGTAGTATATAATATAAAAAATTAACGTAAGGTTTAAATACTATTGATTTTTTTTTTGTTTATTACTGCTAACAAAGCAGTTTTCTAAGATTTATTAACCATACTACAGTCATCACTTACATACACATTCATTTATTATACTAACTGAACAATTATTACACATAACACATACCTACATAATGCACACGTACCAAATACATCACTATCACTACCAAACGCATCAAATACACGCAACACATTCACTACTACCATAGTAAAATCAAATAAGTAGGTTATCTGCATAGATACGCACCGCGTTCGGTTTGTATGTGTGCGCGCCCGTACGTATGCGTCGTCGCACGCACACACTGACAAAATTTATCGTTGCTCAAGGTACACCAGTCGTGGCTACGCCGTGTTTAATACCGCACGCTCCCACGCACGCACCGCCGCCGCTGCGCTCCCGCTCGTAATAATTTGTACGTGTACCTACCTACCTACTTTAACTACAAATTCGTAAAGATGGCTAAAAAGTAAAAAGATTTTTTTTTGTATCAAATGTGTAATTTTGTTATAAAATCACATATTTCCAACAGAAAAAAGTACTTTTAATGCCTATCATTTTAGGCTACTGTAAAAATATTAAATTTCTGAATATAAAGATTATAATTTTGATAAGTGTAGTAAATGAAAAAGTAAAAAGTAGTTGTGTAAAAAAAGGGGTGCGTGTACTTATGTACGCGCGTGAGAAGAAATAAACCGGTCATGTGCTAGTCGTACTCGCGTACGAAGGGCTCCGTACCATTATCTATAAAAACGGCAAAAAAATCACGTTTGTTGTATGGGAGCCCCGCTTAAATATGTGTTTTATTTTAATTTAATTACTTATTTTTAAAGTGCATATATAACTAAATATTCTGTGAATATTTCAAAAGTCTACCTGTTGCCGTTATCAATATCGAGCAATAACGAGCCAATAAATCACGTTTATTGTATGGGAGCCTCCTTAAATATTTATTTTATTCTTTTTTTTAGTATTTTTGTTATAGCGGCAACAGAAATACATCATCTGAATTGAAAATGAATATTTCAACTGTCTAACTATCACGGTTCATGACATACATACGTGACAGACGGACGGACGGACGGACAGACAACGGAGTCTCAGTAATAGGATCCGTTTTACCATTTGGGTACGGAACCCTAAAAAATCGGTGTGTACTTCTCCCCAAACCGCGACCTGCCGGCCTTGGAGCGGCTGCTCGATACTAAGACCGGGAGCTGGCAGAGGAGGCGGCCATTGTCGGCCACTGGGGTCTCCCGCCAATGGAGGATTTGGGCGCGGGCCGCTTTCATGGCAGTGGCAGCGGCAGGGCGGCCATGCCCAGCATTGGGCGTCCGCCTCTAAGGCGGTGATAGCCGACCTCCGCGATGCCTGCAACGGGGCGCGTAGAGCGTGCTCTCGGAGCAGGCGTCGCCGCCCCCGGGACTTAGGCAGGGATGGCCATCTGCACGGCGTCTACGTGGAGAAGAAGAGAGCCTTGCAGATGGCTATAAGTAGGGCCAAGGAGGGAGCGTGGCAGGAGCTGCTGGAGGGCCTTGACAGGGACCCGTGGGGCCAACCATACAGAGGAGCGCGGAACAAGATCCGCGCTCAGTCGGCACCGCTGACAGAGACCCAGCCGGCCCTGCTGGAGAGGGAGCGAAACTCCGTGGGGTGTCGGGGAATAGTTCCCCGACACCCCACGGGGTTTCGCTCCCCCAAGGATGGCCTGATCGTCGGACTCCAGAGGAGAGGGTGAGGAAGAGGGCGCTCCACCGCCCGTCACCGACCAGGAGATGGAGGCGGTCATTGACCGCCTCTGAAAGAAGAAGAGGGCGCCGGGTCCAGACGGGGTGCACGGAAAGGTGCCTTAGCCCTCGTGCACCTCGGAGACAGGTTCCGGGAGCTCCTTGACTGCTGCTTGCGGTCAGGGTGCTGCCCGGGACCGGACACCAACGCGGCCGATGGCAATTCGCGGGGTTGTTTAGTGGGTATACCGTCGGGCAGCCGACGGGGAGTCCCACACTACCACCGGAGGCCACCCAGGTTTCACCGGTGGTGTGCGTAGCGCATTTTTCCCCGCGTCACAATTGCTTCCCAGGCACTGTCGCTCCCGAGCATGGAGCGGACCACGCTCGGGAGCGAGAGGTCTGCGTCTCCCAGCACGGCCACCAGACTGTGGCGCTGCCGAGACCACCTGGGACACTGCTCCAAAGTATGTTGGGCAGTGTCCTCGGTCGCACCACAATCGTGGCAGACCGGCTCCTGCTCCCGCCTCGCGACCCGGTGCAGATACTCACCGAAGCACCCATGTCCAGTGAGCACCTGCACTATGCGGAAGGTGAGGGGTTGCATTTCCTACGCATCCACATCTCTAGGACCGGGCGCAGTGCCTCCGCAACGCGGGTTCCGTACCGCGGCTGCGCCAGGTCCTCCCCCCACCTCCGCATCATCTCTGCATGCCCTCGCTGGCAATACCGCCCTATCTCCTCCATCGTGGGGCGCTCGCCGAGTGCCCTCCTACTTGCAACAAAAACTCCTGACCATATGGCCCCCTGCGTCCTCGTAGCACACCTCCCTGTCCTCTAGGTATGCCTTCAAGAGTCTCCCCAAGTACGGAGGCACCCCAAAGTATTTGAGGGCCTCCAGGATGGTACTGTGGGGGAGGCTGTTGAAGGCATTGGCGATGTCCAGCGACACCGCCACCACCACGTCTCCCTCGCGCTCCGCATTCTCCGTCTCCGACCTTAGGCGCCTTATGGCGTCGACGGTCGACCGTCTGGCCCGGAACCCGAACTGGGCATCCGAGAGGCCCGGTCCCGGGCCATCCTCCAAATGCTGAGCGAGGCGGGAGGCAACAACCCTTTCCAGGGCTTTGCCCGCCTCGTTCAGCAGAACGACTGGTCGAACCGCCGACCCCGAGTCCGGGGGCCGATCTCCCTTCAACAGAAGGCAGAGCCGGCCCACCCTGAAGGGTCCCGGGCAGCACCCCGACCGCAAGCAGCAGTCAAGGAGCTCCCGGAACCTGTCTCCGAGGTACACGAGGGCTAGGGCTAGCACCCTTCCGTGCACCCCGTCCGGACCCGGCGCCCTCTTCTTGTTTCGGAGGCGGTCAATGACCGCCTCCATCTCCTGGTCGGTGACGGCCGGCGGAGCGCCCTCTACCTCTCCTCTGGAGTCCGGTGATCGGGCCATCCTAGGGGGAGCGAAACCTCGTGGGGTGTCGGGGAAGAGTTCCCCGACAACCCTCTCCAGCAGGGCCGGCTGGAGGGTCTCCGTCAGCGGGGCCGACTGAGCGCGGAGCTTGTTCCGCGCTCCTCTGTACGGTCGGCCCCATGGGTCCCTGTCTAGGCCCTCCAGCAGCTCCTGCCACGCTCCCTCCTTGGTCCTACTTATAGCCGTCTGCAGGGCTCTCCTGCTCTCCACGTAGACGCCGTGCAGACGGCTATCCCTTCCTTCGTCCCGGGGGCGTCGACGCCTGCTCCGGGTGTACGCTCTGCGCGCCCCGTTGCAGGCGTCCCGGAGGTCGGCTATCTCCGCCGACCACCAATAGACCGCCCGCCTTGGGGGCGGACGCCCAACGTTGGGCATGGCCGCCCTGCACACCGCCGTGAAGGCGTCGCAGAGACGACCAGCCCCCTGCTCCGCCCCCAAATCCTCCATTGGCGGGAGGCCCCAGCGGCCGACAATGGCCGCCTCCTCTGCCAGTTCCCGGTCGAGCCTGGTGAGTGCCCAACGCGGGAACCGGCTCCGCCACCGGGACGAAATCGCCGGACTCCCGGGGGCTCGGGACACCTCGAACCTGATGTACCGATGGTCCGAGAGTGTCTCTACCCCCGTCTCCACCCTCCAATCCTCAATTCGGCGCGCGGTGGACGCGGTGGCGAAGGACAGATCCACCACCGACCCTCCATTCCACCGCACGCACGTATGGACCGTCCCCCTATTTAAGAGGGACAGTCCGGCGGCCAACGCCCACTCCTCCACCATCCGCCCTTTGGCTTGCGTGGCCGGGTTGCCCCATGCCGTGGACTTGGCGTTGAAGTCCCCGGCCACGATAACCTGGGCGGGCGCTAGCCGCCTCACTGCCGACCCAAGAGCGTCGAGCAGCCGCTCCAAGGCCGGCAGGTCGCGGTTCGGGGAGAAGTACACACCTATTATTGCGAACTCTCCCCGAACCGCCGCCACGTAGCCCGCTCCCCTGCCCCTCACCACGAGTGGGGGGCCGGCGCCAGGCCTCGCGACGATGGCCACGGATCCGTCCCGATCCCCGGCCCAATTAGGCCGGGAGGGCACGTAGTATGGTTCCGCAACCACCGCCACGTCCACGTCCCACTGCGCCATGCTCTGCAGGAAAAGGTCCTGAGCCCCAGCGCAGTGGTTGACGTTGGCCTGCAGGAAGCGAGGATGTCCGGCCATTACTCGGACATCCTGGCCTCAGGCGCCTGCTGCCGCCCACCCCCGCGAGAGGTGGGGGGCGTTCTCCCGCGGATGGATGGGGGGTTGCAGAGCCGGCTCCCCATCACGTGGCTCGCCTTTCGTCCGGCGTCGGCACACACGGCACAGCGGGCCTGTGCCGAGCAGCTCGAGGCGATGTGCCCCGGCTGCCCGCACCTGTAACACAGTCGGCTGCGGTCCCCCTTGGAGGGGCACAACTCCGCTGTGTGCCCCTTCCCCATGCACTTAAAGCAGTGCATGGGGCGCGCCTTCAGCAGGTGGAGCTGCACCCGGCTCCAGCCCACCCCGATACTGCCCAGTTCGAGCAGCTTCTTCGCTGCCGTCACAGGGCAGCGCATCAGGGCGGAACTGGAGTTCCGCCAGTCCGAGCGGATTTCGCCCACCCGGACCTGCTCGGGGGCGCAGCCCCCCTCGCGAGCGACCGCAACCTGTACCCGCTGTACTGTGGCGGCGTCGTCCAGCCCGGTGATCCGGAACTCCGCGCACTTCACCGGTCTGGATACCTCCACGACGCTGGACAAGGCAGCCGTCAACTTGGCTGCCAGGGCGTCTGCCTTCCGCAGTGGTGCCCTGTTGCTGACAGATCCGGGGCACCACACCAATGCGGCCGATGGCAATTCGCGGGGTTGTTTAGTGGGTATACCGTCGGACAGCCGACGGGGAGTCCCACACTACCACCGGAGGCCACCCAGGCACCGGTGGTGTGCGTAACGCATTTTACCCCGCGTCACCAAAAAAAAAAAGGCATTAGACCACAACTCAGTACCACTGAGCAATCAAGAAGTCACTTCCAGATCCGAATCCGAGGAATTGTTCGATATAAACGCACCGCTAGTCGTCGATAGGGAATTCAATCCTCACTTGCTGGAATCGCAATATTCGCGTACTCCTAGGTACCTGAAGACCAGAAGTTTTCTTCCGAGAAATCTTAAATTGTTGAATTAACTCCCTGCAGAGACTTTGCCAAATTTTCCCTATGCTAGTTACCCAACTTAGTAGTATAAAAAGAATCAATTTTGTTACGATTTCAAATTGTATATAAATAAACTATAAATTTATTCCTCTAATTTGTATAATATACGACTGAAAGTAATTCGTATAATTCATAATAACATTTTTAATTGGATGTAAAAATAAATTATTAGAAATACGGCTGCTACGTTTAAAAAAGTAAGTTTCTTTCTTTATTTCTTTCCTTCTTTCTTTCTAAAAATGAAAATACGTAAAATTGTGGTAATTCGAGCTACCCAAGTAACACATATGCTGCTTTAGGGCTTTGGAGTCTATCCAATTATTCCCTAAGGTGCTGAGTGTATGCGATAGAGCATGCTCTACTGACCTAGCACTGCAGCTATAGATTTAGTTTGGGCACAATTTTATGCAGTTTTCAGTTCCATTTTAACTTCTATACGATGGCATAGAGATGCTTCAAAGACCTTAACAATTGGTTAAAGTTATACGAAAGCTATACTGTTAGGTATCAAAAAAGTTTATTTCTGAAAACCTTAAGTTGTTGAATGGACTCCCTGCTTATCTTTTACCACGGGACTATAACAAATAGGTTCTTTAAAAAAGGTGGAAATAGGTCGATGCAACACTAATGATAACTCTGATGTTGTAAGTAGCCATATGTTACGGTAACTGCTTACCATTAGGCAATTCGTACGTTTGTTCGCTACCTTGGTAGAATAAAAACAACATATTTGATTTACTTTAAAATTGTTTATTGCTGTAAGTTTATTTCTCTGATTTGCATAACATAAAACTGAGATTTACAGCATTTGTTATCGAATTTAAAAACAACATATAAAAACATATATAAAGTTTATAAATTACAATATCCAGATATTATTTATGCAAAATTGTGCTAATCTGAACTATATTGCAGATATGCACCTATATAATACGATCAAATAAAATCCAATAGATCAATGTTACAAGTATGGATTTATAAAAACAGAATAATAATACTAGACGGCAAAATGCCAAATATTATTGACAAAAAAAAAACAGTATTCACCCCTCTTGAGACAGTACGACTACTTTACTGGATAAGGAAATAACAGAACGGAATAGTTATGGGGTCAAATCCAGAGTGTGTCCACAGATCGATAACCCTAAAGATGTCGCATTTGAGACTGTCAATAGTATGGGATTGCTTTGCCAAAATGTGAGAGTTTGGCAAAGTCTTCGTGTATTGCAGCCAAAACTAATTTTTTTGAATATTCAACATTTTCCCCAGGAACGGAAGCAAAAGTATACACATATAGTTTTTTTATTCTACAACATCGGACGCATGAAGGATCATGGAGAGCGATTGAGGTCGATATTACATATTCAATTAACCGCTACGGGTCGGGGGCAAAGTAAAACGCGCTGCTATTATTGGCTAGTTCGTAGATCAACAATACTTATCGGCGGCCTATTGGTTAAAATATTCTCTCATTGGTCACTAGGTTCGAATCGTTGAGATTTTTTGTGAGCCAAAAGTGCCTTCATGCGCAGTGAAGTGGTTATTAGTTTGTGACCGGAAGGCATATAAGCACACGGCCCATCTGATGTACAAAGGTTACTGTAACCTATGAACGTTTGCATTACGGCGAGTACCGCTCTTGTGGTGCCACCTGCTGTTAACACAGCCACTGCTTAGACGCTTACTGATAACTCCACTAACTCGCAGGAATACATCAACCCTCCAGCAACTAACCATTTCGCTGCGGTTTTCTGTGAGGTGGAGGAATTCCATTCAGGCTGCTTCGATACGACCTACCTTTTTTAAAAATACGCAAATCAAGATAAACAGACATGTACTGTGTGGGAATCGAATCTACGAGTTCATGTTAGTAAATGTAGCCATTATTAAGGACTCGACCACCGGGCTGGTCAGATTTTTATATAGTTCTAACATGTGTGTGGTCCGCCTGATGATAATTTATGGACGTTTTGAAGAACCTCGTGCTGCAGTCCCTTGGTAAAACCTCGACAGGGTGTTTATTCCACAATCAGAAGATTTATGGAAGAAAATCTTTCAAGAATAACACAACCCTTAATATTTTCTTTCTTTATTTGAGCATAACTATCGTAACTATGATTCATCGAATTTTCTTTCGTTTATATCAACAATTAAATTTTCTACCTGTAATAAAATACTTTATATTTTTTATATGTTATATATAGTATAATTTAGTAAAGTTATATTAGTTGTTATATTATCGAAACACGAAGTTAATAAATATTTGAACAAAAAACCTAAGCACAATACTATATATTCATACTAATATAATAAAGCGGAAGAGTTTGTATTAACCCGCAAATCTCTAGAACTGTCAGTCAGATTTGAACAATTATTTATGCATTTGATAGTCCAATTTTTGAGAAAGGTTATATATAGACTATTGAATATCACGATAGGAGCCTTAGCCGGACAAAAGGAAAAAAGTAAGAAAAATAGATTCCAGCGGGATACCAGGATACGCGTGAACAAAGACGCTGGCTTCAGCTAGTCTAATAATATGAGGGCAAGCAAAACCCAATTCAATTAAATAGATCTATATCTAGGAATACATTATTAATAATATTAGGTCGGGGAAAAAGATTATCCGTATTTTATGTATAAATTCAAGATATTTTTGTAATAGTTTAAGTATATTAATTTGATTATAATATATATGTGCCATTTTGTTTGATAACTTGTTGCTATATAGTAGTGATAAAATACCATTGCTGTAGAAATTTTGAGACTTGTCGTCAAAAAACTCGGTTCTCTCTTGATGTTAACCTAACACTATCTAAATAATTCTGAAGATACCTCAGGCGATTATAGAAAAAATATATGGCGTATGCATTAACACTTTCCAACCAAGCTCTCTCAATATTTGCTTAGTGCTAAAAATGTGTGAGGTCTGGCATTATCATGATAAAAAACTAAACCTAAACTTTCTCTTGATCAATTCCGGTCGATTTTTCACTATTTCTTGCTTGAGTCTCATCGGCTGTTAACAGTAAAGATCCAAATCAATTATTCTGTCCGGTGGTAAAAGTTCATAAGGAACGATGCCCTTACAATTCACTCATTCACACTGTGTCACCTTATTGCAAGTTAATCCGGGTTTCGCTATAGACTGTGGAACTTGACTGCCCTTTGATCTTTTTCTCAAATTCTTGTCACGGGTAATCCACTTTTATTCACCACTGATCAACCTTTTCAAAAACATGTCGGTTTCATTACGTTTTAATAGAGAATCGCATATGAGTACACAACTCATTAGGTTTCTTTCAGTAGCTCATATGATACCCAATATCGGGCTTTTTTCCTATGTCCAAACTTTTTCAAATACGTCAAAACTGTTTTGTGGTCAACCGCAAGCTCTTCAGATATATCGTAAATACTAATTTGCTGATTTTGCCTCACTTTTTAAAAAATATCATCGTCTTTATCCATAACAGTTCGACCAGAGCGAGCTTCATCTTTGACATGAAAATTCCCGAACTCAAAATGCTTGAACAAATTTTGTACTACTCTACTGACACTATGTTAAATCCATAAACGCCAAAACATTTTTTCACGGCTTGTTTTTTAATTTATTGTAATTATACTCCAAATGTATCGAATTTCTTCTTTAGGTTCACATTTTGGCGGACAGAAAAACATATAAAATAATGGCAGGAAACCGTTTTTCCTTTAAACTTTTCCGTTTTTATAAGACATCTATTTAATGGTTTTAAATCCAGTTATATACAAAGAGTACAACCAAAGAGATTTTGTTGCAACTTTTTACTTCTAACATACGAAAATGCTTTTTCCCTGACCTATTAAAATATCTACCATCCTTACACATTGGAGCTAAAGTGGTGATGTAAAGTACTGTACGGTTCAGTAGAGGTTTTGTTTTGCAAATTTTAATTTGTGAAATCGCTATTAACAAAAAACTGCTACTAAAGCACTCTACCGAAATTTTTCTGAGAGACTACAGCATGGAGTTCTTAATAAAGGCTTCAGGAGGTTTTTACAGGCAACGCGCGAGCGATGTCCCTGATATTGCAAGCTTAAGCTAAAAGCATACAAGTATAAGCTAAAGGAAGCTTTCGCTCATATTTATTTGCCTTCTTCGTGGTATATAAAATATGGAACTTCCTCCTTATATATTGTTCTAAAGTATGTTACATAGATGTTTTTACCTCAGTCACAGCTAGTTTGCGATTTGGTGCCATCACGGAATTATATCATTTTAAAAGTTCAATAGCAGAACACCTGAGATTTTCTCTTCATTTTGAATTAACACAAATGCACGCTGTCTATACCCAATCACATCGTTGGTACAATGCCGCGGGGGCCACACTTTTTAGATTTATTTTAGGTTATTATTATTATTTTAGATTTATTAAAATTTAGATGTAATTTAGTTTTAGTTTTATTGTGTATTATATTTTATTGTGTGTGTATAATAAACTTTCATGATATTATCACTACTACGCTCTATTCTCACTAGGTCTTGCACGACTTCTTTCAAGCAAGACTACTCTCGACTGAGTAATATCTATGTGTATGCTTAATACATTCTAGATCAAACTCTGAATTATTTATTTATTCAATACTTTATTGACAATTTATCGAGTTAGTTCAAAAAGCGAACTTAACGCTAATTGCATTCTCTACCAGTCAACCATTGGAAGTATAGAAAAACATGATTGCGGTTTTTATTAAAATTAAAATAAAATGTGAATCGACCCTGAAGAGAAGAATATGTTCTTTATAGGGTCACCTAACATAAACATAAGAATACATAAATAACTACGATAATACATACACAGCCACAATAATACATACAAAACCCTAGTAATATATACATATTTTGCTCAATAAATAACTTTAATATAATTTATTATATAATATTTACACATTATACCACGTTGGATGACCACTTCGGTAGACTCTCTAAAAGATAGGCACGTAATTTATTTTTAAAAAGAAATTTGTTGGGGGACTCTAATGGGTTCAGGCAACGCATTCCGAATTCATGAAGCTTGTAAAGTTAAGGAATTAGACATGAAATGAGACAGCCCAAACGGAAAAGTGATATTAAGAGTAAATGGGAATCATTTCATCGAAGTTGACGGTTATGAGAATTACCTCATCAATCATCAGTACCTTACTGAAACTTACATTTTAAGTATACAGGAGAATGGGGATTAAAAAAAAAATGTGTGCTAAGTAATCTTAAATGTCGACGCTGACGAATGGGAAGCCATCCATTCAAGTTTTGACCGGTAGAGTGAAATATGGTTATATTTCCGAAGACAGAAGATGTATCGAATAGCACTATTGATGAGCCGGTCCAGCTTATTGAGAAGATCTTGGTGAAGATCAGGATAACACACATCACAATAATCAATTACTGGAAAAATAAGGGATTAAACTTATGTGACCTCATTTTCGATAGCGAGAAAGTTTCTGTATCGATTTAGAAAGCTCAAAGTCGATTTTAATTTACGACTAACTTCAACTACTTGTGTGCTCCAGGTCAAAGTAGAGTTAATACATGTAATATAATGTGTACAAGTATATGACAAATATGTATGAGGAAGTGTCAGCAGGACAGTGAAATTAGAACACTGTTATACCATACAAAAACTTAGATAACACTTGTGCTTATTCCAATCACTTAGTATATATATATATATATATATATATATATCTTCACGCCAGGTCCCTTGCGGGGTAGGCAGAGAGAATCACTTAGTATTTAGTAAAATTAGTGCAATTTAGGTATAACTTGTTTAGATATATATTAATAAATAATTAACTCAAGATCACAAAGTGTGCTTATTCACAACACAGCAGAGAAAAATAAAAAAAATGAACATTAACATTTTTCTCGTCACCTACGTGATGCCGAAAGGTAGATAACATTAAATGCTTATGAACATTAACATTTTTTTGCCAATCTGCGGAAAACTAAACACAATCCGCGGCCGTTGGCGGCTATACTCGGTAAATATATTGAAACTATCTAAGTTATTAGAAATCGATCTCGCTTGACGCCACAGCGAAGTAGGTATTAACTTAAAGTACAGTTATTTTGAACATGTTTCATATTTCACAGTTTGTACAGTTATTTTGACCCACACGATTGTCTAAACAAGCTATCTTTCCATCCATGTATAAATTCACGTCAAATCCCTTGCGAGGTAGGCAGAGAGAATCGAGCGCCACAAGAGTTAATCCTTACAAACCTCACTCGCTTATTTAATATTCATTGTTCTTTTTATGCACGCTTGCCGGTTTCTAAGGCTTTTGACATCACCTTCTGACAAAACACGATCAATTTGGTCATGGTAGGTAAGTCTTGGCCTTCCTCGGCTCCTACATCCTTCTACTTGCTTTTACTCCTATACATTGCGATATATTATCTCGTCCACTCAACTGGGCAGATATTAAGAATATTTATATACAACGTAAGATGCTAAACGAAATGGACGAAAATAATGTATCCAATAATGTGTCAAATATAATTATTTTAAATATTCTGTTAGAGCAAAATTTTGGTACACGTACTTCAATTACAATTTAAGTTTAAAGAATAGCATTTCCGTTATAATGCGCATATACAAAATGTAAGAAGGAGACGGATAGTATCGATAGAAATAGTCGGCAGATTCTAAACAATATAAAAATAACTGAAAGAAAAACTTTATCATCACATCTCTTCAAATTGCTCTGTTTCTTAATTTCGATCCTCGTCAATGAAACGGCGGTCAGTTTCAATTATTTTCCATTGTACAACTCAATCTAGTAATCGGTGTCGATAGGGAGGGCAGGTAATTGTGCTGTTATGGAGGTGCTAATTTATAAACCTCATTTTTCCACTTATGACTGCATTTTTGTGTATTGAGTCAGGAAAACGTTGGTTTGTCAATTAATGAGCTTCCACAGCTGCAGACAATATTTGGTAGTGTACCGATTTATACGAAGGAAAACAAGATTATTTGAGTTAAACAAGTTATCAATAATTTCAATAAAATTCAGCCGTTCATTGCGGCATCTTCGACACACAGTAATATTTTAGGCGTCTACATAAAATATTACTATGCGTCAACCATACGTTTTGAGTATAGCTTTGTACGGATATCACACGTAATCTTTTATAAGAAAAGAAAGGAATAAGTTGGAAGTCTTTGAAATGTGGTATTTACGAAGAATGAAGAGGATTAACTGGACAGGAAAGGTCACGAATGGCCATCTGAAAACTTCGTAAGAAACATTATTGAAAGATTTGTAAACAGGGGTTGCCGACCCTGTAAAACGTCTTTATTGAAGAACCCCATGCTGTAGTCCCCGGCAGGGAGCTTATTCCACAATTTAATTGTTCTATATACTTAATAGTTCCATAGTAACATCTCTGGAAATGCACACTACATGATCATTGCAGCCTGATATGCAATGATAACTTCGATAGAATACTTCGGTGCCAGACCCGATCGAACACCTTTGCCATATCTAGGCTGACAGCCAACACCTCACCTTGACTTTCGATATCTTATATACCTAAATCATCATTGCAAACTCGGTGTACAAGCATTAAACTGCAGATTTTGTGCAACACTTGTAACTCGATCCTGTTCATTTCACTTGAACGCTTTTTACGAACGAATTTCACGCGTTGGGAGCACCACATTATGTACAGCCAGCTGTGCCTAGTGGCTCATGTTTCTGCTGCCAAGAAGTTTCTCACTCACTCGATTCCCTGTTATTATATTACTTCACTCGTCTTTTCACATCAACAGTGTACCTGCATCCCTATCAAAAGCGCATCTCCCACAAACTCATCCACTTGTTCCAATATTACATCATCAACCAACACTGTTCTTTCTGATATCCTCTCTTTGATAGAGTTTATGCTCTCATATAGAAAAAAATAAAATTACAAGTATTTATTATATTTATTTGCTTCGCGTTTAATTGTAAGCCTCTCTCTTTACAATCATCTTTCCCCATTATGACTAGTGTATGAAGTCCAGACAAATACATCATGTATATTCGCAGATCCTGTCTCTGAAAATGTCTCTCTGTGCAGTCCTCATAAGTAAACATGCAAAGGAATATCATAAATCTCATATCCTAACACTATGTTCCAGAGATCCATACGCACAACCAAGACAAAAGCTCTCGCAAGTTCCACAAAACTGCAGCAACCCTTCCGATCTAACGTCCGATGCTACACTACGACACTACGAAATCGATCCATACATTATGTGAAGCAAATAAAGAACAAAGTGAAAGCATATCAAAAAATATTTGAACTGGCGATAAATGGAAGGAACATTTTATGATCCCCAATTTAATGTTTGTTGCCAAAATTTGATTGACGCTTTATAACTAATGCCAGTTTTTGCACTTTTAATGCTTTAGCTTTTGAAATATAAAGTATTCATTATGATTTTTATCTTATCATATTATGTCTCAGATGGAAACTCAGATGGAAAAGGTAGGGATTTCAATATCTTGATTCAATCAAGCCGAAGTACTCAGAATCTTTCAATGAGTTTACTTAGAATAGAATATTGCCTACTCGCCAGTTCTTTGATCATATGTTTATATCACTAAGCTGGCCAACAAGCATACGGTATTACCTGATGGTAAGCATACCATAAACTATGAATAGTGTTGTATCAGAGGCAAAAATTGTGCGATATGTACACCAATACCTTAATAATTCTCTCTATTCTGGTGATTGATCTTCACGTCAAGTTTCCCTATGCATACCTTTTTTCAACTCCGTAAAATAAACCCATGGGGAGGCTTTTTTACTCTACTAATTAGCACGGTATTTTTACCTTGTACCTTCAATTATGTTTGCTCGTAAATGCGTACATTCAGTAGGTTGAGACCATGTATTGATTGTCAGCCCTGAACGCGAAACGTTTTCAGGGAAAACAAGTATAAATAATGAAAATACGCATACATATAGCTTCTATAGAGACTATGGCTATACGCGTATGCGTTTATGGTTTTATCGGCAATGAGGACTCAGAATATTACGGAAAACAAATTTACTGTGATAACATAATCAGCGTCTATGTATTCACTTTTGGAGCAATAAGTAAATGATTACGCTTCACGTCCGTTCATATGTCGTTGTTATGCATAAACTAGAAGAAATCTGCGTCAGATTTATTAATTTATTGGCAAAAATAAAAAAAAACCTACCTGGCTACATTTTACATTATCAACCTAAATACTGGATGAGAGAGATATTACACCCTCATAGATAGATATGTCTTATTCTCGTTCTCAAATATTTATTTAAAAGCTCTGAAATATAGAGACGCGTATGACCATATATTGTTACCATCAGGCAGACCGTACTCATGGGTATAAAATAGAAATTCTGCTCTTTATTTATTCCTAAGGGGTTAAGGCGTGAAAAGGCACTTATACAAACTGTGGAGATGGATATCGTCATATCAGCTCTAAATGCTGTGATGACGTCCCCAGTAGAGCTTCATCTAAATTTTCAGACATTTTAGACAAAACGGTATATATTGTGTGCTTATAATATTGTGATGCAATGTGCAGGGTACTCTGGCAGGCTGTGATGTAAAAAAATATTACGTACCCAAAGATATACTCACCACGACCTCTATCCCTGGCAAGGAGAAAACTTTGACTTGCGGTGCATCTCCCGGGGAGAACCGGCAGAACTCCCGGTCGCCGCGGTACCATTTCACAGTGTACAAGTTTTCATTTTCCAGTTCGTAAAAACACTTTAATACCACTTTAGCATTCCTCTCAGCAGACTGTGGTGCAGCCAGTCGTACATTCCGAAGAGAATTTGATTCTGAAATATAGGAAAAAAAGAAATTAATATTTTTTATCAATAATGGTTCATTATTTTTTTATCTCTTTCACCTTGTATGGAAGTTTGATTTTATCTTAGAAATTACATCTTCTGGGATATTTTTATTTATCTATTACTGCGAAATGGATAATTTTACTTTATTAATACAGATTGGATAGGGTAATTCAATTTTTCTCCTCCTCATATTTAATCTAGGATTAAATCATATAGATTTATTCGCACGAGTAGAAGTCATTTTGTATCAGGAAATGTGGGGTTGCTTATAATATTGTGATGCAATGTGCAGGTTAAATGTTCTTAGTTCGTAAACGAGGATTCTTGTATAGTACCATGTGTAATATATATAGTATAAGTGTCCTTCTAATGATTATTTATATATAAGTAACTTCGAATGATTATATCATACCCGTAACTTTAAGTACAGAATACTATAATAATAAAAGGTTTACCAGATAAAAAAAAATGTAATGAAAAAAACGTTTCCACTGTTCTAGCCCAAAGAATAAATAAGCTGAAGTAGCCGGCCACATAGTTCTTAGTACCGACAATGGCCGGGGCTTCTCGATTAGCGTTCTCTTACTGATACATGCAGTGTGGGGCCACTAGATGAAACGACGACATCAAAAGGTTTATAAGGAGTTGATGGATGCAAGTGGCACAGAATCGAGACGAACGGTATTCTAAAGGGGAGATTTTAGATCAGCAGTGGATGAATATGGGCTAGATGATAATGAAAGCCAACACGTTTTTTGATGACCTTGACTAGTGCTTGTCAAAAAGTAAAAGGCAAAAAGCAGTGTATCCAAGATGTGAAAAATAGGGATTACGTTCTATATAAATGTTCTAAATATTGATAAGCTACCCATTTGAGTACACGAGTAAGAGTAAAAGAATATAGGAGCCGAGGAAGGCCAAGACTTACCTACCATGGCTAAATTGATCGTGTTTTATCAGAAGGTGATATCAAAAGCCTTAGAAAGCTACAAGTGTACATAAGAAGACCAATGAATGTCAAATGAAGCGAGTGAAATTCGTAAGAATATAGTCATGTGGCGGTCGGTTCTCTCTGCCTACCCCGCAACGAATTTGGCGTGAAGTTATGTACGGTATACGAGTAACTGCTGCTGATCTACAGCTCACTCGATTTACCTTAAAGTACTAGTCCATAAGGCAAACAAGGGTCGAACCGGTACCGAAGGGTTTTGCTACCGCCCTTAGATACAAAGATTCAAGAAAATGGTCGTCCTAGGTAATACTGAAAGGAGGAAGCATGCGTAGCTGTAACTGTAGTATTGTAGAAGTGATAGAGATTACGTTCTACATACTTGGTAATGAGACAAATTTACCGGTAGATGATGGGCGAGCAATATCGCAACTCATGACTAAGTTCACTCGGCGAACCTTGTGCCTTGTAAAGAATAGCACTTTGAGGGTTCAGGAATTGCAGGAGAGTAGATGAAGTCAATTACTGTGGCTGTACCTGTGGCGGGATTTATGTAGTTACAAAAAAAAAATCTTCATAAGAGTTAAGAACTGCCGATACGAAATAGCCATAAATTAGTATGCCGTCTTCACCTCCCATGCTCTAGCTTATATAACCACGAGGTCAAGCAACGGATTGGTTACAAGTTTCGTTCAATATTCTATTCAGTTAAAGTATTACCATTTCACGCTGACCTCGTTTACTCACAGAAACACATTAACCATCCAGCGACATGTTATTTGACTTTCACAATGCGCGGCTGTAACGATATACATGTTTCAGTAAGGTAAGAGGCGAATCCCCAGTGAACGTACTTCTTATTGAACGTACCACGCCCTGCTTGGATTAATTTTTTCGATACGTAAATTGGATACATGTCGAAAGAATAATCAACATCTGGAAATTTCTATAATTGATAAATTGTCAGGTACTGTCATTGAATTTATAGGTTTTCGATCCATTATTCACGTCAGATTGATATTATGTTTATGCATGTGTAAGAATGTGTATTTATCTACCGTGTGTATTATACAGTTATTATTTATGTAAAATTTGTGTACTTATATTTACTGTGTGTAGTAACTATAATTAAGTATATCTAATTAATTTGCTTTCTTACTTTGTGTACAGATTCCCTGTATATGTGCTCTTCCAAAAGGTTGTCTGGTAGAAAATGCTATTAGCATTAAGTCCGTCTTTGTATCCTAGATATATGGTATATGAAAGTTTAAATAAATAAATAAATTATTCTTCTTAGCATTATTCCGTTTCCTAATCCTTTAGGATTGGCGAGGTCCACTATCTAAGCCTAAGGTAAGGATTTAGGGAAAGATTTAAACAAAATCATGTACATAGTTGATTATATGTATAGACTAGCTGTACAACAAAGTCGCAGCTTTGTTCACATGACAAATCTGAATATTACAAACGGTTTTACGTAAGTTTAGAAGATTAATTTAGAATATCGTTAAAGAAAAAAAAATAACTTCACAGAAATACCAAAACCTTTTTTTGTAATGGCTACTTTGTTATTGACATACCATCAAAAACTAGAAATGTTTTCCTATCACAAATAGAACATTTTCCATGAACAAAATTGAACGATGTCGGCGGCGTGTGCACATTTGTTCAGGTGTTAATAGAAAATGTTCTCTTTGAGATTGGGTGAATTAGTATAGTTTTAAAAGCATTTTTTATCTCGTTCCCGTCTATTAGGATTATCGGGGTCCACTACCTAAACCTAAAGATTTGGTGAAGATACTGATTTTTACATAGGAAGTCTGCCGTCAAATTTCTACAATCCAGATAGAAACCCAGAGCTTTCTTAGGTTATGAGACACGTTTTTTTAATTGTAAATTATGGAATACCAGGGTTTCTTCAGGATGTTTTTTTCATCGCCGAACAAGAGATAATCCTACTAATTTTATAAATGTGAAAGTATGGATGTTTGTTCCGATTTCTCGCCTCAGCGACTGAACAAATTTGGATGAAATTTGGTAGGAAGATATATGAGGTACTGGATTAACGAATAGGCTACTTTTTATTCCGGTGATATATTCTCGTGGGATAGTTTGGATGTTTGAATTTTAGTAAATATGGACGATTTATTTCACGTTATCCTGTAAGAAACATATTAATTCTCAATAGGGTGGACATTCCGTGACGTAGTAACAGCCCACAGGGGCCAACTACTACATAGCCAGTCAAAAAAAAACGTGGGCATGCTTTTATAAAGTACAAATCTTAAACAGATATTTTTAGGCACCTCATGCTTCTCGCATGGTCAACAACTTAACGAAACGAATTAGATTTTTTATTTCGGAAACATTTATAACCTAATAATCCTACAGAAATGATAGATATTTTTGTATACCTAGAGATTGTTTATGTCACGCATAAATTGATAAGTTAAACATAATATATGTCACTTTTATTCCGGGCAAAAGCACGGCTTCTGTAGAGTGGAATACATCTAGAGCGAAGAGAATCGTAGAATTAATCTAATCCAATGTCTTAGAGGGATACGAAACGAATGTGTATGTGTTAAAAGTGTATTTATTTCTCAGTTTACCCTTTATTCAAATCAAAACGGAGCTACGGTTTGATGTTTTTTTTTTTGTATGGAAGGCGCGACAATGACATTGGCTACTTTTTACCACGGCAAAATATCCTACTCCTACTGGAAAATAGGTCGTATTTTCCTTTGACTACACGGGCGATACCGCGGGTAACAGCTAGTTAAAAATAAATCCGGAGACACGAATTTAGTGTTACATGCAGGATTGGAACCGGGAACCAGTCGGTCAATAGGCCATTTCTTTCCACTTCCATCCACTCCACATCCACTTGGCTGTCACTGCTTTAGTTTTTGGAAAGCATAGTGTATTAATGCTACTGCATTTCATTAATAATTACTCTAAAGATTGCTTTTAGCAATAAGGCCGCCTTGTTGCATAGTACATTTCTATAATTGTAAGAATGTTTTGAATGTATTAAATTTTGTGTTATGCAAATAAAGTGTATTCTATCTATCTATCTCTATTTGTTTTAACTCATTTAACCACGAGGTTTAAATGTTATATCACTTTAAACCTTCCATTATACAATATTAGTTTAGAGTTTATATATTTTTTATTTAGAGTTAATCCTCATACACTGGAACCGCAATGGTCGCGTACTGTGCGGTTCCTGAGAAGTTTTCTACCGAGAACTATTAAGTTGTGGAATGAGCTCCCTCCCTGTCGAGGTTTTCCCAAGGGACTACAGTTCGGGGTTCTTCAAGAAAGGCGTGAAGAGGTTCTTACAAGGTCGGCAACGCAAGAGTGACACCTCTGGTGTTGCAAATATACATGGGCTACGGTAGCTGCTTACCATCAGGCAGGCCGTATGCTTGTTTGCCGCCTTAATGGTATAAAAAAATATTAGAACTAGAATGAATAGTTAAGAATTTTAACTTTATCATTAGCATAAAACAAATTAGGTGCCAATTTTGTCTGGATCAAACGTTGAGTATCTACCCTGAAGCAAACGGCGAAATCAAATGATGTGTAACCTGATCATAATACAGGAATTGAAAGAAATTGTTCAATGTTCTCGTGGCTATCAAAAATCTTCCCCGCAGTTCAAGTACACACAGCGCCAAGTCATCTTAGACACTTGCAGTACCATTTTTAGTCTTATTGCGTGCGTCATAAGGATGTACAAAGGTCCAAACAGTCTAGCTTGGTGTCGCTGTGTATACATAAAACAAAGGAGCTTCAGTGATGAAAATATAATAAAGTTCTGCAGTAACGTAAATACCCTATCCCGGAGTTAGGTATATAAAAAGATATTCATGTAATATTTGATGCTTTTCACTTTCTATTTGGTTAATATTTAAATAAATAAATAAATATTGTCGAACAAATTACACAGCGCCATCCAGTCCCAAAGTAAGCAAAGCTTGTCTTATGGATACTAGACAACTGATAAAACATAGGTAAATATATTAGTATTATTTTGTAAAAAAAAAATGTTTTTGAATGTTTGAAAGTTTTTTATAGAAAATACCAAGACCAAGACAAACAGACATGTTCATGCACACAAATGTTTGTACTGTGTGGGAATCGATCCTACGAGCGTTGGTGTCAAAGTAGCGTAACAACGCGTTTCACCACTGTGCCACCGAGCTCGTCAATGTCATGAGTACATAAGAGAAGATAACTCAGCAGTGCTAGCCCAGTGAATAAGTAACTGGTGTATTGACCAACTGGTCCCCGGTTTGAATCCTAGCGAGAACATGTAACACTAAATTCTTATTTTCGGATTTGTGTACATATTTATCACTTGTTCGACGGTGAAGGAAAACATGGTGAGGAAACTTGCAAGTCCAAGAAATTATCTTTCGAAAGACGTGTGACAACCTATGAAAGATCTGGTTTTGCCTCTGGGTTGTGGAGGTCTGACGGCAGTCGCCCCGTATAAAAATTAATATTAATAAGTATTATCGCCAAATCCTTAGGCTTAGATAGCGGACTTCATCAATCCTAATGGATTAGGAAACGAGATGACGCGAAGATGAAGATAAGAGATGATAACTATATTTCACAATTTCACACTTTTTAAGCCACTTTTAAATCGGGTGGTCAACTGATATAAAAGTGGTTACAATAGCCAATAGCTTGTTAACGCTTGCAATACACAACATATTGTTCGCACGTTACAACCCTTGCCGCTAGCAATGCGACTCCTCAGCAGTTCACTGGTAACCTCACACGAACACAACAATCTTTCACTTACATGATGTCATGATCTTATCGCAGAAACAATGCATTAAACTTTAAACCAATATTTCTCTGCTTACTTGTTGTAAATCTCTCTTCAATCAACTTGGCTTATCACGTAAAGCATATGTATTTTTGAAAAATGTACTCGTATTTATGTTAGAAAGAATATACAATGAAAAATGAGTAAAAACTATATGCTAGCATAAACATAGCTTTAAACTGTATTATGTGAAACTAAAGACAATTACTATGCTCTGATTTTTTTTTTATACTACGTCAGGAAGTATACAAGCATACGGCCTACCTAATGTCAAATTGTTACCAACACATCATGTATCAATCGCGCGATGCCATCTCTGCCGATAACACAGCTACCCCTTAAGCTCAGTTAAATTATGAACTGAAATATGAAAGCACTGACATTGGCGAGAACACCAGGATCGCCATAAAGAAGAATAATAATAATAATACCCCTTAAGAGCTTACTGGTGACCCACTTACTCGCAGGAACACAACAACCCTCCAGAAAGTTGTTATTTGGCTGAGATTTTCTGTGAGGTGCAAGTACTTCCCGGATAGGCTGCTATGGTGCGCCCTACCTCTGTTTAAATATCTGTTTGTACATATTTTAATGTGTCTTGATTTTAAGAAATAATATCCACCTACACCAAAGATTGAACAGAAAGAGACACCAATATAAAGTGGTTTTTCCATCTAGCAGATCTTATACTACACTGTTATGGGCAACCTACCAAAATGTACAACCATACTCAAAATATATTATAAGACAGGATTTGCATTATGTTCAGATGAAAGGTATTAAGATAGTCAGGCTAAGGAGCGTTGACGAATATCTACAAAACATTTTTCATTAGTAAATAATATAATTATGATATGACAATGTAAATTTATCATATTTATCTGTATGTATGTATTATTTGAAATTTTAAAAGTTGTATTCTGTGAAATTATATTTTGGCTTCACATTTCCATTAATAGCAATTTATAATCTAGTTAATAATAATGGAAAAAAGATGAACATTGGCAAGTTTCTTTCAGCATTTCTTCTTGTCGAATGTTCATTTTGGTATTCTGGTAATTCAAGGAAAAACGGGAACTATGAGAAATTAATAAAATTCAATATTATTTGATTATTTTAAATATATAAGGTAGGTCTAAGTACCCGCGAAGGACCAATAACAAATAAATATTTTTTATCTTTATCTGAAATCTGCGTTGAAATATACAATCGGGCGGTCTGAAATCATAAAGAATTTACCACACAATATATACAAACGAGCGTTGCATGAATTGTTGGCCAATAAATCATTTTACAGTATCAATTTACATCTACTATATTGGAATTGTTAATCGTTACGTTACGTTACGAATTTTATATTAATCTGGAATTTTATTAAATATGGCGTTTAATGACACGCCGACATTACCGACATTGTGTGTCTGTTAAGAAATCTCTGAAGCAAGCACTGGCTAAAATTCCCATGGAAACAGTGCGTAAATCCATAGATTCGTGGCCAGATAGATTAAAGACTTGTATCAAAGCCAAAGGTGGCCATTTCAAATAGAATAATTTTTTTGCTAAGACTTATTATGTACATATAAGTTTTATTAAGATTACGTAAATTCATGTGCTTTCATCTCGCTTGGCCGCTGGTGTGAAAGATTACGATTTAGTAGGGCCAAGACTTCTCTGGGTTAAAATAAAACTGGGGATTACGCGAGTCTTTTTGGTTGCAGCATATGCTCCTGTAAGCTCTACTAATCCCCAGGAGCTCGAGAAGTTTTGGGAGACCGCAAGGGGTGTTCTGGATTTGGCTGATGCGAATGAACGGATAATTATGTGTGGAGATCTGAATGGATGGGTTGGGACCAAGCGAAGCAGTTATGAGGCTGTGCTTGGTCCATACGGAGATAAGAGAGTGAACGATGCTGGTAAGTTACTTTTGGACGTATGTATGGAACGAAACCTCCTTGTGGCGAACACGTTCTTCCATCACAAGGATATTCACACGTACACATGGAGACGGAATGAACAGAAAAGTCTGATTGATCTGATTTTGATAGATGGACGTCTCCGAAAGTCGTTAATGGATACAAGAGCCTTCAGAGGCCCCACTCTTGAAACGGACCACTATCTGGTGATAAGCCGATTTGTGGGCCTTTTCAAGAAGTGGAGGCATTGGCGAGTGCGTATTCCTTTCGGAGACCATGAAAGAATAAGAAGTGAAAAATTGGAAGATGAAAGTGTGAGGAGTACGTATGTACGTCTAGTCAGTGAAAGACTTGCGAACGCGAGTCTTTCCGACTCAGATGTAGACGAATGTTGGAAAGTTCTGAAAGAAAGTATGGTGGACAGTGCGAAAGAAGCATGTGGATGCGCAAAGAGACGTAGAACACTGAAAGGAGATGCCTGGTGGGATGCGGAGGTTCAATCCTCCGTGGATAAAAAGAGGAGAGCGTGGCTGGATTACGTATCATCTTTGCACCAGAGTGATAGTATGAAAGAGAAGAAGAAAGAAATATACCGTCGATGCAAGAATGAAACCAAAGCTTTAGTGAAAGAGAGGCGTGAAAGACTACTTATGAATGAGGAAGAGAGGCTGATGAAGAACTTCGAGGCTAATACCAAACTCTTCTGGAGAGAGGTAAAGAAGTCTCGGAGTGGTTCGTCGGCATCCGGAATGGACAAGATAAAAGGTAAAGCTGGTGGCATTCTTGCTAACACTCAGGAGGTGTTAGAACGGTGGAGCGAATATTTTAGAGAAATGTATGATTATGTCCAGGGCGCTGGCACTGTGAATGAGTCTGTGACTGATTCGGCAGTGCCAACGTACCATGAAGACATTAGCATGGATGAGATTGAATGGTCGATACGAAGTTTGAAAAATGGAAAGTCAGCGGGAATCGATATGGTAACAGCTGAGATGATCAAACTGGGTGGCACCTACGTTAGGGACGCTTTCTGGTTTTTGAGCAAATTATGCTGGAGAACCGGAAGAGTCCCGAGCGATTGGAGACGCGCAGTCATCGTGCCCTTGTATAAAGGCAAGGGCTCACGTATGGACTGCGCCAACTATAGGGCCATCAGTTTGATCAGCCTAGCAGCTAAAGTGTATGGAAAAATCATTGAAAGGAGAATGAGGGTGAAATCCGATGGAATGCTTTGGGAAGCACAGGGGGGATTTCGAAGCGGCAGAGGATGTACGGATCAAGTTTTTTCGCTCCGCAATATCGTGGAAAAGCATCTGGCTACGGACCAGAAGGTTTTCTGCGGTTTTGTGGACCTTGAAAAAGCATTTGATAGGGTCGTGCGAAAGAATCTCTGGAACATCTTGCCCAGATATGGGATTGACGGTGACCTTCTACGTGCTGTGCAATCCACCTATGAGGATTGCACAGCATGTGTGAGAGTGGACGGCAGCTTATCACCCTGGTTTGATACCAATATTGGTGTCAGACAGGGATGCGTGCTGTCGGCTCGGCTATTCATCCTGTATCTGGACAGTTGTCTTCAGAGAATGAGAAATATGAATGTGGGAATGCGAATGGGTGGCTCAGTGGTTAACTGCCTGCTTTATGCAGATGACGCAGTATTAATAGCAGAATCATCATCCGAACTGCAAACACTAGTCACAACAATGAAAGACGATTGTATGAAGAAAGGCTTACAATTGAATGCGAAGAAAACCAAAATAATGGTATTTGAAAGAGAGACAACCAGAACGAACACTAGGATTACGGTTGATGATGTAGTGTTGGAGCAAGTGGATGAGTTTGTATATCTTGGAAGCGCTTTTAGAAGCGATGGAAGGTACACCGCTGATGTGGAGAGACGAGTGAGTGCAGGGAATAGCGTGAATGGAGCGTTGGGTAAACTGTTTGGCAGCCGAAATCTAAGCCAGAAGGCACAGCTCGCTGTACACAGCGCGGTGTTAATCCCAACGCTAACTTATGGAAGTGAGAGCTGGGTATGGCAGAGAGAGCATGAAAGTAGAATAAATGCGGTCGAGATGCGAGCACTGCGAAAAATTTGTGGCATAACGCTTGCTGACCGCGTTCGAAATGATGACGTACGAAAGAGAGTTGGACTGAAAGAGAGTGTCGGTGTTAAGATAAGAAAGGGCATGCTCCGTTGGTTCGGACATGTAGAAAGAATGCAAGATGAAAGAATGACGAAACAGATATACAATGCGAAAGTGGAAGGATGTAGGAGCCGAGGAAGACCAAGACTAACCTACCATGACCAAATTGGTCGTGTTTTATCAGAAGGTGATGTCAGGAGCCTTAGGAACCGGCGAGCGTGCATGAAAAGAGCTATGAATGTGAAAGAAGCGAGTGAAGTGTGTAAGGACCGCGTCTTATGGCGCTCGGTTCTCTCTGCCTACCCCGCAAGGGACCTGGCGTGAAGATATACGTAAATTCATAAAAAAAAATGCATATTCATTTGTAACAGAACTTATGGCCAGACTATCTATAGTCTATCTATCTATAACTTCATGCCAAATCCCTTACGGGGTAGGTAGAGAGAACCGAGTGCCACGTGCCTCGATCCTTACATACCTCACTCGCTTCTTTAACATTCATTGCTCCTTTCATGCACGCTCGCTGGTTTCCAGGGCTCCTGACATTACCATCTGATAGAACACGATCAATTTGATCATGATAGGTAAGTCTTGGCCTTCCTCGGCCCCTACATCCTTCCACTTTTGCATTGTATACCTGCTTCGACGCCACAAATTTTGGGCAACGCTCGCATTTCGACAGCATTTATTCTACTTTCATGTTCTTTCTGCCATACCCAGCTCAAGACTATGTCATAAATCCGTAAATATCCCCGGAAAGTCGTCGGAGTTATATATTATATCGTCTCGCCAAGCGCCATACCCAGCTCTCGCTTCCATAAGTTAGCGTTGGGACCAGCACTGTATTGTCAGCCAGCTGCGCCTTCTGGCTCAGGTTTTTACTGTTTAAGAAGTTTTCCCAATGCTCCGTTCACACTATTCCCAGCACTCACTCGCCTTTCCACATCTGCGGTGTACCTTCCATCCCTGCTGAAAGCGCATCCAAGATATACAAACTCATCCACTTGTTCCAACACTTCATCATCTACCGTAATCCTTACTATTATCTTTATCATTGTCTTTCACCATTGTGACTAGTGTTTGCAGTTCAGATGGTGTTTCTGCTAATAGGACGGCATCATCTACATACAGCAGATAGTTCACCACTAGGTCACCCATGCGTAATCCTACATTCGTCGATCGTATTTTCTGTAGACAACTATCGAGATACAGAATAAACAGCCTAGCGGACAACATGCAACCCTGTTTGACACCAATTTTATACCAGTTATATATATTGCCATCTATTCGCACACATGCTGAGCAATCCTTGTAGGTGGACTGCACAGTACGGAGCAGTGAACCGTCAATCCCATATCTCGGCAATATGCCCCACAGTTCCTTTCACACAACCCTATCAAATGCCTTCTCAAAATACACAAAACCGCAGAAAACTTTCTGGTCTGTGGCCAGATGCTTCTACGATATTGCGGAGCGAGAAAACTTGATACGTACATCCCCTTCCATTTCGGAATCCTCCCTGTGCCGCCCACAGCATTTCGTCAGATTTCACCCTCATTCTCCTTTCGATTACCTTTCCATATACTTTTGCTGCTAAGCTGATCAAACTGATGGCCCTATAGCTGGCGCAGTCCATGCGTGATCTCTTGCCTTTATACAAGGATACGATGACTGCGCGTCCCCAGCCCATTGGGACCCTTCCAGTTCTCCAGCATAGGTTGCATAAATACGAGAAGGCATCCCGGACGTAAGTGCCACCTAGTTTGATCATCTCAGCTGTGATCATATCAATTCCCGCAGACTTTCCATTTTTCAAACTTCGTATCGACCATTCAATCTCATCCGTAGTTATACCTCCATCGGACGCCGTCAACGTGGAGTGAGCATCAGACTCGCTCTCATTGTCAGCGTCCGAGGCATATTCATACATTTCTTCAAAATAATCCCTGCACCATTCTAACACTTCCTGAGTATTTGCAAGAATGATACTAGCATTAGACTTAATCTTGTTAATATGCCGGATGCCGACGAACTACCCCGAGACTTCTTTACCTTTCTCCAAAAGAGTTTGGTATTTGCGTCGAAGTTTTTCGCCAGCCTCTCTTCCTTATTCATAATTTGTCTTTTACACTTCTCTTTCACTAAAACCTTAGTTTTATTCTTGCATAGATGGTACATTGGTTGCATTTGCAAGTCTTTCGCTTACCAGATGTACATACATTCTCCTTACACTTTCATCTTGCAATTTTTTACTCCTTATCCTTTCATGATCTCCCAAAGGGATACGCACTCGCCAATGCCTCCACTTCTTGAATAGTCCCACAAACCGGCTTACCACCGGGTAGTGATCCGTCTCAAGGGTGGGACCTCTAAAGGCTCTTGTATCCATTATATATAGTATTTCGTAGACGTCTATCAATTATAATCAAATCAATCACACTTTTTTGGCCATTCCGTCTCCATGTATATGTGAATATCCTTGTCGAAATAAAATGTTCGACACAAGGAGGTTTCGTTCTATACATAAATCTAGAATCGACTTACCTGCTTCGTTCACTCTCTTATCTCTATAGGGACCAATAGCAGCTTAGTAGCCGTCTCGTTTGGTCCCAACCCAACTATTCAAATCTCCACACATAATCACTCTTTCATTCCCTTCAGCTAAATCCAGAACATCCCTCTAAGACTCCCAAAACTTCTCTAGTTCTTGGGCATGCGCTGAGCGTATGATGCAACCAGAAATACGTGATGCCCAAGCTTATACGAACCCAGAAAAGTCTAGGCCCTACCAAATAGTAATCTTTCACACCAGAGGCTAAGCGAGAGGAGAATATGACACCTATACCAGCACTGCGATGATCGTCCCGGTCTACACCAAACCATAGGGCCATCATCCCATCGGGTAGATCATTGGTGTCGCTCCCATTGCGCTTAGTCTCTGTCACACATAAAGCATCTAAGCGTCTCTCATTCATTACGTCCATCAGCTCGTTCATCTTATCACTCAATCCACCTCTTACATTCCACGTGCTTATGCAGCATTCGGCTCTCCTTGACCCGCCGGAATTAGCGCTGCGTGGTGGGTGGCGCCCCCCACTGGCGCATGCACCTATTTTCACACCGAGACGGGGGCGGATCGGTGCGCGTCGACTCCAGGGGGCGCCCTAACCCGCACATCGGTACGTTTTCGGGCCAGAATTGCAATCTAATCGACTGGCAGGGGTCGCGAACCAGCGCGCTTCTGGCACATGACCACCTAGTTCTTGTAATATCTTTGTTGTATGGCCAGACTAGTTACACGTATAATCACAATTACATGTACAAATTGAATACGCCATAATAATGAATTAAATATCACAGCGGTACGAACCTATGGTCTAATGGGAGAATATTTTAACCAATAAACTAATAAATGTCGCTAAGATGATCCATGCACTAGCCAATAAAAACAGCGCGTTGTACTTTACACCCACTCGTAGCGATGAATTGCAAAGCAATTTCATTTCATCGGTTTGCCATTAGTTATTGTCTTCATGGGTTACCCCCATAAAGTGAGTTACCATTGGAGCGGTGTAGTACTTACAGTTACCGTGTGGTTTCATAAACAATTGCGTTCAGTTTTTGTTACATTACTTGATTTTAACTTTTCTTTCCGCCGTCTAATATTGATTGTCGCTACCCTTAATGAACGTGTAGCGCGACATATATACAAATTGTCAAAGAAATTATGGTTAAAAAGAACTACGGTAAATCTACTCATTAATATGAAAAGTTGGGAACCAACTTCGACGTTTTATGATAAAAACAACTTCTCTATCAAAATATTTCCATTACCATATTTTGATGTTTATGTAATATCTCTGTTGTACGTTAAATAAAAAAAGTGGGTGTGTGTCAGCACCGACGCATGACTGGAGTTTATTCCTTTCGAACTATGATTATGTTATATACCTACAGCGAACTTAAAAAGCATAGAATAATAATTTAGAACAAAGTCATAGTGCATAATCGATACCAAAACAATCACGCTCTCGTATTTGAAAACAAAACATACATTTCTCGAAAATGCAGTTAGCGAAAAATATGCCTTTCCACCAGCAAACTTAAATACATTAATACATAAGCCTCACTTTACAATAATTGTTTATGGATATACAAAGGAGTCATAGAAATGTAAACAAAATTTTCTAGTCGATCATAGGAATGCATTTGACAAGGTTGTGGGAAAGGACCTGTGGAACCTATTGCCGGGATGCGGGATTGCTCTTCACCGTGTTGTGCAGTTGGCGTGAGGATCGTACAACATGTTTACGAATAGACGGCAGCTTGTCAGCCTTATTCGATGTTACTTGATGCTAAGCAGGATGGCGCACTGTCAGCTCGGCTATTCTTCTGCATGTATCTTTAAAAATGTCTTCAGAGATTACAATCGAATGTAAGATATTGCATGGGTGACAGAGTAACAAAATATCTGTTTTATCATCAGACCATGCCATGGTGTCAGCAATAACGACATCTGGACTGCAAACAAACAATAATGATCGACCATTGCATGTATTTTGTTGATTGATGTATACCATTGTAGTAAAGCTTACAACTGAATATGAATAAAACAAGGCTTATGGTAGTTGACAGGGAAGAACCCAGATCAAATGCATAAAAAGTGCTATGATTATTAAATAAACAACTGAGAGTTGTAAATACTTTGTCATGTAACACTAATTTCTCTTCCCACTTTGCAAGGAACATGGCGTAAAAATATCGATGGAAATAGATATATGTTTTTAATTCTTAATACTTTTGATAGGAGTTTCCTAATCAAGAATGATTCTGAAATAATTAAATATATCCTTTCATAATTCGCGCACATTTAATCCTAGAAGTTGGCAATTAAAAGTTATTTGAATGTTACTTTTCATGGAATGAAAGTATTATAATATTGCCTTAAGTTAAATCGAAAAATTTCTCATTTCCTCCAGCAGTTTTGCAGTTATTCCAAAAACTTTCTGTTTCGTATTAAAACAACACTAAGATTTCGTACAGCTATAACTGTACAAATATATAGGGCTTGGCCAACCACAACACTCGACAGCACGACAATACAGTTAAACACAATTCAAAGTTGAATTATATTCAAGTCTATTGTTGTGTAACCAAGTCGGTTTTTCTTTAATAAATTTGATACTATGTATAATTTGAGTAAGCATATCTGTTACATAGTAATGCACAATATACTCTATTATCGCAAGTGATGTATATATTTTATTGCTTCCTCTTCTTATTGTAAACTATTGAAATATGCGGCCTAGTTTAGACCAACCCAGTTTAGGAGTGTAGACATAGATAAGTAGGTATTTTGGTAAATCACCAGCTCTATCTGATGATTGGAATGTGAAAACAGAAGAAAGGAAAGTAGGTAATATGTAAATTCCAATTCTTCAAATTTTTAATAATGATTATGGTTGATTTTGGTGTACACTAATGTTATAAAATTTACGCTTCGTACAGATAAATAGTACTCTTTTTGCAGAAAAGTATATCGAATATTAATACTTGAAGTTAAAATTGTATACCTACCTCTTAAGCACATTGTGCTCGCTGAGGAATATGAGAATTGGCATGATTATATATTCATATGGAGTGGAGGGATATGGAGTGCAGAAAGATAAAATTTATGTTACAAATATATTAAATTAAACAAAGTACATATAACATCATAGTTTACGTTGATGCTCTTCGGAATGAAATACGAAATTCGGATTATTTAAATCTGTCAATATCAAATACGTATTAGTTTGTCTCAAACAGTCGAGTTGAGTATTGACTATCGATAAATAACCTATATTTATATTTGTTGAAATAAAACATGCATTGCGCACATTATATATTTTGGCTAATAGATCTGTCTATCTATAACTTCACGCCAAATCCCTTGCGGGGTAGGCAGAGTGAACCGAGCGCCACGTGACTCTATCCTTACATACCTCACTCGCTTCTTTAATATTTATTACTCATCTCATGCACGCTCGTCGGTTTCTAGGACTCCTGACATCACCTTCTGATAGAACACGACCAATTTGATCATGGTAGGTAAATCTCGGCCTTCCTCGGCTCCTACATCCTTCGATGATTTGAATGTGGAAACAGAAGAAAAAAAAGTAGGAAACTTGTAAATTCCTATTCTTCAATTTTTTAATAATGATTGTGGTCGAATTTCGTTTACACTAATATATGAAATTGACGCTATGTGCATAAAAACAGTACTTTTTTGATGAAAAGTATATCTAAATATTGATACTTGAAGCATAATAGATATTTGTGTTTTATTCACCACTGGGCCTCCGCCACCGAGCTCGTCTGATTTGACGCCCAGTGGGCCCAGTGGTGAAACGCGCGGTTACGCTACGCTGTGACACCAACGTCCTGTGTGGGGTCTATTCCCGTACAGAACAAACATTTGTGTTCATGAATGTCTGTTTGTCTTAGTCTGGTTGTTTTTAAGAGAGGTAGGGCGCATCATAGCAAATCTGGGGAAATACCTCCACTTCACAGGCTCAAAACCGCAGCTAAATAATAACTTTCTAGAGAATTATTGTGTTCTGCGTGCGAGTGAGATCTCCAGTAAGCTCCTAAGAAGTTGTTGTGTTAGCAGCAGAGGGGGTATCGCGCGAGTAACACTTAATATATTGCAAGCGTTCATGGGCAATCGCTTTACATTAAGTGGGCCGTATGCTTAGGTAAATGCCTTCCGACGTTGTATAAAAAAATATGTATATTTTTATACAACGTGGTTTATATATATTTTGGTGCGACATCGTAGCTTTCTCAATACACCATCTATTATAAAAAGATTCGTGCAAAAGCAATGTGAATTGAAATGTTTCGTCTATTTATTTATTGGTGGCTTGAAAAAACGTTAGTAGGCACATTTTACCATTTACATTAAACACTAATTAATATTTTTTTTCAATTACATATGCCATAATTTTTTTAGGCTTTCGCAACTATTTTCCTTATACATCGACAAATTATATTATCGGGTCGGACTAAGAGACGAAGAAGATACTCGCGGACACATAATAATAACCAAAATACGAGAAAGCGCAGCACACCTATCGACACACTGAGTCACTCACACCGGTGTTGCCCCCGGCCGACTTTCTCTGGCATTTCGGGGGTCCATCTAGTGAGTGGCGAGCCACCGCCTGCCGAAAGTAACATTAGATTATTATAGTTATGGCAGACGTCCTCTCTTCTGCAATAGCCCAGTTCTAATAAAACCTCCAGATCTCATTTTAATAGCCCGCTTTTTTCCGACATATTTCCAATAGTTCCAATACCTGCCGTCACCTGTTCATGGGTATATTATCCCATTAATATCCCCTGAAGCAGGTCACGGCGGGTATAATACATTACATCACTCTTCTTAAAGGGGCCTCTACGTGTTGGATTCATATCCCCGCGCACGCCTATCAAATGACCGGGATTAAAACCCGTGAAATAAGATATACGCAAATACAAATTTAAACAGTAATAGTTAACAATATAATGAAATTATTTTAAGTGATACATTTAAATTGAATGTCATTCCAAAGAACTTTGAATATTTTTGATTGTGTTCAAGTTATTTGCCCTTCTTACCATGTATTTATGCGTGTATATCTTAACGCCAGATCTCTTGCGGAGTAAGCAGAGGGACCAATTTTCCAACTAATATAATTTAAGAATTTGTTATTCCATTCACATTCTTGTTTCTGCTAAACAAAAGATAAAGAAAAAATTCTTTATTTGCCATTAGACCCTCGCGGGCACTTAGACACGTCTTAGATTTTTTGAAATATAATCTTATTATATCTTATTTAATTCTCTTATTTCACTTTTTTTTTAATCTACTAAAATTTCGGAAGTGACCATTGGCGAAGAAGAAATGCCGAAAGAAACTTACCAATATAGGTCTCTTTTAAAATTGACAATTAGATATTACAAAAAAATATATATATTTACATAAGGATATTGGTAGAATGATAATATCAAATGGTAAAATTAAAGATTATTAAGAACATTGAATTAAACAATTTTTAACGGAAGTATCGCGTATTTTATTTATTTTGTTGAACCTGACGTTTCGAACGCTTTGCAGCGTCCGTGGTCGCAGGAAGACTAAGGTGGTATTTGTCTTACATTAGTTATTCAATTATTACATCTACCGACATGGATGGATTAATTATATATGTTCCGATTCACACAAAAATCGCTCACAGTGTCCGAACATTTTTTAGATCTTTGGGTTTGGGACTTGATTATTTTTAGGACTGGATCCCAAGCAGGTGGTACTTGCCAACCATCTTCTCTATTGAAATTGGGGTGTTTTCTTATTTCAATAGCCTCGCGCAACATTCTCGGCATGTAGCGATTCCCCTTGGCGAGGATTTGTGGTTTATCGAACCGGATGTAATGGTTTGGCTGGTCCAGTGTATGTTCACATACTGCAGAGTTTTTATCGCGCCTATTCTTCATGTCAGCAATGTGTTCTTTCACACGAGTACCTACGCTTCTCTTTGTTTGACCTATGTATGATAAACCACATTCGCAGTCTAATTTGTATACTCCTGCATCTTGTAAGGGGATATTAGACTTGATAGGTCTTAGAATTTGACTGATCTTCTTATGGGGCTTGAAATAAGTTTTAATTGAAGCTCGCCGTAAGATGTTGCCAATTTTGTCTGTGACTCCCTTTAAGTATGGTAAGATGGCAGGTTGACGTTCAACTGTAGGTGGCTTCGGGCGGCTTCTGTGACGCATGCGAGGGAGTTTGTGACTGTTGCTCCGCAGTACTTGTTTGACATGTTGGAGTTCCTCCTCTAGATGCTCAGCGTCGCAGATGCCTTGTGCTCTCTGAAACAAAGATTTGCCTACGGTAGCTAACTGACATGGATGGTGGTGTGAGTTAGCTACCGTAGGCAAATCTTTGTTTCAGAGAGCACAAGGCATCTGCGACGCTGAGCATCTAGAGGAGGAACTCCAACATGTCAAACAAGTACTGCGGAGCAACAGTCACAAACTCCCTCGCATGCGTCACAGAAGCCGCCCGAAGCCACCTACAGTTGAACGTCAACCTGCCATCTTACCATACTTAAAGGGAGTCACAGACAAAATTGGCAACATCTTACGGCGAGCTTCAATTAAAACTTATTTCAAGCCCCATAAGAAGATCAGTCAAATTCTAAGACCTATCAAGTCTAATATCCCCTTACAAGATGCAGGAGTATACAAATTAGACTGCGAATGTGGTTTATCATACATAGGTCAAACAAAGAGAAGCGTAGGTACTCGTGTGAAAGAACACATTGCTGACATGAAGAATAGGCGCGATAAAAACTCTGCAGTATGTGAACATACACTGGACCAGCCAAACCATTACATCCGGTTCGATAAACCACAAATCCTCGCCAAGGAGAATCGCTACATGCCGAGAATGTTGCGCGAGGCTATTGAAATAAGAAAACACCCCAATTTCAATAGAGAAGATGGTTGGCAAGTACCACCTGCTTGGGATCCAGTCCTAAAAATAATCAAGTCCCAAACCCAAAGATCTAAAAAATGTTCGGACACTGTGAGCGATTTTTGTGTGAATCGGAACATATATAATTAATCCATCCATGTCGGTAGATGTAATAATTGAATAACTAATGTAAGACAAATACCACCTTAGTCTTCCTGCGACCACGGACGCTGCAAAGCGTTCGAAACGTCAGGTTCAACAAAATAAATAAAATACGCGATACTTCCGTTAAAAATTGTTTAATTCAATGTGTAACAATCGCGAAAACCTAAGACAATACTATTATTAAGAACAAATAGTCTGTGCTAAATTATTTCCAGACATCTTTGTCAGTTATATATTCATCAATTCTATATAATAAGCCCTTTTACAGAGAGTATTTTTAATGTGCTTTTTGAATACATTGTCAGGAAAGGACGGAACTGTTTCAGGCAATTTATTATAAAATTGAATACAATTTACAAGAAAAGATCTACCAGACCGGCGTACACAACTTATTTCTACTTCTAAGTTGTTCACTAAAGTATGAAAACGACTTTAAATTTA
Source organism: Pyralis farinalis (assembly GCA_947507595.1). NCBI lineage: Eukaryota > Metazoa > Arthropoda > Insecta > Lepidoptera > Pyralidae > Pyralis > Pyralis farinalis. The sequence goes on along the minus strand of OX382271.1, from coordinate 10,740,517 downwards.
TTCTTAAAATTTTGAGGGATTCTCTGGAGCCCAAGTTATAAATAGAGCGAATGGCTCTTTTTTGTAAGATAAAAATTGTCTCAATGTCAACGGCCGTTCCCTGCAACAGTATACCATACGACATAATGCTGTGAAAGTAGCTGAAATAAACTAAGCGCGCAGTAGCCACATCCGTCAATTGCCTGATTCTCCTAACTGCATATGCAGCAGAGCTGAGCTTACCGGCAAGTTTATTTATGTGGGGGCCCCATTGTAATTTGGAGTCTACTGTAATTCCAAGAAACACAGTGTTATTAACAAATTCTAATATATTATTCCCAATGAGAACAGAACTCACATTTGGAAACTAAATTTGATGTATTTGGTTTTAGCCGAGTTTAGCAACAGATTATTACATGTGAGCCAGTTTAAAATAAAAAAATAGCAGACACAACACCATTTACCTTGTCAATATTCTCACAACGTCAGGCCATAATAAAAATCAGAGAGGTATCATTAGCAAATAGTAATATATCCGCCATTTCCTGCACCATGTAGGGCAGATCATTCGCATATACTAAAAATAAAAATGGACCCAAAATAGAACCCTGGGGGCCCCGATATTAACATTATTGCCTTTAGATTTAACCCCATTTATGTCAACTGTCTGCACTCTGTTATTTAAATAAGATGCAATCATGTTCTGGGCTTTACCTCTAACTCCATAATAGTTCAGTTTAAGTAACAATGACTGATGATATACATAATCAAAAGCTTTAGAGAGATCACAGAAAATCCCAATAGCATTCTGTGATCTCTACCATGCATTAAGGATGTGCCTAATCAATGCCACTCCTGCATCCGTAGTAGATTTACTAGCTGTAAAACCGTATTATGCATCATGGCACTCAAAGCTGGTAGTATAGATATGGGTCTGTAATTCCCCAGCTCGCTCTATTCCCCTGACTTGAATAAAGGAACGAGTTTACTAAATTTCATCAAGTCTAGGAACACACCCATATTTACATATACATTAAAAATATGTGACAAGTGTGGAGCTATTGTCTCTATAATACAATAAAAGACTTTAATAGATATTCCCCATTGAAATGAACGTTACTTATTATTTTATTTAAAGAAAAACTTTTAAACATAGGATAATTTTACAAAGAAATATCTTAGGGGTGTGCTCAAAGTATTAAGAAGCTACTCGTATAAAGTCCTAAGCACTAAATACTCCGCGGGCTGTTTACCAAACAATCTTTAAACTTTTTTACCAACTTTTACGACACTTAATAAAGTATTTTACTTGAACGGTAACTCTTGTTCTTTTCTTACTGACTTTTAAGTATCACTACGATGTTATCGTCGATATGGCAACATCCAATCAATTGTACACGTAATTTGTATACATATATACCGTAGGATGACTTCAAAGAAACATCGGAATTCTGTGTGGGTTTAAGTATGTACATCCAATTCTAAGTGTGGGCCTAATTAATCTCTCATTACCCGCGGACCGCTTTTCCGCCAAGAAAACATATATAACGGGGTCTGACAGGTTAAGTCCGACTGATCATATATACTGATCATGTATATAGCTATAGCCCGCCGCTTACTTTTAGCGAGTTTAAAAGTGACGATCCTACTGCTTTCATTTGAGCATTTACCATTATAATATATACTCAGTGCGACTGTTTAACCCTAAGACACACTAATATATACTTGACATTGACAGATTTAAATGATCCACATTTTGTATTTCATTACGTATTCATTTCAAAAAGCATGAACGTAAACAACGATGAATATTATATTTTGTATAATTTATTATAGTTGTAACTAATATTAAAGATAAATATATTTCGCCACTGGCTAATGCGGCAGGCGAAAACTCAGGCATGATTAACATTCATGATATTCTAGACCAAAGTCTCTACCTACCCCGCAAGAAACTTGGTGTGAAGATAAACCTGCAACCTTACTTTTCACAATCATTTCAATTTTACAACAACGATATTTTTAAAACAGCTTGAAAAAGGAAGCGGTTTTCTAATCGACTACTTTTTTTATTGTATTTATTATATCTTCACCAATTGTGGAACGATTTTGATGTTTTTTATTGTATATGACATACTGGTACACGCAGTTTGGAAAGACCCCTCCCCACCCTAGATGGAGCAACTACCTCAAGAGGTTTGTAGGAAGTCGATGGATGCAGGTGGCACAAAATCCACCACCATACATGTAGATTGGTCCAATACAAGTTTCAGTGATTTAGAAACTCTTGAAAAACCAAATTCACCTAAATATAAAATAAATAAATATAAATATTGTCGGACAAATTACACAGCGCCAACTAGCCCCAAAGTAAGCGAAGCTTGTGTTATGGGTACTAGACAACTGATAAACATAGGTAATTAAATACCTTTTTTGTAAATAAATACATAATATACATAGAAAATACGTAGACCAAGACAAACAGATATGTTCATGCACACAAATGTTTGTCCTGTGTAGCAATCGAACCAACGAGAGTTGGTGACAAAGTAGCATAACAGCGCGTTTCACCACTGCGCCACCGAAACTCGTCAAACCTGTGTGTATTAACCGACTTATCACTTTATATCTTCGTCGATTGTCGTTACCTGATATTTCAGTCAAGATTTAATGTAGATACGACAAAGATGTAATGTAAAAAGTTGTGCAATAAAACATTTTCAATAAAAAACTGGAACCAGATTCATTGCAATTGACCTGTTTACTTATATTGTTTTTTTTTATATACTACCAAGGTGGCAAACAAGCACAACAAGCCTGCCTGATGATAAACACTCACGATAGCCTATGGACATTTGCACACATGCGTTGCCGACTCTAAATTATTACCATATCACTCTATATGTGCTGGCGTCGATTTAAATAAAGTCAGTTCCATATCTTTATTTAAAAAGTTATTTATAGCACACTGGTGAGAAAACAAACAGATAGTCCGCCTGATATATAGCACTATGATTGCTTGCAAAGTCAGGAGTATCGCCAGGGCATTGCCACTCCCGCAACAACTAGTAAGTAAACGTACTAACCACAGCTCTGTACACAACCTACTCCATTTTCCTACATCGATCGCTCTAGTTTTGTAGGTAGGTGTACATACCAATCTTTCAAGATCCAATCTATTCGCTTTTGGAATATGCTAGCTGTCGAAATCAGGAAGTCCTCGACTTACATTTAAATATATGTCATGAGCTCATATTCTGTAGAATATTTAGTAATCACAGATTCCCACATAGGACAAACATTTGTGTGCATGAACATGTCTGTTTGCCTTTTTAAGAGAAATATGGTGCATCAAAGCAGCCCGTCTGGGGAAGTACCTCCACCTCACAGAAAACCGCAGCCAAATAATAACTCTCTAAAGGGTTGTTGTGTTACTGCGTGTGAATGAGGTCACCATTAAGCTCCTATGGAGTTGCTGTGCTAGGAGCAGAGATGGCATCGCGCGCGTGGTACTCAATGTATTGCCAGTGTTCATAGATTACGGTAACCGCTTTCCATCAGGTGGACCGTATGCTTGTATGCCTAACGACGTAGTATAAAAAAAATATACTGTGTATTTTATTATTGTATGCCCTCAATATCGTATACTATTATTTCGACTAGTAGTTACTATGTACTATTAACTGGTGGCCACTATGTACCATTATTTTCACTAATGGTCACCTAATGGTCGAAATTCGAGCGTAATACATTAAACTTTTAAGTTACGCTACAAATTAATTTCACGTATTTAATTTATACATTTTAACATATATTTTTCTGCACTCCTTCTCAATTTTAATTATGACAAATATCTCCTCCTAGGTACTGCTTGGAGTGCGCAATGTACGCGGAGGTACGCCGTAGCTCCTGTACTGTGGAGCACCTGACGTACTGATACCCCTTTTGATGAGCTCGGTGGCTCAGTCGTGTCGTGAATGACGCGACTTTGACACCAACGCTCTTGGGTTCGATTCCCACACTTTCCCACATTTGTCTTGGTCTGGATGTTTTAAAAGAGGTGGGGCTCATCAAAGCAGCCCGTCTGGGGAAGTATCTCCACCTCACAGAAAACTGCAGCCAAATAACAACTCCCTAGAGGGTTGTTGTGTTCCTACGTGTGAGTAAGGTCACCAGTAGGCTCCCAAAGAGTTGCTCTGTAAGCAGCAGAGGAGGCGTTAATAGGCTACGGTAACTGCTTTACATCAGGTGGGCCGTATGCTTGGATACCTCCCGACGTAGTACAAAAAAAAGACCCCAGTCTCTTTTATAAACACCCAGAGCAATATAAACATGTCCATGCACACAAGTGGTGTTAAAGTTTCCATAACTAACCACTGAACTATAGGGCTCGTCAAAGGACGATCGCCTGTTTTACTCCCCGCACGTTCGCCGAACAACCCAACAATCCAGCATCCGCGTAACCCTTTTGTTTTATCTTATACCCACTTCCTGAATGAGTATTTTATACCGTGTTACTCATAAGGAAGCCTACTATAGCTACGTGATTACATGCCACAACAAAGGACTCTATTCAACAACCGAGACATTGCAATATAATTTCATTCATCTAAATTATATACGCCTTCGCTCCGAAATGCCAGGGCTTTGCTAGCGCATTACCTAATAATATACGTAGGAATATTCATATATTTTTATAACCTTGTGTTACATGTATACGTACATCGACGAACCCGGCGAGTGGTTAGTAATGATACTTTAACACTAAGTGTGGGTTCAATTCCCATACAGGACAAACATTTGTATACATGAACATGTCTGTTTGTCTCGGTTTTGGTATCAAATGAAATCGCAAGGCGCATCAAATCGGCACGTCTGGGGACGACAAACCCACCTCACAGAAATACGCAGCCGAATAACAACTCTCTGGAGGGTTATTGTGTTCCTGCAAGTGAGTACGGTTAGCAGTAAGCTCTCAAGGAGTTGCTATGTTAGCAGCAGCGGTAGCAACACGCGAGCAATATTTCCTGTATTGCGTTCGCAGGCTACGGTTGTCACTTTACATTAGTTAGACCGTATGCTTGTATGGCTCCAATTTTGTATTCACGTTGTAGTCATAAATAAAATTAATAATACCTAATAAAAATATTCGCTTTTAAAATATTGTAACGTATCGTAAGAGTAGTACATAGCAGTATTTTATAAGGGAAAATGATACCTATTGTAAAATAAACGAGTGCCACAGGCATCAGTTGTCAACTCCCTAAATTCATATAAATAGTATTGTAAATTTATACAAATGAAAAACAAACTAGATATTTTAACTATTCGGAGTGTAATTTACGTACACTAAAAGTGAAAATCCACAGAGGCGGGAGGAGCGGGTAAGCGACAACGCTCCGGGACGCGATTTTTTGTTACATTCGCAACACAAAAAGCGAGCGCAATTCGGCGCGGTGCAATCGCTTTTTGTTGAACACGTTACATACAAACACGAATGTTTATAAAAATCCGCCCGTTTCCCACTCCTCCCGTCTCTATGGGTTTCAGCTTTAACACCTACAGTGTAGGTGTTAGTGACGCTGTCGCTGCCGATCACAGCAATGACGTGAACTCGATGCGGAAATTTTAAAAAATACACGCGATGTAGCGAGCAATTCATTTAATTTCAATAAAAAAAATTGTTGATTATGATAAAAATATGTTACAAAATAGAAAAATGTTCAAGGTTAAGTAAATCATTTTGGTGAAAGTGCTAAGCTACAAATTATGGTTAGTTTTTAAGAAATCTCTGGAGTCAGCAGTGGCTAAATTTCCCATGGAAACAGTGCGTAAATCTATAGTGGCCAGACAGATTAACGGCCTGTATCAAAGCCAAAGGTGGCCATTTCGAATAGAATATTTTTTTTATTTTTACTTAGTCTTTCATAAATATGTACATATAAGTTTTATTAAGATTACATTACTTCATAAAAAAATCCATATTCATTTGTAACAGAACTCCGAGCCGGACTGGGTAGATACAAGAATTCCTCGCTTAAATATAAAGATTTCTTTAATTAAATAATTTATAATAAGAGATACTTAATATAAATGTTGTCATACTACTCACTGGTTCCAAATTTCATGGCTGCCCGTCTAACATTTACTTTCTATCACAGGTAGGTACGTGACAACCTCGTAAGGGTTACGTTTTTCTTTTTGGGTACTGAAGCTTAAAATATGGCGGTACAGGTACAAGTACAGGTAGGTACGTGACAACCTCGTAAGAGTTACGTTTTTCTTTTTGGGTACTGAAGCTTAAAATATGGCGGTTTGCGACACGTCAAATACTTATACTGTATCATATATAACAGGATTCTCGTTGGACATCATATTTACTAAAGCCCACGGCTCCAACCTTAAAAAAATGGTTTTCCAAGTGTTGAACCTAAATATTTCCGGGATAACAAATAGCCGTCACGTACACACAGCGACACCTCAAGCTAGATAGACTGTTTGACCTTTGTACCTTTCTTATCGAGCTCGCAATAAGGGTACAAATGGTGCTACATGTGTCTATTTTGAATTATATCTTGGCACACTTAGGTTTATAAGCTATCATCATATAAAAATTCTTAAAAACCCATTCAGTTGATTTTGCGTCCAACGCACATGAAGATATAATACGAGTATATAATTAATGTTTTGTTTTTATAGAGATGCCAGAACGGTGCTATAATCTCTGTTGCAAAAAAATTAATGTTCCTTCTAAAAACATGTCCCTGTCTATAACTTCACGCCAAATCCCTTGCAGGGTAGGCAGAGAGAACCGAGCGCCACGTGACTCCTTACATATCTCACTTGCTTCTTTAACATTCGTGGCTCTTCTCATGCACGCTCGCCGATTTCTAGGGCTCCTGACATCACTTTCTGATAGAACACGACCAATTTGGTCATGGTAGGTAAGTCTTGGCCTATCTCGGCTCCTACATCATTTTTTGCATTGTATATCTGCTTCATCATTCATTCATCCTGTATTCTTTCTAAAATATGACCCTGCTATACTAATATATAAAGCGGAAGAGTTTGTCTGTTTGTCGGATTTGACTTCTTTACATTTGACTGCCCAATTCTTGAGAAAGGTTATAGGCTATACAACATCACGATATGACCATTAGGAGTCGAGATAAATGAAAGAAAGTAAGAAAAGACCGTTCCCACTGGTATACGCGCGAACGATGACGCGGGATGCAACTAGTTACTTTTTTTATACTACGTCGGGAGGCGTACAAGCATACGGCCCACCTGATGTAAAGCGGGCACCGTAGCCTATTAAGTAGCCGTAGCCGTAGATATATTATAATAATAATAATAATAATTTTTATTCACTTCTCACAAAGGTTCAAATTTCTTAAGTAACAGTTACATTGTTTATTTTGAAACTCACCTTGCGAGAGTCTGGAGTCCATGCTAGGCATGAAGCCTGTATTACGGAGCTCCAGGCTCTCTCCCGGTTTACACAGTTTGTCAAGTACTTTTGAAATGGAGTAAAAAAATGAGTTTGTGAGATGCAATGCCAAATCGAGATACGAATAAAAAGTTGAGTACCCATTCATGCAAAAAATTTGGTCCTATCAAGTACTGCAACTTCATAAATTGTGTGTAATAAAAATAAAACACACACACACGCCGGAACACAACAACCCTCTAGGGAGTTGTTATTTGGCTGCGGTTTTCTGTGAGGTGGAGGTACTACCCCAGACGGGCGTATTATATATAAATATATATATATAAAAAAAATATATCAATGCGAGCGAAGCCGCGGGTAAAAGGTGGTATATATATATATATATATATATATAGCGAAGCCGCGGGTAAAAGGTGGTATATATATATATATATATATACCACCTTTTACCCGCGGCTTCGCTCGCATTGATATATTTTTTTTTTTAAATAAAAAGTGTCCTATTTTACTTCTGATACCTCCAGGAATATGTGTACAAAGTTTCATGATGATCGGTTTAGTAGTTTTCGCGTGTAAGCGTAACAAACAAACGGACATTCACATTTATAATATTAGTAGGATATATGGATTATTAATTTTGGTCTAATTAATTACAAACGTAAATGAAGGAGAGCGTCGTATATGAGATATATACGTTAATAGCCGTTATTCTGAATAGAATAATGTTTGAAAGAAGAAGTTCCAATGCGATGAATATCGTATTTTGAGTAAGACAGGTTCTCGTTGAGTTTGAATACGATTACATTGAGTTCTGTACACTTCTGTACGTAACACAATGTAATCTGTACACATCTGTACGTAAATTCCTAAGTAGATTTAAGATTCAAGAGTCACATACAATACTTCAAAACTGTTTTTCTCAGATAAACATGATAACGTACACACAGAAAGAAAGAATTCATGAAATGTTGACATAAAACTTGAATATTAAAAGCTCAAAACATTCTCGAACATAATTAGGAGCAGAAGGATTGACGAGGGCATTAAAAAGAAGAGTCAGGATATTGTGATTTCGACTTTGCCTTATTATATGATACTTGGAAATATGCGTAAACCAAGAACATTATCTTATCAATCTATAACTTCATGCCCAGTCCCTTAGTAGGTAGGCAGAGATAAAGGGACTTGGCCCTTATACACGTCACTCTTCTTTCACTTTACTTTCTTTTTGTATATAAAAAAAACTTTAGCCAAATAACAGACAGAATTAACTCTAGAGGGTTGTTATGCTGAGGTCACCAGTAAGCTCCTAAGGATTTGCTGTATTAGCAGGAGAGGTGGTATCGCGCGAGTGATACTTAGTACATTACAGGCGTTCATAGGCTACGGCAGCCGTACTATATTCGAACATATGTCAATTACAAATAAACATTATATGACAGTGTACATGTAATAGATTACATACGTACATATAACACCTCCATTACGCACCCTTAATCTATTACATATTAAAATATTTTGTAGCTGACGGTACTTACAATTTTTTTTAACCTGACTGTACTTCTAATGCAATACAAATCACAGTAGAAATAAATATGTAAAAATAAAATCAAATCATGTCCGCACCCTTTATTTGCTCTAGACGAATCTTGTCCACTATTATCTGCAGCCATTATTAAAGAATTGTATTCTTCGGTCAAGCCACTCAATAATATCGAAACAATCCATTTCAATTCCAACAACACATCAATGTCAGCCAATTGCTGCGATATAAATATAACTCGAGAAATATATTTCTCCATAGACACGAAATTATTTAACTTACATTGCCAAAGTTGTCGTTGCAGTGTGATTCGCCTCCCCCACCCTTTGTCTTCGTACGCTTACAAAGATTATACCACACTTCTTTAGCAGTCTTTGCATTATAAACGTGTGTAAAACATGAGGGTTCAAGCAATAAACATATCGTGGTTCTAGCTTTTCCGTCGATGTCGACTATACTATCATCTACAATAGTAGCCTCGATCACTTTCCACCAGTTTCTGTTCTCAATGTAGTTGCGTACCTGAAACTTCCAGTCAGGAAAGTCCGTCGTACCAATTAGTTTCTTGATACCACACAGTCCCAGACTAGACTCGTGATCCGCCATTGCACACGATTTCGTTTATATCACAATTTCAACTATACGATTTTAACAGTATTTAAATACTGCCCATAACCTGATGAAAATAATACACTGTTGTAAGCAGAGTACGTAGGGATATAATACTTCAATATATATCGATAGTTTCAACACGACAACCATTGTGAAAGACAATAGAATATCATTTTTAATCAATATTCGAACATAAACATCAGGGAGTATTATATTCTTTGATAAACATTATAATGACTGTGTACATGTAATAGATTACATACGTACATATAAAACCTCCATTAGTATGCCTCCCGACGTTGTATATAAAAAGACTTGGGGTTTACTTCGCTACGTCACATATTAATAATGAATTTAATTAATAATTTTGCAGGACGCCTGCAAAATTATGAATTAAATGTATTATTAATGTCTCATTGTCATAGCAAAATATCAACGCTGCAAATCTCGTTCCGACATTATTAATTTCCGACATATTGTCAATAGTGTCAATGGAAACTGAGACCTGGTTTTCTCCCTAGCGTCTCAATTCCTAGCCCATTAAGATCGGCGGGGATCTAAAGTGACTGCCATCTTTGATCTTTGTTAGATTAGGCCACACGTCTTTTGAAATATAATTTCTTGAATGTGCGTGATTTCCCGAGCAAGCGACAATTACAATATGTACATAAATCGGAAAGTTCTAATTTAGTGGTCATGACAGGATTCGAACCAGGGATCCTCGATCTTTATCCACGGAGCTATTATTGATCTAGACGAGCCCTGTTCATTATTTATTGTTCCATCGATATTCCCACGAGTGAATAGCAGAGGGTATCACATTACAACAATCTTCTCTATATGTCCTCTACGTTTTGGATTCATGTTCCCACGCACACCTATCATATGACCAGCATTGACAGCAGTGATTCCAGAGTCATATAAATAAATTAGTAATAATTGAATTTGTATTTTATGCCAAAAGAATAAAAATCTAATTTTCTTTATTATCTCTGCCCATACACTTGGTTCCACCTACGCGTTAAAATGGCCCACTCAAAATCAGGCCTACGTATCTGACATCTTTTTCCGGAAGGGAAAATCTTTTACCCGTGGCTTGTATTCGTTTTTCTATCCTATAATATGAATATAATTATTACAATTGGATTTTTGTGTACACAAAAAAATATATTTCTTAACTACAAATACAAGAAGTTATGAGTTATTTACGCGTCGTTTCTATCTTTTCTTTTTTTATACCATTAATTAATCAAGCATATGGCCTGCCTGATGTTAAACAGTCACCGTAGCCTATGGACATTTGCAACACCAGGGGTGTCACTCATGCGTTGCCAACCCTAAAAAGTTTCAAATAGTAAGTAAAATTAAAATGTTGTAAGGCTTCGTACAGAAATGGTGCCAACGGGATCATATTACAGGCACTGCTGTCTGTCCGTCAGTCCGCCTGTAACAGGGTTGTAGCGAATAAACTAATTTTTAATTGGTAAACAATAGAAATTTTCACCTCGTATAAAAAAAGTATAAATTTCGTCGTGATAGGCAAATTTTGGCCTTGTTCAGCTCCAACAAGATCCAGTTTCTGTGAGGTCTACATCATACCTCCATTAAAACACCCATACCAAGACAAACAGACAAGTTCATGGGCACAAATATTTGTGCCGCGTGGGAACAGAACCAACGAGCGGTAGTGTCAAAGTAACGTAACAGCGCGTTTCACAAAACATGTTTTATCATAAGGTGGTGCCGGAGCCCTACGAACCCAGCGAGCGCGCATGATAAGGGTTAGGAATATACATTGCAAGGAAAAGAGCGAAGTCTATGGGAACCAGGTCATGTTCATTTTATACCATGTCTGGAGGCAAAACAAGAAACAAAAACCCGATGCAAAATTAAAAGAGGTAGGGCGCATCAAAGCAGCCCGTCTGGGGAAGTACCTCCACCTCACAGAAAACCGCAGCCAAATAACAACTCCCTAGAGGGTTGTTGTGTGTGAGAGTGACGTCACCAGTAAGCTCCAAAGGAAGCTGCTGTGTAAGCAGCAGAGGAGGCATCGCGCGAGTGATAATTAATATATACCAAGCGTTAATAGGCTACAATAACCCACTTTACATCAGATGGGCCGTACACTTGCCTGCGTTACGACGTAGTATAAAAAAAAAATAACGTAGCCTTTAAACGTTTTCAATACAAGGAGTATTGCTAGCTTATTGCCATAACTACTGGTGTTAGCAGTTAGCAGCAGCTCACTGACAACCTCACTCATTCGCAGTAATACAACAATCCTCGAGAGAGTTGTTATTTGGCGCAGTGTTCTGTGAGGTGGAAGTGCTTCTACCATTAGTAGATGCAACATGCCGACGCTGCCATGGCTGCTCCAGTAGTCTCTGCCTCGGCTGCTGCGGTCGTCCGCCATCTGGAACAAAAACCGCATGCCCCCACCACCGTCGCTACCATGACTGGCCTGGTTGTCGCTGCGACACGTGTTTCGCCTCTCTACGAGGTATCCATCAGGCGTTGAAGACGTTAATAAAACGACGGCGCGAGGCCGCATGAACTAATTGGTGGCGGAAGCACACAAAGCAGCTTAGATCAAATTGCATGTAAATTTGACTTTCGCAAGATAACGCCTGAATCTATTGAATATTTTAATCAATAAGCCGATAAGTCACGCGATGTTGATTCTTAATCTAGCCAATCAGAACTGCGCGTTTTTCTTTACCTTCGACCCGTAGCGGTAAATTGACTTACTACGGCATAATAGTTTCATCAGCCCTCCATAGGTTGTTTCTTTCATATGTTCTTATCCCGCAAGTGAATTGAAGACCTATATAGATAGAACAAATAATACTTAAGTACAATCTGGGGATATAAGAAGCTCGCTGTCATGTTTAGAGTTACATTCAACCTCACCTGCACAAGGGGCACCCTGCATCGAAGTAGTCCGTCTGGGGAAGTACCTTCACCTCACAGAAAACCGCAGCCGAATAACAACTCCCTAGAGGGTTGTTGTGTTCCTGCGTGTGAGTGAGGCTACCAGTAAGCTCCCAAGGAGTTGCTGTGTAAGCAACAGAGGAGGCATCGCGCGAGTGATACGTAATATATCGCAGGCGTTAATAGGCTATGGTAACCGCTTTACATCAGGTGGGTCGTATGCTTGTATGCCTCCCGACGTAGTATAAAAAAAAGATAAAGCAGAGTATTTAGTATTCCTGCATCATAACATGCCTTTGTTAAACTTCCACCAGTAACTTATAGAATTCATACAATTTTCCATTTCAATGATTCAAATAATTAAATATTAATTACCCAAATTAAATATATACTACATATCTTCACACCAGGCCCCTTGCGAGGTAGGCAGAGAATATCGAACGCCATGAGACGTCGTCCTACATGCCTAACTCGCTTCATAAATATTCATTGACTAACAAAAAATAATATTTTAACGAGAAATTACATTAAACATTTCTATCCATACCTACATTATACCTATTGCCATTTTCAAAAAACTAGCAAAAAATCACCTTCTTTCGCTCTGATATTAACTAGTTAAAACTGACATTTGAAACATATATATGTTTATGTATTTAATATACAGTGTATGCATAGTGTGTATGTAATGATATGTATATGCGTATATATGTAATGTATGTATATATATATATATTTGTCTTTATGTGTGTAATTATGTTTGTCTTTGTATACCTGTAACTAATAATATCAATAAGTTTAAATTAGTATCAGTTATATTTAATTCTTCATTTCCTTCCGGACTAGCCCTACCTTTTTCTGTAATCTGTTTCGTTACCCTAAAAGGTTGCCTTGAAATGATTGCTTTCAGCAATAAGGTCGCCATGTTGCATAGTTCATTTCTAAAATTGTAAAAATCCCTTTGAATGATTTTCCAAATATCTGTATTATGCAAATAATAAGTGTATTGTATCTATCTAACCGATTACTCGACATTTAAAACGAGTTACTCGGCCGAGTACGAGTACTGGCTACCTACTCGGCGCATCTCTAATAATTAGTTGGTCGAACGAGGCACTCTCAGCGTAATTTATATATTTCTTGTGTAAAACCATATTTTATTCTGGTACTCACGACCTATATCTATAAAGTTAAAAAGAATAACCATATCTAAATACAAAATATTATCCAAATTTCCGTCAGACTCGTTGGGAGATACTGGAAATATATTTATATGTACAAAAATTGCCCGTTTAAAGTAATGGGACAAATACATTGTACCTACCCACAATGGGAACATTTATTTTTATATTAAGCTCGCAAAAGTTAATAAAAGTACTTAATAACTGGAAAGCATGCGGAAAGCCATAGCTTGTTTCTTTCCCGTTTTTTGAATTACTACGTAGTTAGTAGCCATACATTGTAGCAACAAATTTGTCCTCAACTATTTTTCTCTTCTTTCATTATTCTCCTTCAAAGACAATTACATAACCGAGCTTGTTCATATATAAGTAAGTATATACATAACTTATCTATACAAGGACGATCTCGGTGGTTAGTGGTTCAACACTGCTGTGACACCAATGCTCGATTACACGCTAACACAACTACACAGGACAAACATTTATGTGCATGAACGTGTCTGTTTATCTTGGACTGGGTGTTTTTAAGAGAGGTATGGCTTGCATGCAGCCTGTCTGTAAGTACTATCTGTAAAGTACCTCCACCTCCAAGAAAACCGCAGCCAAATAACGACTTCCTAGAAGGTTGTTGTGTGAGTGAGGTCGCCAGTAAGTACCTAAGGAATTGCTGTGTTAGCACATATTTCGGAGTACAGTGTATATTTCTATAACTTCACGTCAAACCTCTTGTGCGTAGGCAGAGGGAATCGAGCGCAGCATATTTCGTTACCTCTCTCGCTTAATTATCATTTCTAGCTTTTAAATGTACGCTTGTTTGTTCGTATGGCCTCAGACATCGCCTTCTGCTAAAACTGATCCAACTTGGTTTCGACCTTCCTCGGCTCCTACATCCTTCCCCTTCGCAATGTCTGTTTCATAATTCAGTCCTCTTGTATTCTTTCTAGATGAAATTAGCGATACTCTTTTTCAGACCAACAACAAACTCGGTCTACCAGCGTTACGCTGCATATTTTGCCACAGATTGGAGTGCAACTTATTAATATATATTTTTTTAAACTACGTCAGGAGTAGGAGTAGAAATATACATTGTACGCACGAGTGATACTCAATAAACGGTAACCGCCTTACATCAGATGATCCGTATGCTTCTATGCCTACCGACAGAAACAGACGTTGTATAAAAGAAAACTGTGACCCAAGTCCAAGTCCAAACCCGAACCCAAGTCAAGACACCCAAAGACATAAAGATGAAAGTGGAAAATATTTCAGAGAACGGATTTTGGAGATAATACGAAAAGGCCCATTATTAGGCAGCTCCGATAACAAATTTAAATCATTGTACACTTTGATAAAGATGTTATTTGATCAATAGGCTGGCGCCAAAGCGTATTTTGATGGTAAGGAAAAATGTTACTGCTAGCTGTTGCTCGCGGATTTACCTATTATATAAATTATATATTTAAGATTCTTGGACACCCATGTGTGTGTGTGTTTCTGGACACACACAGGAATCCTAAATAAATAATTATAGCTGAATGCGAGCGTGAGGATTATTAAATAATTAATATATATGTAATCATATAGCCTATAACGTTAAAGGATAAATAACTTGATATTAACTAAATAATATTCCAATTTGGATAAGTAAGTCTATATACACACATCAAAAGTGTCTAGGGATCAACATATATTTTTGCAATAACTTTTCTCCTGATTGATATTAATTAAAATTTTCTTTAAGGATTCATCAAATAAAGTCTTTTCGTTTGTCTACAGTAACGATAAACCAAGTCACCTTTGCATTAATAAAGAAATTTGCCATTTTCATAATAAAGGGATTTTTGACATTTGAACCACGAACATTAAAGTTCGAAAAAAAGACTGAAATAACAGTTTTCTTTAAAATTTTATTGGGTAACTTAAACAATTAATAATCCGTGTTTCTACCGCGAACACTAACAATACAAGAACATCGGTTTGGCATACTCAAAATGAGTTCATCCAAATCACGCTGTGGAATGGCCGCCCATGTTCGTTGCAACAACAAAAAAAGGTCTTCTTGCGACTGAATACCCTCCATATTCGGCAGAGCTCTTCTCTGTAGCATATCCCATGCATGCTCAATCGGGTTCAAGTCTGGCGACTGAGCAGGCCAGGGCATGACATTGATGTTAGCTGCGGCGAGAGTCTGTCTTACAACTCTTGCGGTGTGCGGTCGTGCATTATCATGCATTAACTGAAATAAGGGACCGATTTGCACTTGTAGAGGAACGATGACGTCTGATACAATCGTCTCAGCATAATTTTGAGCATTGAGGTTGCCTCTGATCCAAATCAACTCAGTTCTTCCGCCGATCCAAATACCCGCCCATACCATGATGGTTCCACCACTATAAGGATGGACTTCCTGGCAGGATTTTAATCGCTGTTGGCGTCCAGGGGTTCTCCAGTGTCGTATACGTCTTGTATCCGGTCTCATACCAAAACGAGACTCATCAGAAAAGCACACGAAACGCCATTGTTCTTCTGCCCAATTTCTGTGTTCAAGAGCCCATTGATATCGAATCCTACGATTGTGCATTGCTATAGGTGGTACCCTTAGCGGTCTTCGGGAATGAAGGTTCACTTCATGCAAGCGGTTTCTGACTATTTGGTCGCTAATTAAGTTCCCTGAAGAGTGATGAAGCGTCACGGCTAACATCATGGCGGTTATTGTTGGAGCTCTTCGAGTTGTGATTTGAATGTATCGGTCTTGTCTCCGTGTGGTGCAGCGATACCGTCCTCCATGGTGCTCAGCCACGGTACCAGTGCTTCGGTAACGTGTCCAAAGTCGACTGATAACACTCTGACTTGTATTCAGAGCTAAAGCCACAGTACGTTGCCGGGAACCAGCTTCTATCATTCCCACGGCTCTGAGCATTTCTTCCCTGCTTAAATGACGTCGCCGCTCCATAATAACGTTGGTTTTTATCAGTAGTAGGGAAACAGTAGCACTAATAATGTCTTCAATGCATTGTATGTTTTTATAGGGAAAATATTGACAGCTGATTTTCATCTTTTACTCGAATTTGATTGACAGTTCCTGTTTCAAATTATGAAATGCACCAAAAAGGATCCATATAAATTTATAAAATCATAAATTTATTACAAAGCCACATCTCAATCTCAAGAAATCCGCATAAAAATGCTTGATCCCTAGACACTTTTGATGTGTGTATTATCAGTTCAACCCATATATACACACTTTACCTCTTTATCATACTAAATAGTCTGGCCATAAATACTGTTACATAGAAACTTTTCTTTTATTTGCTCTTTAATTATGTATAATTTTAAACTTTCACGGTTGTTTACACTATCTATTAATGTTTTAAATTAACGGGACTTCCCGTACTTAAAAGTCTTTTATTATTTTGAATTTGGAACGCGTACATTGTGTTAAAAACTTCTTTCGATTTCCTGTTGTTTTACATTTTTTTTTTCGTGAATATTATCAAATTATAATAAGGAATGGGGTATTAAAGAGAATAGGGTTGCAATGAATGCCTTGCACAAGGTGAGTATAGAGCCGGCGGCCCTATTCAAGAGACTTCGAAACCTTGGTATCCGCCGTACGTTCGCATACCGTACTATCGATAAATATAGCACACTTTCTCTGTTGAAAACCATAAAAGATTGTGGCGATCGCGTGCTGTTAGAACTACAAGTGCTTTTAATACTGTTGAAGCCAGAATTCGTCGAAACCCCATTAGGAAACAAAAAATCTTATCGCGAGAAATGCAAATTCCCGCTAGGACTCTGTCGCGCATATAAGAGCTGAAGACTGTCCTTATCTAGCCCAGATCTGAACCCCTTAGACTACAATTTATGATCAGTTTTACAGGACATGGCCTGCTCGAAACGACACGCCGACATTGTGTCTCTTAAGAAACATGTGGAGCAAACAGTGGCTAAATTTCCTATGGAAACAGTGCTTAAATCCATAGATTCGTGGCCAGAGAGAATAAAGCCCCGTATCAAAGTCAAAGGTGGCTATTTCGAATAAAATCATTTTTATTTGTTGCTTAGACTTCCATAAATATAGTATTATTAAGAGTACGCTACTTCATAAAAAAATAAATGCATATTCATTTGTAACAGAACTTATGGCGGTACTAGATTTTAGGAGTAGAGTAACAATTTTAGAGCAGCCGTAAAATTTATTGGCTAGTTTTTGAAGTGAAAACTTCATTAGCGGCGTTGTGCACTTTTTGGGATGAGTAAAAAATGCTAAACTCGCGTCAGGACACGTGACCCTGACCGCAAGATTTTGGTGAGAATTAGAACTTAAGTTCGCTGCAGCGCTAAAGCATTAGTTACCTCTAATTAAACAATTAAAACATGAAGCGCTAGATCGTTCATAGGGCATTATTTTCTCGCGACCAAAACGTTGTTAGCGCCTTGAAAATGTTGGCGTTTACGCGATTCGTTCAACGTAGTTTATCAACATCGCTGTTTGGTTTAAGCGGAGCAGGGCGGTTTGCGCGAGTGTGCGTGAGTGTTTGAGTTTTAGAGATTGGCGATGATGATGCTGGTAATGATGATGGTGAAAGAGTCGTTGAAATTATGGATGAAAGTTGATTTTTCTGAGAGATAAACTTTTTAATGTAATATAATATATAATAATATAATATAATATATAATAATATAATATAATAATAATTATAATAATAATATAAAATAATATATAAAATGCACAACGTTAATGTTCAAGTTTTCACTTCAGCCGGCACTCCCGGAGTGCAACCCGTTTTTTTTTACTTACAAATCTCTCCAAGTTCATATAAACTGTAGAAATGTCTACCTAGAAATCACATTACACATGATTCACATTTTTCGAATATTTGTTCACGTATTCAATTCACATTTTATAAATAATTGTTATACGAGTATATAGTAACTCAACAAATATTTTTAAATATAATATGATTTTTTTGGTTTATCTCAAATTTAAGCGTTGATATGTAAAACAAATTTACAATTAATGTAATAATTTTTCAATTTTTCATAAGAAAACATACATTTTTTTTATACAACGTCGGGATGCATGCAAGCTTATGGCCCTGATGTAAAGTGATTACCGTAGCCTATAAACTATAGCAATATATTAAGTACTACTAATACAGCAACTCCATAGCTTACTGGTGACCTCTCTCACACGCGGTTTTCTGTGAGATGGAGGCACTTCCCCTACTTTTCTTAAAAATGTAATATTAACAAAGTACAACAAATTTAATTAAAGCTACGTCCTAAAACTTAATTATTCATACTAATGAAACATTTTACGTTTAGGCGTATTTGAGTAAACTAACTGTAATTCATAATAATTTAGCAGAATAATTGGTATGTTTGTATATGAAATAAGTCTGAAGTTTATATAACATTAAACAAAATATTAAAAATTATAGAATTCTAATGAGTATTAAGTTAATGTTGTTGTCGTATTCATAATTTTTTAAGAAACTTGAAGGTTATTGTTAAAAAATCTACACTATACAAAAAAAACTTTTTATCACCTACAACTTTTGTAAACGATTCTAGTAAAATATCGAGTCAAAACTGATATAAAAGTTCAAGCTCTAAACAGCACCCCACTTCACAATCTAACTTTGACTAGTGTTTTTTTTTATACTACGTCGGGAGGCATACAAGCATTCGGCCCATGTAAAGCGGGAGCGGGTATCGTAGCCTATTAACGCTTGCGATAATTATCACTCGCGCAATGCCTCCTACTCCTTGGGAGCTTACTGGTGGGACCTCACTCACACGCAGGAACAACCTTCTAGAGAGTTGTTATTTCGCTGCAGTTTTCTGTGAGGTGGAGGTACTTCCTCAGACGGGCTGCTTTAATGCGCCCTACCTCTCTTAAAACATCCAGACCAAGACAAACAGACATGTTCATGCACACAAATGTTTGCCTTGTGTGGGAATCGAACCCACGAGCGTTGGTGTCAAAGTCGCATCACTCACGACTGAGCCACCGAGCTCGTCGAATGTTAATTTTTTTTCTGCATAATTATGTTATTTTCTTGTTGTACGGCGTCTTATAGTGCATCTCTCAGCCTATTCTCCACGGAACCGAAGATATACTAACATGCATTTTCCTATTTGTTACCCTTCAATGCCATCGCCTCTACATTCCCTGTTCTCTCCACCCATTACCCAACATTTTATTCCACTTTGTTTTGTACTTCTAGCATCAGTAAAGTTGATTACGCGCACGTTGCAAACTTTCTGTCTTCATTTTACAACCTCGTGGATCGAGTATACAAAGTACTTGAGTGTTTATTTATTTCCATCAAGAATACCATGTTTCGTTTCAAATGCCGGCAGAACATTTTTTCGTCGTACAATCTTTGAGCAGCTTACATCGTCCACGATGAATTTTTAAAAATGTAATTTCTTATTTCACCTTCGCTGAGTAGAAGTGTATGTATATGACCATTCACTTCTCATCGAGTTTGAGTTGCTCTGTATAATATATATATATATATATTAATGTAACCTGGCGCACACCATATCGTAGTTTTGGTTATATACGTTCCGACAGGCATAATATACTTGTAGTAACCAATGTGCACGAATGTTGTTAATAAAATTGGCAGTGTCACAATTTTACTATTTTTATATAATACTAGCGTCCCGCTCTAGCTTCGCACGCCTGATCTCACACGGGTGATCCGATCGTTATCAAACATCACAGAATCTAATCTGGATATTACCCAAACATTTCATCCAAATCGGCCATGCGTTTTGGAGTCCATGAACAACAAACATACTTACATTGATTTTTATTTATATAAATTGATTATTTTGAGAGTCTGTAGTATAAAAGAAATTTTAAACAAATCAAATAATGATTTTAAATACTTGGAAGAAGTACGTTATTCAATGTAAGCAGAATATAAAAAAGTGGTGATAGGAGTACACCCAGCATCATACTACGGTAACGAAGGGCGTATAAAACGAGTATTAGAAATTTTGTCTTTATGTTCTTCTGTCTATGTACACATCACTTGAAACAGCAAATTAATAGAATTAAATTGATAGAATTAAATGATACTTCAAATTAGTGCATACTCAGTACTCCGCTCCGCTGCATATGCAGTTACGACAATCAGACACTTGACAGATGTGGCTACTGCGGGCTTAATCTATTTCAGCTACTTTCACAGCATTATGTTGTATGTTATGGGAAACAGCGGCTGATATTGAGACAACTTTTATTTTGCAAAAAGACGCACTATTTATAACATGGGCTTCAGATAATCATTCAGGGAACTGTTCAAAGAAATAAATATGCTTACTGTTACTTCTCAATATATTTATGAAAACATAATGTATGCCCGTAAAAATTAAAATTCGTTTTCATACTTTAGTAAAAAAAAACTTGAAGTAGTAACCAGTAACGAATGGGGATTCTAATGTCTCTGTTTTGACGCGCAAAGTGAATGCTGCCGAGGTCGAGGTCCAGTAAAAGGGTGGTTGCTAGAGTAAAATTCGAGTTTGTCGGCAGAGTTGATGAGCGACTTGCGAGCTTTCCCTCTGGGAGCTGTGCTTTCTGGTCGCTGGCTAAAGCTGCCGAGGGAAATTTCTGTCAACCGTCCATGTCACCACTGCAAAAATCAGATCGGAGTTTGGCCCATAGCGCCAAGGAGAAAGCCGACTTACTCGGTAATCCCTTTGCGTCTAACTCGAATATGAATGACTAGCTGCCTCCCGCGGCACCGCCCGCGTGGAGTCAAATAAAGTAGCCTATGTGTTAATCCAGATCATAATCTATCTACGTGCCAAATTTCATTCAAATCCGTTTAGCCGTTTAAGCGTGAAAGAGCAACAAACATCCATCCATACATACAAACTTTCGCATTTATAATATTAAGTAGGATGGAGGAGCTGTACCACCTACCATCCCGTGGTGCGGTAGCTCAATGCCGGAAATCTCTATTACCCAGCGAAATGTCCGGCGGCTATAACTCTCTCTTAACATTCATAAATCGAGTGGGCCGTATGGCACTGTGGCCTCCAGATTTGTATTCTGTACTAACGCGTCTTTTCGTACTTTCCTACTCCACTGGGCAAGTCACGACTTCATGGAAGACCGCCAATGTGCACCCGGTGCCCCAAAAATGGTGATAGATCAGACCCATTACAGGCCTATTGTTATAACCTCCTTTCTCTTCAAGGTGATGGCGCGTGCGATAAACACACGACTCCTGGGATACCTAGAAGATGACGACTTGATCAGCGACCGTCATAACGGTCATACGGTTTCCGCTACGGTCGCTCAACTGGTATATCTTACACATCGCCGAGCTTTGGCTATAGAGCGTCAAGGTCAGGCATTGTCTGTCAGCCTAGATATGGCAAAGGCATTCGATCGGGTCTGGCACCGGGGTCTTCTATCGAAGTTACCATCATACAGGCTGCCCGAGGGTTTGTGCGAATGGGTTACCAGCTTTTTATCCAACAGATGCATCAAAATCAGTTGTGCACAACAGAGCAAAGCAGTACTTCAGCGCGGGGCAAAAACTTATGTTATATAACTCAAAAGTCAGACCGCACTTAGAGTAATGCAGTCACCTTTGGACGGAAGCGCCTGGATACCAGCTTGGACCACGTGATTCGATTCAGAGACGAGCTGTGAGAATTCTCAACAATCCTAAGCATACACGCGATATTGAAGCCTTAAGTTTAAGGAGAGATTTTGCCTCCCTTTGTGTGTTCTATCGATTGTACAACGGGTTATGTTCTGATGAATTGTTGGAAATGATACCGACAGCTACTTGTTATATAACCAACGGCGGGGAGTTCTCGTTGACACGCATGGAACCGCAATGGTCGCGTTCTGTGCGGTACCAGAGAAGTTTTTTTCCGTGAACCCTCAAGCTGTGGAATAAGCTCCAAGCCGAGGCTTTTCCAAGGGACTACAGAATGAAATT
Organism: Pyralis farinalis; assembly: GCA_947507595.1. Lineage (NCBI taxonomy): Eukaryota > Metazoa > Arthropoda > Insecta > Lepidoptera > Pyralidae > Pyralis > Pyralis farinalis. Next base: position 10,717,840 of record OX382271.1, on the reverse strand, counting down.
CTTCTTCTTTTTAGAGGGTCGGCAATGCATGAGCGATACCCCTGGTATTACAAATGTCCATAGACTACGGTGACTGTTTGCCATCAGGCAAGTCATATGCTTGATTGGTGATGTCAGGAACCCCAGGAACCGGCGAGCGTGCATGAAAAGAGCTATGAATGTTAGAGAAGCGAGTGAAGTATGTAAGAACCGCGTCTTATGGCGCTCGTGTCTCTCTGCCTACCCCGCAAGGGGCCTGGCGTGTTGATATACATACAACTAGTGCCGGCCGGCTACTCCGCTACTGGCTACTCCGGTCGTTTCTGCCTCTCTTATTTCTGCTTCTGAATGTCCGTCATCTGAAATATAAACCTCATGCACCCCCCACCGTTGCTGCCCTGACTGCCCCAGATGTCTCTGCGATACGCTTTCCGCCACTTCACGAGGCATCCTAGTTCGATTGTACGGAATAACAATAAACGGTTGCGCAAGCATACAAAGTAGTTTAGATTAAATTGCCTGTAAATTTGACTTTCGCAAAATAATGCCTGGATCTAACTACCTTTAATTCTACCATTTTACATCATTATTCTACCAATATACTGACTTGAATTTATTATAATATCTAATTGACAATTTGAAAAGAGCCCTATATTGACAAGTTTTCAGGAACACCATTCCTATATGAAATTTATGTTTTTATGTGTGTGTGTCTGTCGCTTTTTTTTCGAATATTCGAATTTTGACTTCAGATTCAGCATAAAAAAGTAGAATAGAAATATCTGAAAAACCAACCTCCTATCTCACACACAACATCGTCAAAAGGCCGATAAAGTTTAAAAAAAAAAATTAAATTGTTATATAATTGACGAACCAGCTGTCCCTCTGGCAATGCAAGCTTGCGCATTCTCAACTGGTTATAGATAGTAGGAGTATTTCTTCTTCATCAACAGTCGTTTCCGAAATGCTAAAATATTTAAAAAAATAGTAACATAAAAGAAATTATTAAGGCATAATATGATTATATTTAAAAAATGTAAGACATATCTAAGTGCCTGGCGAGGGCTCAATGGCAGAACATCAAGTAATACTGGCGAAGTATTTTTATCTTTTTAAAAGTATACTTTTAAAAAGAGAACGTGTAGGCTGTTTATTTTAAAAAGGGAATGATACTTATTAGAAAAACTTAAAATAAATATCTTTAGAATGAAAAATGTTTATTTCTGTAAAGGATACATCATAAATACGCTTGGCGTGGGCTTTTTCTAGTAAGTATTAAACACCTGTTTTTTTTAGTATTAGAGGGGAACAAAAACAAACTACAAACCTTTTGTATCAAAGGTGCCGCTCTTCTATATCTAGTACACATGTCGAATACATCGAGAAACTCTTTAACGGCTAATATTTAATTATAAGAATTGATAGACACATTCATATCAAAAACAGAATATTTGGATGCACAAAAGTCAGGGCTATTTAATTACTAAATATACGTATGGCTAAGTAGACTAAGATAGAAACCTTGTTATAATAAGCTTAACCATAAAGGTCCTTTTCTATACATAAATTATATGGCTTTTTAAATTCGTGATTTTGAATTTATGTACATAGTAATTATCATATGCACGGCAGTGAAGGAAAATATAGTGAGGAACCCCGTACGCCCAAGAAATTATATTTTGAAAATCATATACTAAGAAAGGGCTGGTTTTCCCTCAGTACTATGGAGGTATGACAGCAGTCGCTACATGTCAAAATCATCAAAATGAATATCTTCGCCAAATCTTTAGCCTTAGATTGTTAGATGTAATATTGAAATAAGGAACGTGCCTTTGAATGGTAAAGAAAAAAAGAAAGAACTAATACACATGATGTCAAAATTATCAGAAAACTTGGCAGTTAAATTAGAGAGATCAGACATTAAAGATATAATAAAAACAAAAAAACAAAAACAGGAAAGAAGCACTATTATCGTCGAACTAACAAACACTTTTGTAAAGACTGATATTTTGAAAGGTGCTAAAGATTACAATATGAAAAACAAGAGAAATAAATTAAGCGCAAAACAATTAGGACTGAATACCGATGCCGATACCCCGATATTTATATCGGAAAATCTCACGCCACTTTCATCAAGATTATACTTTTTATCCAGGGATTTTAAAACTGTGAACGAATATAAGTACTGTTGGACAAGTTATGGCAGAGTCTACCTTCGACGCGACGATGACTCGCCTATAATAAATATCACTAAAGCGGAACAATTACAACAGTTATCTAAACATTGACTATTATTGACGGTCAGGGTAGCGGGCAATTCTCTTGTGGAAATATTGACCCTTAAGATGGTAATTGTGTCTGTGTTACCTATAAGTATTTTTTGTAAAGTTCTAATTCATATATTGCAATGTTATAAGCATATTTACTGTTTAACATACAAATTATCACTGCATACCTCACCGCAAAAAACAATTACATACTGTTCATTCAGGTTGTATAAAAAATATTTCTTAAACACCCTCCCAAACTTTATCGAAAATCAAATCATTCTTAATTACAACATACGCACGTCTTCAATCACCTACACTCTCCATCAAATAATAAACTCAAAATATGGATAGTCGAATAAAAATACTACAGGAATTAGACTCTGTAAATAATATAAGATCTTTAACTTGTTCCATTTCTGACATAAACAAACACTTATCCCTGGTTGACCTAAAGTACACTATAATAACTCAAAATATTAGAAGTATTCACAAAACGTCTAATATCGACGACCTAGAAATAAATCTTCAGATGCTTAATCTAGAAATTGACATAATCGCCCTGACTGAATGTAGAATTAATCCACACAAATCACTTCCTACTAAAAAAGAATATGTCACTCATTGCTCCTCGAGAAAAACTAATCAAAACGATGGAGTAGTAGCCTTTATAAAAAATTCTATTCAGCATTCAGTCAAAGAAATTACTTTACACGGCGCCACATGCCTAGAGATCACCTTACCAAACTGTATAGTAATCTGTATTTATCGTTCACCAGCAGAAAAAAATCCTGACAAATTTAGGCAATCACTTGATACTTACCTAAATTCACCACATCCAAAAACTAATATTGTTCTAGTAGGCGACATAAATATAAATATATTGGACGGATTCAGTAATTCTCACTCCGATATGTACCTGGATATGCTCGCTTCGCATTGCTTATTGCCAGGGCATCGTTTCGATACAAGGGTAAATAGTTGTCTGGATCATATCTTCTGTGATCTCGATACCTACAATACCACGGCTACAGTGGCAGTTTTGGACACCTCGATTACCGATCATAAAATGGTAATGGTCTGTATATATCAACAAATGGATTCAAATAAACCTACAAAATTTAAAACCATTACTAATTATTCTGACGCACTTAAATCGCTTCAAAAAACCGAAATAACAGAACTGTTTAAAATACAAGACCCGAACATCTTATGTAATAAATTACTCAACATAATTTCAGAATGTCTCGACAGGCACACTAAAACTACCAAAATTCCATCCAGTAAAAAAAAAAAAAAATAATAAAACCTTGGATTACTCCAGGTATCCTAAAATGTATAAAACATAGAAACAAACTACAAAAGCAGTTAAGACTAGATGAGACAAATGAAATTTTAAAAATCACGTATCGGCGGTATCGGAACTTCTGTAATGCATTAGTGAAGAAGCTGAAAAACCAGTACGAGAGAGATCTTCTAAACAAAGCTAAAAATAACAACAAAGTGCTATGGAGCAGTATAAAAAATATTACTAATCTGAGTAAACGAAAGGCCCCCAACATCGAACTTACTAAACTTAAAGGTAATTCTCAGGAATCAGCTGAATATATAATTAATCATTTTAGTAATATAGGTAAAAAACTAGCGGACCAAATAAAACTTAATACCGAACGACAAGATAACTATCTCGCGTCACTCCCTTCGCAAATTAACACCATTGGCATAATTGAACCTGATGTCTCTGAAATAGAAAGTATAATAAAAAATTTGAAGTCTACCTCTGCTGCTGGGTGGGACGGCATTTCAACAATTTTTTTAAAAATGGCACAGAAAGAACTAGCCCCCATCATAACATATCTAAGCATCTTATGTTTTCAAAAAGGCATCTTTCCGTCACAGTTAAAGCGTTCTGTTATACACCCCATATTCAAAAACGGGAACAAAGATGATATCAATAATTATAGACCTATTTCACTACTTCCAGTTATTGCTAAGGTTATAGAAAAAATAATTAACACTCGTTTGCTTAAATTTCTTGACACTAACGACAGTCTTTCCAAATCTCAATTTGGTTTTCGCCGAGGTGTCAGCACCGAAGATGCTATAATGGAATTGTCAAATAGCATTACAAATTGTTTAGATGATAAAAAGAAAACCCTATGTGTCTTTCTAGATCTACAAAAGGCATTTGATACTATCTCTGTCCCCATCCTACTTAGGAAACTTGAAAGATATGGCATTCGAGGAACCTTCCTTGACTTACTTAGAGATTACCTACTGAACAGAACTCAACGGGTTAAGCTCAGTAATAACATAAATAGTTCGGATAAATATATTGGAGACTTTGGGGTCCCGCAGGGGAGTGTCCTCGGTCCAACACTTTTTCTTATTTATATCAACGACCTCACTAATCTAAAATTAATAAATGGTAAAGTGTTCTCCTATGCCGATGACACAGCTTTACTATTTAATGGAAACAACTGGTCGGAAGTATACAAAACTGCGGAGATGGGCTTATATAAAGTGATTAAATGGTTAAACCTAAATCAGCTCTCTCTAAATACTTCGAAAACAAATTTCATCCCCTTTTCTATCCGAGACTCCTTATTACCTAACACCAGTCTTAGTGTAACCGCGCACTATTGTGACAATCCAGATAATAATAACTGCGACTGTGTAAAATTGAAAAGAGTTAATAATACTAGATATCTTGGTATCGTAATGGACAAAAATCTTTCTTGGCACCCTCACCTCGAACTAGTTGCAAACAGAGCTAGGAGACTTATTTGGATTTTTAAATATCTACGAGACATCACTGACAAACATCTTATCACCTATATTTATAAGTCACTCGTGCAATCAACCCTACTTTACTGTATACCTATTTGGGGAAACTCGTGCAAAACAAAATTTATAAATCTGGAGCGTGCACAGAGAACCATCCTCAAAGTAATGTTAAAAAAGAAAAGACTATTTGACACAGAGAAACTCTACACCGAAGCAAACGTCCTGACTGTCAGAAAACTTTATATACTACGATGCACTCTCAAAACCCATATAAAGCTGAAAATTGACCCAGTAAAACTAAAAAAGCGAAATCAATATTCTGTGATAGATTACCACCCCTGTCGCACACAATTTGCATTTAAACAATTTGCGTATCAATCCAAGAGATTGTATAATAAGATAAACCGAGTCTTGAAAATTTATACTTTATCCTTAGCTCAATGCAAAAAGACAGTATCCGCTTTTCTGTCACAATTAACTTATCAACAAACTGAAGAACTCGTAAGAAGTATTACCTAAATGTACAACTAACCACTTACTTATATCTTACTCAATAAAATAAAATAAAATAAAAAAATTTGTTAATTCAGATAATTGTAATCCATACAAAATAATTAGTGCAGTTTAAAATTACATTATATAAAGTAAAGAGAGAACATTACTTCATATTACAAATTCCTACGTAGGTTGTGACACACCACTCGCACCACACTTATACACACTTATACACACACTCAAATCACACAAAATAACATTTCAGCACACTCTATCATATTCTTCCTTACAATCAGTCGTACACCCAGAAACACAGAATATATACGAGTAATAACAGTAAATTAAAATTAAAGTTCTAAATTATTAACTATTACAAATCATAATGTACCACGGCGAAGAGGGGACTCTTCTAATACAGGTTTTATAACTTAACAGAAGAGATCCCAAACCATGTAACTAAAACTTGTAATAAGTAATAAAATATTTAGTATTTTGTATTTTTTTTGTATTTTAGATTGCAGACTCCGCCTATCTTAATGGATTAGGAATCCAGATAATACTAGGAGTAAGAATAAAATAATAATAAATAAATATTGCCAGACAAATTACACAGCGCCACCTAGCCCCAAAGTAAGCGAAGCTTGTGTTATGGGTATTATATTGTCTAGCAGACAACTGATAAACATACGTAAATACATTTTTTTTTTTGTAAATACATACTTATTATACATAGAAAAACCCAGATCAATACAAACAGACATGTTCATGCACACAAATATTTGTACTGTGTGGGAATCGAACCTACGTTGGTGTCAAAGTAGCGTAACAGCGCGTTCCACCACTGCGCCACCGAGCTCGTCAAAAACATTTTAGTCTTATTAGTAGTATTAAAGAACATTTTAGTCATAAGATTCAGTACCTCAAACGGAGAAACAAATTGAAATGCAAGAAGAAACTCCTGTGTACATTCGTTCATTTGTCTCGTATGGTTTTCTCAAAAACTTTGAACGATTTACTAACATGAAATTTGACATAATGATATATCTTAATTGTGGTACTAAACTTTATTTACGTAACTGAAGGGACGTTAATCGGATTTTATTATTTTTTGTTCAAATCCAAAAATATCCATATATGTATACGACTGCGATATCATAGCTACCGAAAGGATAAACTGATTCAAATGAGTTTTATAATTTGATAACTTATTTAAAAAAAATGATGAATATAAATGTAATTAATAAAAGATTAATGTATCCGGTACTCAAAAATGTTTATGTTTATCAGGTACCCGTTGGACGCGCCTTAATGTCCCAAACCCCGATAAGGATAGGGAGCGTTTCACCACAACGGTTTTATTTACAGGGTTTTATTTACAGGCGGACATCGTTGGTTTGCTAAATGAATTCATAAGTACATAAGTATCTGCTTGTTTAACATGCGCATTTTAAACGAAGTTGTGTTGATACTTTAACAAAATAAGCAGTGTCAACTTGGACCCTACCAGATTAATATTAAAAGTTTTAATGAGACTTTAATTTCATAAATATGACAATAGATTGAAGACCACTAAATTGTTTCCGGATTAATGCACATATTTAACACTTGCGATGTAGGAAAACATCGTAAGGAAACCCACACGTTCAAGTAATTATATTTAGACGTGTGACCTAATCTAAGAAAGATCTGGTTTTCCCTCTATGTTGTGAAGGTCTGACTGCAGTCGCTCTATGTAAAAATTAGTGTCATCGCCAAATCCTTAGACTTAGGTAGTGGACCCCGTTAAATACAATGGATTAGGAAACGGGATAACGCGAAGAAGAAGAAGCATTATAGCAGTGCCAACTAGGAGCATGCCAGATTAATATTAAAAGTTTTAATGAGACATTAATTTCATAAATACATTTAACAATAGAGAAGACATTCATTGCCGCTGACTCCATATTATATGAAATAAAATAAACAATTTCAAAGGCCTCGATGACGTTAATACACGTGTCAGTCTACAGTCGAACACGCAAGTTAAACAGCGTCGAGTGCAGCCTGTCTATAGATGGGTTTAAACATATCGTGTTTCTCCGTGCTCGGAGGACACGTTAAGCTGTTTATCCCGAATGCTTTCGATAGATGACAGTTGATAAGATAAAATACTTCTTTACTCAACACGTTATTAGCAAACTAGGCTTTAGGGAAAGAGAGGTAAGACGCATTAAAGCAGCCCGTCTGGGGTAGTACCTCCACCTCACAGAAAACCGCAGCCAAATAACTACTCCCTAGAGGGCTGTTGTGTTCCTGCGTGTGAGTGAGGTCACCAGTAAACTCCTAAAGAGTTGATGTGTAAGCAGCAGAGGAGGCATCGTGCGAGTGATACTTAATATATTACAAGCGCTAATAGTCTACGGTAACTGCTTTACATCGAGTAGGACGTATGCTTGTACGCCTGCCTCCCGACGTTGTATAAAAAAAACCGGTTGCACTCCAAGAGTGCCGACAGAAGTGAAAACTTGAACATTAACGTTGTGCATTTTTGAATTTTTTGGAATGGTTAGGGAATAATTTCGCACGAATTGCTTTATTAATCAGTATAAAAGTACTATCATGTATGTGATAAAATACAATATTCGTTTATTAGGCTATCGTACACAAACATGACAATTTATATTACATTAAAAATATAACATTTCAGAACTATTACAATTATTTTACATTAAAAAGTTTATCTGTCAGAAAAATCAACTTTCATCCATAATTTCAATGACTCTTTCACCATCATCATTACCAGCATCATCATCGCCAATTTCTAAAACTCAAACACACACGCACCCTCGCGCAAGCGCCCTGCGCAGCTTAACTCTAACAGCGATATTGATAAACTACGTTGAACGAAACGCATAAACGCCAACAATTTCATGGCGCTTACGTTTTAGTCGCGAGAAAATAATGCCTTATGAACGATCTAGCGCTTCATGTTTTAATTATTTAATTAGAGGTAACTAATGTTTTAGCGCTGCAGTGAACTTAAGCTCGAATTCTCACCAAAATCTTACGGCCAGGGTCACTTGACCCAGTCGTGACTTCAGCATTTTTTACTCATCCCAAAAAGTGCACAACGCCGCTAAAGAAGTTTTCACTTCAAAAAACAAGCGATTATAAGCTACGGTAACCGCTTTACATCAAGGGGGCCATATGATTGTATGCCTCCCGATGTAGTGTGAAAAAAAACAGCCGCGTCTTATGGCACTCAGTACCCGCTACCTACCCTATAAGGAATCTAGCTCTAAGGAAATACAGATAATATGGATAGATATTCCTTTAAGTATTTGCCGACTCCATATCACAGTTGTAAATTTAATTACAAAAGCCTATAATTGATATAAACCTATGAGCGAGTTTCCTATTGTAATTATTCAGCTCATTTTCTTTCTGAAACATTTGTTCACTTCAACCATTGTATATTATTCTGTCTTTGGATTTTCGCTTTTCCATTATTCTCTCTAGGTATTCAATAATTGCTATCCCATTTAGAAGGTTTCATACTTCGATGGAAAATGTATCATTCGCCCCAAGGTGTAATAGAATATATTTATAAATATAATCACTGGATAAGTTAATATTTATACGTACTTTCCGACAGGCGTTAATCATACTACTTGAAACGAGTATTTTTTATATATTTCATGTATGTCGAACATGGGTCTAAAGATTAGGATCAAATTTTGTATCCAGATAGGATTTTGCACTTTAAATTTATTTTTAAATATGTATTTCGTGAAATAAAACGACAAAGTGCGAATCGGACGTACTCACCGAAGGTTTCGCACATAGGTACTTGTTGGGCGATGTTGTATTGCTCGGAAAGATGGTGAATTTTGTTGGATTAAAATTAAAAGCGTCGTTCAAGTAGCAGCCATGGTGTTTATTGGAATGTAATACAGACGAGACAAATGTCGAGTACAAATACTACAGAAGTCGTAACAAATGTCAAATACAAATATTATACATTTTTATTTGGCAATACTAGGAGATATTCAATATGTGCAAAGTTTACAGTTAGTTAAAATGTTACAAATTATTTAGAAAGATATCGCTGAAGATGTTTCTGTCCATACACCCGGGCTACACCGTAACTAAAAATAATTATTGTTCTAAAATGTTATCATACCAATTAAGCAAATCAAGAAACCAAAGATTATATTATGAAATCTGTTGTACTCGTACCTAGGATGTATGAACACAATACGTACTTTTAAAATGTAATGAATGAAATAACAGGCCAATCAGAAAGTATTCCGAAAAAAAAGTTTTTATATATGAAAAACTGGCCAGTTATAATCTATTTTGAAAATATGATTATTTATAAGTAAAAATAGGTACGTTCCAATTTCAAATTTTCCCTTCATATTATTTGCGAGCTAATTTAAATTATCGTGTCTCATTGAAAAATGGATCTGTACCGGGAACATTTTCGCATGATTTTTTACGATTTAGATAGATAGATAATCGTTTATTAGCTGCTACGGTCACACACATACAAACATAATATAACAGTACAAGAAGGAGTAAACAGGCATTGCTCAAAACATTTCCAGTAATAGGTGCATGTGTGTGCTGCAGCAAGCGAATAGGCCATAGCTCAGTGTGACTTTTGCACAATGCGCAAAAAACACCGATTTTCAACTACTGCCTGAGGGGCGGGCGCGCTCAAAGTCATTATATAGACATAAATGAGTGTTTGTGGTGTGAGTCAGGGGTATTATACTAAGTGGAAAACTCAGGAATCAACATAGCAACAATGATATTCATGTAATTAGATAAGTAGTGTTAAGTGAAATTCAATTAGCAAATGTATTGAGATAATAAATTAAGATAAATTAACATTAAACGATTTCACGTTTTACCACAGAATCAGTGCAGTCGAAGTCATCACTATGAAATCTACTAGACAACGTACTAACTCAATATCTAGCAGCATCCTATATTCAATACGTTTGCCAGTTGAATCGCACTGATAACTAATGTGATAGTGGGCAACAGATAACCTAGGACAATGCCATTGAATCATCCGTCGTGTACACAACCCTATGTTGAGCCAAACCAAGCCGCTCAGATGGAGACAATTTCATAAATTAGAATCACTTCGTAGTAATGTGAGATTAAAAAATAAAGTTTGCTTACATTGTTGGGTGCACTAATCCTTTTAGTAACTCACTGACACTATGAACGAGTGACACCTACAAGCCTTTGAAGGCTAACCAAGAGCCACGATCCCCGAACCCTGAGCACAGGCAACACGACAATGGTACAACTGGCACTGAACACTGGTAATGGACACGTGAGGCAGGCTCGTTCCCAAGACACTACTCCCAGAATGATATCCAAACGAAGACAATTCTTGAAATTTCATTTATTTGGCCATTATACATCTTGCCAACTCTATACACTTGCTTACAATAAATTAAGTAGACTGTAAAATTATTATTCTCACAGCAGCGAGCATACAAAACGCAGCCATAAGCCTTCATGGAACTGTCTTCGTTCGTAATGTTCCACTCTCATCAAGCCAATAATTATGCATCGAAGCACTTCATTTATTGATACAGCGATCCAACTTATTCAACCGATCTTCAATAACAGGATCTCCAAAGAAAGTCCAAGCAAACAACTGTCACCAAATATTCAACTTCGCAGGCCCACGACGACATTTCGAAAATAGTATTTGCAAGCTTCCATCAGCATATTATTCATAAATCCATTTCGAATGACCAAATGGGCGATGATCCATTGCACGGAGGCATGGTGAATTTTAGTTGGATTAAAATGAAAAGCGTTTATTGGAACGTATACAGACAAGACAAATGTCAAGTACAAACATTTTTACATTTTTATATGTCAATACCATGAGATATTTAATATCATGTCAAAGTGCAAAGTAGGCAGTTGGTTAAAACGTTACAAATTATTAAGATAGAGAGCGCTGAAGTGGATTTTGTCTACTTGTAAGTATGTAAATTGTCCGTTCTTCACGGGAATCGAATCACGCAAATTTTTCCTGTTTTTCCCGATCATATTAAGTACATAAGTTTCCCCGAGCATACTGCTAATGAAAAGATAAACTGGATTCAGGGAGAAACTTAACTTTGTTATTAGAAAACTTATTGTCCCCATACATCGCCATTGGTTGCAGTTAGTTTACAAACTGAAAATAGCAAAAAAATTTTTCTTTGTCATGTACCTACTAATTTACAGTTTTTGGGTTATTTCTCTTTACCTGTGCTACATCACATTGGTTGTTACAAAATTTCATTACTGTAGATCAACGGGACCTACTCGATAGATTTTGATTCCTTTGCGAGCGACGTAATATGCGGCATAATTGGATGTATCTTTTGATTGCGTTGACCTGGAAGTTTGATTTTCCTGCTTCGCCAAGGAATTGCAGACTTGAATATTTGATTTTAATTTATACTTCATACCTTAACGGGTTCATAAGGAAAAGGATTTCGGCAGACGTACAACGAAGTGATATCATAAGGGTTCCACTTTTCCTTTTAGATACGGGACTTTAAAAATGCGATTTTACAGTAAAAATCACCGAACGAAGCTCGGTCGCGCAGGTTGAGTAATTCCATCCGATCAGATCCGTATGATCAACCATTCATGAGATAGATTTTAAATAGGACTGTAAAACGAATCAACCATGTATAGGATGAATGGTTAATTATTAGATTCTAGATATTCATCAAGGTATCATTATTAAGACACATTACTATTATTTCTATCTATATACCTATACCTTCACGTCAAATCTCTTGCGGGGTAGGCAGAGAGAACTGGGGGCCACATGACTCGATCCTTACACGCCTTATTCGCTTCTTTAACATTCATTGCTCTTCACATGTACGCTTACCGGTTTCTATGTTTCTATTTTTTTTAATATTTTACATATACTCGTATATATCTATTAATATTTTTTTGACGAACTCCGTTACGCTGTGGTTAGTAACGCTACTTCGACACCAAGGTCCATGGGTTCGATTCTCACACGGGGCTAACATGATGTGTGTTAATGAACATGTCTGTTCGTTTTGGTCTGATTGTTTTTAAGAGAATTTTTGACAAAACATGAATATTTATTATGCAACAAGGCGGTCTTATTGCTAAAAGCAATGTTTTCAAATCAACCTTAAAGTATCGGCGTACAGAGAATAACATTTTGTGCATGAACGTATCTGTTTGTTTTGGTCTGTGTGTTTTTAAGAGAGCACATCAAAGCAACCCCTCTGGGGAAGTACCTCCACCTCACAGAAAACCGCAGCCCAATAACAACTCCCTAGAGGGTTGTTGTGTTCCTGAGTGTGAGTGAGGTCACCAGTAAGCTCCCAAGGAGTTGCTGTGTAAGCAGGAGAGGAGGCATCGCGCGAGCGATACCTTCTGTGTTACAAACTATATGCTTGTATATACTTATACCTCCTGACGTTGTATAAAAAAACCCTTTCCCCTCCCAATCAACTAAACCGATCAACTGAAAACTGATTAAATATTTAATTTTATTATTTCTTAACGGCACAACGATTTGGTTGATATGAAATGAACAAATCAACTATTTTTATTCCAAACGGAACAACTATACACGCAAGTTGGTATGTTAGTAAATAATTTCAATTATTATACCGTTCCTTGCATAGCAACTGTAAAGCAAAGACAAAACAATCCGACTACAGGACCAGAGTGTGAGACAAGGATTGTTTCTTCGAAACGTTCCCTTCTGCATTGGAAGATGTTTCAAGCTACTGGACTGGAAATGATACGGCATCATCATCAACGGCAAGTATAATTCTCACCTTCTATTTGCCAATGATATAAATCGTTGGAGGAATTTAGCACGATGCCAGAAGATCAAACAGAGCTCCCCAACGAGTGGGTCTTAAGATGTGCATGAATAAAAATAAAAATGATATCGAAAGTACATGTTGTACCAACTCCAGTTTCAGTTGGGAGCTCGATTCTCGAACTAGTTGCCGAGTATATACCTAGGATAAACCGTCCAGCTAGGTAAGTTCCACTTTGAGAAAGACGTTTGTCATATCTCACTCAGAACGGTCCAGCACGTCAAAGAAATTCTATTTCGTAATACGTAGAACTAACCTAATAATGGCTCTGAGTTGTGGAGATTTGACGGTAGTCACTCATAAAAATCAGTATCTTTGCCAAATCCTAGGGTTAGATAGTGGATCCCGCCAATCCTAATGGAATAGGAAGAACAAGTACAGTTTTATTGTCAAATATTAAAAAAACATGATAATATTAACCATAAAGGAAGAATACTATTAAATCCAGTGGTATAATCCTTGCGGCACCGAATAATTTTACGATGAGTACACTTTTCTTTGAGAGAATTTGTCTCGACAACGTCTCGCCATGGCTGAATCGTAAAGAATCCATTACGCGTCCTATTACGATCCCAAATGCCTTAATTACCCGCATTGTGCCGATTTGCAATTCACGCAATTCGTTCGTTAGGCGCGCTCTCCAAACACAGCATTAATTATATTTGTAATAAAATGCCTAGTGGCTTCACTATTTATTGATTATACATTATAACTCACAGTTAGTGCGGTAGACTGAGGGTTTTTAGCTGGCGGTTATTATAAATGCTACCATAGAAACCTAATTGGAAGGATAAATTCATCATCATCATATTTACCGATTACGATTATTCATACACAAATATTGTGTATATTTTGTGACTTATGTTCATTTAGTTTAGGATTGTTTTATAATTGAAAAACAGAAATAAGTACCAGGAATCTATAGCACGTTCCTTTTTGTTGTCGACAATTAACTAATGCACCATATTTTTGTCATATTTTAGTTACGTTTGATTAAAATATATATGTGCCGTTTTGGGCAATAATTTGTTGCCATTTTGTAGGTAATCTCAATGCTGTAAAGATCAAGGCTTCTGATCAGAAAACTGCGAAAAGTAGGTAGTTTTGACAATTCTCTCTTTATGTAAACTTATAACTGCCTAAAGAATTCTGAAGAGATTGAAACCGGTAAAAATCTGAGAGTAAATGGTGGATGCATTAACACTTTTCAACTAATCTCGCCCAATATTTGTTTTGTAGTAAAGATGTGTGTGATCTAGCATTATCATGATGAAAAACTACACCCTTTCTTTGGATTACTTACGGCCGTTTATTTTATATTTTTGCTTGAATCTCATCAGCTGTTAACAGTAGGGATACGAATCGATGGTATAGCCCATGGTAATGGTATAAATATAATAATATATATGGTGGTAAAAACCCATAATGAACGAAACCCTTACAATCCCACCATACACACAGCATTTATTGCATGATAATACGCGTTTCGCTATAATCTGTGGAGCTTGACAGCCTTTTGACCATGATAGTTTTCGAACGTCCTTGTCGTAATCCACTTTTCAACATCTGTGATCATTTTTTTCTCAAAAAAGGGTCGACTTCATTATGTTTCAATAAAGAAACGCAAATGATTACATATTCATATGTGTGTATATGATATACATGAGTACATGATTACGAGTCATGATTTACTAGGCTTCCTAATGTGTCACTCAAATATCGAGCTTTGTTGTAGACCCAGTTTTTTCAAACGAGTCAACGCTGTTTTGTGGTCAATCCCAAGCTCTTCGGGTATGTAGTAACTATTAATAATTAGATCTTGCTGCATTTTTTTTTTTTCAAAAATAGCATCGACTTTATCTATAACAGGTCAACAGAGCAACCTTCATCTTTGACTTTAAAATTCCGGAACTGAAAATGCTTGAAGCAATTTTATGCTACTCTTACTGATACTGCATTAAGTATATGAACATTGCAAATATTTTATTGCGGCTTGCGTTACATTTTGTTCATTTTAGTAATAAAACTTCAAAATATATTTAATCTATTCGCTAGATTCACTGGTGGGATTCGTACAAACTTTTTACTTTTCTGTTTTTAAAATGTCATGTCCAAAATGGTATAAAAACCAGCGAGATACAAACAGTACCAATAACTGCAACCTGCAATTTTTACATTAAAATACGAAAATACGTTTACCCTGCCAATCTTATTTATTATTAAATCTGGAGATATGTATGTAATAAATTATATATATGTATGTAATAAATTATATGTAATAAATTTTGATGCGATGACAGTTTTTTATTAAACCGGGGAAATCCTTTGTTCAATGTTTTTGCCTGACAAGAGGTTCAAAAACCACATTAAAAATTGCCTTGCCAAAAAGGCTTAGCGAACCCCGCCAATCCTATGGATTAAGAAACGAGATAACGCTGAGAAAAAGAAGTATATGAATATATATGAATATATGACATTAATGTATTAAATATGATAAATTAAACAGTATCGTGCATGCATTCGTTATATTATCAAATTATTATTTGAAAGCAGACCTAACGTTAACAAGTTTGTTTCGGCGTTTCTGGCGAGTACAGTATTTCTAGATCAGAGAGCTTATATATGGTGGACATTACTTGACTTCATGCAAATCACTTTTCAACAAACGCAGATTGTTGACAATACCTAGCATGTATATATGTATAATATAATAAGTGTACAATATTTGAGAAGCAATATCCGGAATTCTTTCCGAAAAATAAAGATATTCGTACAAAAAAATCAAAGACAGAGCAGACTAGAGCAGGCGATAAACTATTTGTGTACGGAAAATATTAAGTAATAAAAATTAATTTCATACTGCGATACAAATTTATAACATAACGAAGACACCAGTTACACAATTTGAAAATAAGTTGCATGTTTAGCGGATTGGCAAATGCTGCCTTATTAAATTTCGACAATAGCGATGTCCATTACTATTTACAATCAGCTGTTACAGTAATTAATTGAGCAGTGATAATAAAGTGGATAAAGCACCGACCCGACGACCGACGCACCGATCCAACGGTCCCTGTTTTGAATCCTGGTATAGGCATGTACGACTAAATTAATGTTTTTGTCTATAAAAATCAAATATTTTCTATGTAAAAAACTGTAGAAAGAATGCAGGATGAAAGAATGACGAAACAGATATACAATGCAAAAGAGGAAGGATGTAGGAGCC
This sequence comes from Pyralis farinalis, assembly GCA_947507595.1. Lineage (NCBI taxonomy): Eukaryota > Metazoa > Arthropoda > Insecta > Lepidoptera > Pyralidae > Pyralis > Pyralis farinalis. Next base: position 10,701,197 of record OX382271.1, on the reverse strand, counting down.
GAGGAAGGCCAAAACTTACCTAAAATGACCAAATTGGTCATGTTCTATGAGAAGGTGATGTCAGGAGCCCTAGAAACCGACGAGCGTGCATGAGAAGAGCAATGAATGTTAAAGAAGCGAGTCAGATATGTAAGGATCGAATCACGTAGCGCTCGGTTCTCTCTGCCTACCCCGCAAGGGATTTGTAGACAGACTGTTTTTATAGACAGAGAGTAAAAAAATGTATTTTAGCCAAACCAATAGTACGGAAGACGGAAAAACGTTGTAACGCTAGGAAGTAGCAGCAGTAGCAGTAGTTGGAAAGAACTAGGAAGAAGAAGTTACAATATTTAGTTGAATGTAATGTAATTTGATGACCTACATAAATTAAATAATATGATTGAAATAATACATACCTAATTGTATAAACGGCAAAACATTATGGGTAGATTCATTAAAATACTCGTAACATATTTACCTTTGTACCCATATTTTGACAAGATAAATCATTTGATTTTTTTATATCACTAAGGTGGCAGACAAGCGTACGGCCTGTCTCATGGTAACCAGTTACCGTAGTCTATGGACATTTACAACACGACGTTGCCGGCCCTGTAAGAACCTCTTCACGCCTTTCTTGAAGACCCCCCATGCTGTAGTCCGTTGGGAAAACCTCGGCAAGGAGCTCATTACACAACTTAATAGTTCGCAATCCATTATACAATCGGTAGAACAAGCAAACGGAAGCAAAATCTCTTCTCAAACTCAAGGGCTCAATACCGTCCGTGAGTTCAGGATCATCGACGATCCTCACAGCTCGTCTCTGCACCGAGTCACAAGGTCCAAGCTGGTATCCAGGTGCTACCGCCCAAAGGTTAAGCCTTAAGCTACAGTACCTCATCTGCGGCCTAACTTGAGACTTATATAAAATAAGTCTTCCCTCGAGCTGAAGTATTGTTTGCCCCTGTTGAGCACACCAAAATTTCTTTGACGCCAGCTTGACCCTCTTCTAGGTGACTTCGGTGCTGAACATCGCTGGAAATCTCGACACCGAGAATCCCAATACTCTTGGCAATGACGAGTGGCGTGTTCTGGAATTGGAGGACCACAGCAAACGAGATTTTCTTAGCGGTGAACGTTAAATGATTTAATTCGTCAATAGTGAATCCGGTAATGCTGGTAAATTAAAAAAGGTAAGATATAAAAAAATATGATAAAATAATAATTACAATATAAAATGTGTATGACATATCTAAGACAGGGGACCAAGGCTAAAATAAAGAATTTGAATTTGAGATTCATCAAAAGATTCTGATGGGTTGGATTTCATTTCCGCGATCACTTCACAATAACGTAGGAAATAAAATCTATCGCGGATTCCGTTTCTGCGACAACTTCAGAACAAATAGCATTGGCTGTATCAGAAAGTCCTAAATGAGGCGATGTTGTTTCCATATTGTCTTTATTGTTACCATAGCTACTCATTTTAGTCAAAGGTTGAGTCAATATCGCGATATCTGTCTTCTTACAATAGAAGGTAGCTTCATTCACGAGACCCTGACGCGATATTTTTAATATCGTGTTATACAGCTTCTGTGGCTCATAAATGAGATCTCATTTGCTCGTTTAGATAAAAATCGTTTTTTCTCCGAGATATTATTCGCAAGATATTCATGCTGAAATATTTCGCCGCCGGAATTTCGAAAAAGAAATGTACAGCATAAGATTTTATTGAACTGCAAAAAACATTTGTATTGAGTTGATAATCTTGTTCCGTCCTAAGACAAATTATAATATTTCTAACAACTATCCATTGGACCTAGCCATACAGCACAAAGTCGAAGGATATATGATTACTACATATATTCAGCCCGTGATATGAGGCTTTTACCGTAGCCTATAAACTATTTACAAAGCAAGGGTGTATAGGAAGCAATGTATGAACGTTGTGAATGCGATGTCAATGTAACACCTCCAAGGAACTTCCTAGTGACTCCACTCACTCTAGGACTAAACCGAGTATTTTTCCCAGTTATTGTTACTGTATTCTGCCATCAGGCCTCCAAAAATAAATTTTGTTAATCAGTGTATTAACTATAGGTGAAAATGGCTTTGCTCTAAAAACTATATTAAGTCGCTTAAACCTAATATTTACATAACTAAATGCATGTATGTATGTATATCTTCACGCCAGATCCCTTGCGGGGTAGACATAGAGAACCGAGCGTCATAAGACGCGGTTCTTACACACCTCACTCACTTCTTTAATATTCATAGCTTTTTTCATGCACGCTCACCGGTTCCTAAGGCTCCTGACACCACTTGCTGGTAAAACGCGACCAATTTGGTCATGGTAGGTTAGTCTTGGTCTTCCTCGGCTCCTATATCCTTCCACTTTCACATTGTATATCTGTATCATCATTATTTCATCCTGCATTCTTCCTACATGTCCGAACCAACGGAGCATGTCTTTTTTTAAAGGTAAAATTGCTTTATTTGCCATTGGGCCCTCTCAATACCTCACATCATGAAATCTTACTGTATTTAATGCAATTCTCATAGTTTTCATTTTCCTTTTTTGAATCTTGGTTGATTAAAAAAAAATCATTTCTGAAATTACCATTGGCGGAGAAGAAAAGAAAAACTTTTGCCAAAATAAGTATTGTTTCAAATCATCAAATGATATTACAATAAATTTGTTTCACTATAACATTACTATTATAATGATATCAAGTGCTAAATTAAAGATGCATGTGCTGAATAATTTCCAGACATGTAAGGAAAAACGTCGTTTTCGAACAGAATTTTTGTGATCTTTTTGAAAATATTACCAGGTAAGGACAGAGCCGTTCAAGGCAAGTATAAAATCGAATACAATTTGCAACAAACATGTACCAGTGTTCATGAGCTGATGTACTGGTACACGCAACTTATTCCTGCTTCTATGACTTTCATAAAATTTAGAAAACTGCTTTATATTTTGAGATGAGCGAACATTACGTTTTCATAAATAACCGTGAGAATAATTATTTCTTTGTATAACTCTAAGTGAATCCCTGGAGCCCATGCTTTGAATAGAGCGGATAGCTTCTTTTGTAAGATGAAATTTGTTTCACATTACAAAAGAGATTCTGATTGCGATGTTAGGAGCCCTAAAGACCGGTGAACTAGATGAGCTATGGACATTGCGTTTGAACAGTCGATACAATCAAAATCATTAGAGAGGTCACACAAGACTCCCAATGGAATTCTGTAACCACTCCCGTGCATTCTTAATCGATACTGTATTACTTAGTCTACCTTTTTTGCCCCAAAACCTCGAGCGAATGATTATTAATTGATTTAAGCTCTATGACGAGGGAAGTACTCCACCTTATAGAGGATCGTACACAAATAACAATTTCCTAGGGAGGTGTGGTGTTCCTGTAAGTAGGTGACGTCACCCGGAAGCTCATGAAGGCACTGCGTTTGCAGTGGGAGCAAAGTGTTAGCAAGATACTGTAATAAAAAAATTAACATTGTTAATAGAATCTATGCATGCAATGATATAGTCGAAATTTTGTATATTTACATTAATGATAATAAAATAACCGCTAATTATACCCCCATGGTGTAATAATTAAGAAATGTAACTAAAAATATATTATTTGACATTTTTATTCATCTGTCGGATTATTTATTTGTTTTACCGCAGCCAATAGGGTCGGCAACGCAAGAGTGAAACCCCTGGTGTTGCAAATGTCCAAAGGCTTCGGTAACAGCTTACCATTAGGCGGGTCGTATGCTGGTTTACCTTAGTGATATAGAAAAACCGGCATAATAACAACTCCCTAGAGGGCTGTTGCGTTCCTGCGTGTGAGTGAGGTCACCAATAAGCTCTTAAGGAGTTGAAGTGTAAGCTGCAGAGGAGGCATTGCGCGAGTGATACTTAATATATTACAAGCGTTAATAGGCTACGTTAACTGCTTTACATCAGGTGGGCCGTATGCTAGTATGCGTCACGATGTTGTATAAAAAAAATAGTGGTTCGAAATGTAATAACTATGAAGCTAGATTCAAAATAACATTATGAGTTATATTTCATCCATTCTCGAAATCAATAGATTTAAATTTTAGGTATAGTTCTGGTAAATATTACAAATTTTCATGCGTCCCCGCTACCTCCGAGGGAGGGGGGATATCGCAGGGATTATTCGAGTGATTTATAAGACAATTACTTTCATTAGAATCAATAAGTCTTATTACTGTTATATAATATAAGAAAAGAAGTATCTGGATCTAACCTGCTTTGTGTGCTTCCGCCACCAATTAGTTCATGCGGCCTAGCGCCAGTCGGCACCCACCCACTACTGTTAGTAAGTGCAACATGCCGACGCTGCCATGGCTGCTCCGGTAGTCTCTGCCTCGGCTGCTGCGGTCGGCCGCCATCTGGAACAGTGGTGGTGGGGGCATGCGTCCACCACCACCGTCGCTGCCACGACTGGCCTGGTCGTCACTGCGACACGTGTTTCGGCTCTCCACGAGGCATCATCAGACGTTGTAGACGTTAATCATAAGAACAACATGCTACAAGTGACATCACTTGTAACTAGGCCGCATGAACTAATTGGTGGCGGAAGCACACAAATCAGGTTAGATCAAATTCCATGTAAATTTGACTTGAAAAGTAACGCCTGAATCTATTAAAAGAAGTATCATCAAGGTCATATTTATGATTGGATCCCCAGCACGTGAACAGTGTGCATCACTCACGAGTATTGTTTTACATGACACCCTTGTGTATGAAGTGTCCATAAGCTACGGTAACTGCTTACCGTCACATAGGATGTACGCCTGTTTGCCACTTTATTTATATAAAAAATGGTTGACTTTGGCTATACAGAAGATATCACTCGCTCGCCTTTAGAGTAAAAATCAATTTTACCTGCACGTGGTGGGCCCTACTAATTGACAAACGATGCTCTAGTGAACGGGCGCATGAAAGCCTGACAAAAGAACCGCTGAGAAATAGCAACTCACTAGAAGGATGTTGTGTTACTGCGAGTAAGTGAGATTACCAGTAAGCTTCTGAGGAGTGTCTGTATTAGAGCGATAATCTTTGTGTTGGAAGCGTGATAGACTACGGTAAACATTCTGCACCGAATAGGCCGTGTGCTTGTTTACCACCCAACGATGTACAAAAAAAACTCGTCACCCCAAAATATCTGTTTTATTTTTTACAACTAGATTGGCAAAGAAGCATGCGGCCCCCATTAGATAGTAAGCGGTCACCGCAGCGTATTGACCACCACAAGGATGTTACTCGCGCGCTGCCAATCTTGTGACCTAAGGATGTTTCGTCACAGTACCCAGTAATTGCTCTGCCATATCTCACCCTTCAATCCGGAACACAGCTGTATAAATATAGATGCTTGGCGATAGAAATAGGTGAGATAGAGGTACCCACGCAGACGGCTGTTGTACAAAGTCTCCCTCTGGTACCTCATACATTAAAATGGATGTGTGTATGTATGTTCCATAGGTACTCGAAATCGGCTGGACTGATTTCGATGAAATTTTCAGACAATTTTCCGATAAATCCAACGAAGCAGCAAAGGTTGCTATTTAGAAAACGATGCTATAAATAATGCACCATTATTTCCTTCTTTACAAGCTTAGAATATTAGTAGTGTACGTTGCGTTAATACATTTTTATACCATGTAAATAGTTATCGTAGTTTATGGTAGCATGCAACACCAAAGGCATCACTCTCGTGTTGCTGACTCAGAAATAGCTCTTCACACCTTTTTTGTCTCTTGGGAACTCTTTTCAGATATCATGGCAGAGAGATTTATTCCACAACTTAAGGGTTAGCGAAAAGCACTCCTCTGGGTCGCGTGGTGCGTTACTGTTTCAGATCGAGTGTGAAAGGATGAATTCCTCATCGATGGTGAGCGATTGTAAAAGAAGACTTTAATTTTGTTTTATTCAGTGTCGGGAAGTATACAAACATACGGCCCACATGAGGTAAAGTGGTTACCGTAGTCTATGAATGCAACAATAATTAAGTATTACTCGCGCAATGCCACTTCTACTGTTGGAACAGCAACTCCGTGTGAGCTTACTGGTGACCTCACTCACACGCAGGAACACAGCAACGCTCCAGGAATTTGTTATTTGTCTGTGGTTTTTTCGAGGTGTAGATCTTTCTACAGACAGGTTGCTTTGATGCGATGCACCTCTTTTAAAAACACCCAGCCCAAGACAAACAGACATGTGCACACACACATGTTTGTCCGGTGTGGAAATCGGACCCACGAGCGTTGGTGTCACAGTAGCGTTACTAAACACTGCGCAACTGAGCTCGGTTACAGATCTCATATAACACAAACTCATATAATAAGCATATAAATAGCACACACAGTAAGAGATAAAATCTCTTAGACAGGACTCAATAGAAATTTAATAAATATAACGCTTGAGATCATTTTCTATTTCGTGAAATAGTAAGCAAGCAGTCATGATTTAAAAACAAACCAGTTGAGAATGCGCAAGATTGCATTGCCAGAGGAACACCTGGCTCGTCAATTATATAACAATTGAATTTTTTTTTTTAAATGTCGGCCATTTTGACCATGTTCCTTAAGAGATAGGAACGGTGTTCCTGAACATTCCTGTTCTACTTTTTTATGCTGAATCCGAATCCGAAGTCAAAATTCGAATATTCGAAAAAAAGCGACGGACAAACACACAGACAAACGCACAGACAAACAAATCTGTGATTTCATATAGGAATCGGTGTTCCTGAAAATAGATGATCAAACGATCTTCCAAGTGCAGTTCGGTCATTGTTTTATGAGTTTCATTCGAAGATATAATAATGGCAAGTTTCCTTTAACTTGCTAGGCAGTGATAATTATAGGCCATAAAATTTTATTCTAGAGATTTGGAAGGGGCCGCACACTATAAAGATAAAGATTTTTCTATTATTGTTTTTTAGTCGTAATGTATTCTATATTTTCGTAATTTGTTTTTTTAATCCCTTGTCGGCACTTCGAAACGTTTTACATTGGCAACAAAATCTTATTGCATTTTATTCATTTCTCATAACTTCCATTTAGTTGTATGTGCATTTGCTATTTTTATGAAGTGTACATTGGCTATATTCATTAATACAGTCATTATAGTTTCTTTGAATGTGTTTAATATTTATTGTTTGTAATCTATATATTATATTGTAATTCTGAGACAATTGTCAGGATAAACTCATATTTTATTTTATTTACAATGGCTCCGTGATCCTTATCTAATTGCTTTTCTTGACAAAAACGGCTGTACTGAATTTTTCCTCTTTGTTGGTATTAGAAATGTTAAATTGTTCACGCCAGTCGACATTTTTACATCAGCGATTTATCCAGAATTTTCCTTATGACTTATATAGTAAAGTAAATAATGTTTACTTTTAACTTTTTAGTATTTAAATATTGTTACTATTAAATATTAAATATTAAATATTGGAAGTCCGAAAATATTTCTCATACCATATTATATCATAATGATCACTCTTCATAAAAATATTTATAAATAAATAAATATTGTCGGACAAATTACACAGCGCCATCTAGCCCTAAAGTAAGCGAAGCTTGTGTTATGGGTACTAGACAACTGATAAACATACGTAAATATATATTTTTTTTGTAAATACATACTTATTATACATAGAAAATACCCAGACCAATACAAACAGACATGTTCATGCACACAAAATGTTTGTCCTGTGTGGGAATCGAACCCACGAGCGTTGGTGTCAAAGTAGCGTAACAACGCGTTTCACCACTGCGCCACCGAGCTCGACTTTTAAAATTAATGATCGAAAATTCTAATCATTCTAATACATAACGCTAATATTTTTCATATATTTCTTAATCATAAGTGTTATTTATCCGCATTGGATTCCAATGGAAAAAAAATAAAAGATAGTAGTAAAAATAATAGGTACGACGACGAGCGAAGCGATGAGGAGTGTTAGGTAGAACTGCGACCCTACAGCGCGCGAGCCGAGCGAGCGAAGCGAGCGTGCTGGGGCAGCGACGCCAGAACCGAACATTGTCTGTTATATAGGAAACTGATCAGAAAAACAACATTACGAGTTGAAGTATGCCCTTAGTAATGACAATATTAATAAATAAAAAAATATAACTGTCTGTTATGAGATCCTTTGGTAGTAATAAAAATTTATGAACAAAAAAGTATGAGGAAAAAAAATTATGAAGAGTGATTATTATGAACACAAATCGGTAGTAAAACAAAAAATAGGAATACAATTTTTATGTGAGCTAATATAGATCCAAGTACATTGGTTCTTCTTAATAAGTACCTACGTTTTGTACGTGAGCTGGAAAATGTGTCTATCAGCATTACATCTTGTATATATAAAGATCGATGGAACTATTAAGCAGATTATTATTCTTGGACTTGAATATACTAGTTGTTTCATTAACCTGCTCTTTTGTATCGTATGGTAATCAGCACAGTTATATTAAATGCAAACGATGTTGCCTCAGGTCACTTAGTTATAAATTTATGTTAACAACTCAAAGGCATGGAAATTATTATAAATTACCTATTAATACCTATAGATATTATCACAGAACACGGTAATAGTTACAATATAAGTCACAGAAGAGGTTATAACCAATTTGGTTGGCCAAGAGGGTTACTCCTAAAACTAATTCCAACGATAGCCTAAATCAAAACCTCATCATATCTTCACTATAAGTTTGCCAAAATCAGCTGGAAATTTCATGAGTATATGCAGTTTAGCAATCAGCTATCAAAATTAGCGACTCTGGCACTAGTGTCGCAGTTTAAGAGTATGTTTCCAAATTCTATCGATCTGCAGTGATAACGTGCAGCGCATTATGGAATCATACCGCGCTGCAATATTTACTAATTTATAGCCGCAGAGATGGGTGCAATTTTAGAGTTTGCCAAATGAACCAGCGAATAACGTTCCAAATTACTACATAAAAATATCATCACAGTAGCTTTATTCCTATTTGCCGCAAATATCGCGTAATAGATTAATTTATATGCTAAGATTCTCATTTAGCCAATGCGTTGTCTATATTTATGGGAATATAGAGACTATGCGCTTAGTACATAAATATGTGTAATCTATTCAGCAATACAACTTTAATTACGTCTTACGTCTGGAGCCATACAGGCATACGGTCAACCTAATGTAAAGCAGTTATCGTAGCCTATTATTGCTTGTAATATATTAAGTATCACTCGCGCGATGCCTCCTTTGCTGCTTTCACAGCAACTCCTTAGGAGCTTACTGGTGACCTCACTCATGCGCAGAAACGCAATAAACCCTCTATGACGTTGTTATTTGGCTGCGGTTTTCTGTGAGGTACTTCCTCAGATGGGCTGCTATGTTGCGCCCTACCTCTCTTACTTCTTCAATGAACAATAATGTTCAATTTCCCAACTAAAGCAAATTGAGCATTATGTAAAGAAGGGCAGATATATAGGGCAGTATTAATAACACAGGAAGTACGATTAAAAACATAATTTTACCACATCATTTGATAAATTCATTGTATACCAAACTGTTGGTTAATGTTATTAAATACATGATTATTTATCTAAACTCAAATCATTGTTATGACAAAGTTCTACTAAAGTTTTTACAAACTACCTAAACAACCACTACCTAAAAAATAGTAGTCTCCAGTATCTAAACATCACTATATATTATTAGGGTCTATGAAATTGGCGTTTTGTCAAACTGGCCACTTTACTCTCAAGTATCTGGTGTTTGGTTAGGAATTCCAGTTTTTCAAATTTATTTCAAATTTAGGCTTTTGTATTTGTGTTTCAAATTTAGTGATTTATTTCTTTTTGCAATTTGAATAACTACTTGCAAGGACAAATTCAATTCCGTTGGGGCAGTCCAAATCTCCTTCAAAAATTTGATTGATTCTCGCTCCCTCAATTTTTTAGCAGTGGAATCAAAAAACTACCTATAAAATGACGAAAGTGTATAGTATAGATAATTTGGTTACATATTTCGATTGATTAAATGTATAATTAATTATTATCCTTTATTGCACAAAACACTATATAGATACACATTTAAAGTATTTCGTTCGCAAAGGCGAGCTTATCTCTAGAAGAGATCTCTTCCAGCCAACCTCCAACAGTGGGATATATTGTTAGGTATGGAATAGCTGTAAGTGCCTGATAAATGTTACGTACACAGATATTTAACATACATACATATACACAAACACATATATACATATAAATATATATATATATATAGATACATATACATACATACACACATATACTTATTTCTGAATAGATAAATAATAATCTTTCAATTTATTTTTAAATGAGAATACAGATGGGCTTTCACGAATTCGAGTGGGTAATTTATTCCACAGCTGGGCAGCACGGTAAGTAAAGGAGTTGTAAAAAAAAACCGTTTGCGCAGCTGGGAGCAGTAGCGTCTTGGTATGGCAGGGACGACGAGAACGAGTGGTAGGGGGTAGGAGGTTGAATCGGCGGCGGAGGTACGTGGGAGCAGCAGGATTATGGAGGATCTTATAAAGAAAAGTAAGGATATGGACGTTGCGGCGGAAACGAATAGGGAGCCATTTTAATCGGTTGCGGTACTCAGTAATGTGGTCACATTTCTTAAGTCCGAAGATAAACCTAATTGCAAGATTTTGCAAACGTTCCAGTTTATTTAGAAGTGTCTCACTTGCATCCAAATAGCATACATCGGCGTAGTCGAGAAGAGGTAGAAGAAGAGCATTGCTAAGCATGACTTTAGTTAAAAAGGGGAGAAAGTTCTGGAGACGCCTAAGGGAGTGAAACGAAAAGTGTATTCGTTTGCTAACCTCATTGACTTGAGCAGACCAAGATAAATTACTGTCCAGGATAAGGCCCAAGTTTTTCGATTTAGGAGTGTACGGTATCTCAGTGCCACTGTAAACAATTTTTGGCAATAAACCCAGTTTAGGCATTATCCTGCTGCTGCCGATAATCATTGACTGCGATTTTTGAGGGTTAACCAGTAGACCAAACGATGCAGCCCAGACCTTAACAGCATCAAGATCCGAATTCAAAGATTGGACTGCTAAGCACATATCTGATGGTACAAAATGGCGGTATATTTGTAGGTCATCTGCATACAGGTGGTAGGAAGAAGAAATAGCATGAGTAATTTGATTAATAAAAATCGAGAAAAGAAGTGGAGATAATACGCCGCCCTGTGGTACACCGACTTTTAAGGTGGACCAACTTGAACAGTTGTCATCAATTTTGATGCACTGTTGTCGATCTCGGAGATAGGAGTCAAACCATGAGATTGCGGTAGGAGAAACGTTAAGTGCACGAAGAGTGCCAAGTAACACATCAAAATCCACTGAATTGAATGCACTGCTAAAGTCAAGTAATACAATAACAGTAAGTTCTTGCCTATCCATTGCATTACGTATATCTTCTGTAACATGAAGCAAGGCACTGACAGTGCTGTGCGATGGACGAAACCCTGATTGAAACGGGCTGAGTAGATCGTTTGCAGCTAAATATGAATGAAGTTGCTTGTGGACAGCGTCTTCTAAAACTTTAGAGAGAATAGGAAGAATTGATATAGGACGATACTCTGAAAGAGAAGAAGGGTTGGTAACTTTAGGATATGGAATAACGTAAGCCTTTTTCCATGCCGTCGGATAGATATTTGATGCCAGGGAGAAGTTAAGTATGTGCGTAATAACCGGCAAAATATCGTCCAAGACAAGCAATAGCATATCAAGACTCACGTTATCGCTGCCCACAGCTTTTGTTGATATCGACATTATGGTTTTCTTAACATCCTCCTCCGCAATGCTATGAAAAGAGAATGGAGTACAATTAGGTCGCAGCGTAATTCCATATGTTTTTTCATATAAAACGCACATTTACATATGTAAGGACCAATTATTATAAAACAAAGTTCCATACCGCATCTGTTTGTCTGTTCATGATATAGTCAAAAACTACCGAACGGATGTTCATGCGGTTTTCACTAATAAGAGTGATCCTTGAGGAAGGTTTGGGTGTATAAATTATTAAGGTTTCGAGTAAATCGGTTGAAATATGAAGATAATTGTTGATATTGTTGGGAAAAGTCAAGCCGCCTAACCGGATATTATACGGATATTCAATATTAATCCTTATCAACTTAAACATGTAAAGCATTTCATGCACATTATGATAATCCTTGATGTCATATAATTTAAATGATGGACAGACGTTGTGCTGCCTGAACGTTGCCGTTGGCTTGCCTGTTATTTTTTTTCCTAAAACCCAATTACAGCCGCACCTACATCCACATATTCGACGCAACAAGCTGATTCGACCCAACGACAGATAAAACATGTAGACATACCTAGTCCTTCCATAAGTTCTGTTGTAAAAAAATAAATGCATATTCACAAATGTATATGCATTTATTTTTTTATGAAGTAATATAATATTAATAAAACTTATATGTACATATTTATGGAAGTCTCAGCAAAAAATAAATAAATGACTATATTTTAAATAGCCACCTTTGGCTTCGATACAGGCCTTTAATCTGTCTGGCGACGAATATATGGATTTACGCACTGTTTCCATGGGAAATTTAGCCACTGCTTGCTCCAAAGATTTTTTAGGAGGCACAATGTCGGCGTGTCATTTCGAACAGGCCATGTCTCCTAAAACTGACCGAAATTTGTATGCTAAGGGGTTCAGATCTGGGCTAGACGATGTCTCGTCGACGACCCGTCTTCAGCTATTACAAAGTCCGGAACGTTCGTTTCGAGCCATGCTTGGGTAGTTCGTGCCTTGTAACCAGGTGCAGAGTCCTACTGGAAGGTCTACGGTACATTTTTAAAAATTGTATTGCTGAGAGGTTTAACAACACGATCCAAGACAGTCTCTTGATACACTTTGGCTGAAGTCTTCACTCCTTTTTCACAAAAAAGAAGCTTTGTGACTCCTTGATAAGAAACCCCCACCAAACTAATACAAACGCAGGATGATGACTACGTTGTACCTTTCCGACCACTTGAGTGGCTTCTTTAGAACTGTGTGCGGACACTTTGTCATTTTGCTTGTATTGGCTCTTCAGTCGTGAATTTTTTTCATCAGTAAAGAGGATATTTCTGTGCCTTTCACCTGTGTATTGGGACAGAAGACGTCTCGATTGATCCACTCTTTTTAACTGCAGATATTGATTTAGAGCATGTCCTGTATATAACCGATAAGCGCCGAGCTTCTTCATGCCTTGTTTTATTATACGCGACAGAGTCCTAGCGAGAATCTTCATTTCTCGCGAAAGCGATTTTTGGTTTCCTATTGGGGTTTAGACAAATTCTAGCTTTAACAGCATTAACAGCCTTTATAGTTTTAACAGCACGCAGTCGCCCCGATCTTTTATGGGCTTCAACAGAGGAAGTGTTGGTATATCTGTCGATAGTACGATACGGCTGATACCAAGCTTTTGAAGTGTCTGGAATATAACCGACGGCTCCATACCCAATTTGAGCAAGGCAATCACTGCAATCCTATTTTTAACACCCCAGTCCATGATGTAATTGGTTCTAAATTCAAAATAATTAAAGAGTTAAAAAAAGAAAAGTTTCTATGTATTTATGACCAGACTAATTAGTATGCTCTACTACCCGCTATTAGCTACCCGAACGAAGCTGAGGCGGATCGCTAGTGAATTATAAAGTAAACAATGATAACAGAATTGTTAATATCAGTTTTTCTCAAAGATGTTCGAGAATCACTGCAACGATTTTTTACGACACAATCTAGCTTGTGTTCACCTGGGATAATGCAGTTTAATCATATCTATGTTTGACACCTCGAATTCAGTTTTGACATTTGGAAGTTATGATAGAATAAAGAAACATGCAGACATACATAGACCATGAAAATATAATCACAAATACTACGTTTTGTCGACAACTAACTATCCGTAACTTCGTCTGTTTTTTTCTTTCTAAACTAAAGGTCATGTATAAAACTAACCAACAAAAAACCAAATCGGTCGCAGCATTTCGTTATTGCGAGACTAACGCATGGCCTAGTAACAACCCGGGGCTCTCTATTATTAGTCGGTTAGTACGTAAAGATTTCCGGAAACTTCTAAGGTAATTTGTATAAAATCGTTATTGTAGTTTAAAGATTAACCCTGTCCTTGGGCGTCGTTTTAGTTAGAATGTATAGTTATATTTTACTATAGTTCATAGCCTGTTCAAAACCAAGTATAAATATAAGAATAGTGTATTTTTTATCGTATTAACCAACAAATACCTATATTTAGTAGAGATAGACCTAATGTACACGGTGGGCATAATGTAACATAATACTACTACTGTTCAGGCAAACCTTAAGGTTGTTTTGCATCGTCGTATAAAAATGCAATCAAATTAAATAGGTAAATAGATTTCCTTAAAATGTAGCTAAGAACAATTTATAATATACTAAAAAACCTATATCAGAAAATAGATAAAGTTTTTTCCGATTCCTCCTGATTTCATTGACAGGATGCATTATTTTCTCCAAAACTAATCAAACTATGATATTCTACAAAATTACTAAACTAATAAGGCTAATAAATTTTTTGTTTAATAAATTATTTAATAAATTTTGACGAGATCGGTGGCTCAGTCGTGTATGACGCGACTTTGACGCCAACGCTCGTAGATTCGATGCCCACACACGACAAACATTTGTGTCATGAACATGTCTGTTTGTCTTAGTCTGGGTGTTTTAAAAGAGGTAGAGTGCATCAAAGTCTGGAGAAGTACCTCCACCTCACAGAAAACCGCAGCCAAATAACAAGTCCCTAGAGGGTTTTTGTGTTCCTGTGTGTGAGTGAGGTCACCAGTAAACTCCTAAAGAGTTGATGTGTAAGCAGCAGAGGAGGCATCGTGCGAGTGATACTTAATATATTACAAGCGTTAATAGTCTACGGTAACTGCTTTACATCGGGTAGGCCGTATGCTTGTACGCCTGCCGATGTTGTATATAAAAAGCTAAAGTAGGTTACAACAACAAAAAATAGGAAACACTTGTACATGTCATAATATGTATTAAAACGAATGTGATATTGTTTATAAAAATATTTTAACTGGAAATGTAAAGTCAGAGAATGTTGCCTCAACAAAAAAATATTTTAATAAGTCTACACTAATGTGACACTGTCTCCACGTTTATCATTTTCATCACTTTGTTATTCTTTTTGTCAAGTAACCGCAAATATTTTAACCGCATTTGTAGCTTTTGGTAAATATCTGTCATGTAGGAAGTGGATAGAACAACTCTAAAAAGCCCGTCTGATATGGTATTTAACCATATTTCCAACGTCGATGTCTATGTTCACATTTCTACTAAACTTAAACCACTTTTGCATAATAGATGCGTATTAACCCAGACATATACATAGAGAATATTCCATATACAAACCACAAAACCATTTTTTGTATACAGTGTCTTGAGGCATACAAGCATATGGCCCACCTGATATAAAGTGATTGGTGGCGGAAGTATTAACCCAAACATGTAAATAGAGAATACTCCATATAAAACCAAACAACATTTTTTTTTATACAACGTCGGGAGGCATACAAGCATACGGCCCACCTTATGTAAAGTGGTTACCGTAGCGTATGAACGCTTGCAATACATTAAGTATTGCGATGCTACCTCTGCTGCTAACACAACATCTCCTTAAGAGTTTATTGGTAACCTCGCTAACTCGCAGGAACATTACAACTCTCTAGATAGTAGTTATTCGGCTGCGGTTATTGTTAGGTAGAGATACTTCCCCAGACGAGCTGCTCTGATGCCTGTACCTCTCTTAGAAACACCCAGATCAAGACAAACAGACATGTTCATTCACACAAATTTTTGTCGTGTATGCGATTCGAACTCACGAGCCCTAGTGTCAAAACGGCGTTAATAACGACTTCGTCAGCGAGCAAAACTTTAATAAATATTGAATTGATTTATTATTGAGCATTTTCAATGGCATTGTAACATTTTTAGTAAAATTTTCAATAACTTGAGGCATGGAAGTTCCTCTATAATACGCTGACTGAGACCTCGTGTGAATGTTCAACGTATCGTTCTTTTAATAGCACGACATCTCTGCCTACCCCGCAAGGGACCTGGCGTGAAGATATATACGTGCATACAATTTTAATTGTCGATCTTCATCCGAGCACGGTATTGTAATAAAGATAAATAAATAAAATAAATAAATATTTGCGGACAAATTACACAGCGCCATCTAGCCCCAAAGTAAGCGAAGCTTGTGTTATGGGTACTAGACAACTGATAAACATACGTAATTTTTTTTTTTTTTGTAAATACATACTTATTATACATAGAAAATACCAAGACAAACAGACATGTTCATGTACACAAATGTTTGTACTGTGTGGGAATCGAACCCACAAGCGTTGGTGTCAAAATAGCGTAACAACGCGATTCACCACTGCGCCACCGAGCTCGTCATCAGATGTAAGTCCTATTTGCTTGGTTGAGTTTTTCTATTGAATTTTATTATAATTAGTTAGTGGTCCAACTATCTAATGTACATCTATGGTAGGAGTAGTTTAATACATGTATACGCGCGCTGGTTTCTATTATTAAAAATATTGAAATGATCAGGCAGGGTAGCCTAGAATTTATACATTTACATGCAATTTGATCTAACCTGCTTTGGGTGCTTCCGCCACCAATAAAGCAGGTTAGATCAAATTGCATGTAAATTTGACTTTCGCAAAATATCGCCTGAATCTATTAACTATTTATACATTTGTTATTTTTATGTTTATGCATGAGTAATTGTCTATTGTCGGGAATCCGACGTCACTAAGGGCCTGACGAAAAACAGCGTTGGAGTACACACGGTCACCCGAGTACTCCAACATGATGCTGAGAAGGCACCTTGTTGGCAGCCATTGTAATACACATATTTTTTATAAGTATTTTCACCCATTTTTCTTTGTGTACTATCTTTTTTTTTAATTATGTGTATTGTTTTAGTGGTTTCTGCCAATAAATATCTCTTTCTTTCTTTACTCTATTATTCACTATCCACTCTATTAGACACAAATCCTGCCCGTTGCTGTACCTGTTAGTGGCTACCTGGCGATATTTCTGTACATGTCCAATATAGTAACATTTCAAGAAACAAACGGTGTGCCCAACATCGTGATACAGTACCTACTTCAACTCGGGTCAAAGACTTGAGGTATACAAATCTCAGGTCAAACCGCACATGGAGTATGCCTTTGGACAGTAGCATCCTTGAGAAGCTGTAGAAATTATCGACGATCCTAATCTTATACACGGCATTCCGTAAGTTTAAGAAGACACTTTGATCCCCTGTGGGTGTTCTACCGATTGTACAACGGGGTTTGTTCCGAGAATTGTTTGATATGATGCTCATATTCCACAACCTTACCGCTCGCCGTTGGCGAGGAATTTATTGACTGGAACCACAATACTACTTTTAGATGCAGATATATATTCTTCGAAGAACTCTTAAGTAGCAGAATAAACTCCCAGCCGATGTTTTCTGCAGGGACTACAATATGAGGTTCTTCAAAAAAGATGTAAATAGCTCTTTACGAGACAACACACATGAGACTCACTCAGTGACACCTACAGTAATTGCTTACCATCAAAGAGGCCGTATGACTGTATATCACATTAGTGGCCCTAACAAAACTAACAATTTTTTCCCCGGTTTTTAAATACTCAATCCTAATGCACTAAAATATATTCGTGCAACAATTAATTCCGATAAGTTTCGGAATTTAATTTGTCAAGACTTAATGATGGGCCAAATCAGGCTTTCTCATTGAATTTCACACTTGTGTCTAATATTATCGGAGATAAATTCTAGTGATAGACAGGCAGTCCGGCAAATATTTTATCTTACAACCGTTGCGTTTTCCATTTAGGTACGGAATCCTAAAGATTAATGTAACTGTCGACCCAGGATATAATAATAATAACAATTTATTTCGAATTATCTCCATATTTCGTTAGTAATAATCAATTTATGGCTAAGGATAATATGTTAAAATAATTATTATACATTATATATATATATATATGTAAACAGGGATATATTAATTATCAGATTAATTAATATATCCCTGTTTATTTTATACCAGGTAGGTACTTACGGTAGCAGAAACATATAAGCTTATTCGCCGTGTAATAAACGTAACTGGTTAAACAAGCATTGCTCGGGCCTTTTTATGTTTTAGATAGATAGACAGATATAATAAGCTTTATATACATAATAATGATTACAGAAAATGTCTTAAAAATTGTAAAGCATGAACACTTATTATACAACAAGGCGGCCTTATTGTTAAAAGCCATCTTTTCAAGGCAATCTTAAGGTAACGAATCGGCGTACAGAGAAGGTAGGGTTGGCAAGGAAGGAAAATTTATTCTTATTAATATAATTACTTATATAGATGTAAATTTATACATATGTTTTTTGTGTAAAACCGCATTTTCTCAGGAAAGAGATCCATACACATGCATATATATACCCTAATCTAACCAAGCGAGCAAGACCTGATCTATACACAATATTTAATCTAATTCATTAGAGCCGTTTCTGAGATACACGAAATAGATACATATACAAGAATTGCTCATTTAAATATGTACGATTAAACAAAGTAAACAAAGAAATGTAGACATAAAAATGTTTAAAATGTCGTAAATAACAATTTATAATATATATATTTTCGATGTACAAGTCCTATCACCTACGGTCTTATTCTATGTAAAGACTGCCTTGAAAATTACACGGATATGCCAAATTTCAATTCAATTTAATATCATGCTCCAAATTTAACATGCATAATTAAAGCTAACAAATAAATACCATTCCGTATGGAACGGAATTAAATAAAGGGTTATAAAGAGAAATAAAATGCTACTTTTAATTTATATTTCATTACGGCAGGAAACAGCGTTTGGGTTATTTATTTTTGTCTTTGCTGAGAATGGGCCTACGCTCATTTAATAATTCTTATCATGTAACATCATCTTTCTACTACATTGCACATTTACACAACAATCCAGCGGTCGAGGGTATGAAATCAATTTCTACTTACAATAGTAGGTCGAGTTTGTAAATGTCATTTTTCGTCATTTTGTAAAAAAACTTCATTTTTTTATACAGCATCGCGAGGTATACAAGCATAAGCAGCTGTTATATAACGGTTACCGTAGCCTATGAACGCTTGTAACACGTTAAGTATCACTCGCGCGATACCACCTATGCTACTAACATGGCAACTCCTTTAGAGCTTACTGGTGGTCTCACTCACTTCACTCACACAGGAGTTGTTACTTAGCTGCGGTTTTCTGTGAGGTGGATGAAAACAGCCAGCCCAAGACAAACAGACATGTCCATGCACACAAATATTTATCTGTTTTCCTAGGGAGTATTTAAAACAGTTGAGTAAAACTTGAAAAAAAAAATTGCACCAATAAACTCTTATCCAGCAATTCACCATCATATTATGTGAACTTGAAAAAAAATATTTGATTTCCTTAAAAGTGATGTATATTAAGTATTATACATTACTTCAAAATAGAGCAATGGTTCCACCCGCATACAGATTGATTTTAAAAGCATTTGGTAGTTCTCATTTCTTTTATTAATTTTCATCCTCTTCATACTCGTATAAAATAGCTTAAATGTCAATTCCGGATGTAAGCTGTGATCACCGTGTAAAATTTGGTCACGAAACACGGAAGTCTGTCTGTACGTTGTAAAACGTCATCCGTTTTACAACGTACAGACAGACTTCCGTTTCTATATCGATATTAGAGCCCAGACACATCAGAATAAAAAAAAACTTGTACTAACTCGTCCTGTTAAGATTTAATTAATTTCTAATAAAAAACGAAATAGCAATAAAAGAAAGGTCAGAATAGCAAAAACTTAAATAAAATATACATATATTATTTGTATTATATTTAAAGGTAAAATACACTAAAAATTAAATAATGTACGGTAAAGCGAAAAAACAATGTTGTTATTTAATTAATTGAAAGTAGCCGGGCAACCGAGATTCGTTACAAAATTTTCATCAAAAAAAAATCCAAAAAATACATACCATGTACAGCCAAAACCAACAATGTCATCCTTATTAAAATTCTTAAAATGTGCCCCATTTTATATATTAATTTACTACAAGAACAAATTAATTCAAAATACCACAACGACGATACGTATAGTTTTCTGAACAGTGATGTACGTAGAGGCGCGTAGCAGACGTCTGCTACGCTCGGGTCTACGAGGACACTGACTTGAAACTGCCTCGTCTCCCCTCGCCATGTCCAAAATGTACCGAGACCTTACGATTTTTACTTCTATTGTGTAATTAATAAAGGAAATATTTATGCTTTTTAACTGTTTTTCAATTTCCCTCTTTTATATTAAAATATAAATGAGGGAAATTGAGAAGCTTCTTTAGGAAGACAGTTAAAATATAATTACGAAATCGTATATAAATTACAGGTATTCACGACCCAATATTTTGTGTAATGAATCTCTCCGAAAACATGAATGTGAAGCTAATTGGCAAAGTTACGTGATTCTTTGTATAGAAAAGTAATATATGTCATAGGGCGAACTAAACGACTCGTTCACAATGTTTCTGTACGTCTTAATTTGTCGAATTTTCATGGTACAATGTTCCATCAATAAAACTTAAGTTTGTAAATATTGTTTCGAACGAGCAGTGAAATGTATCATTTATTAAATTACTTTGAAGTACCTGAGCAACCGAGCTTCGTTCGGCGAATGTTATGTTTTTTATTATGAAATCACGCTTTCTAAGACACGTGGAATGTATTTATATATGTGCAAATTGTTCATTGAAAGTACATAATAGGAAAAAAAATGTTAGTCGTTGTTGTTTGTTTACGATTCAAGGCTTTCTGAGTCATTGTGTATCTTTTTTAAGAAGACACGTTCATCCTCGTAAAAAAGATATACAACGTATGTATGTATATATGTCCATCGTCTATACAAATGTTTGCGCTCATTTTTCTCCCTAATCGCTGAAGCAATTGTATCTATTTTCCAAGTAAGTTTATCTTGATATAACTTTGGCCTAAGCCCTGTGACGTCAAAATATGTAACGTTAGCCACTTATCTATCACCCCACTATGCCCTGATGTGCCTAACATCCTAATCTAACCATATATCTAGTGATGAGTGTGCAACGTCAGTGTATAAGGTGTTTTTATTTATACAACTTGACTCGGCAAACAAGCATGCGGCCCGCATTAGATGGCAAGCGGTCACTGTAGCCTATTGACGCTCGCAAAACCACGGGGATATTACTCGCGCGCTGCCAATCTTGTGACCTACGGCTGTTTCGTCATAGTACTTAGTAATTTCTCTGTCATATTTCATCATTAAAACCGGAACACAGCTATATAAATATTGTTGCTTGGCGGTAGAAATAGATGAGACAGAGGTACACCCGCAGACGACTTTTGTACAAAGTCTCCCTCTGGTAAGATTTATTATAACCTTCACCATATAACCACATCAGGTAGGCTGTATACTAGTTGGCTGCTGACGTCCCATAAAAGGCTAGACGAGGGTCAGTCTTTAGCTCTTATAAAGTCTAGAACGTTGGTTTCGAGCCAGGCTTGGGTAGTTCGTGCCTTGTGACCTGGTGCAGAGGCCTGCTGGAAAATCCACGGTTTTTTTAAAGTGTATTGCAGAGAGATTTCACAACACGATACAGGACAGTCTCTTTATACACTTTGAGTGAAGTCTTCACTCCTTTTTCACAAAAATGAAGCTTTGTGACTCCTTGATATGACATACCCCACCAAACCATTAAAGACGCAGGATGATGACCACGTTGCACCTTTCCGATCACTTGAGCGGCTTCTTTAGAACTGTGTGCGTACAGTTTGCCATTTGCTTGTTGTAGTGCTCTTCAATGGTGAAAATTTTTTCATCAGTAAAGAGGATATTTTTGTGCCTCTTCTATCTTTGATCGATTCACTCTCTTCAACTGTAGGGATTAATTTAGGGCATGTCTTGTATATCGTCGTTAAGCGCTGAGCTTCAGGTATTGTTTTATTATACGCTACAGAGTCCTAGCGGGAATTTTCACTTCTCGCGATAAGATTTTTTGTTTCCTAATGGGGTTTCGAATTTTGGCTTCAACAGCATTAAAACCCTTTGTTCGAACAGCACGCGGTCGCCCCGATCTTTTATGGTCTTCAACAGAGGAAGTGTTAGTATATATGTCGATAGTACGATGCGGCTGATGCCATGGTTTTGATTTGTCTTGAATATAACCGACGGCTCCATATCTTTCACTTTGTGCAAGGTAGTCATTGAAATCCTCATTTCTTAAACACCCCTTTCCATATTGTAATTTGATAATAAACACAAAAAAAAAATACTAAACGGCGGGAAATCGAAAGATTTTTTTAACATAATTAACGCGTTCCAAATTCAAAATAATTAATGAAAAAAGAAATGTTTCTATGTAACAGTATTTATGGTCAACATAGTTATATGCACATGTGTATACGGAAATGTTGCCCTCCGTCCGAGTTGGTACTGGACAGAAATAGCCTCGGGCTCTTCTAACTACTTCCTGTGTACTTGAGTCAAACACAGTTTCTGACTGCCTTTAATTACTGTACACAATTTTTTTTTTGTTGTGGTCGTATGTTGTGTTGTCGTCTCTGTAATTTGTAGACAAATGTATGTGTTATTGTGTGTGTAATTTGTTTGCGCCGAAGTTCACTGAACTAAGCTGACGCTTAGATTTTGCTGCTGTTGCGTATTTGATATACGGTTGATTCGATTCGAATCGAACAATATTCGGTACCTAATGAAACATCGATAATGTAATGTATCATTTTCAGTTGCTAGTCTCCCGCCGTTGTATGGATATGAGAGTCCAACTGCGTTACTATTTCAGAAAGTATTCTGTGTGCAAATTTCACCTCGATACAGTGTGACTATAAAGTACAGAGTACCTTGGCGACCGAACTTCGCTCTGCGTTGTTTATGTTTTTTCAGGAAAGATAAATAGAAAGCTCTAAATAAAACCATTTAGCTCCAAAGAAGTTGCTATGTTAGCAGCAGAAAAAAAAATACTTTAATATATTGCAAGTGATCATAGGCTACGTTAATCGCTCTACATCAGGTAGGCCTGCTTGTAAGCCTGCCGAACGTGTATAAAAAAAAAACAGACCCTTATCTAAATAAAAAAATTGGATCTAATTCGTTACACCCAATTCCGAGATACATGAAATATATAACTCTCTCTATCTGTATCTCGGAATATATATATATAAATACTCTTACATAGAAACTTATCTTTTTTTCAATTCGTTAATTATTTTGAATTTGTAGCACGTTTATTATATTTTTTTCGTGTTTATCATCAAATTACAATATGGAATGGAGTGTTATAGAAAATACGATTGCAGTGTTTGCCTTGTATAAAGTAGGTAGGAGCCGTCGGTCGTATTCAAGGCACTTCAAAAGCTTAGTATTGGCCGTATGTACGTATATCGTACTATCGACAGATATACCAATACCTCCTCTGTTGAATATCATAAAACAGCGACTGTTAGAACTACCAAGACTGATAGTACTGTTAAAGCTAGAGTTCGCCGAAACCCCAATAAGAAACGGGGGGGGGTCTCTTAGAAAGAAGTCACAAAGCTTCATTTTTCTGGAAAATTATGACTATCTTGAATCGTGTTGTGAAACCTCTCAGCTAATATATAGGTACTTTTTTAAAATGTACCGTGAACCTTTTACCAGGACTCTGCACCTGGACACAAGGCGCGAACTACCCATGTCTGGTCAAGCCAACAACGTTGGCGAAACCAACATTCCGGACTTTATAAGACCTGAGGACTGGTCCTTGTCCAGCCCGTTGTCATCTAATAATACGGCAGTCTTTTCTAGTCTTTTATAATAATATTGCAGTGGTGCTCCCACATAAATAAACTGGCCAGTAAGCTCAGCTCTGGCGCATATGCCGTTAGGAGAATTAGACAATTTTATAATATGGGTTCCAGGGAGTCACTTAGAGAACTATTCAAAGAAATAAATATCTGATGCACGTGATTCTGTATGACGTCGTCAATCAGGTTCTAAACGTATTTCTCGTTTAATTTCAGATTCGTTCTAAACGTATTTCCCGTTCAATTTCAGATTCGGATGCACGTAAATCTGTATGACGTTGTCTACCAGCTGTCAAACGTTCCACACGGCGATCGTTAGTTTCAGAAAAACGTAATTAGGCATGAGATTGTCGATCAGACTCTAAACGTGTTTCACTTCAAATACAGATTCAAATGCATGTGACTCTTCAAGACGCTGACAATCAGCCACTGACGATTACCTGCTAAACGTGCTTCACGCTGATTGACATATTGACGAACATTCGTCAACCTGGATTCATGTTCGTCACAAAACAGAAACAAAGCAAAGATTCAAAATCCTTTGAATTGAAAAATGAATTATGAATAAATGAATTCCCTAAATTCAAAATGCTATGAATTGAAAAGTGAATAATGAAGACAAATAAAGTAAAAAATAAATTCCTAAGCCGTAAAGCAAAATCAATCTCCGTATTTCGTGCCAAGTTGAATATTAATAGTCGCGCAATAAGAAGTACTTTATTCCTAAAAGATATTAAGTGAAAATTGAAACCTTAGATTTTTTTTTTTGACCTGACTATGTAGTTGGCCCCTGTGGGCCATGACTACGTCACCGGAAGGGAGAGGCGTACGTCACCGGTGAACTGATATAAACATATGAAGAACCTTTGCTTTGAACCTTGGTTTGTGGCGCCATCTATTAGCGAGTATAGGAATATAAAAGTATTAATAGCATTTTAATTTTATTAGAACAAAATAGTAGCTATCCTACAATAACTACTGTTTTTTTAGGGATAAAAGGCTACTTTTTATCTGACGTATAAACTACTATCGTGTAAGTTTCATCAAAATCCGTTCAGTAGTTAGTACAAACAGACAACATTTTTAAAAATGATTGTTTTGGCTACTGTATCGATAACAGAGTCCAGCTGCATAACTTTTTTGAAACATATTCCATGTACAAACTCGGGTCTCTTACGATTTTATTATAGTAATAATAAACTTAAAATATATAAACTACATATATAAGAAAATCCTTAAAATTTCCTCAATATTTGTTCACAGATAAAATATAACTGTAATTAAACGTTTTAATAATAATATAATAATTGTTACAATATGATAATAAATAAATAAATCTTTGTTTACAGAGTAACAATTTCTAGTTTATTTTGAAAATCCTTTATATAAAATCTTGTATATATATATATATATAAATATTCGAGTATATATATATATATATATATATACTCGAATATTAAGTATATAATACTAGGATCGCTCGTTTAAAGTTATAGGACGTATAATAGATATCGTAAGAGGAAAAGTAGTTGAATTTATGATATCAATGTAGGGTATTATAATAATTGTCTGAACTGAGGGAGTCGCATCGATCATTGACTCCCCTCTGAGCAAGATAGATACCGGGTCAACACTGTACCCTCCTTTCGTGGCAATCAATCATCTCCATATCCAAATAATAAGTACTTTTACCGTTTGTTTTATAAACTCACATCTGTGAATGTTCGTAACATATCAAAACAAGTGCTGAAGCTATCATATTTAACATTTTATATTGTCTGTCTTTTTTTATACTACTAAGGTGGCAATCAAGCATACGGCCTGCCTGATTGTAAACAGTCATCCTAGCCTACGGACATTTGCAACACCAGGGGTGTCAGTCATGCATTGCCGACCCTCTAAAGACCTTTTCACGTGTTTCTTGAAAAATACCATGCTGTAGTGCCATGGTAAAGCCTCGGCTGGGAGCTCATTTCACAGCTTGAGAGTTCTCGGAAGAAACTTCTCTGGAACCGCACGGTACACGACCATTGAGGTTCCAGCGCGTGAGGGTGATCTCCCCGCCTTCGGCAAGCGGTGCGATTATAAAAAATAGCTGTCGGCGTCATTTCGAACAATTCTTCAGAACACAACCCGTTGTACAATCGGTAAAACACACAAAGGGAGGCAAAATCTCTCCTTAAACTTGAGGGTACAATACCGCGTATAAGCTTAAGAATGTCGACAATTCTCACAGCTCGTCTCTGAATCGAATAACATAGTCCAAGCTGGTATCCATGTGCTCCTGCCCAAAGGTGACTGCAGTACTCCAAGTGCGGCCTGACTTGAGACTTATATAACATAGCGTCTTTGCCCCACGCAAAAATTTTTATTCATCATCTGGTACCCCCAGAGCATACGAACACGAATTTAACTATTAATTTTATTCTATAACTTCACATGTAATCCCTTGCGGGGTAGGCATGCTCACAAACCTCACTCGCTTCTTTAGCATTCATTGTCCTTCTTATGCACGCTCACCGGTTTCTAAGGCTCCTGACATCACCTTCTGATAAAACACGATGTATTTGGTCATGGTACGTAAGTCTTGGCCATAATTTTATTATTAATAATTTAACCTCTTAACTGCGCGGTAAGGCACACCGCACTTGCCAAAACGTAGTGTTTTAGCGCTTAAATATCTGCCCAATTCGAGGATAATTATACACTGCAAATGTTCTCCTGGAATACCTGTTAAAATAAATATAAACCATGCACTTTTGTTCTGTAAAATGGAGTGCAAAAACACCAAGACATAATAAAGTGCAAAGGATAATATTAGGGGTTAAAGAATGAAAAATAAAAACTCGTTTTTTTCTAATATGTAATATGTGACATTAAATCAAATATTTACCCTCATTATCTATACATTGCTGCCATCTAATCGAAAGATTTATTTATTTATTACGATAGCTGGAATATATCTAGTTAAATTATTCGTTAAAATAGATTACGTTTATCTG
Source organism: Pyralis farinalis (assembly GCA_947507595.1). Lineage (NCBI taxonomy): Eukaryota > Metazoa > Arthropoda > Insecta > Lepidoptera > Pyralidae > Pyralis > Pyralis farinalis. The sequence continues at coordinate 10,674,167 of OX382271.1, read as the reverse complement.
CAATTAAATCATTAGTATATAAGCTTCTTACTTTTGAATTAAGTGTCGTTCGTTAACGGAGGAATCGGCGTTTTACTTTAACCCAGTCCGCAGGAAGTAACATACATCTGTCTTATGTTACAAAATGATGTCAATAAAGTGCTATTTGCAAAGGCATATTGTGTCTGTAAAGCTTTGATGTCGTATTCTTATTTTTCATTTATTTTTACGAGTTTTGTAAAGCTCGTTAATTAGCCATAAGCGGCTTAAACAACGTACCTATGGAACCCATATTTTTTTTGCATTCATTATGTAGGCGTAGTTAAATGATAAATCGAGCAGCCAAGTGGGTGGATTTCGAAGGCCTTAACTTAATTAATTAAAATTGTTGTTTTTAACAACGAAATACAGTTATCGTTACACATTAGGTGAATTGATTGTACTGCGGGTAAAGTTGATGCTCCCAACGTAATGTTGACTATAAATATATGTTTTATTCTTTGCAGTAAGAGAATCCTTGCATTTGTGGTATATGCATGGGTGTAGTCGGCAGCAGAGGTGAATGCTGTGTGGTTCGCATGTGTTTAAGTAAGTATGAGCATAATATGTTAGAACTCATAGATAATAGCTTGTCCATACTAGTAACTTCAGCGATCTGTCTAAAATGTTTATTTTGTATATTAATATCAGCTTTGAAATTTTATAGACATTAACACAATTTACTAATCATCACCATCAAAACTAAAACTATTTGTGACAAATGATTTTACAGTAAACCAGACTAGCCTACCACGACAAAATTGGTTGTGTTTTATCATAAGTCATGTCAGGAACACTAGAAACCGGCGAGCGTGCATGAACAGAGCTATAAATCTTAAATAAGCGAATAAGGTGTGTAAGCTCTTTGACGAGCTCAATGGTGCTGTGGCGAAACGCACTGTTACGTTACTTTGACACCAACGCTCGTGGGTTCGATTCAGTTCAGTAAGACCTCACTCATACGCAGGAACACTAAAACCAGAGTGAGGTCTTACTGGTGACCTCACTCATACGCAGGAACACTAAAACCCTCTAAGGAGTTATTATTTGGCTGCGGTTTTCAGTGAGGTGGAGGTACTTCCCCAGACGGGCTGATTTGATGCGCCCTACCTCACTTAAGAAAAATTAGGTGTTGCTGTGTTAGCTGCAGAGGAGGCATCACGCGAGTGATACTTAATGTAACCGCTTTATATCAGGTGGGTCGTATGCTTGTATGCCTTCCGACGAAGTATAAACAAAACGCACAAAGCATCTGAGCTTCTCTTATTCATTATGTTCATCTTATCTTTCAATCCATCTCTCACATTTATTCCACAAAGTTTTTCTCGACCCGCGGGTCGGCGCTTCATAAAGGGCGGTGGACCCCTCCAATCCAAGCGCTGTGTTTCGTACCGATGTGAGCGGATCGGTGCACATGGCCTCTGAGGGATGCACTAAACCGCACTTTAGTGGAAATTTGCCCAGAATTTCCATAGATTGGCAGGGATCGAGATGTGAACGCTTTGAACATGACCCTCTTCTATAGATTCTATAGATAAAAGTAAAAGTTATAGCCTATCAGGTAAGTATAAAAAGTCTTAATAAACCAAAACATTACAAAATATAGGTACTAAGGTAGCTCGATCGCCTTGAAAACATTGAGCTTTACTTAGCGAATCCACAACGGAGGAACGTGTCGGAGTATGTTTTATAACGGCTTTGGTTAATGGGAGAACCATTTTCCAGCAGTGATATAAATATGGGTCAGCATATACTGTTCTAGTGACTATGCTAGCATCCTGTTACACTTATCAAATTATAAAAAGAATAAAATACTTAAAAAATGATAATATTTGGTTAGAATACACAAACCAAATGCTAATATCACTATTTATTACCACAAAGGCAAAGACCTCCTAAATACCTACGCTGTTTCTTCGGCTAATTTATCATCCGAATGACTACCGACTTATACTCAAATTCACGACTAGGGAGATGTAACGTTAGTCTTCTTAGCACTCTCATTCAACTTTGAGCTTTACGTCGTACATCATAAGTTATCAAAATACTTGTATTTTTCATGAGATGTTTATGCCACATCATAACTTTGCTCAATTTGTACAATCGCATTGTGAATGACACGCTTATCCTTTACATTTTCTACTTCTAATAATTTAAATAAAAATGTTTGTAGTGAAATTTTTAACATCGACAGTCTTACAAAAAGGACAAAAGTATAAGTAACAATTATGTGTGTATGTGGCGGCAGAGCAGAGAACGTGTGTTCGAGTAGTTTTGCAGGCCAAAAACCAGGGAGTCAATAATTAGTCTGTTTCAAAGACAATATATAATAGAAAGAAAGAGCGCCACCTGATTTAACCTAAACCTATCAGGAAGGTAAGACAAAGTAATGCTCAAATTTATATAACGAGAATATATTCATGTATTTGTACTTTACAATCGCTTTCACACATTAGGAAACTTATATTAACTTTCATATGTCCATATTATTATACATTATATTAAATGAGTCTTACTAATTAGACAAACTCAGTATTTATTGTAAACACAAACTGTGCAACATCTTGGGGTGGAGACCTGGTGACCCGAAATACAGGCCTTTTAGTCTAGCTCGGGCACCAGTCTCCCACACAATTTGTTATGTTATATATGTGCTGCCCTGCGGGCTTATTATTATTATTATTATTTTATTTTTATTCACGGGTATTATCCCGGTCATTTGATAGGCGTGCGCGGGGATATGGATCCAACGCGTAGAGGCCCTTTTAAGAAGATTCATGTTATGTTGTACACCCACCGAGTTCCGCTCCTAAAAATATCGATAGAACCATATATCTATGTGCAGGTCACGGCAGGTATTGGGACTATTGCGAATGTAAGTATAGGAAATTATTAGTCTATTGTAATGAGGTCTGGAGGGATTATTGGTACTGGGTTATTGCAGAAGAGGGACGGACACCTGCCATAACTATCATATCTGACTGTTATTTTTGGCAGGCGGTGGCTCGCCACTCACTAGATGGACCCCCGAAATGCCAGAGAAAGTCGGCCGGGGGCAACACCGGTGTGAGTGACTCAGGGGTGCCGAGAGGTGTGCTGCGCTTTCTCCGAAGTTACTCGCGGCGTTATGCCCTTTAACACTTCCACCCCTGAAGTATCACCTGCTAGAGCAATATACTCTATCGACTCCTCTCTGGACGGCCAATGAAGGCAAGCCAGAGCTGAGAGTCCTGCGGGCCTTCTTGGATTTTCACTCCGACCGACGAAGACACGCCGGAGACGAAGGCCCTGATCGACTCTCTGGAGCACTCGGGTACCCGTGGTGTCGTTACGCACCAACAGCTCGCCACAAGCTGCCCTGCGGGGATTATTATTATTATTATCTATCTACTCACGGGTATTAATCCCGGTCATTTGATAGGCTTGCGCGGGGATAAAGATCCAACGCGTAGAGGCCCCTTAGAAAAGATTGTATGTAATGTTGTACACCTGCCGTGATCCGCTCCAGGGGATATCAATGGGTCAATATACCAATGAACAAGCCACGGCAGGTATTGGGACTATTGGAAATATGTCCGGAAAAAGTGGGCTATTAAAGTGAGATTTGGAGGTATTATTAGAACCGGGCTATTGCAGAAGAGGGACGGACACCTGCCATAACTATCATATCTGACTGTTACTTTTGGCAGGCATTATTATTATTATTATATTCAACATGGCATATTCAATATAATTAAAGAGTAAATAAATTGCCCTTCATATGGACAACATATATTTATATATTCATTTAGTTTAGATTATCATGCTTTAAGCTAGATTATACATACACTTAAATGTACCTACCGCATTAAGCCTATGTATAAAGTCATATACTCTATAAAACAGGTGTACATTTGTACAGATGTAATTACTTTTTGAGTGCATTATATGGTGTAAGTTGTATCTTTTAGAAAAGTTAACACTTTATAGAAATTGAAATTAAACTATTTTTAACGGAAGTATCGCGTGTTTTATTTATTTTGTTGAAACCTGACGTTTCGACAGAAAGGAAGTCTTTCCTGCGACCACGGACGCTGCAAAGCGTTCGAAACGTCAGGTTTCAACAAAATAAATAAAACACGCGATACTTCCGTTAAAAATAGTTTAATTTCAATGTGTAACAATCGCGAAAACCTAAGACAATACCACTTTATAGAAAATTTCAAAACATTAGAACGATCACATTGTAAGCGGGGCCTCGGGCATTATGAAAAGGAGAAACCAGCGTTGCACATCTCATATATATATATGTAGACAACCAGGAACCACGCACCACGGGCTGCGGTCTGCGAGTACAGGATTGCAGCCTGCGAACCAGCATGCGGCTGCGAACTTTGAATTGCAAGTTGGCATTGCACCCGCGAATTGGCGACCAAGCCTTAGTCTGCAATGAAGAAAAGTAATAATTAGATTCTCGACACCAAATCACAGGGAATGAAAGCATCCAATGCTTTACAAATCAAACTATTCAAACATACTTACTCGGTATAAAAAGTACAAAGTCATTTAATCTTAAGAGCTAGAACCCAGTATTAACTTACTAGTTTAAAAGCCATATTGGATGGTCAAGTCTATTACGACTCACACAAATTAACCTCACATGTTTCACAAATCGAAAAAGGGCCAAGAAAGAACGTGGCCTCCCACCAAGCCGGAATCTGTCTGTCCAACCAAATCTATTAGTTGACAGCTACGTGCTGTCACTGTGATGAATTAATCTTCTTCTTAACAGATAACGCTGGTACTACCGATATTTGCAATTACCATGTAAGTGTAGATTTACACCATAACAAGATAATCATAATAATAAGCTGTATGCTCAAGGGATGAAAGTTTAAAAGATATAGCGCGGCGAAGAACTTTGAAGAAAGTTCAGCACACCTCGTTTTACCCCTGAATCACTCACATCCTTATTGCCCCCGACCGAGAGTCGACCGACCTTATTCATTTTAAGGATCCATCCAGTGAATGACAAGTGATACTTAACATACATATACACAAACAACACTTACATATACAATGTAGTGTAACACAAAGTGTAACAAAAGAAATTCATGGATCTGATAATAACACTTATGTTGCACGAAAATGGTATAATTCCAAGACGGCAAAAATTCGCTATTTAAAGCCATTGACTGCAGTCAAAACACTTTGAAATAGAAGCAGACTGTCATACTAATAAAAAAAAACGGGTTGCACTCCGGGAGTGCCGGCAGAAGTGAAAACTTGAACATGCGGATCAAACAGCGATGTTGATAAACTACGTAGAACGAAACGACAACACGAACGAACAAGAATCTACTGTAATATATTTATAGTACAGTAGAATTTAAATGATATTCAACAGATTTACACACCCGATTTACATACCGTTGAAAAGATTAAAAAATTCTCTCCATAGATTATTATTAAACAAATGCTTTTAGGTACATAGTGGCAGAATATCTAACAGATAAAATGCTATATTTTATGTATTAAAATTCAAAGATCTAAAAATTAAGTCATTATATTATATATATAGGATACAGTTTTTCCAATAAATAGTAGGTATCTACTTAGCTGAGTGGCTGATATTTCTAAAGACTTTCGCACAGAGTCTAATTTCTTAGCGTAGTAGCCTGAGATCGATGCGATCCCTATCGCAACTGACTAAACTTGTAAACCCGAGATTACAACAAAGCGTATTCATTGGACAAAAGTACATACGGTGTCGAAGTTCTAGATATAGGCCGAGGTTGAATTGAAACTCTGAAATGGCTCATAATTAAATACTGACTCTTGCCGCATAAAACGCCATCAATATTATCCCTTATATACAAATACATAAATATGTATTCGAAACACCCAAGTACATGAAGTGTTGGTGTCTTGGTTATAATCTGAGTTAGAATTTAGAATGATTCTCGTCGCGTAAGTTTGTCTACATATATTTAGACGTCCTCATAAAAGAAGAAGTAAAGTACTATATCTATAATTTAACTGAACTTAAGAGAAATTCTTAGATAACTTTAATCAATTACGTTGAGAACATCAGATAAACAGTTGAAGGCAAAGCTTTCATTATCCAACATTTTTCATGTAATAATTCGAACATAACGTGATGTTGTTAAAGATGTATGTATATCGTCTTTATGAATCATAATCTCTGTAATGACCCCAAGTAATTTTAGTAATGACCTCCTATAGTTTTCAAGGAAAAGTAAAATAAAAACCAATAAAATCAAATTCTGCTTCCTTTTTTTATACAACATTGGAAGACATACAAGCATACGGCCCACCGGATGTAAAGTGGTTACCGTAGCCTTTAAACGGTTGCAATATAGTATCACTACTGCGATGCCACCTCTATTGCTAACAGCCACCGCACAAAAAATGATCCGTTTCCTTAATATAATCAACAAAAACCTAAATATATACTCACAAAATAAAGCTTGCTGCAAAACGACACTGATTAAATGTTTAAAAACATTAGATTATGAAGATATCGAAATCTTTATACGCCCAATAACTTAACGATATGTGAATATTCATACATACAACACCAAACAGAATCATTCAACCACCCCAACAGAAAACCAAGCGTACCTGACTACCGACCCGTACACTAACCTCATAAAGAAACATGCACTTTTACATCACACAATCATATATATTATTCTTATAGACAATAGACATTAATTTATTTCTTATTACTTCATAGCTGTAAAGCATAGCTTCATAGCTGTAGCTTCAACATTTATAAATTAGCTATGTAACTAATTATTTTACGAGTATGTACTGACATGACACTTAGTCATACAAGACTAGAATTATAGTATGTTCGCGGGAGGGCCTGGTGACCTGTTATACAGGTTCATCTGAACCTACATCAGGCACCAGTCTCTCACAAAAAGAGAGAGGGTAGTTATCAGTGAATCTTCTAATACTCTTTCCAGACAACAAATGTATACATATTAAGATACAAATGTATTGTATAGTACTTATTTCGTGAGAGAAAATAATAAACAATTTAATATAATTTAATTTAACACGGCAATATCTTAAGAGCTAACTGGTAACCTTACTCACAGGAACACAACAATCCTCCAGTGAGGAGTGAGTTCCGTTATTTAGCTGCAGTTTTCTGTGAGACAGAGGTACTTCCCTAGATGCTTTGATGCGCCCTACCTCTATTAAAACACCGACAGCATAACTAAATATATTTCAATAATGCGTTTGTTTCCAGTAGAGTGGAATAGAACCACTCCAAAATTATTCAGACTTCCCGCACCCAGCGGGCCAGAGAGGGGACTGACGAATATGACTTTATAATAGAACACTTAAATATATACTGTACAGATTCAACAACCACGAAGAAGATCGATGGGTTAGTAATGTCGATAAATATAAAACTTCCGTCTTCGTTTATGGCACAAATCCCTGGCCCCTAAATCTAGATAGATAGATACAGATAGGTAGTCTAGAGCAAACTTTTGATTTCAGATTAAAGCATGAGAGCAAATTGTTAAACGATGATAGGAAAACTTTACGAGCACACTTAAAAAAAACAGTAATATTTCATGAACAATAAATTATTAATAAAATATATATTACATACCTGTTATAATTACTAGTACCTACTATATATACTAATAGGTAATTAGTACTAGTGGCAATATCGGCAGAGGCTGCCCTAGACGCACATATATATCAAATTGGTGATGTGCTGAAAAAGGGCCAAATCAAAAGCACCCGAAACCGAAGAGCATGCGAGAAGCAGTTGATGAGTTTGGAAGAGGCGAGAGAGGTTCGGTGCACCTGGCGTTTCATAGTCTATGCCTACACCAATGGGAGACAGGCGTGATTATATGTATGTATCTATAAGTTATAATTTTGTAGCCTAAATGTCCTACTACAGGGCAAAGGCAGGTTTTATTGGCTAGTGTCTATTACGCACCCTGTCGTATGAGAAAGAGAAATATAGAATGCTACTACACATACATATAAATTATACTATATAATATAGTCTGACAGTTGGAAATCGGCCATAAATAAGCGCGTGTCAAAAACAGCAGATTCAGGATGGAACCGGGTTGGCTTTTTTTAAGCTTAAATATTTTCTCATAGCAGTGATAGCCCAGTGTAACAGGCCTATTGAACAACAGGACCCCGGATCAAATCTTGGCATGTACCACTAAATTCGTATTTTCGGATTTATGTACATATTTGTAACTACCTGCTGCCCGCGGCTCCGCCCGCGTGGAGTCAAATAACGTAGCCTATGTGTTAATCCAGATCATAATCTATCTACGTGCCAAATTTCATTCAAATGCGTTCAGTCGTATAAGCGTGAAAGAGCAACAAATATCCATCCATACATACAAACTTTCGCATTTATAATATTACTAGCTGCTGCCCGCGGCTCCGCCCGCGTGGAGTCAAATAACGTAGCCTATGTGTTAATGCAGATCATAATCTATCTACGTGCCAAATTTCATTCAAATGCGTTCAGTCGTATAAGCGTGAAAGAGCAACAAATATCCATCCATACATACAAACTTTCGCATTTATAATATTACTAGCTACTGCCCGCGGCTCCGCCCGTGTGGAGTCAAATAACGTAGCCTATGTGTTAATCCAGATCATAATCTATCTACGTGCCAAATTTCATTCAAATCCGTTCAGCCGTTTAAGCGTGAAAGAGCAACAAACATCCATCCATACATACAAACTTTCGCATTTACAATATTAGTAGGATTATCACTTGCTCGGCGGTAAAACATCAGGAGGTAACTCGCACGTCCAAGAAATTATATTTTGTTAGACGTGTGACCTACCCTAAGAAAGGTCTGGTTTTCCCCTGGAGCGTGGAGATCTGACGGCAATCGCTTCATGTGAAAATCAGTATATAGGCCAAATCCTTAAGCTTAGGTAGCGGATCCCGCCCATCCCGATGGATTAGGAAAGGGATAACGCTAGTAAGAAGAATGTTTTCTCATTGTATTTTTCTTCAACGATTTCCGATTATTATACCATATAATAAGGTGATTATTATGTTTACCTATCTTGATAAACTCTTGAGCAAAAAAAGTCTACTACGCGAAAGTAGAAGCACGAAATCGTATTTTATCAGAAGGTGACGTCAGGAGCATTAGAAACCGGTGAGCGTGCATGTGAAGAGTATGAATGTAAAAGAAGCGAGTGAGGTGTGTATTATGTTATGTAGCGCGCGGTTCTCTCTGCCTACCCCGTAAGGGATTTGGTGTGTGTGTTTTTTTATACTACGTCGGGAGGCATACAAGCATACGGCCCACCTGATGTGAAGCGGGTACCGTAGCCTATTAACGCTGGGATATATAAATTATCACTCGCGTGATGCCTCCTCTGCTGCTTACACAGCAACTCCTTGGGAGCTTACTGGTGACCTCACTCACACGAAGGAACACAACTATTGCTTGTTGTTATTTGGCTATGGTTTTCTGTGAGGTGGGGGTATTTCCCCAGACGGGCTGCTTTGATGAGCTCTACATCTCTTAAAACATCCAGACCAAGACAAACAGACATGTTCTTGCACACAAATGTTTGCCTTGTGTGGGAATCGAACCCACGAACGTTGGTGTCAAAATCGCGTCATTCACGGCTGAGCCACCGAGTTCGTCAAAACATAGAAAGAACCTACTGAAACTGGCAAAGTGACAGTGTATCGTAGTCAACACTATTTTTAACTCACAATAGGTCTCACAAACCACCATAATTCTGCCTGAGCCAATTCAGATATATGAGATATTGTTAAAATTCTTACGTTGTCCACGGTAACACAGGCTATGTGACGTCATAATAAGAACAAAATGGTGGATTATTTGCTACTTATTTTGCAGACTTGAGCAAAATAAGTATTTCAAACCTATCTAGATGTATATCAAAATAAAGTGTACCTATTAGAATTAGAGTGATCTCAAGACAACAACATTTAACGTATATATTAAAAGCTATTAATTAAAAACTGATATAACCTATTGATTATATACGTATTTTTTTAAACACTGAACTTTTATTTATTGATAACACAACTACAGCTTTATAATAAAAGTATTTTTGGAAATAACAGAATGTTATTTTTAATAAATCGACTTTTATTACACTGTCAACTTTTACTCGTATAGTGGTTTTTTTATACTACGTCGGTAGACATACAAGCATACGGCCCACCTGATGTAAAGCGGGTACCGTAGCCTATTAACGCTTGCGATATATTAATTATCACTGGCGCGATGCCTCCTCCGCTGCTTACACAGCAACTCCTTGGGAACTTACTGGTGACCTCACTTACACGCAGAAATATTTATTTGGCTGCGGTTTTCTGTGAGGTATTTCCCCATCCTTTGCGCCCTACCTCTCTTAGTATGGATGATATAAAATATTAAGATCAGGTGGAGTATGCCAGTTGGCCTCCCAGTGTACCTATTAAAAAAAAAGTACGATTTTATTAGTGTTTAAAACATATCTTAGATTATTGAGAAGAACAACATATAGCCAGAGATAATTTTCAACACGCCAGCCAGAGATATTTTCTGATATATGGTAGAAAATATTTCATAGTTATGTGAATTCAGCAATACCAATGAAATGTTATTTTTTTATATCACGACAACGCAGTCTAATAAACAAACAACCCGACTTATGTGAGAGCCTAGTCTATAGACAAATTCATTACTAGTATTGATCGTGCATTGTCCTTCAATTGCTCAGTTAGTACCTCTTCAGAATGTTCCTAATGACTTCTCAGAACAGTCGTGGATTTTCCAAACGGCTGATTAGACTGGGCTTCAGATTTTAAGGGCGGCAAATTTGGGGCAATTCGTTTTGTCTCACTGAAGTTAAAAAGTTTCATATTTATATGTATTTTTTTAACACCACCATTCACGTGTACTATTTTTCACCATTAAGTTATTTGAATTTAAGCCGGCAACATTTGAATACTCTATTACATCAACCTTAACTCATATCACATTGCAGGGATACGGATCTCCCTTCAACCGAAAGGGTTTAGAGTATACACCACCACACGGCTCAACTGCGGATTGGCGGAGGCCAGTGTTTTCAAGTCGCCCAAAGGCCACTGACTAAGCTTAGCGTTTATCATTTATCAACAGCTGTCATCCGAACACAGTTCGATAGGGATAAACTGAGGCAGCGGTCAACGTTCCTTAACCTGCGTGTTTGGTTAGAATGATACGCGCAACGACGCCATCGAGCTTCCCTTGAATAGTCTACTGACAGCAAATGTGTACATCCGCCATTGTTCGAAAAACACAACAATTCTCCACGGTATCATTTCTTTACTAAATAATATCTTTATTACATTTATATAGTACTTGTTATAAGGGTGCTGCAGATGGTGTACAGTTTATTACATACATATGAACCCAGTTGATGTCGTCGTCTAAGCGCAGCAGGCGGATTTTATAGACTTTCTTACAAATGCTGATTAATTCTTGTTCTGCCACACAGAAAGTACCGCTTATGCGTTACCATTCTTACTGTTAATACAGCAACCCGTTAGGAGCAGAAATACAATAACCTTCCTCCAAAGAGTTGTTATTTGGCTACGGTTTCCTTTGAGGTTTCCCCAGTCGGACTACTCTTATGCGCCTTAAATAAATAAATAAATATTGTCGGACAAATTACACAGCGCCACCTAGCCCCAAAGTAAGCGAAGCTTGTGTTATGGATACTAGACAACTGATAAACATACGTAAATACATTTTTTTTTTGTAAATACATACTTATTATACATAGAAAATACCCAGACCAATACAAACAGACATGTTCATGCACACAAATGTTTGTACTGTGTGGGAATCGAACCCACGAACGTTGGTGTCAAAGTAGTGTAACAGCGCGTTCCACCACTGAGCCACCGAGCTCGTCAACCTTACCTAAGCCTTACCTAAGCACCCGGACTAAAATAAACATACATATTCATCGACAGAAATGTGTGTCATCTATAGGAATCGAACCCACGTGCTTTGGGATTAAAGTCGCCATTGCTAACTACTCGATCATCGGGTTCATCAAAATATATGCGTATAAATAGGCAAAGATAAAACAATTCAGTGTCTTTTTCTCCTCTATTTGTCAACCAGATTTCTTTTTTCGTTTAGAAACTATTGACGAGCTTGTGTAAGCCGATTCTACAAAAAAACTGCAACTGCCCTGCAGCGCGGCGTCTGTCAAAATGCGTACATTTTGACATTTCGTTAAACGTCGCGGCTGTCAGACCGCTTTTTTAGTAGAGTCGGCCTTTAGTACCTATACTAATTTTCAAAGCGATAGAGTTTATTTTTGTTTGAAAAAATATTTTTGCTTTTGATTGTCTAATTCTTAAGGAAGGTCATTGTAGGCTATTCAATATCACGTTACGACTTAGAAGCCTAGGAAAAAAACGGATTGCACTCCGGAAGTGCCGGCAGAAGTGAACACTTGAAATTACCGTTGTGCATTTTTTAATATTTTGGAATGGTTAGGGAATAATTTCACACGAATTGCTTTATTTATCAGTATAAAAGTACTATCACGTATGTGGTAAAGTCTCTAAAACTCAAACACACACGCACACTCGCGCAAGCGCCCTGCGCCGCTTAAATCAAACAGCGATGTTGATAAACTACGTTGAACGGAAACGCGTAAACGCACAACAATTTCATGGCGTTTACGACGTTTTGGTCGCGAGAAAATAATGCCCTATGAACAATCTAGCGCTTCATGTTTTAATTGTTTAATTAGAGGGAACTAATGTTTTAGCGCCGCAGCGAACTTAAGTTCTAATTCTCACCAAAATCTTACGGTCAGGGTCACGTGTCCTGACGCGAGTTTAGCATTTTTTACTCATCCCAAAAAGTGCACAACGCCGCTAAAGAAGTTTTTACTTCAAAACTAAAGTAGAAAAAGTGTTACCGGACATCTGGTACACGTAAACGAAGTCGCGCAGTGCAGCTAGTTTTCAATCAAAAGAGGAGCAGTAATAGCTTGCTGGGTGAAGAACCAACCAATTATATACCACTAAATCCGTATTTTCAGATTTATATACACATACACAAAAAAAACTGGAAAATTATTAAGATACAATATGAATTAATTTAATGAAAGTAAGACGTGTCTAAGTGTAAGTAAGGGTAAGTAAGTAAGGGTCTAATGACAAATAAATGATTTTTATCTTTTTATCTTTTATCATTTGTAATTATCACTTGCTCAGCGGTGAAAAAACATCTTGAGGAAACATCCACGTACAAGATTTTATATTGCTAGCGTTCATGTGAGAGCTAACTGAAGAAAGATCTGATTTTCCATCTGAATTGTGAAGATCTGACAACAACCGCTCTATGTAAAAAATCGGCTTCTTTGCCAAATACTTAGGCTTAGGTAGCCTACGCCGCCAATCCTAATAGATTAGGAAACGGAATAACGCTAGGAAGAAGATGTCATGAGTAACATATGAAAACGCATGCATGTTCGTAATGTTTTCGTCAAATTGTTATAATGAGTATGGCCGAATTTAGACCATAGGGGTGAACACTAGTAAATTAAGATGAAGACAGCCGGACTAGACAAGTCTAGCTGTTCCTGGTAAAGTACCACTCTTCTTTCCCGTAACCACGTTTGATAATTTACCGCCAACTAGCAAACGAAGCAGTATGCGCACCGTGCAGGTAACATTGATTACCGTCCAAAAAAGGAGAGTCCAATAGAAACAAATAGATAAAGAATACAACTCGAATAAAATTTTCTTTTACAATAATAAAATGAGTGAAGGTGGAACTTCTAAGTACGAAGCGGAATGCGTCGTGGGAATTTCATTAAATTCGCTCTACGCTTATTGATATGGGCGCCTGGCGCTCCGGGCCGGGTCGCACTTTATTAAGAAATCATATGAATGCCGAGGAAACGGGCGTACGTGACGATACGTCGTATTGCCGCCTCATCACACAGCTTTGTATAAAGCAGGATGCAATTAAGAGATACACGCGGAATATATCTGTCATCGTCGCAATTTTACAAAAGTAAATGATGCTAACAATACGAATATAGGGCATTCAAAATCTTTAAATGTTTATATATTTTATCTATACAGCTAAATAACTACTCCCAGGAAAGTTGTTATGTTTCTGCGCGTAAGTGAGTTTACAGGCAACCTTCCTGTGTTAGCGATAGAGGTGACATCTCGCGTGCAATACTTAACATATTGCATGCGCTCATCTGCTATTGTAGCCGCATTATTAGGTAGGCCATATGATTATATGCCTCCTAGACGTCCTAGGCGGTCACACTGAATGTAGTATTTTTCTTCCTAGAGTTTTCTAATAGGATTGGTGGACACTCCGCTACCTAAGAGTACAGTGAAGATACTGATTTCGACATGGAGCGACTGTTATCAGACCTTCACAACCGTCCGGGAAACACAGGCTATTTTTTAGTTTAAGTCACACTTTTTTTGAAATATATTTTCTTGGGCGTGCGGATTTCCTAACGTTGTTTTCTTTCACCGCCGAATAACTGATAATTACAAATGTGTACCAACATAAATCCGAAAATCCGACATTATTGCTCAAGCTGTGCCATTATGCAGTTACAGGTAAAACCCATAATTTGATTGCAACTTACTTGTAACAGAATACAGACTGTTGATATAAATGGGGTCAAATCTAAAGGCAGCAATGTTAATATTGGGGTGCCCTAGGGCTCAATATTGGGCCCATTATTATTTTTAGTATACGTGAATGTACTGCCCTACATGGTACAGAAAATGGCGGATATACTACTGTTTGCTGATGATTCTTCTCTAATTTTTAATATTACTCGCCAGTGTGAAAATATTGACAAGGTAAATAGTGTTCTATCTGCCATTTTAAATTGTTTCACATGTAATAATCTTTTATGAAACTAAACTAAAACCAAATGTATAAAATTTAGTATACCAAACGTGCGTTATGCCAATACAGAAGTTCTCATTGACACTAATGTACTAGAATTTCTTAATGATACTATATTTCTTTGAATTACAATAGATATCAAATCGCAGTAGGGCCTCCACATAAAAACAATGGTCACTAAGCTCAGCTCCACCACATATGCAGTTAGGAGAATTAGACAATTGACGGATATGGCTACTGCGTGCTTAGTCATCCTTCCATCCATCGATCGACCCATCCGCTCTATTTATAATATGGGCACCAAGGAATCACTTAAAGAACTATTTAAAGAAATAAATATCCTCTCAGTATATTTATGAGAATATAATGTATGCTCGTAAAAATATAGAGTCATCATATTTCATACATCCGTACCGTAGCCGTACATCGGCTTGCTAAGACTAGTAGATCTTATATTGTAAATTGTATTTGATTCTATAATAAATTACCTGAAACAGTTCTGTCCTTGCCGGACAATATGTTCAAAAGGTACATCAAAAATACTCTGTGTATGAAGGGTTATTATAGAATCGATGAATATTTTGCTGGCAGAGATGTATGTGTTTTAATATATCTTTAATTGTATCACGTAATATCACTATATGTACACTCACATATATTAATTGTATTATATTTTGACGATGAAAAAAAAACCCAGTTGGCAAGTTTTTTTTAGCATTTCTTCTTCGCCAATGGTCATTTTCGAAATGCTGGTATATTAAAAAAGAGAGATTAAAACAAAAAAAAATCGGCCAAGAGCGAATTGGACTCGCGCACGAAGGATACCGTACCATTATCTATAAAAACGGCAAAAAAATCACGTTTGTTGTATGGGAGCCCTCCTTAAATATTTGTTTTATTTTAATTTAATTATTTATTTTTAAAGTGAATATATAACTTAATATTCGCATGTGAATATTTCAAGCGTCTACCTGTTGCCGTTATCAATATCGAGCAAAAACGAGCAAAAAAATCACGTTTGTTGTATGGGAGCCCCCTCAAATATTAATTTTATTCTGTTTTTTAGTATTTGTTGTTATAGCGGCAACAGAAATACATCATTTGTGAAAATTTCAACTGTCTAACTATCACGGTTCATGAGATACAGCCTGGTGACAGACGGACGGACAGGGAGTCTCAATAATAGGGTCTGTTTTACCCTTTCGGTACGGAATCCTAAAATATATGGAAAATTATTAAGATACAATATGATCTAATTTAAAGACGTGTCTAAGTGCAAGGGCCTAATGGCAGATAAATGATTTTTATCTTTAACTTATCTTTAAAACACCAATTTAGTGGCAGGCATTGCCAAGACACGAACTAGAGACAAACGATGTTACCCACGTAGCCTATCACTCTACTAATAAATAATTATCACAGTCTCTCTCAATGTTTTTGTATAGCTCAAATCCTACGACTAAGGATTACATATCCTATGCTTAGTTTTGCAACACGAGTGCAAAATAAATCCCCACTTTTCTACGCTTCATACGTATTATTTTATTATTATTTTATTTTATGGCTAGACTTGAATGCGGCTATATATTTTCTACATATACCTTCACGCAAGGTTTAGAGAGAAAGACGCTGTCCTTACACATCTCGCTCGCTTCTTTAATATTTCTAGCTATTTTTCTATTAATTATATTTTAAAATTAAACTATAAATCTTCATATCTCTTTTATACAACGTTGGGAGGCAAATCCACCTGTATTAAAATCACAACAACTCACACAGCAACTACTTAGGAACCTACAGGTCACTAGGAACACAACAATCCAGGGAATTGTTTTTGGCTGTTTCTGTAAAATGGGGATACTTCCCCAGACGGGCTGCTTTGATGCGCCCTACCTCTCTTAAAGTATGTTAAGAAATCCCACGTTTACGTAGCATCATAAAAATTGTCATGAATCAAGCATAACATTAGTACCTACAGGGGTTGATCGAAAATGGCCATTTTGTAATTATATCAAAAAATATTAATAATTGCTGTTTAATTATGAGGAATGTAAGGACCACGTCTTATGACACTCGGTTCCCTCACCCTACTCCGCAAGGAACCTGGTGTGAAGATGTACATACATAGATCTAAATATTGTCTCAATTTTTTTTTTTGGTTGTTTTTATCCCCGAGGGGACAGGCAAAGGGATCTAGCCCATACAGCCAAGTCTTCAGTTTAGAACCATTTGAAAATCTTAATTCTATGTTCCAGCATCAGGAACTATGCTACCTAGACCCAATTTAAATACCACCCGTAAAACGATAGTGATTTTTACAAGGTTTTCTTGATGAACTATTCACGTCTTCCAAAAAGTACATAATCGTGTTGTATTTGAGTTTTTTCATTACTGTATAATTTCACTAGCACTTATGTTACAAAATACTATCGAAATTGTCACACAAAACTAATTTTATACTGAATTGTAAAAATTTCAAGTAAAAAACAATGTCACTCGTCAAAAGCGCGGGAAGAAGTCTCAAATTGTCTCAAGTTATTATGTATTTAGTCTATGAATCTAAGTGGTGCCAAATAACATTTTTTAATTGCTAAAATTCCAAAAATTTGGTTCTCAAATTTGCCGTGTGGTTGCCGATTGAATTGCGCCGCCCCATTTCTTCCCATGGCTGCCGTAGTAACTGACTAAGGAAAACCTTACTGGATGACGGGCAGCAGCGTCATCTCGTGCACATCCTTTTGCTGCGATCACCAACTCACCTGCCAAGCGTGGTGGTTATGACAAAAGTTCTCCAAAGGTGGAGTCCTATGTTCGGCATCGGACATTCTTCAAAGAAATGGTGCTAATGATGACCATTATAAAAATATTTAACGTATGCATTTTTATATGTATGTTGTACAGTTCAGACCTTCAAGAAGTAGAATTTCTTAGGATAAGTGAATAGGAAAAGGAATGTACGAAATTAACAAATTACGGAAGTTTCCTTTAGTGCTTGTTTTCAATTCAAAAGATACTTTGACCTTTCTTTACTGTGTGTGATATATTAGAATATTTAATGTGTAAAATAAAGATATCTAACTAAATTTAACGACAAAGAAGAATGAAGAAGAAAATGGAATTTAAATTCGTGTACTTTTACTTGCATAATTGATGAAAGTAGAGAGTTAGAGCTTTATTTTTGTACAACGTCAGGGGGCATACAAGCGTACGACCTACCTGATGTAATGCAGTTACCCTAACCTATTAAGGCTTGTAATATATTTAGTATCACTCGCGCGATGCCTCCTCTGCTGCTTACACAGCAACTCCTTAGGATCTGACTGGTGGCGATATTCTGTGTTGCGTATATATACGTAAATATGTTTATATCTATATATACATATTATATTTATTGTCATTATAAAAATGGATGTTGTTTCATCCTAGATCGATAACCTCAAAAATGTTATAATTCTCCAAAATGAACGTTTACACTTAGCGTAGCCATATACAACACAAAACGACAATGCAAAATACGATATGCGCGTTACAATGCAAAAAAAACATTGAAATTATATTTGAATTTTAAGCCCGTCGTTCCCATATGAATATTCATTGTGTTTTCTTATTTTCGCGCCAAACCTCGTTAGGTATTCTTGGATACCAAAATAGAGCGTGCGATACGGTACTGCTGTGATAACAATTACAGAAAGATAACAATACACATAGAGCCAACTGAAGTTAATAAGTGTCTACTAGTCGAAGCTAGCAATCTAGTGGAATGCATGCATACCAAGCTATTTATAGGTACAATGGAATGTCCTCTGTTCGTGACAGAAAACAATCAGTAGGTCTACTCTGGAAACCAATTCCGAGGTACGAGATTGGAATTAAACTCTTAAATCACCACAGTAGCGCCACTTTGCTTTGATTTTGGTGGTTGATTGTCTCACTAGTCACTATTAAGGCCTGCACAGACAAGGGAGTTTTGTCCGTGGTGGACAAAAAATGTCCGTCGAGTACTTACCACGTACTCATCGAACACGGTGTAGCAGTCATTGTCCGCCAGATATTTAGTAAAGTAGTCGCTTTACAATATATGCACAAAATAATGCATTTATTATGTTTCATTATGTTAATCTCTTAATAATAAGGGTTAATATGAAATTGCCGTTTTATAGTAATAGATACTTTGAATTGACATTAAACCTTTATGGTGTGAGATTTTCGAGTGCACATGACACCTATTAGGTTTCTCTTTTTAAAAAAGTGCAACATATGATTTTCGTATTGTTTTTTTTTATTCAGCTTAGCCGGAAAAGATGGATACTTCAAAAATCCGAGTAATTTTTGAATACGAGTTCCGACCCGGAACTTACGCGGCAAAAACAGCCCGCAATATCAATGCTGCATTTGGATAGGAGACTGCTAATGAACGCACCGTACGGTTTTTGGTTTAAACGCTTTCCTAATGGAAACTTCGGCTTGAAGAACGAACCATGTGGAGGAACGCTAACACAGATGAATAACGCTGAATTGAAGGAGACCGTGGAAGCCGATCCGACTCAAACTACCCAGGAATTAGCGGCATGGTTTAACATTACCTTACCTATATTGACTCATTTGCATCAAATCAATAAAATAAAATAAAATATGAAAAATGGGTGTCTCATGATTTGACTGATCTGCAGAAAGAAACGCGTGTTGAAATTTGTGTTGCCTTATTGATTCGGTATGAAGAAATATTGGAT
Source organism: Pyralis farinalis (assembly GCA_947507595.1). Taxonomy (NCBI): domain Eukaryota; kingdom Metazoa; phylum Arthropoda; class Insecta; order Lepidoptera; family Pyralidae; genus Pyralis; species Pyralis farinalis. The sequence continues at coordinate 10,654,471 of OX382271.1, read as the reverse complement.
CGAAATGTGACATGTGACGAAAAGTGGATTCTTTACAATAACCGTAAGCAAAAAATGCAATGGCTGACCCCAGGTCAAACGCCACAACAGTGCCCTAAAGCAAAGCTTACCAATAAAAAGGTAATAGTATCTAACAATTTGGTGGTCTCTTCATGGCGTTATTCACTATAGCATTCTCAGGTCTGGTCAAGCAATAATATCAGATGTTTACTAAGCCGAACTTCGAAGAATGATGGCGAAACTTACAGTTGGTCAATTTTCTCTGTGGTAAACATTTTTTCAGGAGGCAGTAGAAAATGCTTTCACAAAGTTTGTCAAATCTAGATCCCCAGAGTTCTATCGCAAAGGCATAAATAAATAAATCTTCCGATTAAATGGCAACAATGTGTAGATAATGAGGGTAAATATTTTGATTAAATGTAATAGTACAAATCGGCAATTTCATATTTTAACCCCTAATATTATCCTTTGCACTTTATTATGTATTGCTGTGAAACAGCCCCTACTCGTGAATCGATCTAAACCATTAATAATTAGCGTCAATCGTAACCCGACCACGTAGAATTAAAACGCGAGCAAAGTTATGAAGGACTGAAATCAATGAAATCGATAAAGCTCTCAGAACTGTGTCGCTAATTTTAACTTTAATTTTTTTGACGATCTTGCTTGCGTAGTTCTTAGTTTGACACCAACGCTTTTAGGTTCGATTGGCACACAGGACAAATATTTGTGTGCATGAACATGTCTGCCTTGATCTGAGTGTTTGATGAGAAATAGGGCGCATCAAAGTAGTTCGCCGGGGGAAGTATCTCCACCGCACAGAAAATCGCAGCCAAATTACAACACTCTGGACAGTTGTTGTGCTCCTGTGGGTTAGTGCTGTCACCAGTATGATCATAAGTAGTAGTCGTATTATGCTGAAGTGGCATCACGCATGTTTTACTTAATGTGTGGCAACCGTTCGAAGGCTACGGTAATCGCTTTACATCAGATGGGCCGTATGCTTGTATGCCTCTTGTACGCCGACGACTTAATGAGATTTTATTTAGACAACGTCCGAACGCATACTAGCATACGGTCTACCTGTTGTAAAGCGATACCGTAGTCTATGAACGCTTGTAATACATTAAGTATCACTTGCGCGGTGCCACCTCTATCTACTGCTTACTCAGCAACTTTTTAGAAGAAAAATTAAAGCAATGATGAAAACGAACTTCTCATTCGCCAAGCTATAAATAGTATTAAGATCCTAAAACGTTATTTTTAAATGTGGCGATGGCGAATTTTTCCTAGAAGAAAATGTGTGTTTAAATTAAAAACCGGCCAGAACGCTTAAAAGTTTACGTAGGTATATATTTTATATAAATATATAATATAACGCATACCGATAATATTAATGTTTCATTTGAATTAAAGTAAAACGTGTGAGCCTTACAGTAGTAGCATATGATGAGTGAGATCTCACCTTGGCAATAAGCAAATGCAGTAAATTTGAATTACGAAGAAGTATATAAGATATGATTAATGTCAAATAAATTATCTAAGAAATTCATTCATTCATTTTTGAAGTTAAAATTCTTTAGACGCGATATGACGAGTAATTCAGATCTTTTTCGGGCGAAAATAATGACACACTCCCCATGATAGAATTTGTACAGTACACAAAAACAAGTTACGTCTCTTCGTGTACAAAGCGAGTCCAGCCGAACGGAGATCACTGGGTTGCCGACAATTGGAACTACTCTACGTTGTATGCGATCAAATGGAGTAAGCAAATATGTGAACAGTATTCCATGTCAGGCCGGACCTGGGTCTGGACCTGGGCCTAAAGTTGAAGGCGATGTTGAGGTGTAAAGTATTGCTTAGCTCTGCTGTTCACACCAATCTTCTTGGACGCCAACTTAGCTTTACTCTCCAGATGACCGTGAAACTGTACATCACTCGATATGACGATATCCAAGATACTTATGCAAGACGTAAGTCTGAGGGGTATACCTTCTAATCGAGGAGCTACGACAAATGTACCTTTTCACGGCAAATTCGCACACTTGTATCTTTAGGGGATTAAGTTGAACTAAATTCAGTCTACTCCAATAATACTAACCTCTCGGAAATGGGTTGGTACCATCTGACGGCCAACGCGCTGTTGTAGGCGCGCGCTCTTTCGTCAAATCAAATAGTGCGCACTTTCCCGGCTTCCTGTTACATACTATCGTCCCCTTTCACGAAATCTCTCCCACGAATTGCAGGAAAGCGAGAGGAAAGATATTACGTACCAAAAAATGGTGCACTTTCTTTATTACAATAATTAAGGGAAGGTTAAGTGTGTATCATTTCATTAAGATGATTATAAGGTAATTTTTATTATTCAGGTAGACTGCGTCGCTGGGAACCAGCTACTAATATACAAAACGCGGAACTAAGTAACTGTCTGAGATAACAATGTGCAACCTAACAGTGGATATTTTTTTTTTCCCCTACTGAGTTGTACTGATAATGTTACATGCAAGCTTTAATCAATCTAAAGGCCGTTGTTTCCCAGTTATTTACAACAACAATTGAAATATTTTCATCTACTTGGAATGGTGACGTCACAGCAGCAGCCTCAGCAAAACATTTTACGATTTAAAAAGGAAACAGAGAAAAGCCTGAAGGCAGTAAAAAAACAGTTAAACTCTTACTTACGAGTTCCGACTCGTAAAGCGAACAAATTGACTTTTTTGCTGACGGACTTATTTCGGTATATAAATCACAAGATAATCGCATAACGACCTCATCTTTTTTACTTTTTATGTACCATTTACAACGATACATATCGTAGGATTGTTAGCTCCATCATTTTAGCGTTTTACGAAACCGACCAGTCTGGCATAAGCTCCTTATAGGAATATGAAAGGTGGTGTAGTGAGCATTGAATTTCCATGATTATTTCTACACTATTTTTAACAGAGGTAGCATCAAAGTAGCCCGTCTGGGGAAGTACCTCCACCTCACAGAAAACCGCAGTCAAATAACAACTCCCTAGAGAGTTATTGTGTTCCTGCGTGTGACTGAGGTCACCAGTAAGCTCCCGATGAGTTGCTGTGTAAGCAGCAGATGAGGCATTCGCAAGCGTTAATAGGCTACGGTAACCGCTTTGGTGGGCCGTATGCTTGTATGCTTCCGCAACCTGTTACATATGACTCCATAAAATGGTCCCTGACGTGATCCTTGACAGCTGAAGAAGGGAACTGACGACGGTGAAATCAACGTGCACATTTCCTCCAATTCCCGAGGTTGTATAAAAAAAAGCTATGAAGTAAAATTATTTTAAGTATAATAATAAATTTATTTGTGAAGTACAAATATGATCTTTATAGTGAACAAATTATTTACATACAAACTATTTAGCGCTATTCAAGTGTAAAAAAATATCAAATTAAAATTACGCAATCTAATTGTATTTTAGCATATCCGAATTAGAAAGTTGAAACACCCCGCCGCATTACGTACTTTGTAGTTGAAATAATCCTACTTAATAAAACAATTTATAATAAATATTTAATGTAATATGTATAGCAGCCTTAATAATCAAGCGTGATATACAAGTATAAGGAAGTATCAGCAATATTCATCTATATTTATTATGTTAATTTAGCATCATTACGTCCCTAACGTAAGATGTTATGCTCAGGGCCATGTAAATATTTACATCTGTATATAAGTCTTTGTAATAAGGACAAACCACTCAGTATCTCATGGGTCTACCTGGTATTATTTACTTGCCGTAATACCACCACGCAACCTTTTACATACGACTCCATAAAATGGTCCCCGACGTGATCGTTGACAGCTGAAGAAGGGAACTGACGACGGTGAAATCATCGTGCACATTTCCTCCAATTCCATCGGCTTCCCACAAGCGGGTCTCACCGATCCAGAAATTCAAGAACTAGGAAAACTATTTAACTTCCAACGATTACCGATTTTTCAGATTTAAGAAAAGCATAAGAGAATGACGTCGAACTCCAATAATTAAAAAAAAAATCGTTCCGTGTGTCGTTATGTACCTAGTCAGGTAATAAGTTCCGTCAAAAACTTTTAATGTAATTAATGATACACAATTTGATAATTATGTAAAAGTTATATATGAAATGAAAGGTAATTAAATGTACGATAAAATTTTATTTACATTATTCGAAATGTCCTCCTCCATTTTGAATTACTGCCCTTAATCGACGCGGCCAGTCATCGATCGCAGCACGCACCACATTTATATCTATTTCTGCCGCTGCTTTAACCAGAGATGATGATGATTCTGATGAGGTTTAGCGCAGACTTTCTCCTCCAAATGTTGCCATATCTTATAGTCCAGTGGGTTTAAATCTGGACTAGAAGAGGGCCAGTTTTCATGCTCGATGAAGTCAATTCCACGGGCGGTCAACCAGTTTTGAGTGTTTCGTGCGTTATGAGCTGGTGCAGAGGCCTGTTGGAATTCCAGTTGGAAAATCCAGTGTCTGTTTTTGAACATTGTTTGAGAAAAAGTTTCTATTATGTTTGTTAGGACGGTATTTTGGTAAACCACGGCACAGGTTTTCTTATTATTTTGTTTGTTGTAACTTTCTTCGATGGTAAAAACTTTTTCATCCGGAAACAAAATTTCGCGGTATTTTTTCGCGTACCGCCGTAACAAAACATGGGATCAATCCATTCTATTTTTTTTCAAACGCTCGTTCGAAAAATGTCCATTTTTTTACGATAAGCTCGTAGTCCCATGTCTTCATTTAACACTCTTTTGACAGTGGTTCTGCTTAATCCCAAAAGAGCTGAAATTTTTTGTTTATGCACGGGATTTCTTTGGATTCGCGCCTTCACTACTTTGATGACCGCTGGTGTCCTAACTGTGCGAGGTCGGCCGCTCCTCTTACGGTCTTCGAAGCTTGAATCTTTAGTAGATATATCGTTTGGTAGCGCAATAAATAAACCGTAGTGTTATTTTCAATTTTTGTAGAATGTTGAAAATCTCTTTTGGCGCGCAACCACAGCGGTGCAACGCGATAACCGCGACTCTGTGTTCCTTCTTCGACCACTCCATATTTGAAAATGAATGGAAATGAATTTATTTTTTATTTTCGGCAAGCGGGAACGTTCTATTTTTAAAATTAGTCGAAGTATTTCTGGCCAGTATTCCAAAATTAAAATAATAAGGTTTTGGCAGAACTTATGACTATGAATACCCGACTAGGTATATTGCGATATTTCGACTAGAGTTGCATTCCCGTATCTACCACAATAATTTACGTAGAAGATTTTGGAAAGTTACCACAACCTAAGTCACGCTAGAAAAAAGGCCACGAGAAAATTCATTGGAAAATAATATATATTTGGACGAATATGAATGCGGAAATAAACAAATGGAATGAATCAGGCTTATAATGTCAGCGTTCTAAAGTGCAGAGACATACAGTCTCGCCACTTGGGAAATATTTGCCTTCAAAGTATTTTTTCCACCTGCATATCGACATAGGTGGCAAATTACCTACATCACAAAATAAACAATATTTAATTACAATGATGGATCGATATACGTTATGGCCAGAAGCTTTATATATATATAGAGTCCGAAACTTTTCAAGAGCTCGTAAACCTAATGGGAGTAGAGAAGCTCCGTACATCTCCGTATCATCCCCAATCAAATTCAAAACTGGAGAGACTACACCGCACGATGAAGACTGCATTAGTAGCCACAACAAATACCAAAACTTGGATAATAAAATTGCCCTCAGATCTACTCGGACTCCGCTCCAGTTACCGACAAGATACTGGTTACTCCCTCGATTAAATTATTGCATACATGCATTTTTGAGATGTGATAGACTACGTCCACGTGCGTACTGAACGTGCCGCGGTAGCGTCCGGCGAAGCGCCAAAACCGGACATTGTCTGTTCACGTTCTGAATATCGACGTTCATAACTATCAAAAAGTTACAAAAGTGGAAAAATAATTCTTCTCTTACAACTAGTTACCAAACAGCGAAAGAAAAATCTTCTCTTGTTACGTAAGTTTAGTTACCAAAGTGGACGAAGCCGGATAACATGTTCCGGACGTGTCTGACGTCCCACCGCTCGTTTTCAAACAAATGTTTAAGTTATTATTATTATCATCTCTTTATTTACACTTTTTTATATTTTCAAATACCTTAAAACATATATAAAATACATAAAATTATATTTAAAAAAATACACTTAAAAATATATAAAAAAAATGAGGCACCCGGTAACGAAGCAAGGACCCAAGCAACCGGTAGTCAGGACTCCAGAGTGAGAAACCTTCTCACAATGCGGGCCGGGTCCAAACGGTTTCGCTTGCCTTCTGAATCTGGTACAAGCGAGAGCCTCTCCAGATAGCGGTCGAGACTCTTTGCTATTAGTCCGTTGGCTGTCACGACTAATGGAACATTGAATCCACATGCCACATGGCGGTAACCTCATGAGACAAGTCCAAGTACTTAGAAAGTTTCTCTTTTTTATTAATATTTAAACTAGTTGAGAATTCGCAAGCTTGCATTGCCAGAGGAACACCTGGCTCGTCAATTATATAACAATTTTTTTTTTTTAATCTTTGTCGGCCATTTTGACTCTCTCTTAAGGAACATGCTTAAGAGATAGGAGGTTGGTTTTTCAGACATTCCTACTTTACTTTTTTATGCTGAATCTGAATCTGAAGTCGAAATTCGAACATTCGAAAAAAAGCGACAGACACGCACACAGACAAACACACGCACAGACAAACATATAGATTTCATATAGGAACGGTGTTCCTGAAAAAGGGGGAGTTCAACAGCAGCCTTAATAATCAGACGTCATATACATAAGGAAGTATAACCAATATTCATCAATATTTATTGTTATTATATTCTTTATTTCATATAACAGTGTAAGAAAATAACATAGAAGAAAATAGTAATGCAAAGGCGAGCTTATCTCTATAATAAAGAGATCTCTTCCAGCCAACCTGTGCTGTGGGATATTTTGTAAAGAAATATATAGTTAGAGTACAATACGGATAGTTAAAGTACAATATACCAGATATATCTCTACGGTACACTAACAAGATACAAATAAATACTTATTAATATTACTTACATAACTTTATAATTACGAAATAAGTACTACTAAAATAAATACATATATACAATTACATATATAAATATCTAAGCTATAATAGATAGGTAGTGTTCTTTCAGTCTTTTTTTGAAAGTGTTGACAGATGAATTTTATTTTTTAAAATTGAATTATGTTAATTTAGTATCATCACGTCCCTAACGTACCCACGCAACCTGTAACCTACGACCCCATAATATATGTATATTTTTCATAGCATATTTTCGCGTAAGAATTATATTAGCATTTAATAAGCGTTAATTAGTAGTGAAAATAAGCGTTTGCTGAATATGTTATTACAAGTGCTGGAGTTCGCGCTTCGCGCAAATCCCACCACTTCTTTTACAAAATGTACTTTTTTAAATACTTCCGGTTATCAAATTAACTCCATTTTGATACCATTAGAAAGATGCAATTTAGTTTGACTTTCTGGTGAAAACCGCATCTCAATCGCATTTATAGTTTTATTTCTAGAGGCCAAAATGTCAGTGCAGAGAAATAGAGGGAGAAACTGTACTATTTTATGGGTTAGGGATTGTTTGCTTTGAGAGATCGTTGTAATTTAAAAAATCTCGTAGTTTTTAGCAACTATGTTTTTATTTATAATTTATAACTCTAATACGCTGTTTTGTGTCTTAAAAAAATTGTTGACAGACTTATTACAGAAAATTATGCTATAACGTAAGATAGTGGCAACAGAGATAGAACAGCGTTTGTGCTAGCAGCATTGAAAAGATTTTTAAGCGTAAATGTAGAGCTGAAATCCTATATCCAACGCCAGAGAATTATGTTTATCAGTTCTCTAGTTCTCTTGATATGGGGCTAGATGGCGCTGTACAATTTGTAAGAAGATACGCGCCAAAGATACTACCCTGCTTAAAGTGTCGCGCAGTCGGCTAAAAACAATAAAGAACTGACAAAATCCACTCTTATATTACCTACCTGAGTGCGCACCTAAAGTTATAAGTCGAAGTCGTTAAAACAAGTGAAATTTCGTCGCTTTGGCCGAACAAGTCAGTTACTCGCACCTGTTGTACACATTAATTCCAGATGTTCTTTCGTGCGTTAGTTTGGGATCACGGTTAACCTTCGTGGGTTGTGTTATGGCAAGTTGTGGAAACTCAGATGAAAAAGGAAGTACGTCTAACTTCATCTTTATTACTTATCTATCCCACATTGAGATGCTTCTTGTTTTATGCAGTTATGGCATATAGACGTTAGAAACACATGGCGGCAGAATGGTTAGCAATGCTACTTCAATACCGATATCCATGGGTTCGATTCGCACACAGGATAAAACTTTGTTTACATAAACATGTCTGTTTGTCTTAGTAACAGGGCTAGGGCGCATCTAAATAGCCCAAATGGGAAATCACCTCCACCTCACAGGAAACTGCCAAGTAACAATTTCTTAGAACGTTGTGGTGTTCCTACTTATGAGAGTGGTTATCAGTAAATCAGTAAGCTCCTAAGGAGTTGATTTGGTATCAGCCGTATTGCACGCGTGCATAGACTACTGTAACCACTTTACATCAGGTGGGGCGTATAGAAAAGGGAGCGGTGTTCGCGTTTTGCCTCAAACGGAGCTTGATACTCATATTATTCTAGACGTGCTGTCATATAATATCAATGTTATTGTACACAATATATAATCGTACTGGCCATCTGTAGTGCTTATTACAGATGATAAATTAAATAAAAAGATGTCAACAGTTGGATGTACAGAGCACTTAGTCCGTTTATGACATAATTACCAACACTCACATGTCGTCAATTTCAACGCCGTGAATACGACTGACGTTCTTCATGGTAAGTAAAATTTCATTTTCAGCTGCGTCTGATTTCACTGCGAAATTTGCTTAAAATCATGAAACGGCGTACACTTGCGTGAGAGCGATGTTTGTTTGAAATTATTCTAATGAGTGTCTGCTGCTGAATGTATCTGCTGTGAACATAATCCATGTCTCGTTTGCTAGAACCTCAACCAACTTAATCATTCTTGAAAGCTAATACCTAAATATATATAAAAACATCCGATTAAACCAGAACCAAACCACCAGTATTACAAGGGTTTATGAGCTACGCTAAAAACGGTTGTATAAGAAAATATTAAAAGCTTTTTAGCGCCAGAGATCGTTAAAAAAAATCGGCCAAGTGCGAGTCGGACTCGCGCACGAAGGGTTCCATACCATTATCTATAAAAACGGCAAAAAAATCACGTTTGTTGTATGGGAGCCCCCTTAAATATTTATTTTATTCTATTTTTTAGTATTTGTTGTTATAGCGGCAACAGAAATACATCATCTGTGAAAATTTCAACTGTCTAACTATCACGGTTCATGAGATACAGCCTGGTGACAGACGGACGGACGGACGGACAGCGGAGCCTCAGTAATAGGGTCCGTTTTACCCTTTGGGTACGGAACCCTAAAAACCGATCAAGTTCGAGCCGGACTCGCACACGATGGGTTACCACTGTGAAAATGGCAGTGTAGAAATTTATATATATTTTTTTCTATACAACGTCGGGAGACATTCAAGCATACGGCCCGCCTGATGTAAATCAGTTACCGTAGCCTTCTAGTAAATTAAGTTTCACTCGCGCGATGCCTCCTGTGCTACTTACACAGCAACTCATTAGGAGCTCACTGGTGACCTCACTCAGACGCAGGAACACAACCACCCTCTAGGGAGATGTTATTTGGCTGCGGTTTTCTGTGAGGTGGAGGTATTTCCCCAGACGGGCTGCTTTGATGCACCCTACCTCTCTTAAAACACTCAGACCGAGACAAACAGACATGTTCATGCACACAAATGTTTGTCTTGTGTGGGAATCGAACCCGCGACCGTTGGTGTCAAAGTCGCGTCATTCACGACTAAACCACCGAGCTGGTCGAAAAAACGTTTTTGGTAAAAACACCGTTCATTTTTAGGGTTCCGTAAATGGTTCCGTAAACGTAAACGGAACCCTATTACTGAGGCTCCACTGTCCGTCCGTCCGTCCGTCTGTCACCAGGCTGTCTCTCTTGAACCGTGATAGTCAGACAGTTGAAATTTTCACAGATGATGTATTTCTGTTGCCGCTATAACAACAAATACTAAAAAATAGAATAAAATAAATATTTAAGGGGGCTCCCATACAACAAACGATTTTTTGCTCATTTTGTTTGATATTGATAACGGCAACAGGTAGTCGCTTGAAATATTCACAGAATATTTAGTTACATATTCACTTTAAGAATAAATAATTAAATTAAAATAAAACAAATATTTAAGGGGGGCTCTCATACAACAAACGTGATTTTTTTGCTGTTTTTATAGATAATGGTACGGAACCCTTCGTGCGCGAGTCCAACTCGCACTTGGCCGATTTTTTAACTTATTTTTGTTGTTTGTCATTATAGCGGCCATACAAATAATCTGAGAAAATTTCAAGTTTCAACAAAAGACACAGCCTGTGACATGATTTGTGTATGAACATATACGATTGTCTTTGCCTGGACGTTTATGTTAGTGGTTGATGAACTTTAATGTTAGTGGTTCAAATGTCAAAAATCCCTTTATTATGAAAATGGCAAATTTCTTTATTAATGCAAAGGTGACTTGGTTTATCGTTACTGTAGACAAACGAAAACACTTTATTTGATGAATCCTTAAAGAAAATTTTAATTAATATCAATCAGGAGAAAAGTTATTGCAAAAATATATGTTGATCCCTAGACACTTTTGATGTGTGTATATTACAAGCGTTAATACGCTACGGTAACTACTTTACTTCAGGTTGACCATATGCTTATATGACTGCCGACGTTGTATAAAAAAAATATACTTTAAGTTTAAATTGTAATTTTTACCCGACAACTTATACCTTAAATAATTTTGTTTTTTATTGGGTTCTCCGGCTGAGATTTATATAGCCCCTTACAACGAGCGTAAGCCTTATAATGCTTTCTAAACCGGCCGTGACAAGTAAAATATTTTTGACGTGAATTCGTGAACTTTTCACTCAGAATAATAACGTCTTATGTTTGAATCCCAGATCATTCCGGAAAAATGGGAAATTAAAAACAAGCTTGCATTTTAAAAGCTTTGTACTTTTTATGTTTTCGTTTGGATCTCAAAATGCTTAACAAGGTCAAATTTCTTAAAATGGATTTCAATTAAGTCATAAGCTTTCTTCCCACCAGCTTTCTTCTTTTTTTATGAGGAAGAGATCCTAAAAAAAAGAATTGACAAAATCATTTCAAAACGTATGGGCGAAATGAAGTCAGTCAATTGCCATTCGTTAAGAATCACGCATTGCTATCCCACAACGCTGATGACACAATAACTACATAGGAGCATGCTGGTACCCTCAATCACTCGCAGGAATACAACATCCCTCTAGGGAGTTGTTATTTGGCTGCGGTTTTCTGTGAGGTGGAGGTACGTCCCCAGACGGGCTGCTTTGATGCACCCCGCTCTCTTAAAACATCCAGACCAAGACAATCAGACGTCTTCATGCACGCAAATGTTTGTCTAGTGTGGGAATCGAACCCACGAGCGATGGTGTCAATGTCGCGTCGTTCACGATTGAGCCACCGAGCTCGTCAAATTCAGACCGATGCTAGTTACAGAATGAATATTTTAATTACCACTTGTATGTATGTATGTATATCTTTACGCCAAGTCCCTTGAGGGTTAGGCAGAGAGAACCGAACGCCATAAGACGCGGTCCTTGCATACTTCAGTCGCTTCTGTGACATTATAGCTCTTTTCATGCACGCTCGGTGCATGAAAAGAGCTATAATATATATATATAAGCTCGGTTCCTGGGGCTTCTGACATCACCTTCTGATAAAGCACGACCAATTTGGTCATGGTAGGTTAGTCTCGGCCTTCCTCGGCTCCTACATCCTTCCACTTTTGTATTGCATATCTGTTTCGTCATTCTTTCGTCCGGCATTCTTTCTACATGTCTGAACCAACGGAGCCAATGTCCGAACCAACGGAGCATGCCCTTTCTTGTCTTAACACCGACACTCTCTTTTAGACCAATTCTTTCTCTCACGTCTTCATTACGAACACGGTCAGCAAGCGTTATGCCATTTTGCGCAATGCTCTCATCTCGACCGCATTTATTCTACTTTCATACTCTCTCTGCCATACCCAGCTCTCACTTCCATAAGTTAGCGTTGGAATTAGCACCGCGTTGTGTACAGCGAGCTGTGCCTTCTGGCTTAGATTTCGGCTGCCTAGAAGTTTACCCAACGCTCCATTCACCCTATTCCCGGCACTCACTCGTCTCTCAACATAAGCGGTGTACCTGCCATTGCTGCTAAAAGCACTTCCAAGATATACAATCTCATTCACTTGCTCCAACACTATATCATCAACCATAATCCTAGTGTTCGTTCTGGTTGTCTCTCTTTCAAATACTGAAAATTAAATTAAATTCATTATCTTGGTTTTCTTCGCATTCAATTATAAGCCTTTCTTCATACAATCATCTTTCATTGTTGTAACTAGTGTTTGCAGTTCGGATGGTGATTCTGCTATTAATGCCGCATGTCTGCATAAAGCAGGCAGTTGACCACTGAGTCACCCATTCGCATTCCCACATTCATATTTCTTATTCTCTGAAGACAACTGTCCAGATACAGGATGAACAGCCGAGCCGACAGCACGCATCCCTGTCTGACACCAATATTGACATCAAACCAGGGCGACAAGCTGCCGTCCACCCGCACACATGCTGTACAATCCTCATAAGTGGATTGCATAGCACGGAGTAGATCACCGTCAACCCCATATCTGGGCAAAATGTTCCAGAGATTCCTTCGCATGACTCTATCAAATGCTTTCTCAAAGTCCACAAAACCGCAGAAAACCTTCTGGTCCAAAGCCAGATGCTTCTCTAGGATGTTGCGGAGTGAAAATACTTGATCCGTACATCCTCTACCACTTCAAAATCCACCCTGTGCTTCCCAAAGCATTCCATCGGATTTCACCCTCATTCTCCTTTCAATGATTTTTCCATACACTTTAGCGGCTAAGCTGATCAAACTGATGGCCCTATAGTCCAAGCGCAGTCCATACGTGAGCCCTTGCCTTTATACAAGGGTACGATGACTGCGCGTCTCCAATCACTCGGGACCCTTCCGGTTCTCCAGCATAATTTGCTCAAAAACTCACGCTAGTACCTCCACTTCTTGAAAAGGCCCACAAATCGGCTTATCACCAGATAGTGGTCCGTTTCAAGAGTGGGACCTCTGAAGGCTCTTGTATCCATTAACGACTTTCGGAGACGTCCATCTATCAAAATCAAATCAATCACACTTTTCTGTTCATTTCGTCTCCATGTGTAAGTGAATATCCTTGTGATAGAAGAGCGTGTTCGACACAAGGAGGTTTCGTTCCATACATATGTCTAAAAGTAACTTACCAGCATCGTTCACTCTCTTATCTCCGTATAGACCAAGCACAGCCTCATAACTGCTTCGCTTGTTCCCAACCCATCCATTCAGATCACCACACATAATTATCCGTTCATTCGCTTCGGCCAAATCCAGAATACCCCTTACAGTCTCCCAAAACTTCTCGAGCTCCTGGGGATCAGCAGAGCTCACAGGAGCATATGCTGCAACTAAAAACACTCGCGCAATCCCCAGTTTTATCCTAACCCAGAGAAGTCTTGGACCTACTAAATCGTAATCTTTCACACCAGCGGCCAAGCGAGATCTACGCCAGATGAACGTCCTGGTCCACCCCGGACCACAGGGCCATCATGCCACCGACACACACAAAGCATCCAAACGTCTATCATTCATTACGTCTATCAATTCATTCGTCTTATCATTCAATCCACCTCTCACATTCCACGTGCCTATGCAGTACTCGGCTCCCCTCGTCCCGCCGGAATTGGCGCTGCGTGGTGGGTGGCGCCCCCCACCGCCGCATGCCGCTATATTCGCACCGACAGGGGCGGATCGGTGCGCGTCGCCTACGGGGTACGCCCTAATCCGCACATGGGTGCGCTTTTGGTCCAGAATTGCAATCGACTGATTGGCAGGGGTCGCGAACGAGCACGCTTCTGGCACATGACCCCCAACTATGTATGTACTCGTACCATGTATTATGGCTAATCAAAAAATGCGTAAGCATGTTATCGAAAGCCTTTTGCAATATGCTTACACATTTTTATGCATGCCTGGATAATTGGGTTGGTTGGAGATACCGTATATTAAGACCGTTAATATAAGGTATCGTCACGTTCATTATATATATCAACTCATTCATCTTATCTTTTAGACCACCTCTCACATTCCATGTGCCTATACGACACTCAGCTCTCCTCGACCCGTCGAGATGGGCGTTGCGTGGTGGGTGGCGGCCCCTACCGCCGCATGCCCTAGATTTCGCACCGACGGGGGCGGATCGGTGCGCGTCGCCTCCGGGGGACACCCTAATCCGCGCGTCTGTGCAGTTTGGGTCCAGAATTGCAGTCCACAGTGTTGAACTGGCAGGGTCGCGGCGTGCACGCTTCTGGTACTGACCCCAAAATTACCACTTAGAAATACCGAAGCACAAATTAGGTTAAACGCTGGCCTTTTATCACTGCAGAGTCAGCGTTGTCGGTCACGTAGACCATCGTGGTGTTTCGCAATGTGCATGTGGCCGGTGCAGAGCTGCAGTTTCTATAATGGTTATTACTATAATAGGCTCAACAAAAAATAGAAATTACTAATATTATCTAAGGAAACAGTTCCGGCCGATTCCTGTCGAATCGTTCGTTCAAAATGATGACGGAATGTCTATTTCTTCCTCGGTTTTAGCCAACGCTGGTCACGAACAACTCTCTGTGGTGACTATGTAAACAGTTTAATTAATTTCGTAAAAAGTTTTATACATTCGAATACAACCATCGCTATTAATACTAACCGTGCTATCTCAGTGCAGTGATCGAAATATAAACCCCAATATATCGAGTATGTATGCTTCTGAGATACATAAATTTTAATAAGTACATACTTTTTTTACAGCTCCGTTGTTACATTTTTGTGTTTAATTAACTACCACCTACGGTAGCTACTCATAGTGCTTTATGATGTCGTGTTGATTTAACCTACATAATTAAGGTTACTTAGATAACGGTTTTTCAAACCGATTTTTTATTGCAAATACTGATAGGATCAACCATCCCATCATATAAACCAACCATCATATTTTTATGTTAACCAACTTATGTTCTAAGTGGTAAGGTTAATTCCGTAAAGGCATTCCTTACCGCTTAACCGACTTAGCCTCACCAAGTAGAATTATGTGGTTCAATTGATTTTTTTTTCTTATTCTAAATCATAACAATGTAATTAAGCTCTTCAAGCGACAACCAGAATGTTATTAATAAATTCTTCTCTTTTTATTTATACCACCGAGGTGGAAAACAAGCATACGGCCTGCCTGGTGGTAAGTATTTACCGCAGCCTATGGACATTTGCAACACCAGGGGTGTCACTCTTGCGTTGTCGACCCTGTCTATCTGCCTACCTACACTTTCTGCCTTTTACTTTCTCTCGGTTGCCCGCTTCATTGCTAGCTGGCCTCTTACAGCTTAAAATCATGCCTGTAGAAGCAAAGGTAATTACTTGATAGCTTTTGAACAATTTAGGAAAAAAAGTAATAAACAAATAAGGAATTTTCACTATAATGTAAGCAAATCAAAAAAGCAAAACTACGTCGAGCCAATAGCTACTATGGTCAAAGAACAAGAAGTTATGTAACACCTGGAGTTTTTAATAAATTAACAATTGCCCCGGACACCTTAACGACGCATCGATTGATTAAGCAGTACCTAAAAAATACATTTCTAAATGCATTGTAGCCTTTGAAGTTGTAATAGTGTGGGCGTCTGCATAGCTCTAGGCGAGCAGTTGTCTGCGCTACATTAGTTACTAGTGTATAATATGATGTGCTTGCACACTAAACATATTGAGCGGTGATTTTCTTCGCCAACAAATTGCTTAGCAGTTTGGCGAATTTCCTGAAGTGTAACTGCCTATGTATTATTCTATTAAGAGAAATAAATTAAAAAAAAAAAAATACTTACTCCACCGAACTACGAGTATATATATTCTTTACTAGCAGAAGCCCGCGGCTTCGCACGCATGAGATTTGGGTTTTAGTAGCCTTTATTTCTCTGTAGACATGAAATTGTTTCTGTTTAAAAAAAAAAACAAAGTTCAGGGTCGTAGATGCAACCATAGAGCGATTCAATTTTCGTACAGCGCATCTATAGGCCTTTTCAGGAGGCAACGTATATGTATTTTATTTATATTACATAAAAAATGAAGTAGTTTATGTTACAAAAAATACGTATTCTATGAAAATAATAAAAATAAAATTGCAAAGTCCCCCGAAGGGGAAGATATTTCCCCCTAATTTTAACAGTTTTTCATTTTTTTTTACGCAGGAACCCTAAATATTTACGTAAAAGTACCCTATATTCTGCTCTGTCCTCTACCTACCAGTGAAAGTCCCGTTAAAATCGGTTCAGCCATTTCGAAGATTAGCCCGGACAAACAAACAGACAGACAGACAAAAAGTTAAAAATGCGTATTTAGGCTTTGGTAACGTGAAAATAATAATATGAGCTTAAGATAAAGGGTTTATTTTGAAATCACAGACACACACTTCAATTTTATTTATACGTATAGATTGCATAACATTACACACAGAGTTAGTTACATTGAAAATAGTGTACAATGGTGAGCTTATCTCTTCAAGAGATTTCTTCCAGCTAGCCGTAGCGTGTGTGCAGTAATTTTATTTTGGCCGGGAGATAAAAAGTTATGCAAAAATAAATATACCATGTTCATGAATTTCATACAATTCATATGTAAGAATACGTACATACATACATAAATAGATACATATGAAATACATACACATATTCCTATTTAAAATACATACATAGTCTTTAGAAATATCATTACATATAAATAACTACACATATAAATATATAAGTACTATTCATATAATATCACTTATTGTGAGTAAGATAGTACTCTCTCAACCTTTTCCTTAAAGTAATTACATTGCAACTGTCCCGTATTTGTAGCGGTAATTTGTTCCACAGCTGTGCGGCATTATAGTGAAAGAACGAAAGTAAAATATTAGTGTTGGATGATGGATAATTCTAAGTTTTGGTTAGACAAGGACGTTGGGAACGGATAGGAGTTGATTTAAGTGAAAATCTGGATCGAAGGTATTGGGGAGTCTCAGGGTTATTTAGGATTTTGTACAGATAGCATAATATGGGCACATTTCTGCGAAGGCGGATAGGGAGCCACTTCAATCTTGTACGAAATTCGGAAATATGGTCATATTTACGCAAACCACAAATATAACTATGCCCGTCGCGCGTAGCCTTCTGCTGCATTACCCCTATCTACGGCGTGCAATTATTCTTATCTCTAAACTCACCTAAAAAAAATCATTGTCGATATTTATTAATTTTCTCTCCATAGTGTAATACCAACCCTTCTTGCTCCAGGAGCACTAACCCCTGCTACATACAATAATAAGAATTTAAGAGACCTAATGGCAAATAAATAATCTTTATCCTTGATCTTTAGACGTCACAATTTTTTTCGCGGCTTTTGTCGCATTTTCCCCTTTTATGCAAACTTCAAAATGTATCGTTTTTCTTCGTTACATTCATTATTAATTTTGGTGGGCAGAAAAACAATAGAAAAGTGTCGGGAAACCGTATTAAACACTTTTTATTTTTCTGTTCTTAAAATGTCATCTATTTAATGATATAAAAACCAGCCAGATGCAAACAGTATACAACCAAAGAAATTTTAATGCAACATTTTACTTCTAAAATACGAAAAAACTTTTTCCCAAACGCTATCACCATCAAGTTTAAAGTCAAAGCAAACCTCGCCTAATGTAAAGTGGTTACCGTAGCCTATGAAGTAGTCATTATTTGCGCGCCACCACTGCTGCTTAAAAGTAACTCGTTGGAACCTTAGGTACATGATATGACATGATAACCTCACTCAGTCCAGGTACACAACAACCCCCCAGGGAGTTGCTATTTGGCTCTGTGAGGTGAAGGTACTTACCCGGTCAGGCCTACCTCTTTCAAAGATACCCAGGCCAAGACAAACATACATGCTCATACACACATATTTGTCCTGTGTGGGAATCAAACCCACGAGTCTTGATATCATAGTAACCATTGTTAGCCACTAAAGCCATCACCCTCAATTTTCGTCTTAAAATGATATTTACAATCAGAATGTAAATCTTTCATTTCGTACCACTCTCATACCCGATAGTTAATAAACCTAATTTTCTTATACAATCCATAATGCGGTATCATTTGTATATTCCCGCTTATTTTATCAGGACTATACGTCAACCTTTCTTATGATATAATGCGCAAAAAAGTTCCAAGTAACATTACGACGACGTGTCACGGTCACTGGAGAGACATTGCGATATTCAACTTTACCTGGAGTGGAAGTTTGCGGTGATCTATGATCCCAACGCTGCACACATACCTACATGCGGTTTTTGGGGTTACGTACTGAAAATGTAATAAACAGGGTAAGCACGCTCCTCAAAATTATGTTTGTGTAGAATATAATATGTTGATGTCTTAACGAGCTATGCTTAGTTATGCAGTATAATCGTTCAGCATCTTTATATGTATGATACGATTTACTATGCGCCTGAACTAGGTAATATACCTGTATCTCAGGCAACAGTATTCTTCCATCTAAGTGTTACAAGAAAGGGAAAGAAGCGTTCATAGGTTACGGTAAACTCTTTATATCAGAGGGGCCACGTGCTTGTAAGCCTTCCGACGTTGTATAAAAAATAATTGCTACATTATCGCATTAACGTAACTGTAAATATACTTTGCAAATCTAAGGAACTTTCCAAAAAATCTTATGAACTTGGCTGGCACCGAAAATAACAATAAATCTATATTTTTGCCCTAATACATTGAATTTATTCTAAGTAGTCTAAAAATATGTTTCTAATTTATTTTTAAGTATAAATAGACACTATAATAATTGTTTATAATCATTTAAGAAAAAAAAAACAATTGTTTTTACCTTTTAACGTATTTTTTCATAACAGATATTTTGAGAGACACGGATCAATAAAACACAAGAACTTATATGGCTAAGAATAAATCCAAAATTTTTCGATAAAATATGACGTTAGCAAGAATAAATAGTATGAATTTTTATTCTTGTTAACGTTATATTTTAAAAGGCAATGTTGTTTTTAGAGCGGCTTTGAAAATAATGAATTGTCGCACAGTCAGTACGACACAACTCCGATACAACTGTTCTATAGAATGGGGCAATAATAATATATTGTTTTTCGAAAGACGTGTGTCCTAACCTAAGAAAGATCTGGTTTACCTTCTGGGCTGCGGAGGTCTGACGGCAGTTGCTCCATATAAAAATCAGTATCATCGCTAAATCCCTAGGCTTAGGTAGCAGACCCCGCCGATCCTAATGGATTAGTAAACGAGATAGTGCTAAGAAAAAGAAGAACGGTTCAAGTTTTCTCACTTCGCAATGTCTTAGAGAAGCATCTGCCGGCACGAGATCAACCAGAAGAGTTTCTACTGTTTTGTGGATCTGGAGAAAGCATTTCACTGAGCGGTGCGAAGGGATGGCTGGGAGATATGCCGAAATATGGAATGGATTGTGCCCTATTACGTACTATGCATTCTGCTATACATTTAGTCCGCTTATGAGTATTGCTCAAAGGTAGGCGCCAGCTTTCACCTTGTTTTTATGTCAATATTTGGTGTCAAATAGAGCTGCGTGCTGTCGGTTCGGCTGTTTATTCTGTACGTTGATAGTTGTCTACAAATTATAAGATCTACGAATGTAGTGAATTATCTGCTTTAAGTAGATAATGTCGTTAATAGTAGACACGGCATCTGGACTACAAATACTAGTCACAATAATGAAAGATAATTGTATAAAGAAATGCTCATAACTGAATGAGAAAAAACAATTTGGTATTGGAAAGAAATGAAACCAGAAGGAACGCAGGAATTATGGTTGATGATGCAGTGTCGGAACAGGTGAATGAGATTGTATATCTTGCATGCACTTTTAGAACGGATGGAAGGTACACTGACTGCGTGCCTCCAGTCCAATGGGACACTTCCAGTTCTCCAGCATAAATTGCTTAGGTACCAGAAGGCATGGCAAGGCAAGGTCCGGATGTTAGTGCCACCAAATTTGATTATCTCAGCTGTTGATCATATCAATTCCCGTTGACTTTTCACTTTTCAAGCTTCACATCGACCATTGGATCTCATGCATAGTTATGCCTTCATCAATGAAGATGTAAGAAAGAGTTTATATAAGAAAAGGCATGCTCTGTTGCTTGGGACATGTAGAAAGAGGAAAGAATGGCGAAACAAATACAACACAAAGTAGAAAGTAGAAGAAAGTAAGAACCGAGACTCGCCTACCACGATCAAATTGATCATGTGTTATCAGAAGGTGGTGTCTGGAGACCTAGTAATGTCACATGATCAATTTATAAAAACTAATAATAAACTTTACAAATAACGCTACATACATGAAAAGAAGCCAGTGAGGTGTATAAAGACCGAGTCACGTGGTCGCGATTTTCTGTTTTCTTTGCAAAGGACTTGGTAGGAAGATGTAGATAGGTATGATTTGTTCTCTTCATAGATACCTGAAGCTGAAAGGAACTATAAGTGTAATAAGATATTTAATAACTCCCATAATTACATACTTGTATGAAAAAACGTTCAACATTTTTTACGCATCTCAAGAAAACTACTAACTAAAACTTAATTAAATTGGAAAGTGCGTAATTAATTTTAACATCAAAAATGTTCTTAGTTTTGCAAGAGACGTTTGACATTAACATTGCTAAGCGAAAAATATTAAATGCTTGTAATAGAGAAAGAATTAAATAGCATAGTTATCTATAGACAGACATGTTTTTGTTAGGATGTGAAGGAAAATTTCTGGAACTACTGCTCCGAATCAGTAAATTCTCTTTAAGTGAAAGCTGCTTTATCTCTGAGTTCTACAAACTATTTTTTATTTAGGATTCCTGTATGAAACTTGAAAAGGTAAATCAACGCAAGATCGCGAGGCTAGTATTTAATAAAACAACTTTTCTTCAGGCCGCAGCCTAATAACAACTGCCAGTAGTTTATTCTGCTTCTGTGAGTTAGTGAGGTACTAGTAAGCTCCTGAGTTTCTGAGTCAGCAGAGGGAGTAGACACGCACGAGCAATGACGCGTACGATACTCCTTCGATTGCAAGCATTTACGTGCTGTTATAGGAACCTCAAACCAGGGGGGGGGCGTAAACTTGCTCACCTCTAGACGTAGTTTTTAAAAACACTGACTCAATTGACTACTGGACAATTGGCTAAGAGAAATTGCAAAATTAATAATAATAAATATTGTCGGACAAATTACACAGCGCCATCTAGCCCCAAAGTAAGCGAAGCTTGTGTTATGGGTACTAGACAACTGATAAACACACGTAAATACATTTTTTTTTTGTAATAACATACTTATCATACATAGAAAATACCCAAACCAAGACAAACAGACATGTTCATGCACACAAATGTTTGTACCGTGTGGGAATCGAACCCACGAGCGTTGGTGTCAAAGTAGTGTAACAACGCGTTTCACCACTACGCCACCGAGCTCGTCAATTGCAAATTGTTCGTAATTTATTTATAGACAGTTTATGAAAACTTGTGGTTGAAGTTAATCACCTTGATATTTTACATCTGCAATATATCATACGGGTCGACTGTGCTCGGTGCTTCATAATCCTGGCTTTTGGTAAATATATTACTTCGTAAATCCACCACCGCGCCGTCCATTCTAAATTACATAGAAACTTATCAAGAAATAAATTAATGTTAATGGTAACAATTTTCCAGTGTCTTTATTATCTTAGCCCGTAAAATTCTCATAAAGTTGAAGGAGATTCAATCAGTATTATTTAATAACGATTGGTTCTGCAGTGGAGTTAGTTTACCACTGTCTCACTACTGATGGCTTTTTATTACCTTTAGTTACTAAACGTTTGAGCAACAATTGAAATAATATTTTTGTATCGATTTTATAGGCTTTTCCATGAAGGAATATTATTCTAACTATGGTATGCGAGCATTTGATAAAAGGAATCAACTAACCCGTCGATTGTCTTCTGGTAGATTTGATGTAGTAGTAGATCTTGTAACTATAAATATTAAAAATGTACCAAATATTTACTATATAACTTATTTACGTTTTATTAGTCTCGAAAGGAAAATGATTATGTGTTACTCTTTCGCTAAAAAAATATCCAGATTATAAACGATCAACTTAAGTCTGATATCACTTGATATCTTCCTCATTTTTGGTCAAAAACAAATCTCTAGAGTGGGTCAGATCAAGTACAATAATTTAAAAAAAACCTGTCCTGTGACTTCATAATAATAATTGGAATAGAATGCTCTAAAGTGCGTGGTCCAATCGTGTATGTAATACAAATTGAAGTATGAACTCAAACTAGTCCAGCAATCGGTGACCTTCACTAAAACACCTAGCCCAGCAAATTTGAGCGTTTGAGCTAATTTTGAAACCAAGGTGCGATACTGGAAGGGATGGACTTATTGCCTCTGAGATTTCATTTTGAAGATATATTATGACGTCTTACGTCTTTAGCGTTTACGATAACCAAGAAATCGATAATTTAATAAAATTGTGACAATAATAAATTTAATAATAGGGGTTAAAGTATGAAATCGCCGTTTTATAGTAATAGATAATTTGAATTGACATTAAACCTTCATGATGTGAGATTACCTTAGCCTATGAACGCTTGCAATACGTTAAGTATAACTCACGCGATTCCACCTCTGCTGCTAACGCAGCAACTCTTTGGGAGAAAACCGCAGCCAAATAACAACTCCCTAGAAAGTTGATGTGTTCCTGCGTGTAAGTGAGGTCACCAGTAAGCTCCCAAGGAGTTTGCTGTGTAAGCAGCAGAGGAGGCATCGCGCGAGTGATACTTAATATATCGCAAGCGTTAATAGGCCACGGTACCCGCTTTACATCAGGTGGGCCGTATGCTTGTATGCCTCCCGACGTAGTATATAAAAAAAAGGTATTTCCCAAGACGGGTTACTTTGTTGCGCCCTACCTCTCATAAAAAACCCCCTGATCAAGACAAACAAACATGTTCATGCACACAAATGGTTGTACTGTGTGGGAATAGAACCCACGAACGTTGGTGTCAAAGTAACGTAACAGCGCGTTTCACCACTGCGCCACCGAGCTCGACAAACGTACGAAAACGTCTACGTCTCAATAGTTAATTACGTTGCTAACAATACCAATATCTACAACAAGCGGCGAATGGAGATTTTCGAAGTTAAAATTAAATAAGAACTTTTTACGTTCGACTATTACAAAGTCGTCTTAATGGTTGGCAATTGAGTATGAAATTGCCGATCAAATAAATTTAAAAGATGTAATAAAAAGTTTTAAAAGTGAAAACGAATGAAAAAATTAGCGTAGGTAATTTGCCTTCTGTACCTTTTTTTTATACAACGTCGAGAGGCATATTAGCATACGGCCCACCTAATGAAGAGTGGTTATCGTAGTATATGAACGCCTGCGATACGAGAACTGAGAAGTATCACTCGCGCGTTGCTTCCCCAGGTGATAACACAACAACTTCATAAGAGCTTACTGGTGTACAGTGGAAGTACTTCCCCAGTCAGCCGGGTAGACAATGGAGTCATATAAGGGAGGTATGATTTTTTATAACACAATATTTTTTAATACGAATTCGCGTTCTAATATTGATACGGCTGCTATGGGTAAGACGATTTCAAGAGGAGGGTTTATTAGAACACCGCAGTAGGTCTGGCAGAAAACCCCATATTGACTTAGACCAGCGTCAACTTATGGTGCAAGGTTA
Organism: Pyralis farinalis; assembly: GCA_947507595.1. Classification (NCBI taxonomy): domain Eukaryota; kingdom Metazoa; phylum Arthropoda; class Insecta; order Lepidoptera; family Pyralidae; genus Pyralis; species Pyralis farinalis. The sequence goes on along the minus strand of OX382271.1, from coordinate 10,630,331 downwards.
TGAGGAAAATACCAACCAGATATAAATAAATAAATATAAATAAATATTGCCGGACAAATTACACAGCGCCACCTAGCCCCAAAGTAAGCGAAGCTTGTGTTATGGGTACTAGACAACTGATAAACATACGAAAATATATATATTTTTTTTTTGTAAATACTTACTTATTATACATACAAAATACCCAGACCAAGAGAAACAGACATGTTCATGCACACAAATTTTTGTCTTGTGTGGGAATCGAACCCACGAGCGTTGGTGTCAAAGTAGCGTAACAGCGCGTTCCACCACTGCGCCACCGAGCTCGTCAAATATAACGCAGGATTGTTTGACACGTCTTTGCGAATGGTGCGCCGTGCACTCCATAATCTCCACTGCATTATCGATGACATGATATTAAATCATTGCTAACCGAAATCCATAAAAGAGCATGATTGGAATTTGGAGCAATGTCATCTTCAGTGATGAGAAGATGATCAAATCTAGCCAACCGTAGCCCATCGACACGAGCTTCGTTAATTTGGTCCAGCTTATCCATCTGATCTATCGAACCAATACTACAGTATGCGAAAATGAGAGCTTCACGGCAGGGACAATATTTCCATAACAAAATCATTGAAGATATCGTTCTTTGCTAGTTACTATTTTATTTCATGCCATCACAAATTCTCGAAGACAATTAAAAAGCACGTGGCAGTGAATTTGTTACTTTTAGTTTGTGAACAGCGCTATTTAGTTTTCTTCTGTGAAACCTAGTCCAAAACTTCACAAGAAAGTCGACCTTAATCTCTCCATGTAGATCTGACCGCACGTGTACCTCTCCAATCCGCTTGGGCCTTTCCGGTTCACTAGCACAATTGCACAGGAACTAGAAGAAGCCTGACGTACGAAACTGCCACATACTTAGATTATTTTGATTAAGTTGTGGAATGAGCTCCCTGCGGAGGTTTTCCCAAGGGACTAAAGTATGGGGTTCTTCAAGAAAGGCGTGAAGAGGTTCTTACAGGGTCGGCAACGCAAGAGTGACACCCCTGGTGTTGCAAATGCCCATAGGCTACGGTAACTGCTTACAATCAGGCAGACCGTACGCTTGTTTGCCACCTTAGTGGTATAAAAAAAAAATATCTCAGCTTGATTTATCACAGCAGATTATCTGACTTTCTATATTTAGGTCTCATAAAAACCATTCAATCTCATCAAAGTCCTTGTCGGAGGCAGATCTGCAGAGGCAGTCATAAGAACACTCGCATTGTCAGCGTCCTGGAAATTATACACAGATCCAGATACCATCACGCCATTTCACATTATCTGAAGCTCATTATCAAGATACTCCAAACCGCAATTAAATGGCACTGAATTATTAGACACGTACCTTTGAAACAGTTGATACGAGTATATTGAAAACTTCTTGTATTCATTCATTATGCAATACTAGGAGGATCAAAGCATTTTTATGATATTATAAATAAAATTCATCCCCTCAGGTACATTAAAACGAGATGGTCGGCGGTGTGTTAATTCAGGGCAGATAGCATTTCAAAATTTAATTTGAAGCGTGTGATCATTCGTGCGACAACTTTGTATCTTTATACAATCCGTTTTATCCTAAACAACAACTACCGAATACACATATAATTTATTTGTTAAAATATCGTTATTGTACAGAAAATATAAAATAACAAATACATACAACTGTTTTGTACAAACGCAAACTTCTTGTTTTATGTACAATGAGACAGAGGATTGACGCGGTCGAGTATTTGCTACCCTCACTCGAATTCTTTTAATAATGCAACTAAAAGCCAAAACACATTTCTTTACAAATGACAAAAACACGCTATTTCGTTTAGATTTTCGCCATACTGTTGCAATTAAAAGATATAAGATTCTTAAAACCAAAACCCACAGGGCCGGGAAAATGGGGAAAACGGCAGCGATCCGGGACGGATATTTTTGTAATTTTTCATGTTTGTATGCAACCTGTCACACAAGAATAGGGCACGATCCGACGTCGTGCGATCGCTTTTTGTGTGACAGGTTGCATACGAACGAATGCTGCAAAAAATTGGGCACCGGATCGCTGTCGCTTTCTCTCTTTTCCCAGCCTAGTGGGTTTTGGCTTTAAGAGATTTCTTTTAATTGCAATAGTATGACGAAAACCTAGAAGAAATAGCACAACAGTCTTAGAAACTAATAGTGTCGTATTAGTCAACTATGAAAGTATTTCACCCGTTAGTAATAAACACACACACGGAATTTGGAATCTAAGTTTTGAAATATGTGGAAAAAAAATTCTTGACAATATGATAAGGATAGGATAGCAATTGTCACATTGACAGATAGTATAATAGATGTGAATAGACCATTCGAAGATATGAAACGGGCAAGTAATTTTATGGTTTAATGACACTAGGTCACTGCGATTGTCTGTATTAAATATATTCGGATGCATGTAGAATTCGGGCTGGTGACTAGTATTAGAGTGGTCTGATTCGCTTTATAAGTTTGATTCGGTACGCACCGCAATGTTTATTCTTTTCAACTAGAAAATAAACAAAATTGACTATAAAATAATGTTTTTTATTGTTTCACAAATACTATACTTTACTATTTAATAATTTTCATGTGAAAACGGAAAATACATTTTACCGTTTAGACGTACTAATTTGAAGCTCGCAATATTGCATAGGGGGGCTATGCGTTTAATACTCTGCAGCAGTTCTCTGACGAAGACAGCCCGGACAAAGAACTTATAGCACGAGCCTGAACGCACCCGTCCGCAGTTGCACGATCATTAGTAAGTAAGTTGTCCTTTTCTCCTTTATCTCCGCTTCATACACTCTGTACCCCAAAATCGCTATAAAGTATCGTGTCGTTGTCGTGAAATGTCTGTAGGCCCGCGGACAGTATATTTGTAATCATGTTACGTGCTTTACACTCAAAGCTAATGTTATTTACTTAATTCACATAAAAATTCTGACAACTAATAATACCGCTGTACAGTGACCGTAATAAGTATTCATTTATGCACTTACCTGTTACATATAAGCCTCTTTTCATACGTATTCTATGATCTCTATTTTCTTACGTAGCTTTCTGATAGTGATATCTCTCATATCAATTGTTTATCTGAACTGAGAACTTTTCGTCCTATATTGTAAAAATGTTACTGAAAAATTGCGCTATCAAATATTTTTTTATCCGGCTGGTAGTTTCAGAGATTATTACATTCAAACAAACTCTTCAGCTTTATATATATACATATATATACATATATATATTAGTAAGTATAGTATAGCTGTATAGAAATAGACAGTATAAAACTATCTATTTTAATAATGCTTTTGCTTTATTTTATTTTCATCGCACGAACGGTAAGGAATGGATACTGAACATAAACAAAAATACATAAAGGGGGGTTTTATTATGGATAATACAATAACTTTTACAGTAGAATATTAGTATAATATTTTAATTTAAATCGTCATCTTCTAATAGCAAATTATAAATGCCTTCTAGTAGAGTAGAGTTAGGTGGTAACCATTCACAACTAGTGTGCTTGGACGAGCATACCTGAAATAAAATAATTCGTATGAAAATACAAATATCGTGAAATAAATACTACGAGTACCTTATAATATAAAGTACCTTAGGTTTTTATGAGGACTCGCTACAGTCAGCACCCACCTCCAACCGTTAGTACAACTTATTATTTTTGTCTTGTATACAACTGTCTCTTCTTTATTCATTTTAGTCCTTAGTCTCCTATATATTTGAAGAAATGTTTCTCGTTTCACAGTTGAACACAGGGACGTACCATTCGCAACGCTTTTGCCCTCTTGTGCTGTCTTAAAACGCCAATACATTAAGTATCGCTCGATTCCACCTCTGCTGCCGACACAACCCCTTAGGAGTTTACTAATAACCTCACTTACTCGCAGGAACACAACAACCCTCCAGGGAGTTGTTTATTTTTCTACAACATCGGGAGGCATACAAGCATACATCCCACCTAATTTAAAGCGGCTGACGTAGTCTATGAACGCACGCTAGCGCGATGCTAACACAACAACTTTCTAAAAGTTTGCTGATAGAGAGGCGAAACTCGTGTCGCAAAGATGACCAGAGCAGCCATGGCAGCAACGGCGGCAGATGCATGCCGCTTCTATTCCATGCAGGCAATCATAGAGATGACCTGAGGAGCGATGGCAGCAACGGCGGCAGGTGCATGCCGCTTCTATTCCATGCAGGCAATCATAGAGATGACCTGAGGAGCGATGGCAGCAACGGCGGTAGGTGCATGCCGCTTCTATTCCATGCAGGCAATCATAGAGATGACCTGAGGAGCGATGGCAGCAACGGCGGTAGGTGCATGCCGCTTCTATTCCATACAGGCAATCATAGAGATGACCTCAGGAGCGATGGCAGCAACGGCGGTAGGTGCCTGCCGCTTCTATTCCATACAGGCAATCATAGAGACGGCCTGAGAAGCGATGGCGGCAACGGCGGCAGGTGCATGCCGCTTCTATTCCGTGCAGGCAATCATAGAGATGACCTGAGGAGCGATGGCAGCAACGGCGTCAGGTGCATGCCGCTTCTATTCCATACAGGCAATCATAGAGACGGCCTGAGGAGCGATGACAGCAACGGCGGCAGGTGCATGCCGCTTCTATTCCATACAGGCAATCATAGAGATGACCTCAGGAGCGATGGCAGCAACAGCGGTAGGTGCATACCACTTCAATTCCATACAGGCAATCATAGAGATGACCTGAGGAGCGATGGCAGCAACGGCGGCAGGTGCATGCCGCTTCTATTCCATACAGGCAATCATAGAGATGACGTCAGGAGCGATGGCAGCAACGGCGGTAGGTGCATGCCGCTTCTATTCCATACAGGCAATCATAGAGATGACCTGAGGAGCGATGACAGTAACGGCGGCAGGTGCATGCCGCTTCTATTCCATACGGGCAATAATAGAGATGACCTGAGGAGCGATGGCAGCAACGGCGGCAGGTGCATGCCGCTTCTATTCCATACGGGCAATAATAGAGATGACCTAAGGAGCGATGGCAGCGACGGCATGTATATACTAATGAAAGTGGGTGGGTGCTGCTGGCCGGCGCTGATTTGCATGAACTAATCAGTGGACAAAGCACACAAAGTTGTTTTTATAAACTGCCTGTATATATGACTTTCGGAAAATAACATGTGTGAAGCTGTTCTCCACAAATATAGAATAGAAATTGATTCAAGCAAAAAGTTACGATGCGTAAAAACGACATAACTACTCATGAAGATGTGAGTCAATGTTAGAGGGTTCCTAACAGAGTTATGTAGCTAAATTAAAAATAAAAATTTCCGACATAACAAGTAGTTACCAAAATTATCCCAAACTCACTAAGTATGCAACATATTCTGATAATCGCGATCGCGAAAACCTAAGACAACACCTACTATTGTAGGAAATGCTATATTTAATAAGATACCTTAATAAATAATTAAAAATTTATAGAAAAAACTAATACATTTTAGTTTTATTTAAATAGTTAAAGTTATAGAAGAATATGTCATTTTTGTGAATTAATATTACTCTCGATGTATTGTTTTTTTTTATTTTTTTTTCCTTTGTAGCAGATAAAGAACCGACCTGTTATGAGGTGACCTAAAAAAAGTATAATTTTCCTTCCGAGATAGTAGAGGTCTGACCGCAGTCGCTCTATATAAAAAACAGTATCTTCGCCACATCCTTAGGCTTAGAACCATAATGGACCCCGCCAACCCTAATGGATTAAGAAACGGGTTGTGCTAGGAAGAAGACTTTTTCTTCCTTTACAACCGCCACAGGTTTCATAATGTAAACCGATACCAATATATATGAGTACCATTTGAAGCAACCCATTTGGAAGGAAGAAATAAAGTCATTGTGATATCGAGGAAAAAAAATATTCTTCAGAAGTCATTTATTAACTACAATGGTTTCATAGCGGGCCGAAATCTAATAAATAAATAATTTTGTATTAGCAGAAGTCAACCTAATTTTATTGTACCTAGCAAATGACCAAGAAATGTAGAAATACCTAAGTTTATTTCTATATTTCTTTGGTATATTAGTAAGTACGAGTACAAAAGGCATTCTCTACTTTACAAGCAACCTTAAATAAAAAACGCGATATCAAATGTTTTATCATCATACTAACTTTCTTTTTAGGGTTCCGTACCCAAAGCGAAAAAAGACCCTATTACTGAGACTCCGCTGTCGGTCCGTCCGTCCGTCCGTCTGTCACCAGGCTGTATCTCATAAACCGTGACAGTTAGGCAGTTGAAATTTTCACAAATGGTGTGTTTATGTTGCCGTTATAATAACAAATACTAAAAAACAGAATAAATCAATAATAAGTAAGCGTTGCATTACCAGCAACAGAATTGGACCAGCACTGCATTGTGTATAGTGAATTGTGCCTTGTGACTCAAGTTTTTACGACCAAGAAGTTTTCTCAACGCTCCATTCACACTATTCCCAGCATTGACCCGTCTTTCTGGCCTATGGCCAGATGCTTCTCCACGATATTGCGGAGCGAGATAACTTCATCCGTACATCCCCTTCCATTACCGAATCCTCCCTGTGCCTTCCACAGCATTTCATCGGATTTCACCCTCATTCTCCTTTTAATTCTCATTCCATATACTTTTGCTGCTAAGCTGATCAAACTGAAGGCCCTATAGCTGGCGCAGTCTAAGCGTGACCCCTTGCCTTTATACAAGGGCACGATGGGTGCGCGTCTTCAGTCCATTGGGTTCCATTCCAGTTCTCCAGCACAGATTGCTTAAGTACCAGATGTCGTCCCGGACGTAAATGCCACCTAGTTTGATTATCTCAGCTGTGATCATATCAATTCCCGCAGACTTTCCATTTTTATACTTCATATTGACCACTGAATCCATAGTTATATCTTCATCGGACGCATCGCAAGTGGAGTAAGCATCAGACTCACTCTCAGTGCCAGCGCTCGAGGCATATTCATACATTTCTTCAAAATATTCACTCCACCGTTCTAATACTTCCTGAGTGTGAGCAAGAATGCCACCAGCTTTAGACTTTGTCTTATCCATTCTCGATGCCGACGAACCATTCCGAGAGTTCTTTATCTCTCTCCCAAAGAGTTTAGTGTTTGCCTTGAAGTTTTTCGTGAGACTCTCTTCCTCATGTATCATTTGTCTTTCACGCTTCTCTTTCAACAAAGCGTTGATTTCATTCTTACGTACATTTCTTACTTTACAACTATAACAAAAGAAACCTTGTAATAATGAAGCACTAAAAGAACTAAATAGAACGCGAAATACTAAATAACGAAATAAAAACTTGAAAGAAAATAGGTATTTTTTTTAAGGTAAACGGTTTTATTGAAAAGAAACGATGATATAGATAATGTACTAAAAGCTAAAAAATATTAGATAGATCCTAGGTACCAGGTAAAATAAAATCGTGGGTTGTAGCGTAACCTGAGTAAATAATTAAATGGTAATATATTTGTAATGAAATGAGTGTTTCTTGAATCTGAAAATTTCACCCGCCCCATGATTTTATTTTTGCGTCTGATCAATGCCCTAGATTGATGAGGAGAGTGGTATGATTACTGGTTACCCCCTAGTTTGAAGTCAAAATTGGTGTCAATCAGGGTTGTATGCTATATGCTAGGGTGTTTATTCTGTATCTCGTTTTTAATAAAACCTAAAAAAAGTTACCTATTTTATTCTCTCATATAAACATACTGATATCCTGTTGAGTTATGTAATTGTCGTGATCATATTTTATTATAGTAAATGTATCTACTTATCTATAGCTTCACGCCAAATCCCTTGCGGCATAGGCAAGGAGAACCGAGCGCCACGTGACTATATCCTTACACACTTCACTCGCTTCTTTAGCATTCATAGCTCTTGTCATGCATGCTCGCCAGTTTCTAAGGCTACTAACATCACCTTCTGATAGAACACGATCAATTTGGTCATGGTAGGTGTCTTGGCCTTCCTCGGTTCCTACATCCTTTACTTTCGTGTATATCTGTTTCGTAATACTTTCCTCCTGCATTCTACTACGTGGCACCTGGTCATATTATTCATCTAAACAAAAGCTTCACCTGACAACGGCAATCTTCTGCGGCTATAAAATAGAACTTTTCGGTGCCGGGCTCCACGCCAGGGTCGCAATTACGGAGGTTCACCAGTACAGGCCGTCTTACGCCGTACACACAAACTGGATGGTGAGACTTCTTGAATGGAAACTCCCAATCGGAAATCTGAAATATAGCAAATTTATTAATATTTACTTCAATAAAAGATACAAATCAATTATAATATTTTTGTCCTACGATCTATATACTAATTTGCAAAACTATTTCGATAGGCACTGATTTTTTTTTGTTTTGTTTTACTGACGCGTAAGACGCGTAGGTAATATGAATGCTTAGATCGTACAGTAGCTTATTGGCGTCTGCAATATATCTAGAATCACTCACACAGCACTAAACGTTTCGTGGTCCTACTAATAAGAAAAATATGGACAAAAATATTGCATTCTATCTATTGTCTTCAGCTCGGTGTTGAGGCAACTTTTTAGGGATAATTTTCAACTTTTAGTGTAGCTTTAGATTATACTCACTTCTCGAGAATCACATTTCCCCCCACACGAAGCCACTTTGACTTTGTCCCAACATCGAAGTCCATTCCTATCGATTTGCTCAGCACGGGCAAGAGTCATTCGCTTGATGCACGGCTGCAGCCCTCCCACCGTCATCACCAGCCATGCCACCGCAAATGGCAGCCACCATTGAAAAGGCTCATGCATAGTTTTCATATTTTCTGATCTAGAAAAACATGAACAAAAAGACAACTGTAAAAAATTGTTAGCTGACAAGCATTTAAAGCATTTTAAAAATAGTAAATATTTTCAAAATGTTTGCATGTGGACGTATCTAATTTACCTGCCTTATACTTAAAATAATATCTGACCAATGTAGTATTTATATAACTAATATGAATGGAATATTACATGGCTAATTTGATGAGTAGGGCATAAGATTCACGAAAGTAAAGTGAATGATGTAGAAATAAGCGTTATGAGGAGTACGTGTTGAGTTAGAAAATTTGATAGTAAGACATAGCGCGATACGAGAACAATGTGGAATTAAGGAAAATGTAATGACGGAATGGAATAGTGTATGCTTATATTTGGCAAATAGGATGACAAAAAGATGCAATCGGTCCGAACCCTTCCGGTTCTCCAGCATAATTTGCTCAAAAACCAGACGGCGTCCCTAACGTAGGGACCACCTAGTTTAATTATCTCAGCTGTAACCATATTGATTCCCGCTTTCCATTTTTCAAACTTCGTATCGACCATTCAATCTCATCCATGCTAATATCTTCATGGTACGCTGGCACTGCCGAATCAGTCACGGACTCATTCACAGTGCCAGCGTCCTGGACATAATCATACATTTCTCTAAAATATTCACTACACCGTTCTAACACTTCCCTGAGTATTAGCAAGAATGCCACCAGCTTTACATTTTATCTTATCGATTCTGGATGCTGACGAACCACCTCGAGACTTCTTTACCTCTCTCATATGCACACAAACCGGCTTATCGCCAGATACTGGCCCGTTTCAAGAGTGGAAAGGCTCTGAAGCCTCTGAAGGCTCTTGTATCCATTAACGACTTTTGGAGACGTCCATTTATCAAAATCAGATCAATCACACTTTTCTGTTCATTCCGTCTCTATGCGTAAGTGTGAATATCCTTGTGATGGAAGAACGTGTTCGACACAAGGAGGTATCATTCCATACAAAAATTATATTCCCTCAAATATTGATCTGATTAAATTGATTAATGGACGATAAAAATAGTTAACAGATTTAGGCGTTATTTTGCGAAAGTCAAATTTACATGCAATTTGATCTAATCTGCCTGAAGCACACGAAGCAGGTTAGATCAAATTGCATATACGACATACGCAGTCATGGCATGTGTTCTAAGTATTTTGTATTAAGCATTCAGTATTTTCTGATACGTCCTTTAATATAACTTGCAGCATTTTTTTTTATCTTGACAAAATATTGTCGTCAATAATATCTAGTTTCAGTAATTTTAGCAGTTCCTGTTCCATCTACTTGAATTCCCTTGTTTATGAAAATTATGACATATCAGACGATTTACAAAAAAAAACTTCCTTTTTATTTATTTACTTTGGTCTAATTCTATCATTCGAATGCCTTTGAAGCACTCTATTTGCTAACAGCTCTCGGGTCCATTTGCAGTCCACATTTTACCTCCGAACTGAAAACTGTGATAATAGACTCGAGATAATTATATGCTTATTATATTTATATGATAATTGCACATCGTCACAACCTGGGAATCAGTAGGAGATAAACGTTGGTTTGGACACGCTGTAACGACGAGATCAGTAAATCTCCCAAGAGCAGACGCAGAATTCTCCCCGGGTTATCGTTAAAACAACAGCTTCACTAACTTTTTGTTCCCATTTTGTGCCTTCTCCCCCATTGACACTGTGATATGCTTATTAGAGCAAGCGTGAGAGTTAATACATACATTGGAGTGGGCATAATATGGTATATATGTATCTTTTAAGCCTGAAGAGGAAGATAGTTATGCTAGTTACCTACCTAAATGCAACTAGGTAACTGAAATAAAAGTGAACAATTCTACCCGAGATATTTATTCCACCTATATTCGAGAGTAAACATAAAAAGATACTTACAGCAAAAGCGATGATCACTACAAAACTGCTCCTAAAGACTGGATACTTCGTATCCTTATAAAACGGGAGCTTTTCCTAAAGATTAAACATTATGCTATCTGTTTACGGCGATTTAACGTAGAATTACAACCGGACCAATAAAAAGACGATACAATAAAAGCGATATAAAATACGAACCACTGAACACATCCGGTATAAAACATTTAGGCTAAATATCAATGCTCCAATGGTAACTGACGATATTACAGGGTTAAAAAGATTTTTGTAAGTATTCATATTTACTTTAAGATATAGATTACAAAAACAAAAATTTACAAAATATAAAGTTATATTATTTTATGTACACATTCTTTAAATAGCATGGTATAATTTATAAGGCTTATAATTCTTATGTTGCAAACCTTATATGGTATCACTCGCGCATTGGCACTCCCGCCGCTAACACAGCAATTGCTGCAGCCCTTTTTTTTACGTTACGTTTTTTTTTACTTAAAAAAATATCTGTCAACCACCTTAGGGGTTGAATTTCAAAAATTTCCTTTCTTGTCTTTCATACGCATTCAAAAGGAATCTCTTGATGAGTCAGTGAATTAGTCAGGAGCTTCATTTTTATTCATATAAATTTATTAAAATAGATTAGCGTCTCGTTCATACATACTTAAACCCCCTTTTCACCACCCTAAGGCTGGAATTTTTGAAAACGCTGAAACCATTTTTTTGTATTCTAACACAAAGTATATGTACAAAGTTATAAGTCACTAAATTCAAAAAATATTTCTAATTCATACAAACTGTCAACCCCCTTTTCAGCCCTCTAAGGGTGAAATTTCGAAAAACGCTGAAATTACTTTTTTGGCGTCTTGATTAGGAGTATAAAGTCTAAAGTCAAAGTCTAAAGTAGGTCTCATAAAAAATCAATTTCTTAACCGTTAAGGAATGGAATTTTTGAAAACGCTGAAATTACTTTTTTGGATTCCAATATAGAGTATATGTACAAAGTTTCAAGTCATTAACTTGAAAAAATATTTCTGTTCCATACAAACTGTCGGTCCCCTATTCACCCCCTTAGGGGTTGAATTTCAAAAAATCCTTTCTTATCTTTCGTGAGCATTACAAAAGTAACCTGTATGCAAAATTTCAGCTGTCTAGATTCAAGGGTTTGGTCTGGGCGTTGATGAGTCAGTGAATTGGTCAGGAACTCCATTTTTATTAATATAGATTGACAATTTTATACAAATATTTTATATCCTGAGTATCGGAATATTTAAGCTACTTCTTATACCAAACCTATCTATATTTACTACGAGAAACTTGGAAAACTAAACTACACGCGGACAGAGCGGCGGGGAGCAGCTAGTCTAACATACGCGTACTTTCGCATCTCATGTTACATTAATTGATGTACTTACTTAGGTATGTACATTATGTATGAAGCAAACACGAGTACGTACCCTAAACATGACGAAACGAGTAGATAACGTAATACCACAGCTGAGCACAGAGAATAAATGGGGATCTTTTCCCCTTTCACTAATCAATGCCGTGAGCAGGCTCGGAATGGGATTAGCAAGTTTAGGAAAAGGTCAATTCTGCACACAAGCATAGAGTAGACAAATAACAGAGGAAATACTTTGAGAAGTGATTTTTTTTATACAACGTCGGGAGGCATACAAGTATAAGGCCCAACTGATGTGAAGCGGCTACCGTAGCCTATAAACGCTTGCAATCCATTAAGTATCACTCGCGCGATGCCACCTCTGCTGCTAACACAGCAACTCCATAGGAGCTTACTGGTGAGCTCACTCTCACGCAGGAACACAACAACCCTCTAGGAAGTTGTTATTTGGCTGCGGTTTTCTGTGAGGTGGAGGCATAAATTTCTTATCATACTAGGTTACCAGTAAGTTTAAGACGTACTGCTGTGTTAGCAGCGTGAGCGAACGCGCAAGAGACACTCCGTGTATTGAAAGTCAATTCCAGAACTTCCCCCTCCTACAAATTTCTTCTGATTAAATTCGTTGTGAGTTCCAAGGCAGCTGTAGTAACTTTACTGCTAATTGCCGTTTTGGTGGCCGCCGCTGTTAATTCTGGCTACACAGGCGACACAGTGGTGGGCCTGACCGTGTATTGAAATGGTAATAGGCTACGGTGTCCTCTTTACATCAGAAGGGCCGTACGCTTTCTTTTATTCTTTTTTTTTATCATCTTACATATTATTTTCTATTTTATCTAGCTACTTTAAATTTTATTATTTAATTTGACATTTATTACTTTTGTATTTGTTTATTATTATAATGATTTGTTTCGTTTATATTGTACTTACTACCGCGCCACTCGCCTACCAAATTCCAATTAGACACTCAAAGGTCGACTGGAAGAGACTCCTTATAGGAATAAGTCCGCCTTTGTACATTTATTAATATGTTGCATTTTAATTTACATTTTCAATGTTTCATATTTGATGTACAATAAAGATATAACAATCAAACAAAAAAACGTATACGAAGTTGCTGTGTTATCGATACTTTCTGGGTTGTACGTAATTGAGTACGATAACCACTTTAAAGCAGGTGAACCCTATGCTTACATGCCTCCCGATTACAACGTAGCATAAAAAGACACCGGTAACCATTTTAACTGCAAACGGCGAGCGTTTGCCCGTGTGAGACAATTTCGATTATTCTTTGTAGTTGGTCTACTGTTTACATGTTTCCACTGTGGTGTTCCACTGGCTCTCAGCTACTAGGTGATACTACTGTTGATTAAGTTGCTCGAGTACGGATCACTATTACCTAGCAACACCAACTAAATCCCAAAATCGAAGACTTGCGAATAAAGTAGATCAGTCACGAATGTAACAAACAGAGGTATTTGTTTGTGTGTTACATACCGTCCTGATAAACTTTTGTGTTGTCTCGAAAAACGTCAATGTATTAAAATGTAGTGAACTAGAAAATGGAGCCATATTAGTCAAGTATGAATGTTTATACCTACAACGTAGCAAGCATACGGCCCACCTGTTGACAAGGTGAGTACCGTACATTTGCAGTAGAGGAAGTAATACTACTCGCAGGATCACAATAAATAAATAATAAATAAATATTGTCGGACAAATTACACAGCGCCACCTAGCCCTAAAGTAAGCGAAGCTTGTGTTATGGGTACTAGACAACTAATAAACATACGTAAATACATACTTATTTATACATAATACCCAGAATAAGACAAACAGACATGTTCATGCACACAAATGTTTGTACTGTGTGAGAATCGAACCCACGAGCGTTGGTGTCAAAGTAGCGTAACAGCGCGTTTCACAACTGCGCCACCTAGCTTGAGGCAGTTGTTACTTGGCTGCGGTGTGTGAGGTGGAGGTACTTCCCCAGTTGAGCTGCGTTGTTGGGCCCTACCTCTCTTAAAAACAACTAAACCAAGACTAACATTTGTAACATGTTTGTCATATTCATACACAAATAAACATGACAAGGATGTACAACGGAGGGCTTAATGCTATGGAGGTAAGCATTCTTTGCCAATCAACTTTAGGGATTTAGAAAAGGGCAGTACTACCTTACGTAGTTTTATAAACAATATAACTTCAAGTTTATAAAAATGACACAGCTACAATGTTTGCAATTTGCCACATACGGTACTCCACTTTCAGCATCCAGCCACTTCCGCCCGTTTGAGTTCTTCCTCTATCTGTTATTTTAGAGAGGTAGGGCACATATAGGCAAGAAGACTGACAATAATATATACTAATACATAACCACAACTTCAGGTTGTCAGTAAGCTCCTTAGCTCTTCTAATACTTGAATTGCAATCATTTATGCGCTACGTTACGCTGTTTAAAATAATTATCTTGACTGTCTCCAGTAGGTCCAGTACTTTCTGCCCCCAATCTGCTATACTGAGTTTGCAGATAAGACGGACCACTGTTTTACTTTAGTTTATCCCTTAGAGCAACGTGCATATAACTCTCTCTATCATTCGCTGCGTGACCTTTAATCTGTAGAAAGGGCATGGTAAGGATGCATGTTTCAGCATCGCAGATCAAAGCAAGGAGAATGATGGGGTAAAAAGACAAACATTGAGGTATTCGCGCGGTAAGGGTGTGCGGAAATACCGAATGCTGCTCAACGAAGTCCAAGCTCCAAGCCTATATTGATCGCTGAGTTGAAGTTACCCCTGCCAAACTGAATTGATGACCACGTCTACCTCAAGTAGACGTGGTCATCGAGTGCTTCAATAATTGCGGTCTCGACTATAACCAGGCTAGGGATGACGAATTCATTGTACATGATAATATAGATGGCGAAAAATATCATAGTAATAACCAAGCTGAGCCTTACATGCATGTAGTACATCATGTCGAGGAAATGGGGAAAGAGAGATAGGGCAGGGACAAATATTGAGCAATTTTCACTAATATAACGTCTTATTACTTATTTATTTATTATGTAAATAACATGTCGGGCTGTTAATGATTAGGTACTCCCTGCACCACATGCAGGTAAGGTTCAGTTTAGTTATAAAAATAATCGTGATCACCCAAAAAGTGAGAGAGTGAGAGTGTTAATGTGTTTGTGTTTGTTTGTTTCGCATTATCAAAGTTAATGATACAAGCGCACACACCAGGCATAAGCACGCGCACATACCTATCAGGCACATACACACGTATATACAAAATAAAAACACACGCTACACTATACAATAAATTTTAAATGTAAAGATCATGACTTAACGAATTATCTCAGCCAAAGCTAGCACTGGTCGTACTGTTCTATCTAATCAAGCTCAAATACTGGGACAGAAAACCGATGCTTTGTTTATTATTTCTGTGAATAAAGGTATACATAGACCCACAACCTATTTGTATTTACTGCATGCCCACTGCTGTCACATAGAATATACATAGTCAAATTTTATGCATGTATGTATGGATGTGTATGATTGTAGATGCATCGCTATATTATTCTAACTATTTTTGTGCGCACTTTAAATATAAATATAGCTGTGTGTCAAAGTCAAAGTCAAAATCTTTTTATTCCGTAAAAATGGCTACATTTGTTTGGAATCGTCACAATTTTTTTCCCTACCGTGCAGTTCATGACTAGGTGAGCACTGATAAAAATACTGCCAAAAAACTCAGGCATCCCTCTTTTGGTATCCAAACAAATTTACATAATTTATTAATTACATTATAATTGGATCGACTCAATCCCAGGCATTTTTATCATTAATATAGTCAGATACTTTATAATATGCCCTGCTACACAATTTGGCTTTAATAGTAGTTTTAAACTTGTTTATTGACAATTCTCTTATATTGCTGGGAAGTTTGTTATAGAACCGTATACATTGCCCCATAAAAGAATTACTTATTTTGTGGAGACGGCTTGCATGTAACACAAGATTATGCTTATATCTAGTATTTATGTTATGAGTATCACTCTTTTTACAAAATGAGTCTATGTTTTTATGGACATACAAAAGATTTTCATAGATATATTGCGATGCGACTGTTAGAATATTTATTTCTTTGAATTTTTCTCTAAGGCTCTCACGGGGACCAAGTTTGTAGATAGCTCTTATGGCTCTCTTTTGCAATAAAAAGATGGTGTTAATGTCCGCGGAGTTACCCCAAAGAAGAATTCCGTATGACATAATACTATGAAAGTAGCTGAAATAAACTATTCTAGCCGTATCAACATCAGTGAGCCGTCTAATAGTTTTCACTGCATAGGCTGCAGAACTTAGTTTTCCTGATAATTTTTCAATTTGTGGGCCCCATTGTAGTTTGGAGTCAATTGTTATACCCAAGAACACAGTTGTCTCCACTGGGGCTAAATTAGTTCCATTAACATGTACATTGGTAGTCACCTGTCTTACATTAGGTGTTGAGAACTTAATTACTTTAGTCTTTTTATCATTTAAAAGCAGATTATTAACATTAAACCAATGCATAACTTTAGAGAGAGCATCGTTAACTTCGTCATAATTACCTAACTGTCTATTAATTTTGAATGTCAAAGAGGTATCATCCGCAAACAATACAATCTCATGTTTATCCTTTACATAATAAGGTAAGTCATTTATATATACTAAAAATAAGAATGGACCTAGAATTGACCCCTGTGGGACTCCCATGACTACAGGGGACCCCGAAGATCTTTTACCATTAACATCGACCTTCTGTATCCTATTGCCCAGATAAGAAGACAGAAGTTCGAGAGCCTTGTTCCTGATACCGTAGTGGTGTAATTTTCTGACAAGAGTGTCATGGTGCACGCAGTCAAACGCTTTAGACAGATCACAGAAAATTCCCAAGGCATCTTGCGAACCTTCCCATGCCGCGAATATACTTTTAAGCAAATGAATCCCTGCGTCTATAGTTGAACAACCTCTCGTAAATCCGAACTGTCTCCTATGAAGCAAATTATGTGTATTAAAATGTCTGAGCAACTGGCTAAGCATTAGTTTTTCAAAAATTTTACTGAGAATGGGCAGTATGGAAACAGGTCGAAAATTCGAAGGGTCCGAACTATCACCAGATTTAAATAATGGAATGATTTTACTATGTTTCATCAAGTCAGGAAATACACCAGATGCCACACAACAATTGAAAATTGTAGCTAAATGTGGAGCGATTGAAATAATAATAGAAGATATGGTTTTGACAGATAGACCCCACAGATCTTTAGTGTTTTTCATATTTATTGATTTAAAAGCGTTCAAAACATCTTTTGGGCTTACAGCTGAAAATTCAAATATTGTGTCGCATTCTACCACGCTCTGTTTGAGAACGAGTTCAGCAGCTATAGAAGAAGACCTAAGATTTCTCGTAGTAATAAGAGGAATGTTAGAAAAATATTTTTCAAACTCAGTCGCAATTTCTACATCATTTTTGATATCTATATCATTTATCTTTAACTGAAAGTCTCGACTACGTACTTTCGCTCTACCCGTCTCATTATTTATCATATTCCAAACAGATTTAATAATATTTGTTGAACCATTAATTTTATTTCTTAAATATATAGACTTAGCATTGGAACAGGCTCGTTTAAATATTTTAGCATAATTTTTTACAAGTTCTTGAAAAGTCGGATTGTGATTACAGGTCCTTTCTTCATAAAGTTCATACAATTTATTCCGACTTTTGTAAATACCAGGAGTTGCCCAATCACTGAATGTCATACGGTCACTTACAGACAGTTGTTTTGGAGTAAAGATTGCATTAAATTCACTAGTAATTAAGCTAAATAATGAACTGTACAAGTGGTCGGGAGTACCGTGATAGGGCAACAATACAATTTTTTCTGCTATATTAGACTTAAATCTTTCTAAGCGGCTTTTACTAAATGGTATATAATTTATTTGCTTTCTTTGTATTTTTGAAGAATTTGGAAATGAAACCAATTGACCTGAATGGTCTGACTGAACTTTATTAATTATAGATTGATATGAAGGTTTTACATTGCTAAATATATTGTCAATACATGTAGCACTTGTAGCAGTTACTCTTGTTGGCTCTGTAAAAATATGATGCAAATTATTTGATTTAAATAAATTTAAAAAGTTGTAGGTAACAGTATTTTTCTCCAAGATATTTATATTAAAGTCTCCACAAATTATAACAGTTTTATGGCTATTAGATAATTTATTTAAGGCATCCTCCATGATATTTGAAAATGTTTCAAAGGGCGCGCTAGGAGGTTTGTACAGGTTCATAACAATGAATCGTTCCAATTCAATGCATGAAATCTCTACAACTCGCTCAACAGAGAGGCTCACAATGTCACACCTTTCTTTAAATTTAAGCAACTTATTTAATAATATTAAGGAGCCACCATGTATACAGTTATCTCTGATGAATGAGCTTGCAACCTGGTGGTTATTGAAGCTGAAAATGAATTGATGGGGTTTTAGCCAGTGCTCAGTTAGACATAAAATATCAATATTGCTACAATTCATAAACAACTCCAATTCTAACTCCTTTCCTATCATCCCCTGAATGTTTTGGTGCACCAGGTTGATACAATTATTATTCTTTCTATATTCTTGACAATTTACAATTGATGGGGATATTGTATTATTATTAATGTGTGTGTGTGTGTGATCGGAGAACAAATAAACAGTTTATATCTATCATACACCGAGAAAACCGAGACGGGCAAACAAACAACCAATCCACCGATGTGATAGGGTTACTGTTATCTATGGATGTTTGCCATTAAGTCCATAGATGCACAGTTACCGTGACATTTACAATTCAAATAATAAGATACCCCGAGAGCCATAAATATTCAAAGTCATAATAGTTGATTTCAGATTACTTAAGAACTTTATTTGAAATACTTGTGAAAACAACGACGAAAATTAAATACTAAGTAAGTAGACACACAAAATTACTTAGGTATGATAACTTATCGACGACATCTTGGGACTCGCTTTGACTGTTAGCTAAATGTATTAAATAAAACGTTTCATAAGATATTCAATTATATTCGGCTCTCTTACGTAATTCATTTAACTTCTAGAACACACACAAACTCAAGCTAAAAGTAAAGTCTAAAGCTGTAGGCGTATATGGAAATACTTGGTTGACGACATTTTTTTGCGCGAAATTAACAAAAAAGAAGTTAACAAAACAACGGTATTTTAACACCAAGGATTGTGGGTTCGATTCCAAAAAATTTGCACCTAAGAAACCCAACTTAAATACTTCCACCTCACAGAAAATACAACTAACTAGTGAGATCCTAAGTAGTTGGTGTGTTAGCAGCAGAGGTTCATAGGCTTCGTATGCTTGTATGCCTTCCGACGTTATTTAAAAAGTAAACATTTTTATCTTGTATCTGACTATCTCGTTAACAATCTGAATCAACAGCATACACTATAGAGAGTAAGCATTATATTTTTTTTTTTATTAAGTTGTGATTTGAAACAATTGTTCTAATAATTAGAGATGCACCGAATGTGGCTCCAAGCTCGTTATTACCGGAGTTCGGCAACGAAGTTCAGACACAATCACAAACATCCTAATACTCTTGGCAATGACGGTTAGTGGCGTGTTCTGGAATGGCCGGGATCACAGCAAACGGGGTTTTCTTAGCGGCGAAAGTGCAGACTTGTGTCTTGGTAGGGTTGAATTGAACCAAGTTCAACCGCTCCCAATCGGATCACTTTATACAAAGTACACTCTATTTCAGACACAAGTTTAACGCGGCTTTCCTCTACAAGAGAACGAGGGGTGCTAGCACGGCCAGTGTAATAAGAGTCTCCAGTGCTATCGTCCGCGTAACAATAAATGCTGTCAATTGACAACATGTCATTGATATGCAGAAGAAACAGCCTCGGCGACAAAACGGAGCCCTGTGGGACGATAGCATTGATATCCATGCTATCAGAGCAACTACCACCAAACCACCAACCACGGCTTTAATGCATCTGCTGGTTTAGAATCCGGGAATCCATTTGCACAACCCTTTGGGCAGCCCGTACGATGGTAACTTCGATAGAAGACCCCGATGCCAGATCCAATCAAACGCCTTTGCAATGTGTAAGATATACTAGAAGATCTAAAAAAGTCTCAAAGTCGAACGACGTATTGACGGTCGCTGCTCAAGTCGTGATCTTCTAGGTATGCCAGGAGTCGTGTATTTATCACGCTCTCCATCACCTTGGAGAGAAGGGAACTTTTGGCAATAGGCATGTAATTCAATTGATCCGTTCTATTGCCCTTTTTGGGCACCGGATGCACATTGGGGGTCTTCCATGAAGACGGGCTTGCCCAATGGAGTGTCAGTACAGAACATAACAGGAGTACATAGAAGTGCGAGTGAGGGAGTGTCTACAGGAGTACACAGCTTCAGCACCAGTGCCGGTATGCTGTTTGACAACTCTACTGATAAAATCAAATTTTACTCTGGTAATCACCCTCTCACTGAATCTCGAGGCAGCATTCAGTTGGCGTTTCAAAACAGAGACATCAGGATTCCCATTAGCACGTATCCCATTAGCAATGGACACACGCACGCGTGGTCCAACCCTCGAAAGCAGCCTGTTTGAGAAGTTTGGCTTCTCTACAAGGCCGATTAAAGCATGGTCGCTTTTTGGCCGCCGCTAAGCGAATGGGTAGCATTCAATGCCACCCAATATCGCCGTGACTGTTGCAGTCGCACAGGATTCAATGTCCTCTGTTTTAAAACAAAACTGCCTCCATAAGTACGATGCGTAAAATTCACGCAATCCATCCCAATCTGCCGACTTATAGTGCCATCCTAAAGGGCAAGGTGGATTACGTCTGATGCAGGGCACTTGGGTCCGGATGAGGCAGTGGTCCGATGAGCCAAGCGACACATCCACTGTGATGTTATATTCATCCGGACGTGTAGTCAGCAGAAGGTCCAGTAGAGAGCTTACATAGTCCTCTATATCTGGTAGTATCATAGGAGAATGAACCAGTTAAGAGAAACCATAGTCCAGAACACATTCATGAGCAAATATCCCCATTGAATCTGTGCACCGAGAGCTGAGCCATTCGGAATGATGGGCATTAAAAGTCTCCCGTCATTTTGGAAGACTAATATAAAATAATTCCGGGGTGTCACCGCTATGAGACCTGCACGCACGAATGAATGCTCGAGTTTGTACCCGGGATAATGTAAGTACGATGTGTCGGCGGGTGAAGTTATTTATATCTCTGTAAGGAAAAGAACGGTCCACTGAGCGGTCTCCAGGTGGTGGTGTATCGCATTGATGTTGGAATTAAGTCCCCGGATGTTGTAAAAATCCACCTTTATTGTGGAAGGGGTAGCCGCTGTAACCTTACATTTTCCATTTCTAGCCATTATTACGTTAAGGTATTTTTAGAAAATCTGTGCTGACAGAGTAGAGGACAAAAACGCGGTGTCTTCCGCCACTGGACAGTGCAGACACCCCCACAGGAACCTATTATTGAATCCAGCTACTGTAATCCAGCAAGGAGTTTGAGGGCAATTGGTTTAAAGAGGATTACTAAATCGTTGATTAACATTTTCTTCTGTTTTGTTATTGCTATACTGGCCACAGTAAAATTTTATAAAATGGATTCATTTTATAGAAATCCCCAATAATAAATAGGCGAGGGTATGTCAATTCACATTTCATTTAACATGCACATTCATTCATTCGCAATATTTCATTAATAAAATGTAAGTACAAAATAAACAAAGCAAATTTTATTTCAATAATATTATACAGATTCTTTAGCAATAATGTAGTCAGCAGGTACGTGCGTTTGACTACAGACTAATATGTATTTGAAATTGACAGATTTAAATTATTCACATTTCGTATTTCACCCTGAAGGGTCCTATTTTATTTAATTTTAAATATGTGTAACACATATTGTCCATATTTTATTTTAGGTAATAGATTCTGGCGTTATTTTGCGAAAGTCAATTTTTCAGGCAAATAGATCTGAAGTTCTTTGTGTAATCCCGATTCGATAGTGAAAGCACACTACGTAGTTTAGATTAAATTGCCAGTATATATTTTTTTTCTGCTCTAATTCTTTATTTTTTTTTATATAACTAGATTGCGGGTTGGATCAAATTGCATGTAGATTTGACTTTCGCAAAATAACACCTGAATCTATTAACTATAACTAGATTGGCAAACAAGCATGCGGCCCGCATCAGATGGTAAGCGGTCATCGCAGCCTATTGACGCTCGCGACACCACGGGGATGTTACTCGCGTACTGCCAATCTTGTGGCCTAAGGATGTTTCGTCACAGTACCCAGTAATTTCTTTGCCATATCTCACCCTTCAAACCTGAATACAGTTATATAAATATAGCTGCTTGGCGATAGAAATAGGTAAAACAGAGGTCTCCCTCTCCATATGAGTTTTAATCATGCCAAATCTCGTACTCTTCCGTGCGCACAATGTTGTAAAATAAAAGAGGTTCAATATATTTTTGTCATGTATTAATATATATATGACACTATGTTTCAGTTTTTCGACGTACGTTTATTTGGCAAAGTTGAGTTTTGTATGCCAAGTGATATACTACGATCTGTGCACTGTTCTTATGTCGTACGTAACCAGAGTTATAGTTCAATTTTGAGGGTTAGGCAGGATCTGCTCTTAGTTGTACTCCTGTGAACCAGACACCCTATAAAACTGTATTCACCAAGCATAGGATGTGAAAGTATTTATTGATAGTGTCATTGTTTTTAGAATTAGAAATCATGTCAAACACTTCAACTTCATGTAGTATAGTGTATTTTTAAATTTGTCGATATCAAGTACACTTGTACTTAATGTCAAATATTGTAAAAATATACCTCTTTTGCACTTCAATATGTTGGTCGTGTAAAAATCTGTAGATAAGTAGGTATACAGGGTGACTTTGAATAGGTGTAATTGTTTTAAAGGGGTGAAAGTATAGCCCGTTTGACGTAAAAGTATGTATGGAACACTTGGTCAAAATTCAATAGTTTCATAATTGACAGTATAACTATTTCTCGAAAAATACCGAAATTCAAGCTAAAATAATTAAAATTTAAAAAAATGCTTCATGTACGCGTGTCTTTATGTTTTTTTCTATTTAATGGATAAATTATCCATTCAATAAAAACATAAAATGTTATAAGGTACTTGAAATTTTAGAGTTACTAGAGCTACAAGTCAATAACATTACATAAAAAATAGCTTTATTTAATTTTCAATTAACTTTTGAAGAAAATATTTATTGGTAACTTGTCGTACAAACGATGCCACAAAATTCCTTGTTTCCTTAGCTTTCTAAAAAGGTATAATAAGTGTCCAAAATTATTAGAAACGAACCAACAGACATGTTTCCTAATGAACATTATTAACTTCCTTTCATATGAACCTTTAATTTAAAAAAACAACTTTTGACTTTTCAACCAGTTTATTTATTTTAAATCTTGTTCAAACTGTCTGCCGTAATTTCGAATACAAGCACGTAGTCGTTTTCGAAAATTAGACCGTGTTACAACCCCGGTAAGCTCTCGCTGTATTTGAGCAGCAGCTTCTATTATTCGGTCCCTTAATTCAGTGACATTATTCACTGGTGTCGTATAAACGATAGTCTTCATGTGACCCCATAAATAATAGTCACAAGGGGTCAAATCAGGACACCTTGCTGGCCATGGCGTCGGTCCACCTCTATCTATCCAACGCAGTGGAAAATTTTCGTCCAGCCATTGTCGGACACCAGCTCGGTAATGGGCTGGGCAGCCGTCGTGCTGAAATATCATTTGTTGCCGGTTTGCCAGCGGAACATCTTCTAGGAGCTCGACCAAATTATTACGAAGAAAGTCTTCGTAAGCTTCACCATTCAAGTTATTGGGTAAAAAATATGGCCCAACTAAATATTTGTCGATTCATCCATACATTTAATGAGAATCTTCTCTGATCAGCTCCTTCTTTGGACAGATGAGGATTATCACCCCGTGGAGCCCAGTAGTGGAGATTGTGGTAGTTTGTTATACCATCTCGATCAAATTTGAATTCATCGGTCCACAATATTTTGCTTAAGAATCTGTTGTCTTCGGCGTCCATGTGTTGCATAAATCGACTCGTCTTGCAGGGTCTCCCTCCTCTAAAGCTTATACAGATGTGTAGTGGAAGGGATACTGTCTGGCTGAGTGTAGTGTAAACCAGACTTTGTATTGGGTTAATCCCATTTGTCTAGCTACGAGTACAATTCGTGTGGATGTAGTAGGATCTCGGGAAAAACGCTCCAGTATGTCTTCTTCTTGCTCTGCATTCAGTTGACGAGGTCTACCGGCATCATACCGTCGCTCGTGAACACTTCCACTTTCTTTAAACGTTGAAACACCGTAGAAAAAACCTGTGCACTCGGTTCGCGCCGATTTGGGAAACGACGTATGTACTCCCATCTGGCCGCTGCAGCATTACCGTCACAAAATCCATACACAAACAGAATGTCTGCGTATTCTTCGTTACTGTAACTCGCCATTGAGATACAAAGTAAAACAATGTGAACCAAAGGAATAACAGGAAAAAATTCGTCCAACACGCGCAAGTAACTAACAAGTACTAACTAGTTGAGTCGGCCCACCGCCGAAGCGCCCCAGCCAGCCAGGTAAGCAACACAAAGCTCACACTGTGCTGTTATCGGTGTTTTCGCTCACCCCCGAGTTGATACCGTTACAAAGGTTTGAAAACACAACCAGTTTTCGCTCGATAATTACTGAGTTTGTTGGTCGGTTTCTAATAAACTTGTACATTTATTATACCTTTTTAGAAAGCTAAGGAAACAAGGCATTTGGTGTCATCGTTTGTACGACAAGTTACTAATAAATATTTTCTTCAAAAGTTAATTGAAAATTAAATAAAGTTATTTTTTATGTAATGTCATTGACTTATAGCTCTAGTAACTCTAAAATTTCAAGTACCTTATGACATTTTATGTTTTTATTTAATGGATAATTTATTCATTAAACAGAAAAAAATAAAAAGACATGCATGCATGAAGTACTTTTTAAAATTTTAATTATTTTAGCTTGAATTTCGGTATTTTTCGAGAAATAGTTATATCGTCAATTATGTCCGAAACTATTGAATTTTGACCAAGTGTTCCATACATACTTTTACGTCAAATGGGCTATACTTTCACCCCTTTAAAACAATTACACCTATTCCAAGTCAACCTGTATATTGACATTTGTTTGACTAATGCACGATTTTTGGGTTAGTCCATCTTTTGTGGGTTTTCGTTTACGTCGGGCGTAAAAACAAAAAAAAAGCATGTTCATCCCCCCATCTCGGAAAGAGTATTTTTGCTCTTCGATATCTGAGTGCAAAAGCCGTTTTTATCCGCTAGAGGATAAAGTAAATTGAATTTAGAACATCGTGTGCACTAAGTTTGTGAATTCTAAACATCATTAAACCTATTTACTTCTACCTCAATGGAGCCGAATTTATCATACAACTTTTTTAATTAGTTAAAACCTCAGACTTAGAACCTCCTTGGTGTACATTTTCAGGAACACTGTTCCTATATGAAATCTATATGTCTGTGCGTTTGTCTGTGTGTGCGTTTTTTTTAATATTCGAATTTTGACTTCAGATTCGGATTCAGCATAAAAAGTAGAATAGGAATGTTTAGGAACACCGTTCCTATCTCTTAAAAAACATAGTAAAAATGGCCGACCAATTTTTTTCAATTCTAGCGACGAAGAAGTTTATTTGACGCGAACAGAATTGACTAAAACTGTTAATAATGCGGAAATGAGCTTTCTCCCTCAACAATCACGCGAGAAGTATTTGAAGCAGTACGATATGTTTAACACGTGGCGACTAGCGAAAGGAGCCAAAACTTTCTCAGAAAACGGTTTTGCTGGCATATTTTATTGAATTATCCGAGACCAAGAAATCAAGCACTCTATGGAGGGTGTATTCAATGCTAAAAGCAACAATAAAGATGAAAAAAGACGAAGAAGGTCATCAACCAAAAAATCGATGGTTTTCACAGCATCTGAAATTGAAAAGAGAAATAGCAACTTTTCTTGAACTTCCAGAACCCCCATTGTACACGGGTCATTGTTTCCGACGAACTTCAGCCACACTTTTGATCGATTCAGGAGCTGATCTCCTGTCTCTTAAGCGCCATGGAAGCTGGTCCATTGCGGTTGTATATGTAGCGGATACATAGAGGATTCCAGCCAAAATAAGTTTAAAATATGTAAAGTCATCGTAGGAGCCATTACAGTGAAAGAGCCTCAGTCAGATCCTTGGACTGACCCTTCTACACCAAAAATCAGCCGTTACGAAACACCTAACCATCGCCCTCTTTCACCAACATTTACGTCTGGAGAATCTGCTGAATCGGTGCAACTATTAAATATGGCAGATGGTTTATCAAAAAACGGTACACAAGACACTAACACCTACATTATAGTACCTAACAAAAATATTACACTCAAGTAACTGTAGCAACGTTACTTTCAATTTTTCTTAATTATACCTCAGTATTATTTGTTAAAATTTTAAGATTATTCTGTAATACTTATCTATCATAATGTAGTAGTTAATACATAAACTGAAATAAAAGTACTCGTATCTTGTGATAGTAAATGATTTTTTAGTCATTTCCTCGCTGAGGTGGGATGAAAAGTTACGTGTTGCACTCGAGTGCAAAGATTTTTCAGCTCGTGCTCGTTTGATTCCCTCGCTAACGCTCAGGATTCAATTTTAGAATCCTTCGCTTGCTCGGTCATCAAAATTGAGCACGCGATGCCACTTTGCACTCTTGTAACAAATAACTATAAATGTATTGGTCGTTTAATGTAACTGTATGTGTTATTTACGTACTTAAATAAAGAGGCTTGTTTACAATTATGTATATTGCACGAATCCACTTAATTGAACACAATATTAATTATCGAAAGAGATAGTTGAGAGGCTCTGTTGAGTTAGGGAGCTTCATCGAAACCTTCCAACAATCTTGTACGGTTATAATTATAAGGATACAAACCCATTTTTATACTGATAATAATATCAAAAACGTATTGTATTAGAAATCGGCGTGCGTGCATGAGAATAGGTATGAATGTTAAAAAAGCGAGTGTGATGTCTACTGCCACTGCCTACCTCGCAAGGGATTTGTCGTGCAGTTATAAATAGATTGATATTACATTACCTTAACATTACTAATAATTTGTAAAAGGTGGGGTAAGTTCGCACGGAAGGGAAAGGACGCACGTATTTTTACAGCAAGCAAGCACAGATTATAATAATATATTATTTATAGTAACAAAGAGCTATTGATATTAAAGAAGCGGTGAAATGAAAGAAGAAGACAACAGGTGCACATGTCGCAAAACGAAGGAGGTAGGTGCTGAGAAAGGTCAAGATTTAGATTTCCTAATAATGGAATATCCTACTAATATTATAAATGCGAAAGTTTGTATGTATGGATGTTTGTTGCTCTTTCACTCTTAAACGGCTGAACGGATTTGAATGAAATTTGGCACGTAGATAGATTATGATCTGGATTAACACATAGGCTACGTTATTTGACTCCACGCGGGCGGAGCCGCGGGCAGCAGCTAGTCATTCATAAAATAAGCTATCAATGTAAAATAAGCTAGTGAGGTATATAAAGACCGAGCCAGGTGGTGCTCGGACCTCCCTGTCAAGTTATATATAAATAGATAGCAGTACCTAATGTTAATATTAGATAGGCAGATACCTCATGATACACCTATGCCTACCAAGGTATCCATACTGGATAAGTGGAAAAAAGTCCACTTAGATTAGAACACGCAGGAACACAGCAACCCTCTAGGGAGTTGTTACTTGAAAACAGAACTTCCTCAAGAATTGAAAATATTTAATTATCTCGGTCGCTTATTTAACATTCATAGCTCTTTTCATGCATGTTTGCCAGTTCCTTGAGCTCCTGATATCATTCATAACTCCTGGTTTTAAGTTCCCCTGAGATTATTTTACCCTCTGATGAAACACGATCAATTTGGTCATAGACCTGGTGCTGAGACTTGGTCTTCTTCGGCTCCTACATCCCTCCACTTTCGCATTGTATATCTGTTTCGTCATTCTTTCATTTTGTATTCTGTCTAGGTGTCAGAAACACTATTTCAGTCAAACTCTCTTTCTTACGCCATCATTGCGAACGCAGTCAGCAACCGTTACGCCATAAATTTTGCGCAACATCTTATCATCATTAATGTTCAATATTATTTAAAAACAATTGTTTAGTTTAGAACTAGACCGCCAAAGCGTCTACTTTTATGTGTTGCCAGTTTTTCGGCTTTGTCTGGGGAAGTACCTCCTTGGAGGTAACGATTTAAGGAACAACTCCCTGGAGGGTTGTTGTGTTCCTGCAAGTGAGTGAGGCCATCAGTAAACTGCTAACAAGTTGCTTTGTTAGCAAGAGGTAGCATAGCGCGAGTGATACTTAATGTGTTATAAATGTTCATACGCTACTGTACGGTAACTGCTTGTATGCCTCCCATCTTTGTATAAAAATGTCACTGTCCTACAATTACTCTGCCTAGACCTATTTTTACTCTGAGAATTAGACAATTCCAAGAAAAAAACTTCGACGAATGACCGAAGCACACAAAATAGTGTACATTAAATAGTCTCCCAGAATATGACCTCAAGTATATTTACTAAAATATGGAAAATTAGTAGCTTGTGGACTGTTACTCAGTGTTGATCTCGGTGAAAAATGGCTCCCACTTTTATAAAGGATATTACATTGATAGCTCCGTCAGCTGAAGGCAATCTTTTCCCTACGAATACCGGAAATCTTGTGATTTTGCAAGTAAATGTAGATTTAGCAATATTTGCACACAGTGTTGTCCCCGTAGACATCATTGGCAAGGTTATTCGGAAATTGAAGAATCTTATAGCTCTGCATAAATATTATGGATAAGAGTATTTCGATATTGGAATATTTGATACTCGACAAACAGAAATTTAATTATGCCGGACGCAATTATTCCCTTAAATAAATAAAACCCGATCAAGTGCGGGTCAGACTCGCTTGCTAACGGTTCGGGGTATTCCTTGAATTTTGATTGTGAAGTTTTTTTTGATAGATGCTTTACTTATAACGTTTATCCTACTATATATAATATTATAAATATGAATGTTCGTTTGTTTGTTACGCTTTCACGCAAAAACTACTGAACCGATCATCATGAAACTTTGTACATATTCTTGGAGATATCAGAAGTTAATATAGGATACTTATTATTAAAAAAAAATATATTTTTTATCAATGCGAGCGAAGCCGCGGGTAAAAGCTAGTACGTATATAAACGAGCAACTCATATACATATATATCTTATTCGTAGCGTTATCCCGTTTCTCAATCCATTAGGATGTGCGGGGTCGGCTGCCTAAGCCTAAGGATTTGACGATGATATTGATTTCTATGGAGCGACTGCCGTCTGACCGCCACAAGCCAGAGGAATTACCTTTATAGGTTAGGTCACACGTAATAAAATTTCTTGAACGTGTGCGTTTCCTCACGATGGTTTCCTTAACTGCCGATCGAACGAATATAGTGGTACATGCCAGGACTCGAACCGGGAACCAGTTGGTCTATAGGCTGGTTCTTTATCCACTGGGCTATCACTGCTACTATATATATTTCGAGTATCTAGGAAGCGACTGCTTTTTAATAAGAAGATAAAATATAAAAATAAGAAGAGGCATGCTCCGATGATTCGGGCATGTAAAAAGAATGCAAGATGAAAGAATGACGAAGCAGATATACAATGCAAAAGTGGAAGGATGTAGGAGCCGGGGAAGGCCAAGACTTACCTACCATGACCAAATTGGTCGTGTTCTATCAGAAGGTGATGTCAGGAGCCCTAGAAACCGGCGAGCGTGCACGAGAAGAGCAATGAATGAAAAGCGAGTGAGATATGTATGGATCGAATCACGTGGCGCTCGGTTCTCTCTGCCTACCCCGCAAGGGATTTGGCGTGAAATTATAGATAGATAGATAGAGACTGCTTTTTGACTTTATCTATATAGATATTTTGATTTTGACGTAATTTTCGTATTCTGGGTAGTAGACCCAGAACACGAAAATTACGTTTTTCGTGTTCTGGGTCTACTGTCGGATGGACAACTACTCCTCAACTTCTCTATACCTCTAATCCACGGACGAGCTCGGTGGCGCAGTCGTGAATGCTCGTGGGTTCGATTCCCACACAGGACAAACATTTGTGTGCACGAATATGTCTTTTGTCTTGGTCTGGGTAGAAAGGTAGGGTGCATCACAGCAGCCCGTCTGCGGAAGTACCTCCACCTCACAGAAAACCGCAGCCAAATAACAACTCTCTAGAGGGTTTTTATTTTCCAGCGTGTGAGTGAGGTCACCAGTACCTAAGCTCCTAAGGAGCTGCTGTGTTAGCAGCAGAGGAGACCTCGCGCGTGTGATACATATATGTTACAAGCGCTCATAGGCTACCGTAACCGCTTTATATCAGTTGGGCCGTATGCATGTATGCCATCAGACGTTTAAAAAAAATGGTGGCCGTCACGGTACGCCCGGCAGATGCGAAATATCTTAGTGAAGTCTAGTATGCGCACGCACACACGCACAAACGCAAGGCAGTCGAGAGTGATGGCGTAGAGGGAGCATGACGCCATGAGAGGGCGTCATGCCATTTGCCGTCACGGCATACAGTTTGATTTTAATGCCAAGGCGCGCCAGTAGATGTTTCACATCAAAAAGATATCTTTTCTGAAAAGAAACGCAACTTTTACACAAAAAAAATATACTCGTTCTATGGCTGGGTTCGCTGCATTGATCGACACACAACGCCTACTGTTAAACCAGCACTTTGTTGACAGTATCCCACTGCCCATTAAGTACGTACATACAAAGACTTACCACGATGCGGCTAAAGATGGACCCTTTGTGTTTTTTTATGTACTCGTCGAGTTAGGCTGTACTCCGGCATCTGCCCGAGTATGGCCACGTACGGTGCCCCCATATGGGTCGGCGCCCTCTGCAAGCGGAACAAGGCTCAGCTGCGCAGAGCGCAGCGGGTCATATCGCAGAGGGCGATTAGGGGGTACCGGACGGTGGCCTGGACGGCCGCGACGGCCCTCGCTGGCGACCCGCTCTGGGAGCTGGTGGCGGAGGTGCTCGCCGAAGCGTACAGCTTTGTTGCAAGCAGGAGGGCACTCGGCGAGCGCATACAGAGATTGGAGAAAGTAGGGCGGTATCGCCAGCGAGGGCATACAGAGATGATGCGGAGGTGGGGGGGAGGACCTGGCGCAGCCGCGGTACGGAACCCGCGTTGCGGAAGCGCTGCGCCCGGTCCTAGAGATGTGGATGCATAGGAAACGCAAACCCCTCACCTTCCGCATGGTGCAGGTGCTCACCGGGCATGGGTGTTTCGGTGAGTATCTGCACCGGGTCGCGAGGCGGGAGGAAGAGCCGGTCTGCCACGATTATGGCGCGGCCGAGGACA
This sequence comes from Pyralis farinalis, assembly GCA_947507595.1. Classification (NCBI taxonomy): domain Eukaryota; kingdom Metazoa; phylum Arthropoda; class Insecta; order Lepidoptera; family Pyralidae; genus Pyralis; species Pyralis farinalis. Next base: position 10,598,535 of record OX382271.1, on the reverse strand, counting down.
CTGCCCAACACACACTGGAGCATGGTCCCAGATGGTCTCGGCAGCGCCACGATCTGGTGACCTCTCGCTCCCGAGCGTGGTCCGCTCCATGCTCGGGAGCGACAGTACCTGGCAGGCGATGGCCTCCTTCTGTGAGACGGTCATGTCCCAGAAGGAGACCTCGGAGCGGGACAGGGAGGACGATCCCGAGGCTGTCCCGCTCCGGAGAGGGCGGACGGGAGTGCGGCGTAGGCGCTACGCACACCTATTGTCGCCTCCCTAATATGTGGGACTAGGGGGATGGGAACCTGGCCCCATAGTGGTCCCGCCGCCGGAGGGGCTGTCCCAATTTGCCTGGATGGCCCCTAGAGTGAAGAAGTCCGGCCCCATCTGAGGGGCTGGCCAGTCGCAAAGGTGCCCTGTTGCTGACAGATCCGGAGCACCACACCAACGCGGCCGATGGCAATTCGCGGCGTTGTTTAGTGGGTATACCGTCGGGTAGCCGACGGGGAGTCCCACACTACCACCGGAGGCCACCCAGGCACCGGTGGTGTGCGTAACACATTTTTCCCCGCGTCACCAAAAAAAAAAAGGCCGTATATCACAACAACGTTCATTATGCACGGTTTGGTGGTCAGTTTTAAGGTAACGATTCTGTCAGAACTGGCTTATCGAAGTATATAGTAGTTTAGTTTGGCAGGTACAAATATTCCGACTCCATTCCTACTTAAACTGTCGCCCGAAAAGCATATAGTGCTTCCTGTAGTGGTGACAAAGTGGCACTGATCGCGTGTTTATGTTTCACTGATACCCAGGAGAGAGATGTTAAACATTTCCTGCTCGATGATGTTTAGTTTTCCTGTTTGGAGCAGCCTGTTGACATTCCAGGTGTCAATACGATGGTAATCTTGTATTGAGATTTTCATGTTTTAGCGTTGTTATCCTCACCAGTAGCATATGTTCCCTGTGATGAAGCAAGCCACTGGGAAGTTCGGTGGCATATTTTCTATTATCCGTCCCGGGTACCGGATAGCGCCGGGCGTCAGCCGGTTCGTCCTACAAACTTAAACCATTTCCAGAAATATTCATTGAGAGATTTTCTTGGGACTATAATAGTGGTGGGTTCCCACGTCCTTCCACACCATGTCCTACCACCATCCCATGGCTCCACCGACCTTGCGGTCATTGTGCCGAAACATTGGAGATGCATCACTGCGCTTGCTGCTCTGAGGCTCTTTACCGTGCCGTGGACATTTCTTGACTCCCTACAAATTATTTATTTCTGTCTCCACATATCTCTGTATTCTACGGCGGCAACACCGCGAAAACGCCTTCGCTGCCGTCAAAGAGTTTCCGCATCAATGATATCAGACTCGAGAAATACACGGGTCCCGTTTCCTTCCACATCAGTCTTTTAAAGGAGATTTAGACTAATTTACCTATTCGTGTTGAAGGACGAAACAAGCAGCCCGCTGATTCGGAGTCAGTTAATATTTCGCATGAAAACTGGTAGGTAAATTCTACAGAAATGGATATATCCCACAGCTAATTACCACGTGTGAACTTTTGTCCCTGGTTCTCGAAAAAATTTGCATGAGAACATAATAATTATACTCATATATAAAAAATACATATTAAATATTGGTGGCGTTATAAGAATAATCCACAATAATTAGCCCCTTGAGTTATTGGAACGCCATAATAACCACTCGGGCTACGAATTATGAATTCAGAGACCCTAAATTCAAATCGCTCGGTATATGTCGATTCAGGCTAAACTGAATCGACATACACGGAGCGATTTGAATTTAGGGTCGTTTGACATGATTCGTGAATCTTCAAATCATTCGTAGAATGCTAAATGAATTTTTGAGTTGATTCCGGCCTACAAGGAGCGTATAGTAAGCTTTATTGGATACGTTGGCGTAGAGATTCAGTGAATTGACTGCCGTGGTGACCTGGACCTATGAAATCTTATTTGTAGGCCAAAATAAAACGCTTAGTGTAGGTACACGAAAGAAGCTCGAAGTGTTGACGAATTGAAACAGCGAATCCTAAAAGCTTTTCATACAGTGGGAAGTGACAGTGAAATAGGTACTGCCTAGTAAAAGAATTTAGAAAAACGCGCTTGCTTTTCTTTTAAAGCTAATTATGTATATAGTAAATACCTAAGATTAATCTCCTAAATCGTACCGATTGCTTCTTCTCCAGTATTTTCTTTTTTAGGTTTGAGAACACTGAACCGTAGAAGTCAAACCAACCAAATTGTCTGGACTTCTTCCCGCGCTTTTGACGAGTGACATTGTTGTTTTACTTGAAATTTTTATAATTCAGTATAAAATTAGTTTTGTGAGACAATTTCGATACTATTTTGTACCATAAGTGCTAGTGAATTTATACAGTAATGAAAAACTCAAATATAACACGTTTATGCACTTTTTGGAAGACGTGAATAAGTTCATCAAGAAAACCTTGTAAAAATCACTATCGTTTTACGGGTGGTATTTAAACTGGGTTGATTGGGTCGAGGTACCCTTCCCAAGTATTTTTTCAGCACAGTTTCTGAAGCTGGACCATAGGATTAAGATTTTCAAATTGTCTTATCTGATGACTTTTCTGTATGGGCTAGATCCCTTTGCCTTTCCTCTCGGGGATAAAAACAACCAAAAAAAAATTATATCTCAAATAAAAAGTATGGACTTCTTCCCGCGCTTTTGACGAGTGACGTTGTTGTTATGCTTGAAGTTTTTACAATTCAGTATAAAATTAGTTTTGTGTGACAATTTCGATAGTATTTTGTACCACAAGTGCTAGTGAAATTATACAGTAATGAAAAAATTCAAATATAACACGTTTATGCACTTTTTGGAAGACGTGAATAAGTTCATCAAGAAAAAATCACTGTCATTTTACGGGTGGTATAACTGGGTTGTTGGGTCGAGGTACCCTTCCCAAGTATTTTTTCAGCATAGTTCCTGAAGCTGGAACATAGAATTAAGATGTTCAAATGGTTCTAAACTGATGACTTGGCTGTATGGGCTAGATCCCTTTGCCATTCCCCTCGGGGATAAAAAGAACCAAAAAAAAAGTATGTTTTATTTTGTTCGTCTGCACCGTAGACAGAGTATATAGATATAGACGGGCTACTAAAAGAATAATACCTACATGAAGAGAGATAGAAAATTCTAAAATACATGTGCGTGAGCAAGATAGACCATGAGTGTTTTGTCTCTATCTGCGTATGCGATTTTTATGTCTGCCACCGGGATTGTTCTGGTGTCAAACAAATTGTTCGTACTGACGCAATTTCGTTGATTTAAGTGTAAACCCTATGTATTTTATTCCCTTGTGATGTAGTGATTATTTTAAAAGATGCATTGATCGTGCAGTAATGGTGAATTGCTCTATAATTGGCTGTAAAAGCCGAAGTGAACAATAAGAACCCAACATAACCTTTCATCGGTAAGTCGCTTATTTGTCACAATATAATGATGCATGTTCAAGGATTATTAATTTAATGTGGATTCATACTCAATAGTAAGCAATTTTTATTAAATTAAAGTACAAATAAACATTTTTTTGTTGATATTAACCGATGAAATAAAAAGGTTATAAACATTACATTTTTAGAGATATCACTATATGTCGTCTGTAATCAGCAGGATTACACTATTTGGGGTTACCAACACTTGACTTAATTTACCACATTTAACATATTGCGTATCTATTGTTTCAGTTTTCCTAAGGATTTATGTTTGAAGTATAAATGGATTGAGTGTACTGGTCGTTTAAATTGGCATCCAAATGACAACTCCCGGATCTGCTCCAACCATTTTGAATCAACTGGCCTTCAATCAAAGAAAAGAAAAATATGCTTAAATAAAGATGCAGTTCCTACGCGTTTCATTCACGTAAGTTGAATTAAAAGTAATGGCATAGGTAATTGAATATGTAACTAAAATATTTCAATGACTTTTCGAAATTAAATATAATAAAAGATTTTTCCTGTTACAAATTAATAAGCTAAAATATTTGAAATATAATTATTACTCAATGTTTATGCTACGTCAGTTAGAAAACAAACATAAGGCCTGCGTAATGTGAAGCCATTACCGGGGCCAAAACTCACTTGCGATATAAAGTATCGTTCACATGTCGTCACCCCTGCTGCCAACGCAATGACTTCTTCCTGGTAACCTCAGTGACGTGCAGGAACCTATTTGGCTGCGGATTTCTGTAGATGGTCCTTTCGATGAAAATTAATTCTACTGAAGTCGTAAACATGTAATTTAGATATAAGATTTGAAGAGAAGAATTTGCTTTGATGTGGAGAGAAGAAAAAGGATATGTGTGCGATGGGGGGGGGGGGGGGGGGGGGGGACGACATAATATACATGCATTTAAAAGGGAATATATTTATTTATTTGTTTTAGAGCTCACAGACCCTTGATCGACTAAGTTCATCCAAATAGGCACAGTTGCAGCAACAAATGATGCTATGGTATCCTAATATATTATTAATTTAGTTTTTTTTTTATACACCGTTGGAAGGTATTCAAGCATACACCCCACCTGATGTAAAGCAGTTAGCGTAGCCTATGAACGCTTGCAATACATTAAGTATCACTCACGCGATGCCTCCTCTGCTGCTAACCCAGCAACTCCTTAGGAGCTTACTGGTGACCTCGCTCACACGCAGGAACACAACAACCCTCTAGGGAGTTGTTATTTGGCTGCGGATTTTCTGTGAGGTGGAGGTACTTCACCAGACGGGCTCCTTTGATGCGTCCTACCTCTCTTAAATGCTTGTATGATGAATGTTACTAATTAAGTGTAACTTTCAGATTGATGACTCGGACGTGAAATATGACCAACCGTCGTCAGAAGAAGTAGCTATGGAAATAGAAATAGAAAGTAGTTCGGTAAGTTTAATCTCTTATATACTCGTGGCGTAGTTAGAGAGAGCATGAAAGTAGGATAAACGCGGTTGAAATGCGAGCGTTGCGCAAAATCTGTGGTGTAACGCTTGCCTGTATTCGCAATGATGAAGTTAGAAGCAGAGGTTAGTCTGAAAGAGAGCGTCGGTATTAAAATAAGAAGAGGCATGCTCCGTTGGTTCGGACATGTAGAAAGAATGCAGTCGAGGAAGGCCAAAACTTACCTACCACCGGCGAGCGTGCATGAAAAGTGCAATGAATGTGAAAGAAGCGAGTGAGGTATGTAAGGATCGAGTCGCGTGGCGCTCGGTTCTCTCTGCCTATCCCGTAAGGGATTTGGCGTGAAGTTATAGAGTAGAATAGAAAGGCGTAGTTATATCAGATGCTTGAATTCTACGCTCAACAGAGAATCTATTGTTTAATGCGCAGTCTGCGTTAAACTATATTATTTTTTTATACTATGTCGGGAGCCATACAAGCATACGGCCCACCTGATGTAAAGCGGACACCGTAGCCTATTAACGCTTGCGATATATTAATTATCACGCGCGCGATCCCTCCTCTGCTGCTTACACAGCAACTCTGGTGACCTCACTCACGCAGAAACACAACAACCCTCTAGGGTTGTACTGTACCTAGAATGGGTGCATAAGTAGTCAATATTTTCTAAAAAGTAAAGCGTGAGAGCTCAGCACTTTACAATGTACCTGTTATATCAATCCAGCTAAAAATACTTGTCATACGAATGTTTATTTTTATATTTAAGTATATATCTATTTCAGAAAATAGAAAAAGGATCTGTACTGTCAGCCACGCAAGTTGAGATCACTCCACGAAAACGAAAATCAATCAAGAAACTGCAGACTTACTATGTTCGATAGAGTCAACAAATCTAGACTTTTTATGTAAAAATATAACTACGCGCAAGTGTACCCCAGAATTAAGAAAATTTGCATTAAGTAATTATTAGATTTGGTGGCCGCGGCAGTCTTAGTTTGGAGATATACGTGCATATAGATTAAGTAGGTGCCTATATAACAGTTAAATAGCCGTAAGTTAACAGTAAGTGGTTGAATTAAATAGTTTTTCATGTGTGTTGATTATTGTCCCTTACAGTATATAGATTTTAAGTTTTTGTATGATAAAGGGTTGAATGTAAGAAAAATTAGTACATCTTGTTGCGATTTTGATCCAATAAAGTGGTCCCAATATGGTAATGTTTCCAGGGCTGGCTAATTTTTATCATGCTTTCTCGGTTGCATAATCAGACTGCCTCGCTCGCACCCGGCGTGTATAAATATGGGCCGGGGCGCGGCGATCAACACAGTTGTAACCTGCAGTCATTGGATAATCATCTCCCGCTACTCTGCAAACAAGTCATCTCCTTTGATAGCCATCGCTCTCTGGAAGCATTACCTCTGGCCTCATACTACAATACAAGCCTTTCATTTCTCCAGCCAACACGTGGGAAGAACTAATCCGCCAGTACCTACCTATATTATTTTATATTCTCGTGTACGGGTCGTATCGAAGGGGCCCATACAAAACGATAATGCTTGATCAATTGTAACTCTTTTTTAAGACCAATGAATTTGTCATGATGCGCAATACAGTTTTACAGGTGGTAAATCTACTACGGATGCAGAATTGGCATTGGTTAAGCATATCCTTAACTCCTGGGAGAGATCACAGGATGCTTTTTTAGTTTTCTGTAATCTCTCTAAAGCTTTTCATTGTGTCGATCATCAGACATTGTTACTCAAGCTGAACTATTATGTAGATAGGGTTAAAGCCCAGAACTTAATTGCATTTTATTTAAATAACAGGTCAGACAGTTGATATAAACAGGGTTAAATCTAAAGGCAATAATCCTAATATCGTGGTGCCACAGGTTTCTATTTTGGGACCCTTTTTATTTTTAGTATATGCGAATGATCTGCCTTACGTGGTGCAGAAAAAGGCGTATATTTACTGATACTGATATATAAAATTATGTACTGATGATACCTCTCTAATTTTTAATGTCACTCGCCGGTGTGAAAACATTGACAAGGTAAATGGTGTTATGTCTTCTATTTTAAACTGGTTCACATGTAGTAATCTTTTGCTAAACTCGACTAAAAGCAAATGCATCAAATTTAGTCTTCCGAATGTGATTTCTCCCAATACAGAAGTGCTCATTGGAAATAATAAATTAGAATTCGTTAATAATACTGCGTTTCTTAGAATTACAGTAGACTTCAAATTACAATGGGGCCCCACATAAATAAATTTGCCGGTAAGCTCAGCTCCGCTGCATATGTAAAATGTATAATAATTTTACAAAGAAAATTTTTAAAAATCACATTAAAAATTTTCTTTGTAAAAAGAGCTTATTATAGAACTGGTGAATATGTGATTGACAAAGATGTCTGGAAATAATCCAGCACAGACTATCATTCCTTAACAAACATAAACTTTAATTCTACCATTTAATATCATTATTGTACCAATACGCTGATGTGAATTTATTGTAATATCAAATTGGCAATTTTAAAAGAGACCTATATTGGCAAGTTTGTTTCGACATTTCTTCTTCTCTAATGATCATTTCTGAAATATTCGCAGATTAAAAAGAACAATAGTAATATTGAGAATTGAATAAGATCCAATAAGATTATATTTAAAAAAATGTAAGACGTGTCTAAGTATCTACGAGGGTCCAATGGCAAATAAATAAGGTAAAATTGAAACATTACAATCACAACAAGGGACCGGACATTTCTAAAAGTAATTCAAATTAATCTTTTATGATTGAATTACTTTTCGAAATGTCCGGTCCCCTGTTCTGATTGTAACCGATTATGTTCCAAGTTTACCCCATCAATGAGGTTAAAAGTTGCGTAGTGGCAGTACTTATTGTGTATGGCATGTAGATTACAAAGTTATGTTTATTATCTCTATCTCATACCCCTATACGCTGATGACGCGTCTATCTATATACTCTGTCTACGGTCTGCACACAGAGTACATTTTCTTCTTCCCGTTTTTGACGAGTGACATTGTTGTTTTACTTGAAATTTTTACAATTCAGTATAAAATTAGTTTTAAGTGTGACAATTTTGATAGTATTTTGTAACATAAGTGCTAGTGAAATTATACAGTAATGAAAAATCTCAAATATAACACGTTTATGCACTTTTTGGAAAACGTGAATAAGTTCATCAAGAAAACCTTGTAAAAATCACGATCGTTTTACGGGTGGTATTTAAATTGGGTTGATTGGGTCTGGGTACCCTTCCCAAGTATTTTTTCAGCACAGTTCCTGAAGCTGAAACATAGAATTAAAATTTTCAAATGGTTCTAAACTGATGACTTGGCTGTATGGGCTACATCCCTTTGCCTTTCCCTCGGGGATAAAAAGAACCAAAAAAAAACATCTACATGTTGTTCTGTTAAGTCGTAGACAGTGTATATAGATATAGACGGGCTACTAAAAGAATAATACCTACATGAAGAGAGATAGAAAATTCTAAAATACATGTGCGTGAGCAAGATAGACCATGAGTGTTTTGTCTCTATCTGCGTATGCGATTTTTATGTCTGCCACCGGGATTGTTCTGGTGTCAAACAAATTGTTCGTACTGACGCAATTTCGTTGATTTAAGTGTAAACCCTATGTATTTTATTCCCTTGTGATGTAGTGATTATTTTAAAAGATGCATTGATCGTGCAGTAATGGTGAATTGCTCTATAATTGGCTGTAAAAGCCGAAGTGAACGACAAGAACCCAACATAACCTTTCATCGGTAAGTCGCTTGTTTGTCACAATATAATGATGCATATTCAAGGATTATTAATTTAATGAGGATTCATACTCAATAGCAAGCAATTTTTATTAAATTAAAGTAGAAATAAACATTTTTTTGTTGATATTAACCGATCAAATAAAAAGGTTATAAACATTACATTTTTTGCGATATCACTATATGTCGTCTGTAATCAGCAGGATTACCTACACTATTTGGGGTTACCAACACTTGACTTAATTTACCACATTTAACATATTGCGTATCTATTGTTTCAGTTTTCCTAAGGATTTATTTTTGAAGTATAAATGGATTGAGTGTACGGGTCGTTTAAATTGGCATGCAAATGACAACTCCCGGATCTGCTCCAACCATTTTGAATCAACTGGCCTTCAATCAAAGAAAAGAAAAATATGCTTAAATAAAGATGCAGTTCCTACGCGTTTCATTCACGTAAGTTGAATTAAAAGTAATGGCATAGGTAATTGAATATGTAACTAAAATATTTCAATGACTTTTCGAAATTAAATATAATAAAAGATTTTTCCTGTTACAAATTAATAAGCTAAAATATTTGAAATATAATTATTACTCAATGTTTATGCTACGTCAGTTAGAAAACAAACAAAAGGCCTGCGTAATGTGAAGCCATTACCGGGGCCTAAACTCACTTGCGATATAAAGTATCGTTCACATGCCGTCACCCCTGCTGCCAACGCAATGACTTCTTCCTGGGAACCTCAGTGACGTGCAGGAACCCAATAACTCTCGAGGATCGAATGATATTTTTATTTGGCTGCGGATTTCTGTGGAGGTCCTTTCGAGGAAAATTAATTCTACTGAAGTCGTAAACATGTAATTTAGATATAAGATTTGAAGAGAAGAATTTGCAGAGACAGATGTGGAGAGAAGAAAAAGGATATGTGTGCGATGGGGGGGGGGGGGGACATAATATACATGCATTTAAAAGGGAATATATTTATTTAGTTGTTTTAGAGCTCACAGACCCTTGATCGACCAAGTTCTTCCAAATAGGCACAGTTGCAGCAACAAATGATGCTATGGTATCCTAATATTTTAATAATTTAGTTTTTTTTTATACACCGTCGGAAGGTATTCAAGCATACGCCCCACCTGATGTAAAGCAGTTAGCGTAGCCTATGAACGCTTGCAATACATTAAGTATCACTCACGCGATGCCACCTCTGCTGCTAACCCAGCAACTCCTTAGGAGCTTACTGGTGACGTCGCTCACACACAGGAACACAACAACTCTCTAGGGAGTTGTTATTTGGCTGCGGATTTTCTGTGAGGTGGAGGTACTTCACCAGACGGGCTCCTTTGATGCGTCCTACCTCACTTAAATGCTTGTATGATGAATGTTACTAATTAAGTGTAACTTTCAGATTGACGACTCGGACGTGAAATATGACCAACCGTCGTCAGAAGAAGTAGCTATGGAAATAGAAATAGAAAGTAGTTCGGTAAGTTTAATCTCTTATATACTCGTGGCGTAGTTAGAGAGAGCATGAAAGTAGGATAAACGCGGTTGAAATGCGAGCGTTGCGCAAAATCTGTGGTGTAACGCTTGCAGACCGTATTCGTAATGATGAGGTTAGAAGCAGAGTTGGTCTGAAAGAGAGCGTCGGTATTAAAATAAGAAGAGGCATGCTCCGTTGGTTCGGACATGTAAAAAGAATGCAGGATGAAAGAATGACGAAGCAGATATACAATGCAAAAGTGGAAGGATGTAGGAGCCGAGGAAGGCCAAGACTTACCTATCATGATCAAATTGGTCGTGTTCAATCAGAAGGCGATGTCAGGAGCCCTAGAAACCGGCGAGCGTGCATGATAAGTGCAATGAATGTGAAAGAAGCGAGTGAGGTATGTAAGGATCGAGTCACGTGGCGCTCGGGTCTCTCTGCCTATCCCGTAAGGGATTTGGCGTGAAGTTATAGAGTAGAATAGAAAGGCGTAGTTATATCAGATGCTTGAATTCTACGCTCAACAGAGAATCTATTGTTTAATGCGCAGTCTGCGTTAAACTATATTGGTTTTTTTTATACTATGTCGGGAGGCATACATGCATACGGCCCACCTGATGTAAAACGGACACCGTAGCCTATTAACGCTTGCGATATATTAATTGTCACGCGCGCGATCCCTCCTCTGCTGCTTACACAGCAACTCTGGTTACCTCACTCACACGCAGAAACACAACAACCCTCTAGGGTTGTACTGTACCTAGAATGGGTGCATAAGTGGTCAATATTTTCTAAAAAGTAAAGCGTGAGAGCTCAGCACTTTACAATGTACCTGTTACATCAATCCAGCTAAAAATACTTGTCATAGGAATGTTTATTTTTATATTTAAGTACCTATATATATCTATTTCAGAAAATAGAAAAAGGATCTGTACTGTCAGCCACGCAAGTTGAGATCACTCCACGAAAACGAAAATCAATCAAGAAACTGCAGACTTACTATGTTCGATAGAGTCAACAAATCTAGACTTTTTATGTAAAAATATAACTGCGCGCAAGTGTACCCCAGAATTAAGAAAATTTGCATTAAGTAATTATTAGATTTGGTGGCCGCGGCAGTCTTAGTTTGGAGATATACGTGCATATAGATTAAGTAGGTACCTATATAACAGTTAAATAGCCGTAAGTTAACAGTATGTGGTTGAATTAAGTAGTTTTTCATGTGTGTTGATTATTGTCCCTTACAGTATATAGATTTTAAGTTTTTGTATGATAAAGGGTTGAATGTAAGAAAAAATAGTACATCTTGTTGCGATTTTGATCCAATAAAGTGGTCCCAATATGGTAATGTTTCCAGGCCTGGCTAATTTTTATCATGCTTTCTCGGTTGCATAATCAGACTGCCTCGCTCGCACCCGGCGTGTATAAATATGGGCCGGGGCGCGACGACCGACACAGTTGTAACCTGCAGTCATTGGATAATCATCTCCCGCTACTCTGCAAACAAGTCATCTCCTTTGATAGCCATCGCTCTCTGGAAGCATTACCTCTGGCCTCATACTACAATACAAGCCTTTCATTTCTCCAGCCAACACGTGGGAAGAACTAATCCGCCAGTACCTACCTATATTATTTTATATTCTCGTGTATGGGTCGTATTTAAGGGGCCCATACAAAACGATAATGCTTGATCAATTGCAACTCTTTTTTAAGACCAATGAATTTGTCATGATGCGCAATACAGTTTTACAGGTGGTAAATCTACTACGGATGAAGAGTTGGCATTGGTTAAGCATATCCTTAACTCCTGGGAGAGATCACAGGATGCTTTTTTAGTTTTCTGTAATCTCTCTAAAGCTTTTCATTGTGTCAATCATCAGACATTGTTACTCAAGCTGAACTATTATGTAGATAGGGTTAAAGCCCAGAACTTAATTGCATTTTATTTAAATAACAGGTCAGACAGTTGATATAAACAGGTTTAAACCTAAAAGCAATAATCCTAATATCGTGGTGCCACAGGTTTCTATTTTGGGACCCTTTTTATTTTTATTATATGCGAATGATCTGCCTTACATGGTGCAGAAAAAGGCGTATATTTACTGATACTGATATATAAAATTATGTACTGATGATACCTCTCTAATTTTTAATGTCACTCGCCGGTGTGAAAACATTGACAAGGTAAATGGTGTTATGTCTTCTATTTTAAACTGGTTCACATGTAGTAATCTTTTGCTAAACTCGACTAAAAGCAAATGCATCAAATTTAGTCTTCCGAATGTGATTTCTCCCAATACAGAAGTGCTCATTGGGAATAATAAATTAGAATTCGTTAATAGTACTGCGTTTCTTAGAATTACAGTAGACTCCAAATTACAATGGGGCCCCACATAAATAAATTTGCCGGTAAGCTCAGCTCCGCTGCATAAGTAAAATGTATAATAATTTTACAAAGAAATTTTTTTAAAATCACATTAAAATTTTTCTTTGTAAAAAGAGCTTATTATAGAACTGGCGAATATGTGATTGACAAAGATGTCTGGAAATAATTCAGCACAGACTATCATTCCTTAACAAACATAAACTTTAATTCTACCATTTGATATCATTATTGTACCAATACGCTGATGTGAATTTATTGTAATATCAAATTGGCAATTTTAAAAGAGACCTATATTGGCAAGTTTGTTTCGACATTTCTTCTTCTCTAATGATCATTTCCGAAATATTCGCAGATTAAAAAAGAACAATACTAATATTGAGAATTGAATAAGATCCAATAAGATTATATTTAAAAAAATGTAAGACGTGTCTAAGTATCTACGAGGGTCCAATGGCAAATAAATAAGGTAAACTTGGAACATAATCGGTTACAATCACAACAAGGGACCGGACATTTCTAAAAGTAATTCAAATTAATCTTTTATGATTGAATTACTTTTCGAAATGTCCGGTCCCCTGTTCTGATTGTAACCGATTATGTTCCAAGTTTACCCCATCAATGAGGTTAAAAGTTGCGTAGTGGCAATACTTATTGTGTATGGCATGTAGATTACAAAGTTATGTTTATTATCTCTATCTCATACCCCTATACGCTGATGACGCGTCTAAGTGTTAAGTGTAAACAGAAACTTCAATATTTTTATTTAAACGCTTTATTATTTATTAGCATTACCATAGCAACAATGACTAAAGAGTCGATATCATTGGAAGTTGATCCATCTATAATGGAGAAGAATATGAAAATTGTGAAGGTAAGTCGAGAATTGCTTAAGCAGCTCACCATTATCTTGGGGCAAAAACAAAAGTCATCTCTGGCAAGAGGTAGGTGAATCCGACTAGAGATGCACCTTCTCTTTACATAAAGCCTCAGCTATTTTAATATTACATTAGAAGGTTAACATCCGCTAAGTGAAGTTTTTTTCTTTTTATACAACGTCGGCAGGCCAGAAGTATACTGCCCACCTGATGTAATGGGGTCACCATGTCTATGAACGCTTGCAATACAAGAAGTACCTACATAAATATACAAGAACAAGTCTTGTATTATATAAATATTTTGTGTATATCGAAAACTGCTCAACAACCTCTCAGATCGAATTTTATATATAGGTAACATTTAGCTTTTTAAGTTTATCTTTAAGTTTTACTTGAAAAAAATGTAAATAACAAAAACATAGTAACTTCGAGCTTGGTCTTCTATGTTAATGTAAGTACTTGTCCCGTGTTATCAGCGTGTTATAATATAATTTTTCTCAATCAAAATATATAATTAAATAAATATCTCTACTCTTATAAAAGTGAAAGTAACTCTGTCTGTCAATTTATGTGTAATTTAGAATTCTCTGTATGGATTATAATGAATTTTACATATAATGTTAGAGAAGCGAGTGAAGTGTGTAAGGACCGCATTTTAGCTCGGCACTCAGTTCTCTCTACCTAACCAGCAAGGAAACTGGCGTGAAGATATACATAGTCTTGCCATAAATAATGAAACTAAAGAAAAAAAATTTTCTATTGCAAATAACATTTATTACTTTTACAGTGTGTTAGTTTAATACATAAATATAAAAAAAAAATATATAAAAAGCTTAATCGAAGTGATCTCCATTGGCTGACATACAGTCCTTTAAACGTTGAGGCCAGTTATCAATAGAAGCACGCACTCTTTGCATGAGAAAAATCTTCACTGCCAATCGTATGGATTGTTTTAGGGACTCCAAATTATCATGGCATTTAGAGCAAGCTGTACTCTCTAAAACTGACCATAAATCATAATCCAGCGGATTAAGATCGGGACTAGACGACGGCCAGACTTCAGCACTGATGAAATCCGAAACGCTGTTTCCAACCAAGACTGCGTAGACCAAGCTTTATGACCCGGCGCCGAGTCTTGCAGGAAGGCCCATTCTTGGTTATTGAACATGTGAACATGTTATTAAGGGGCTTCACTACCTACTCAAGAATGGTATCTTGATACATTTGTGCCAATGTTTATACCTTTTTCACAAAAGTATGGCTCAGTCACTTCTTCATAGCTAATATCCCACCAAACCATCACTGAAGTCGGATAGTGCCCACGTTGCACTCTGTCGACTAATTGGGAAGCTTCCTTAGAGCTTTGAGCATAAATACGGTCATTTTGTTTCGTAAAATATTGCTCAATTGTAAAAAAATTCTCATCCGTAAACAAAATTTTTCTGTGACCTCCCTTTGCGTACTGCTTCAGTAGTTGTTTCGATTGTACCACCCTATTTTTTAGGGTTCCGTACCCAAAGGGTAAAACGGAACCCTATTACTGAGGCTCCGCTGTCCGTCCGTCCGTCCGTCTGTCACCAGGCTGTATCTCATGAACTGTGATAGTTAGACAGTTGAAATTTTCACAGATGATGTATTTCTGTTGCCGCTATAACAACAAATACTAAAAAATAGAATAAAATAAATATTTAAGGGGGCTCCCATACAACAAACGTGATTTTTTTTGCCTTTTTTATAGATAATGGTACGGAACCCTTCGTGCGCGAGTCCGACTCGCACTTGGCCGATTATTTTTAAATTATCAGTTAAGAAATGACCAGTACATCTCTTATAGGCTGCATGGTTCTAGGTGCTATCTTCATCTCCCGAGATAAAATCTTTTCCTTTCGGACAGGATTTCTTCTAATTCTTTCCCTTACTGCTTTGACCACCTGTTTCGTACGAACACTATGTGGACGGCCAGATCTTTTTCTGTCACAAACAGAGGTCTCATTGTACAATAATAGCCCGGTACACAAACATTCTACTAATACCAAGCGTATGGAGAGTTTTAAAAATTGCATTTGGCGCCATACCTACTTTGTGTAATGCAATCACAGCGATTCGGTTCTCTTTATCACCCCACTAATTTTTTTTTTTTTTTTGTTTGTTTATCTGCGATCAGTCTCTTGACTATAAACAGATTTGTTGATGGCTGAGTGCTTTGTACAGAGTGTATCTCCCAGTGGAGACATCTACTCATTTGGTTGTGCAGGTCAGCTCGATGGAATATGCAATTTGAGTATGTCCTTTCGTTTAAGCCTTTTCGTGTAGCTCTGGCATGTTAGTCTGGCAGCAAGCGCATTGGGATGATTTTCCAAACGTCTCTGGTACTTTAGGGCAGTCATTTGGATTTCTTCCTTGACAGTGGCTATCTGGAGGTTTGTGTGGATCTCGTCATTAGTGACAAGCAGTGGGGTTTGTGATATTGTTCGGAGGATAATGTTTTGCATCCGTTGCAATACTGAGATGTTTGAATTGCTGCAGCTACCCCACAGCTGGATCCCATACATCCAAACTGGTTTTAATATCGTCTTGTAAATTAAAAGTTTATTGTCTGTGGACAGTTTGCTGTTGCGTCCAACTAGCCAATGAAGGTCCCTGTACCGCAGTTTTAGTTCCTCCCTTTTAGCTTTTATATGGTTTTTCCATGTTAATCGCCGATCGAGATGTAGGCCGAGATATCTGACGGTATCCCTATGTGGTAATGTTGTATTCTCTAATTTTACAGGTGGACAGTTCCCATTTCTCAGAGTGAATGTGACTTGGACTGATTTACTACTACTTGCTTTGATTTTCCATTTATGCAGCCACTCGGTAACTAGATCGAGGCCTTTCTGTAGTGTTTCGGTGGCTTTCAGTGGATCTTTGTTACTAGCAAGAATGGCCGTATCATCTGCAAATGTAGCAGTTGTGACATTCTCAATTTGTGGAAGGTCTGCAGTGTAGAGGATGTACAAGACAAGGTCCCAACACAGATCCCTGTGGGACCCCCGCTTTTATCTCATGGAGTGCTGATGAGGCTCCCGCTTCTCTTACTTCGAATAGTCTGTCCGTTATATATGATTGCAGTATCAAGAAGTAGCAGTGTGGTAGGATATTCTTTATTTTACTTAGCAGACCATTGTGCCACACCCTATCAAATGCCTGTTGTACGTCAAGGAAGACAGATGAGCAATATTCCTTGTTTTCTAGGGTTGTTCTTATTTTGTTGCACACCCGGTGCACCTGTTCCACTGTTGAGTGGATTCCATTCCACTCCATTTTAATATCGCAAAATATTGTACAATGTATGGGTGCCACAATGAGAAAACTCATAGAACAATCATATAAAAATGACAGATTCCAAATTCAAATGTAATATTTTGTTTATTTTTAATTGTAATAGTATTTATGGCCAGACTAAGTACGTATGTACATATAATGTAATGTTAAGATTGTGGATTTGGAAAGAGGGGTGCAGATTTCCTTAATTTGTCATCATAAATTCCTCCATTATTGTATGTAAAATGTAGTTTATTTCCTCAAAAACAACTACATTTCAAAGGTTTAACCTTTTGAATAAAGTATGGGAGTTACCCCTGACCCTTTCTCGTTTATTTACAATAACAAATAATAGAAATCCCTACTGAAAGAGGGTTCATTTTTAATACTACATCAAGAGGAAAACAAGGATATAACCCGCCTGATTTGAAGAAGTTACCAATACAAATAATATTCCATGTATATTGTCATCTCTATACAAAACACAACATTACTAGGATCCTGATGATGAGTTTTCTGCAGCAGCATGGGCGGGAATAGGAGCTATCTTTCCTTTTGTGACATGTAACTTTAGACTGCAGTTTCATATGGACCGTATGCTCGTTTAGCAATCATTTTACGAACTATAGTGATAGGCAGTAGAGAAGCTAGCCTATGCCATAAATGTGTTATATGACTCTGATCGCCCGTTATGGAAGTGTACTTCCCCACTCTTTGCTTCATTTGCACTTCTCAATCTCATGTGTTATTGTGTTAAAATCTCAGTATTGATATAAAGAAACTGATATATTATATTAAATATTTCCAGGAGACTGGCATGGAAGAGGAGTTAAATAAATACTTAGCTTCAGTTCACACAGGAGATGAAGTGCCATCGAAACTAGTGAAGCCCAGACCAGGTAGTTAGTGTTTCTTAACTTGTGAGCAACAGATCTGAGATGAATATTGCTCAACATAGTTTACTTATGTAGGTATTGAGATACCCACTTTCCCCCCTCCCCTTTACTCCTTCCTACCTTTGTAATGATATTAAATAATATATTATAAATGATATAGATATTTGTCCCTCATTATTTCTTCCTTTCTAGGGTTTTGTGTCAAGACTTTCACTAAACCAGATAATAAAAAAGTATTTGTAAACATATGTCTAACTGAAGCAATACCATGTCCAAGAGACATAACCAACAAGGAATTGATGCAGATCTTGAGTTCAGAGGATCCCTCTACCTATAGGGTCCCTATGAGCATTGGAGAAGGTAGAACCGAGCACGACAAGTCAGGAGCTCCTGCTACAGTTTATGATGTAGCGATAAATCCAGAGTTCTTCAAAAAAATTGAAAAGGACGATCTGTTTCAAACATTTTTTCTCACTGTTGTTTTTGAAGGATTGCAAGATAAATACCAATTTGAATTAGATATTCAAAAATACACCATACTAAAAAATAGAAAATCAATAGGCACTTTGCAATCTCATAGGATACAGATAAGAGACATAAAAACTTGTGAAGAGAAAATGAAACCTCCCCTTATTGAAGAAATTCAAGAAAAATCTAAAATGCCAATGACAAAGAGAGAAATAGTTTATAGATTGAGAAGGGAACCGCCAACCGGTGAAATACAGTATTTATTGGCAGAATTTAAGATACCTCCTTCTGTAAGTATACTGTGCGTATTACAAAATTCATTAATTTACATTGTCACTCTAGTGCTCATCATCCCACTTCTGAGGTAGACATCCCTTTTAATTACGAGGTTTATAACAAATATTGTTATTAATTTCAAGTTTTACGCTTCATTGGAAATTTGTATGTCCAATGAATAAATGGACTGTAAGTACTTAATATTTAATTTCTTAACATTGTTTGGAGAAATAGGTAAATACACCAAACATTCGCAAGATATCTGAGATGAGCAGAGCTGAACTTCATTGTTGTTCGTACCTTTAGTAAGGCTGACAATAAAACAACTTTAAAGATTGTTCAGATCCTATGAATGAATTCTTAAAATCTGCTAAGGAGAATAATGTGAGTACTGTGAAAGCAAAGTTTATGGCGGGCGCCAGCCATGCTCTTTCTATAATATTGCTCCGAATAGTCCAGCGATGCCTGGACATTAGTAGTATGGAACATATGCTTTTTTTGCCACACAAAGTAAATTGATTTAGAATTAAGGTTACTACGAGTATCATGACTAGTTTCAATTTATCTATCTATAACTTCACGCCAAATGCCTTGCGGGGTAGGCAGAGTTGGCCGAGCGCCATATGACTCGATCCTTACATCCCTCACTCGTTTCTCTAACATTCATTGCTCTTTTCATGCAGGTTCGCCAGATTCTAACACTCCTGACATCACCTTCTGATAAAACACGATTAGTTTGGTCATTGGATCAAGTTTTGGCTTTCCTTGGCTCCTACATCCTTCTACTTTCGCGTTGTATATCTGTTTCGTAATTCTTTCTTCCTGCATTCTTTCTACATGTCCGAACCAACGGAGCATGCCTCTTCTTATTTTAACACCTCTTTCAGACTTTATTCTACTTTCTTGCTCTCTCTGCCATACCCAGCTCTGGCTTCCACAAGTTAGCGTTGGGGCCAGCACTGCATTGTGTATAGCGAGCTGCGCCATCTGGCTTAGCTTTTTACTGCCAAGAACTTTTCCCAATGCTGCATTCACACTACTACTTTATCACATTACTTACTAATTACTATTTTATCATATTACTTAGTACTATAATTTAATATATTTTTAAAATTACAGATTGAGCTGAAAGATTTGAATTTGGATGTAGGTGAAGATCGTTTAGTTTTGGATTCAAAAGGGCGGTACGAAGTGGTTGATTTTTTCTTACCATGCAGTGTTGACCAGGGTATTATAGATGCTGAGCTAAATAGAAACAACAATGTAAGTTTTTTTTTTAACATGTAGTCACTTGATACACACATTGATAAAATGATATTTCGTAGTTTGGTCACATTCGATTATAATCAGGTACCCGCAACCGAAACTACCAAATGACCCTCATTAAAAAGGACAATCTAGTCTATCTAGCTAGACAGACATTCACATTTATGATGATTTTAAATTTCAGACGTTTTACTAGTGTTCTACTTTTATGTTGTTCACTCCACAAAAATCCGGGAAGGAAAGATGACTTCCACACGCGTCAAAATACGCTCATTACCTTAGTCTCCTGTGACATATTAAAACACTGAAAGGAAATACAGGCCTGATGATAGTAACAATTAAAATTTTTAATTTTAGTAAAAGTATTTGATATGAATTATGCTATGGCAATTATGCCTATCGTCGTAAAGCATCGTATGCCGAAGCGTATGCCATGCGTGCCGAAGTTTCGTACAATGTATGCACTAAAAAGTTATCGCGCTAATGCTGTGGTCATATATTTGCTTGATCATTTGGCTACATCACCTATAATCATGTCTGATGAAATAAAACCTTCGACTGGTAGTCAAGAAATTCGTTTGTTAGTTTGAACGCCATGAAGGTGTAATTGCCAACTTTTGTCGGGTACATTTTTTTACATCCGATACAGATAGTTTCTGGCAAGTTGTGTCAAAAAGAACTATATTATATACATTGAATTCAGCATGGTGTAGCTTTATATCTCTTTCTTTAAAGCTCGTTTCCTGGTGAGCATACCCATGTGGGACCATGTGATGTACAGTATGCATCTCACTAACTTTATTACACTTTATAACCATGTAATGTTTTTATTTCCAGATGCTGTCAGTCAAAATGCCGGTGATTCTTTAAAATTCCTATATAATAATAAAATAAATAATCCAACATTTAAAATAAATAAATATACATATTGGTTGTATTATTGTCTGTTTAACAAGGGAAGAAAATAATCTATAGCGACAGTGCAATTGAACACTTTCACCTGTGTAAAACACAAATGTTCATATTGATTGATTAAAAGTAAATATAATTCTGTATGTAAAAAAAATTACATTCTTTTGATGGAAATGTCGTTTTCTTTCAATGCTACAACAACTACTTCTACCATCTTCACGCCAAGTCCCTTGCGGGTAGACAGAGGGCACTGAGCGCCATATGTATTGATCATTGCACACCTCACTCGCTTCTTTGACATTCATAGCTCTTTTTAATGCACGCTTGTAACCCGATGTATATACCAAGGAGGTTAAGGTACTTTATAATAGATGTATGTAGGGCGGTCGGGGGTGGTTGTCTAGGTTATCTAGACACTGGCCGATCAATGTTAACATAGATTCTCCTCTCAGAATCACCCCTTCGTCCTACGTCCACGTCGTATAGGCATACACAGAAAGGCACCCAATAATTTGTCATCTAAAGAAAAACGACTACAGCGGTCGTCAAGCTTTGAAAATATGGCCAATTAAGTCGTAATAGTTCGCTTGAAGTTGTGGACTCGAACGTTGACAATAACGTGTTCGTCCGCGAATCGTCATAAAGTTTGGCAAAAAATAATGAAATATACATTAACGGGCTGACCTCTCGCATTAGTGTCGCTCATAGATCGGCAATAATGGATATGACTCAGCGGGTTACTTCTCTAGTGTCTATGATGGCCATAAAGTCAGCAACAACGGAAACGAAGCTTATCGTAACAGAAAGCGATTTGCTAGCTTTCAAATTAGAAGCAAAAAATAACCTTGTAGCACCCGTGACTAAAAGCGGTGAATCATACTCAGATAAATTGAAACTTCGTCTGCCCAAACAAATTAAACCCGTTCAGCCTCGCGAACCAGTACCTTGCATTGTGGGATATCCCACAGAGGCACGATCGAAAGAAGCTCTCATGAAAGCCATCCGATGATGGTTGATGGAAATTGAAGGCGTTAAGAAAACTGCCAAATCGGGTGTAGTTTTACGTGTCGAATGATGCTCAAATTCGAAAGTTACAATCAGTAGAAGCCATCGACTAGACTTAAACTCGAAAAGCCCAAAGGACGCCGGCCGCGTATATAAAAGACATTCCCGATAAAATGGACGACACAAAGTTTTTGTCAGCGTTAATAATCAAAATATAAAAAGACGAAATGAACATTACATTGTCAGAATACTTGAAAGTTGTAAAAATAGTGCGTCGTCGTCCTAGCCTACGGTAGAAAATGGATGGGTCAAAAACTATTCCTGGAAATACGGCAAGCACCTTATTTTAACAAAAGAAAAATATTTCATCGACTTTGCCACATGTAGATTCGTGGATGACTTTGAAGTAGTACGTTGTTTAAAATGTCAACAATACGGACATGTTAGTAAATATTCCACAGAGACGAAACCAACTTGTACTCACTGTGCTGATTCTCACGGCTCGCGGGAATGTACTCAGAAGTCTGAAAAAGATTTGAAACCGACATGCGCACTATGTAGGCGCCTAAAGAAGGCGTCTTACCACAAGACCGGGTCAGAATTTTGTTCAACTTACGCGCCAAGATTGGAGTACAATATATTAAATAAGTACTACATAGGGATAACATAGTGATTGCTCAATTAAATCTTCACAACGATAAAATTCAACTTATTCATGGGCAGTTTGACTGACTTGAAAGAGTATGACTGTGGAATAAAAAATAATGAGTCAGTATTTAAAACCCTGTTGTACGCCGATGATCAGGTTCTCCTTGCATCTTCGGCGGAAGAACTACAACAAATGGTTACTGTAATGAATGAGGCTTTTAAAAGGAAAGGTATTAAAATAAATGTAATGAAGACGAAAGCGATGTTGTTTGAAAGGAATGAAAGTGTTAATGTGAGAGCGGTATTGAAAGAAGAGTAAAAGCAGGAAACCGTATTAAGGGTTTTTTTATAACACTAAGGTGACAAACAAGCGTATAGACTGCCTGATGGTAAGCAGTTACCGTACCCTATGGACATTTCATCATCAGGGGGTGTCACTCTTGCGTTACTGACCCTGTAAAAAACGTACTCGTGTGATAACAAGCGATAACATATCGAGCAAAGCTCGCCTTGCTATCATTCAGGGAGTATTAACGACAACATTGATGTACGGCAATGAAACATGGGTATGGCAGAAGAAACATGAAAGCTGGTATAGTAAAAAAATAGCACGCCGCGGGAACTTTGTGGAATGAAAGATGATGTGGCAAAAATTTACAAGGGTATGCTGAGATGGTTTGGTCATTTAGAAAGAATAAATGGCAAAAGAGTTACGAAACGAAGTATCAAGCAAGAGTGAATGAAGAATTAGGGAGGGGCCGCCCTAGACGCGGGTCCATATTCGAATGCATAAAATTAAGAGGCATACATTAAGGTCGCATAACGGTTTTTGGCATTATCATCATTTCGTATAACGTTCATAATGAATAAATATTTGGCATGTATTTTTTCCCCCATAATGCTCTTGATCATATTAATATATCGGCATAGATACTTTTCGGATCAATGTTTTTACAATAACGATTACTAATCATAACATTTATTGGCATTCCAACTGGCATAATATATACTTATCAATAATGATACTTAAGAAACTTTATACTTATTTTGTAGTTAAGATAATATACATTATTTTTCGTGTGCATTCATGTTGTGCGTGACACAAGGGCCGGGCCACCCCGCCTCAACCAAAACCTAATTAGAGCTTTTTTTTAAGATTTTTGATTTTTATTATACATCAAAAACGGATCTTTTACGGGCTATTGCTGCTAACTTAAAGTTGTGCTAATAACATATATTACTTAATAGGCAATTAAATATTTGTGTTAATTTTTTAATAAAAAATATTTTCCCAAACATTAACTAATTTTTATTGTTATGGATAAGTCTTATGAATTTTGTATTTTATAATTAAAAACCTTTAGATATATACAACAATAATGCCCTTTACTGTTATGATCATTAAAATTATGATAAAGAAAATTGGAATAAGTTAAGGATATGCCTATGAAACCATTATGCCGTTAGAACACTTTGCTTATAATAATTTATGCGTAACAACTATATGACAAAACCGTTATGCCAAAATATATTATAATTAATAAGTTTATGGGACCGAAGGGGTACCCCCCTAGACGCACATATATATCACATTGGTGATGTGCTGACAAATCGCCAACTCAAATCACCCAAAACCGAAGAGCATGCATGAAGAGGTTGATGAATGTCAATGAAGAAGCGAGAAGGGTAGGTATGTTTGGATCGTTGCACCTGGCGTTCCATAGTCTCTGCCTACCCCAATGGGAGACAGGCGTGATATGTATGTACTTTTTAATAATCAAAGCATAATTCAATCATATAGACGTAGGATCTTATAATTGGCAACGACTTTTTTTATACCTACAACTTCGGGAAGCATACAAGCGTACCCACCCGATGTAAAGTGTTTTCCATAGCTTACGAAAACTTGCAATACAGGAAAATGTCACTCGCGCATCTCCACTCCTGCTACTAACACATCTCCTAAGAATCTTAGTTAACTACACTCACTGGCAGGAACACAACAACTGTCCATGGAGTTGTTCTTTGGCTGCAGTGAAGGTGTTTAGGTATTAGCAAAGAATGGATTTTCAAAAAATGGCATATAATACTGGGATTGGCATATAATAATAATTTTGGGAAAAACATAACATACAAAAAAACAACTCGTATTATTGTAAAGTTAGTTAATTTAATATTCCGATAATACTAGTATGTACTATATTAAATAATGATTAGTTGCTAAGTAATCTAGTATCACATTTACAAAATCAAGCTATTGTACTAGTTTAATAATAATAGTTTAATAAATGCTACAAGTATTTGTGAATAGTAAAATGAGTCAACCTTGTTACAAAATATTTATGCACAGAAGTAGGCAGTAACTGTTACGTTATTAATATCTTTAAATATACAAAATCCAGATTCATCTTCTTAGCGTTATGCCGTTTCCTAATCCATAACTAACCATATCCATAGCTAACTAAGCCTAAGGATTTGGCGAAGATACTGATTTTGACATGGAGTAACTGCCATCAGACCTCAAAGCAGAAGAAAATCAGATCTTTCTTAGGTTAGGTCACACGTCTTTCCAAAATATATTTTCTAGGACGTGTTTCCTCACGATGTATGCCTTCACCACCGATCTAGTGATAATTATAAATATGTATGTACATAAATCCTATGAAAATATGAATTTAAATATACACGTCAACTTTCAAACGGGGACCAGACCAGATAGATAAATCCATTCATAAAAAGGCAACGGAAAGTACAGCACTCTTAAAAAGAGATACTTTCTAAGAATTTCAGTACGGTTTTAGATTAAAAAAAAAAACAGCAAGAAGATCCAGTGTTAAAGGCCATTAGTGTTTCTACGGACAAACTCGTCCTTAGGAAGCTGCAAAGGTACAAGCACAATGTAGGAACCTGACGCTGGCACATATACTTTATCCACTGGGTTATCAATGCTCAAAGTTCAGATTCATATTGTAAATAATACCTTTCTCTGTGCAGCAAGTAAGTCTTTTATTAGTATTCAAAATCAAGATTATAAACCTTATAACTTACAGATCTAAAAAGCTTGCTCATAATATTTTAGCCTCAAAATTCGAGATTTTAACTATCCGTGTAATAAATACATATGTGTATATATATGTATACACTTATAATTATTATAATTTATACACGCAGTTGTGTATCTATCAAACTTCGATAAGAAGCTGGTGGCGCGCGTACATACTAACTATGCCTAATTGTGTTTTATTAGTTACGATTAATTAATGACTTATGAACATACCATAATTTTTGAGAAAATCAAAAATACTCATAGCTTTGTGTTATATAATATATTAATAGTAATAACTAATAATTGTTGATTATGGCCAGTAGAAGCAATAATCAAAATGATGACTGCTTGTGAACAGATAATTCAAAATATGACCCCAAACACACAAGTTATAAAGGGACAGGTAATTTTTTTCTAAACTGGTCTTTCCATCACCACCACGCCACCCGTAACTCATCCCACTGCAGGGATACGAGTTTCCCACCACGGGTCTTCAACCGAGGGGGTTCGAGTATGCTCCATCGTGCTGCTCAACTGCGGATTAGTAGAGCCCAATGTATTCAAGCTGCCCGACCGCCACTGACTTCGCTTAACGACTGTTATTTATCGATAACAGACGGAACCGACGGTTCAACGTGCCCTCCGATCACGGAGAAGCTCGAGATAGATAAATCCATTCATAAAATGGCTACGGGTGGCGGTGCTTTCTAAATTGTTTTTAAAATTAATACACTACAGCATCTAGCACTTAAAAAGAGATTGGATTTTCTAAGAGATTTCAGTACTTGATAAAAAAAAGCAGCAAGAAGATCCAGGGTTAAAGGCCATTAGTATTTCTACGGACAAACTCGTCCTTAGGAAGCTACAAAGGTACAAGCCTAATGTAGGAATCTAACGCTGACACATATTCTTTCATGTTAGTTCTTACAACTCCTCGTGTTTAACCTGAAACCCTTGGCTTCTAACGCCAAAGTCTACTCCTGCAAGTAAACTTTCATCATAGTTAACCAAATGTGGTCTGATTTCCTTTAGGAGATTAGTATACTCTTGTACTCTTATAGCAATAACACTGCTGAATCTCTGACGGGATCCTCGTGGGAGGTACAGCTTGAGGGAGGGGTAGCTCGTGATGTGCTCGTGCTGACAAAGGCTGCGTTCCGTTACACAGTTCACTTTGCCTAGTTGAGCCGCGTTATTGAGAAACTGCAAAATGTAAAAGTGTATAAGAATAACGCCTATCATCCATTTAGAACTTTTTTAGTATACAAACTCGTCAAGCATTCAAGTATATGGCCCACCTGATGTGAAGCGGTTTTGGAAACCTATGAACGTTTGCAATACAAGAATTCCCTCGTGACCACCTCGGCGACACGGTCCTTATACACCTCACTTGCTTCTTTAGCATTCATAGCTCTTTTCACACACACTCGCCGATTTAACTTCAGCAACATATAAATTGTATTTCCCAAAATATAGAATAAGTATTTGTGTCGAAAATACTTTTGGGGTGAGTGCTAAGGGAGCAAATCCCTGAACCAATGGAGAGATGGGTCAGGGTTCGGCCACCTACCTATATTCAGCAAGGTTTTTTTTTTGTAAAAATACATAATTTTCATCATTTATGCAAAAACTTTGTAAAAAAGATGCATATCAGATCCGCTAATAGGCATTAAACAGGAATATAAAAGACGATCACTTAATAATACCCATGACGAAATAAAAGTGGTCAGCCGATCTGGCATGCTCACTCCTTTATTTCTTTTATACAATAAGAAATCTTTGCATCTCTAAATAAACATGCCTTTTTACTGTTATTTCTGGAGTCCCCTTTTAGGGAAATGGTTGCTTGTATCAAGAGAAAACGTTGGTTAGCGCAAAAGCAACCAATATTTTATAAAGTATAAAGACAGTAGAGAAAATGTCATAACTAATATCCATAGCCTGCTTTGTATATTCGGATTGGTCCCAATGCCCACGCCAAAAGTTTTCTCGCAGATCACTAATTCAACATTTTGGAAAATACTACTGAAATGCAATATTTTAGAAAACAGAAACAGAACAGAAAGATATAACAAAAAATCCCATTACGTTCCAAAATGTTCATCTATAATTTTCAAACCGCCGAGACTGTCGAAAGTGCATAATGGAATGACAATTTTGAAAATCCATCATAATTTTTCGAAAACCGCCATAGAGGTGAACCTATACTTAGAAAAAATGTCAAATCCTAATAATCATCTATGGCATTGATAAAATTTTTGTTTTACTGAATATTAAAAATGATAAATAATAAATTGTTAAAGTAAGTTTTATGACTAATTTTCCTACTTTGACAAGCAGCACAATTTAGAGGTAAGCTGACAGAATCGCCATTTAGCGGTGTGTGCCTGCTACTATATGCTATGTTGTCGTACCCCGATCGACACGGTATGTTCGGTTTTGAACTGAATATTTCTACACTATAAAACTTGTATCACTGGTATAACTTGTTCTATAATCCTACGGGTGCCACAATACATTGTACACTGTATCAGTGCAGTGCGCACTTATCGGCCAGGAAAACGCTGAAAGCAAATAGTCGTTCAGCGCGTACCATTAGAGCCGTCAGTAGATCGATCGGGGTAGGCAGAGAGAACTTATAAAAACTAGGCTAAAAGTAAAAAAACTAATACTCACAAAACCAGCTAACGCAAAGTCTGCATACATCTCGTAACACCGATAACACCTCGGAGAATGGAAGTACACTAACCAAGGCTTTTTATCGCTGAAATAACCAATATAATTAGAAATTTATAAAAATACAGGGTTGTGCCTTGTCGTTTATATGTTTACATCAACAGGTTTGACGAATATACTCGTATTAGACCGAATGTTCGGCAAAATGGTACTTTTTCAATTTTGAACTGAGCATTACTGAACAAGATTGCTTAGTTCTACACTTAATAAATTGAAGTGTGCTAAGGGAGCAAATAATTACTTTATCTACGAATTTAGCCCACACCAGGTTTTTTTTTATACAACGTGGGTAGGCATACAAGCATACGGCTCACCTGATGTAAAGTGGTTACCATAGTCTATGAACGCTTGCAGTACATTAAGTATTTAAGTATCCCTCCGCGATACCACCTCTGCCGCTAACACAGCAGCTCTTTAGGACCTTACTGGTGATCTCACTCACACGCAGGAACACAACAACCCTCAAGGGAGTTGTTATTTGGCTGCGATTTTCTGTGAGGTGCAGTTACTTCTCCAAACGGGCTGGTTTAATGGCACGATACAATCCCAAAGTTAAGAGAGGTACTCTTAATTTCGGGATACATTGTATCGTGCCATAATATATATGAGTATGTACCTGTTAATGTTCACATTGAGTTCTTCAGAGATGACCAGCCTATTGAAGCTCTGCCAATTTAACTTTTGCACAGAATCGTCGATATGTTCCAGAGCCCATTCTAACATGTACGGTGCCTGTGATAAATGTTGCAGACTTATCCTGTAAAGTTATTTAAAACATGCATAATTTGGGAACCTTATTTATAAAGAATTGTGTTACTAAAGACATTTTAGTAAAGAAATGTGTTTCTTATGATGGCAAGCAGTTATCAATCTATGGACGCTTACACCATGATTAACTTGTTCAATCGATCCTGATGTATTGTGCAACAATTTGGGGAGGTACTTATAAGACTCGGTTTATAAGCATTGAACGAGCTCAAAGAGGTATACTTAAAATCATGTTTAAAAAGAAAAAATGTACATAGTATTGTCTTAGGTTTTCGCGATTGTTACACATTGAATTAAACAATTTTTAACGCAAGTATCGCGTATTTTATTTATTTTGTTGAACCTGACGTTTCGAACGCTTTGCAGCGTCCGTAGTCTTCCTGCGACCACGGACGCTGCAAAGCGTTCGAAACGTCAGGTTCAACAAAATAAATAAAATACGCGATACTTCCGTTAAAAATTGTTTAATTCAAAAAATGTACAGTACCGAAAAATTGTATGAAGAAGCAAATTTATTAACGGTCAGACAATTATATATTTTACATTGTGGCCTAAAAATCCACAAGAGTGTCACTATGGATCCGCAAGTACTTAAGAAGAGGAATCCGTACTCTGTTATAAAACAACCCATTGTTAGAACTCTATTTGCACGTCAACAATTCCCGACACAGTCAATTATACTATATAACAAAATAAATAGACTAAAGCATATATACGTAATGTCATTTCATATGTGTAAAAAAACTATCACACTCTGGCTAAATCAACTAAATTATGAACAAACGGAACACCTGCTCGTACGATGAAATGCTATCTGTCAATTCATCGGATATTTTTGATTTCCACAAAGATTTAGGCATCTATCTTCCATATTCACGTACACAATCACCTAATATACGCTTATAAAGGTACACAACACACTTACCCACGAAATATTTACTATATATTCAACCCACACTATATACATAACTATTCTGTAGTTAGAAAATGCAAGTAAATATTGTTATTCATTATCGAAGAGCGGGCGTCTCCTAACACAGGTTTCTTTTAACTTACCAGGAGACCCCCAACCCTTGTAACCTGTACTTGTAAACAAATAAATTAATTTTGAATTTGAATTTGAACACATCGTTACTACTTCTTCTTTAGCGTTATTCCGTTTCCAAATAAATTAGGCGGAATCCGCTATCTAAGCCTAAGAATTTGGCGAAGATACTGATTTTTACATTTTTTTTTATACTACGTCGGGAAGCATACGGCCAACATGTAAAGCGGGTACCGTAGCCTATTAACGCTATATTATGTATCACTCGCGCGATGCTTCCTCTGCTGCTTACACAGAAACTCCTTGGGCGCTTACTGGTGACCTCACTCACGCGCAGGAACACAACAACCCTCTAGGGAATTGTTATTTGGCTGCGGTCTTCTTTGAGGTGGGGGTACTTCCCCAGAGGCGCTGTTTTGATGCGCCCTACCTCTTAAAAAAACGACATGGAGCGACAACCGTCAGACCTACAGAACCCAGAGAGAAACCGATTTTCATTTCTTAGGTTAGGTCACGTCTTGCGAAATATATTTTTTTGGACGTGCCGATTTCCTCACAATGTTTTTTACCGCCGAGCAAGTGATAATTACAAATATGTACATAAATCCGAAAACATGAATTTAGCGGTACATGGCAGGATTCAAACCGGAGATCAGTTGATCATTAGGCCGGTTCTTTACCCACTGGACTATCACTGCTCTCTTACACCGCCTGCATTCGCAAATTTTTTTTTTTTAACAATTATTCAAATCTACTACCCACCTGACAATACATGTTTTTTCTTTATACACCGTCGATAGATATACAAGCACACGGCCCACGCGATGGAAAGTGGTTACCATAGTCTATGAACGCTTGCAACGCAGAAAGCATCGCTCTCGCGTTGCCGGCCCTGCTCCTAAAACGGCAACTCGTTTGAAACTTACTGATAAGTTCACTCAGACGTAGGAACACAACAACGACCAAAGAAGTTCGTATTTAGCTGCAGTTTTAGTGAGGAAGATAACTCCCCGTCGGGCTGCTTTGATCCGCTCTACTTCACTTTAAAACACCCAAGACAAACGGAAATGTTCATCCACACAAAAGTTTGTCCTGTATGGGAATCGAACCCACGAGCGTTGGTGTCAAAGTAATGCAACAGCGCGTTTCATAACTGCGCCACCGAGCTCGTCAAAAATTCAATTATGTCAATGCAATATGGACTTAAAAATAGTATGTCTACAACCCACCACCGCCCAAGGCTCCATCGACCTCGCGGTCATTTAAGCCGAATCGCGGGAGATCCGCACGGCACATGCTGGTCTAAGGCTCTCTTCGTACCGTGGGCAATTCTTCGCTCCCTATAAATTATTTACTGCTCTATCCTTGTGTATATATTTGCTTTTCTCCCCTTTAGTTATATATGGTTATAGTATGTCTACAGTACAGGATGCCACTTACGTATAATGTTGGCCGGAGGCAATGGGATATAGTTTGGCAGTGGGCGAGCGGACATTAGCACAAAATCCGCCGACATGTCGTCCACACTGCAGAACACCCACGCGAACAAACTCCATAGGCCGTAGCTGGAAAACAACGTTTTATTATAAGAACAAATAAGTAACTACTTATCTTTCTCTCTGCCTTCCCCGCAAGGGATTTGGCGTGAAGTTATAGATAGATACAAACACAATAGATAGATACAAATTTAGATTATGTATTAAGTATCCCACTAGTATCACTCTAATTGATGTAATCAGTTGTTATGGAGAGGCAGGATTTTCTGACACAAGTATTTTTACTTAAAAGAAATCCTAAATCGCAACACAGAATTGTAAAAACCTGATACTGAATAAATCTGATTTGATTTGATTTGAGATAAGTAAGTATACAGATCCTGAAAAACTGACTAAAAATCGTTAAACCTTTGGTATCCCTGTCCGCCGGTGTCGACGATCACTCAAAAGCCAGTGAGCCTCCCTTTTACCCAAAAAAAATTTTTTTTTTTTTTTTATACTACGTCGGGAGGCATACAAGCATACGGCCCACCTGATGTAAAGCGGATACCGTAGCTTATTAACGCTTGCGATATATTAAGTATCACTCGCGCGATGCCTCCTCTGCTGGTTACACAGCAACTCCTTGGGAGCTTACTGGTGACCTCACTCACACGCAGGAACACAACAACCCTCTAGGGAGCTGTTATTTGGCTGCGGTTTTCTGTAAGGTGGAGGTACTTCCCCAGACTGTATATGTAATGTGGTCCTTACAACCCCTGCTGTCACTCAACCTGAAACCACAGCTGTCTCTCGACGGGTACAGCCAATATTTATTCAATATTTAGAATCATAAGTAACTAATAATCTAAGATATATCTATAATCCGTATACCTAAAACCTATAGGTACATATTAACTAACGTACTATGCAGGTATTCATTAAGTTTAATTTCACAATTTGCACACTAGCCAAGTCCGACTGCGACGCATTGCCATCTACCCAATGGTAATGGGACGGTTACCGTTAGGCCCCAACCACATCTACACAACGTGGGGCCATCATCGTGGCATGGCGCCGTGCCGTAGAAAATTATCATCATATATCATGGCATCGTACCGTTCAGCGGTGCCGCGCCGTGCCGGCTGTTTCATTCCGTTGCAAGCGACACGCAAACGTCCAAACTCTTTTTTGTACAGTGGGTAATTCTATATTGACTACTGTGGCGATACAGCCCCTATCGTGGGAATATGTAGACAACCAAACTCTTGTGTTTGATACATATCTTTAATATGATCTGATACAATAAACTAAAAAACAAGGGTATTTATATGAATGTATAAGAGAATCTTACTGTTAGGAAGTGGTTAGGATGCACGCTCTTCGAGAGTGTGTTATGCTGACATTACTATGAATTAATATAATGTAATCAATATTATTTCCATAGCACGTTTATACTGATTTAAATTTTAGGTAAGTGCATATCTCTGTTATCTTGTGATCCCAATAACTACAATTTGTTTAAATCTACTACCGGAATCTCTTCCAGTCAACCTTTCGAGTGTCTTATTTGGTTGTCTTAATATGTTAATAACAGTCTCCTTCTTCGTAGAACATATTGGAATAAGTTTGAAGTCCTTTTTCTTCGGCGAATTCAAGCGAAAAAACTACTCCAGGTTCACTCTATTGCACCCAGAACAACGTTCTGATAACAGAAACTCGACAATAACCTATCGTTATTCTGAATGACGACGACAGACAATACCAGACTCCTTACCTAACTGATTGGCTAGCGGTAGATTAAGCATCATTAGTTACGTTGGCAGATCAGATTCGGCCGTGTTAATTAGATTACCTACAATCTTTCCATTACAATACAGATATTTGAATTGTGCTCCAATATTTCGTAATATCTTTAAAGAAGTTTTACGTCAGGCTTACTTTGCGAGCTACCAGCCTCCATTGGTGTGCAAGCTCGTCACAGAGCCGGCCGCAGCTCGCCGGTAAGAATGCTACGAGCCAGGTGTGCTGTCGACTTGATACATCCAATATTTCCAACACCTGCTGCTCATCCATCTCCATATCTATAAATTAAAAATAAAAATTAGGTGGGGCGGTTATTTTTCGATTGAGGAAATATGAAATGAGAAGTTTGCAACTCGCCAAAATTTATATATTTTTTGAACTTAACTACAAATAATTTATCTTCGGGTTGACCAACTGAGGGCTACTCTCAGGGCGATTAATAGACCTAGATCCTCGGCGAACACGGTACATTCAGATATTGAATACATTGGGACGGCATGAATAGTATGTATGAATGCCAAGACCAAGGATAAAGACCATAGACTGTGGTCTTGTCCTAGTGAACAATGACAGTCCAGTGAATAAATAACTGGCCTAGTGACCAACTGGTTCGGATCCTATTGGGGTTTGTACCATAAAATTCGTGTTTTTGGATTTACGCGCATATTTCCTGTGAAGGAAAACAACGTTAGGAAATCCGCATGTCCTAGAAATTATATTTCGAACCTAACCTAAGGAAGAACTGATTTCCCTTTGAGTTGTCGATGTCTGAAGGCGGTCTCTCTATGTAAAAATCAGTATCTTGACCTGCCTAAGCCTAAGACAAATTCTAAGAGATTAGGAAACAGCATATCGCTAGGAAGAAGTCCGTGGGCCTGTTCTAATTATGATGACCAGCGTTGTGGGATGATAGATGAGATATAGCGCAGCGGTGACAAACCGGGACCAGTGTACATTCCTGATCTTGTACCGTCGACGGTGAACTTCGCTACTTTACGTAAGTTCACCCACGGATGGCATGCATGGAGCACAATAGCTCGAGAAAACGACAGCGATGGAGTTAGTGTAAATGTCGTTGCTCCAGAAGGGATGAGTGCGTAAATTAGTAGCGACGAATTGCTCACGAGACAAAGTCTCAGAACAGCTACTGCCGCGCATATTTCCCACTATTCGGCTCAAATGATGGTAAGGACGGTGGAGCCATAGAAAAGTGTTGAGTTTTTATTCAGGCTTTGATACTTTGTGACAGATGGACAGATAGACATTTTTTTTATACTACATTAGACTGCTGCGTACTAAACTACTACATCTTACCTCTTTTGTTAATTGGCAGACGAGCATGTGAGGTTTGCATGAGGCTTTGTATGCACAGATTATTGAGACAATTAAACTCACAGCGTAAATGACTTGCTATAAATTTAAAAAAGAAAATTGGGAAATGACGGTTACGCCCCTCCATTATGCAAACGTAGCATTGTGCACTAAGATTGCCAACCGGCTCGTATAGAAAGTTCCATTATCATCATTTTAGCCTATATTCGTACACCGCTGTATAGCCTCCTCTGTACAAATACTCGCCTCGATCCTGAGCCATCTGCATCCCCATCGACTCCCTACAATTTTTTTGAGGTTGTCACTAAATCTAGTGAGGGGATATTCCTAACTACGTTTACCAGTACCGGGTCGCCATTCCAGAAGCTTATCGATTAAGTTCTGTTCTAAGTCCAGATTTGGTAATAATAATGGATTTTACCCACAATCACTGTCAATCAGGAGTTGACTAAGTTAGTACAACGTTTTGTAGAGATGATCCAATAAATGCTCCACAAACCCTATTCCAAGCCCAGATGTGATTAAAATAATGGTTTTTACTCACCGACGCTGTCAATGAGCAGTTCAACGAACTCAAGTAGTCCATTCAGTTCGATCTTTCCGCTGTACATGTGTCTCTTGCCACGCCGCTGCACGAAAACACTGGGCTCATTCCCAGCTAGCTCCCTACAGTATTTGTCAGTGTTCAGCGTACAACACATAATGCCAAACTGTAAACAAACAACGTTAAGGGAGATATGGTACAACAAAGCAGCCTGACTGTAAAGTACATCCACCTCATCGAAAACCACCGCCAACAACTCCTTGGATTACCAGTAAGCCTCTGAGGAGTTGCTGTGTGTAACAGCAAGGGTACTAAGGTACGAGGAATACTTCGTATATTGCAATCGTACCTATAGTAACGGCTTAACATGAAGCGGGCCGTTCTCTTGCTAGCTGCACCCTGCGACTTCGACCGCGTATGCGCCCGGTATATCCCGTAAGAACCTTGTTCTACTTCCTTTCTTGTTCCTCGACTTCTAAGAGTCGTATCGTGATGTTGAATAGGTTATAACAATTCTTATTTTAAGATCTGTTCTTATTTTTAGGTAGGGCTCATCAAAGCAGCCCCTCTGGGGAAGTACCTACACCTCACAGAAAACCGCAGCCAAATAACAACTCCCTAGAGGGTTGTTGTGTTCCTGCGTGTGAGTGAGGTCACCAGTAAGCTCCCAAGGAGTTGCTGTGTAAGCAGCAGAGGAGGCATCGCGCGAGTGATACATAATATATCGCAAGCGTTAATAGGCTACGGTACCCGCTTTACACCAGGTGGGCCGTATGTTTGTATGGCTCCCGACGTAGTATAAAAAAAAACTCAAGAATTGTGCTATCAAACGCATAAAGAATTTTTCAAATCCGACTAATACCTCCAGAGATTAGCACGTACAAACAAACTTTACCACTTTATATATTAGTATAGTCTATAACTTCACGCCAAATCCCTTGCGGGGTAGGCAAACAGAACCGAGCGCCACACGACTCGATCCTTACAAGCCTCACTCGCTTCTTTAACATTAATTGCTCTTCTTATGCACACACGCCGGTTTCTAAGGGTCCCGACATCACCTTTTGATAAAACACGGTCAATTTGGTCACGGCAGGTAAGTCGCGGCTTTTCTCGGCTCCTACATCCTTCCACTTTTGCATTGTATATCTGCTTCGTCATTCTTTCATCTTGCATCTTTCTTTCTGGTTTCCTCACGATGTTTATTCTTTACCGCCGAGCAAGTGATAATTACAAAAATGTACATAAATCCGAAAATATGAATTTAGTGGTACGCGCCACTGTTTCTCTTGAATGCGAGGAAAACTAACATTATGGTATTTCAAAAAGAGGAAACTGGAACAAACGCGAATATTACGTTGACAATGTACGGAGTGAAGGCCGTGCGAAGTGGGAATGAAGTGGTCGGACAACTTCGGGATACTCACGTTAATGTCTTCTGAATCGGCGAAATGTAAGCTTGAACGTGTGAATATGTCGGATATGTAATGCCACGGCTTCTGATGTGGCACCACGACTAACACCCAAACACCAACATCTGAAGAAAATAAAAAAAATATATAGCAGTAGTAGAATGTTGTTTGCCGTAATAATATAAATATAATCTATATATATAAAAATGAATATTTGTCTGTATGTTCTCTATGGACTCATAAACGGTAGGGCAGATTTTGATGAAATTTTCAGTGAATCTTCAGGTTAGCCCAGCAGGTGATCCTGTGAAGTTTGGTAGCGATCATATCACCTGTGCGAAGCCGGGGCGGATAGCTAGTAGCGTATAAAAGCAAGTTGTATGGTGAAAGGACTCGCTGAGGCAAGTCAAATTACTGTTAACTGTAACTACGTAAACTTTTCTGATAAATTATATCTAGTGCAGCCAACGTGGTTTAAATTTAAAAAATAATCTACACTGTGACAAACAAATCAAAGGATGTAGTGCCCATATTCATTGACATGAACAAAGCGTTTGATTTTGTATCACATAAACGGCTCCTTAGTAAGTATAGACATGATCTGAGGGGTAACACATGTAACTGGATGAACACATACCTAACTAACAGAATATACCGCATTCTACATTCTGAAATATCTATTTATTTTTTATGCTACGTCGGGAGGCATAAAAGCATACGGTCCACTTGATGTAAAGCGGGTACCGTAGCCTATTAACGCTTGCGATATATTAAGTATCACTCGCGCGATGCCTCCTCTGCTGCTTACACAGCAACTCCTTGGGAGCTTACTGGTGACCTCACTGACACACAACAACCCTCTAGGGAGATGTTATTTGGCTGCGGTTTTCTGTGAGATGGAAGTACTTCCCCAGACGGGCCGCTTTGATGTGCCGTACATCTCTTAAAAATCTATACCAGCTAATTGCTATAAATTCAAATATTTTATTCAAACACGTTTAACAAACACTTTGAA
Organism: Pyralis farinalis; assembly: GCA_947507595.1. Classification (NCBI taxonomy): domain Eukaryota; kingdom Metazoa; phylum Arthropoda; class Insecta; order Lepidoptera; family Pyralidae; genus Pyralis; species Pyralis farinalis. The sequence goes on along the minus strand of OX382271.1, from coordinate 10,561,133 downwards.
ATCGTCACTTGAGCAGTCAGAACCCGTTATATACGTTTTCCCATACATTTCGCGGTCGTATACGACCACCCGGGTTTCGAAGAGTTAATACGCTACCATACAAAACTAGAGTACAATATTAATGTCATTATAAATACCAATATACAAATTAGGAGTTATGAATGATAAAGAGCGAGTGATGAGTAAGAACTGAGTCATACAGCGGTCGGTTCTCTCTGCCTACCCTACAAGGGACTTGGCAAGAAGACATAGTAGTGGTATTTTTTTGTTGTATGCAACTTCTTAACTTATAAGCATACGCTTATATGGCTCCCGAAGTTAGATCGACCTGATGTAATGTGGTAACCGTAGCCTATGAACGCTGGTAACACATTAAGTTTGACTAGCGCGATGCCACCTCTACTGCGAACACACCAGCAACTCCTAAGAAGTTAACTGGTCATCTCACTCACACGAAGGAACACAAAAACCCTCCAGGGAGTTTGTAATTTGGCTGCGGTGAGGTGGAGGTATTTCCCCACACGGGCTGCTTTGATATGCCCTACCTCTCTTAAAGACAAAGACCATACCAAGACAAGCAGACATGTTTATGCACACAAATGTTTGTCTTGTCACAAATCGAAGCCATGAATGTTGTTGTAAAAGTCTCGTTATTAACCGCAACGCCACCGAGCTCGTAAAAAAAGCTATTACAATGTCAATTTCATATTAATTTCAAGCATTATTTTCATATATATACTCATTTATTGTAATGTTGCTGTAAAAATGTTGCTATTGCTAGTAATGTATTATTACATTAATGTACCTTTAGGCTTTTAATATTGTCACATTTATAAAAAAAAGATATATATATATATATATAGATATAGATAGCCCAGTTGCTAAAGGACCAGCCTTTTAACCGATTGTGCCTAGTTCGAGTCCTGGCGAATTCGTATCACAAAATTCGCGTTTTCGGATTTACATACATATTTGTAATTATCACTTGCTCGGCGATGAAATAAGACATCTTGAGGAAACCCTCCAGTCCCAAGAAATTATATTCCAAAAAGACGTCTGAACTAACCTAAGAAAGGTTCAGTTTTCCCCCTGGGCTGTGGAGGTTTGCCGGCAGTCGCTTCGTGCCAAAATCAGTATTTTAGCCAAATCCGTAGGCTTAGTTAGCGGATCGCGCTAATCCTAATGGATTAGGAAAAGGAAACGGGATACCGCTAGAAACAAGATACCATTTTGCCATTTAAGTGTAATACCGATAAAGTGTAAATATATATATGTAGTATATAGTAAGTAAATATATAAATATATAGTGTAATCTCAACGTGCTCGGTGGCGCAGTGGTGAAACGCGCTGTTACGTTACTTGGACACCAACGCTCGTGGGTTAGATTCCCACACAGGACAAACATTCGTATGCGTAAGCATGTCTCTACCACCATCTCACAGAAAACCGCACAACAATAACACAATAACAACCTATAGAGTTATTGTGTTCTTACGTGTGAGACAGGTCACCAGTAAACTCTAAAAAGTTGCTGTGTTAGCAGCAGAGGTAGCGGTACGGTACGGTTACGGTAACCGCTTTACACCAGGTGGGCCGTTTGCCTGTATGCCTCCCGACGTTACATGAAAAAAATACCATAATTATTCTACTGTCATCTCAACTACACATAAATTACTAAATTTAAAGAAAATTTAAGAAAGTAAAGTAAATTTAGTAAATTCTAGTCAAAAAGGCGAACAAAAAAGTCAATTCCTATGATCGCAATTTATTACCAAAATCTAATGCAGTTCTTACTCTGAATTTCCAATTTTCGCCATTTCTATATTTAAAAATCTTTAGCAGGCGACTCATAAAGTATCCATTACGCACCTATGGGATACAGCATATAAATGTATTCGTACCTTTAGAATAAGTATGTATCTTCCTTTATACATGAGTAAAATAACAGATGTAGTAAATTAAAATATAGCAAGTATACGGAAATTATAAGCACCAAACATCACGTTGAGATGTCCAGATCAATATCCCTTTGTTATAGTAATATTTCTTTGTTGTGTTAAATATATATATAGACTGTATATTATTATGTAAGTTAGTCAGTCCATAGACGACAGAATATACATACGTTCCTGAAAACACTGGTCTTATTCAAACCCGCAACACACCCATAACGATTATTAATGAGACGTATTGACAAGTAGAATCCAGTAAAGTGGACTATAACATTCTCCAGGATTCAGGCTATCACCAGTTTAAATATAACCAAAATTAGTTAGGAAGTTTAGCCACGAAAGACAAACTAGCATAAAACATCTTTTGACATTAATTTTAGTACATGCTTTGGTTGTACTTACCCCCGTCAAGTATCCGTTGGAGATCTGAAGCGGAGAGCGTATGTAGGTTCGTGGCGGAGCCAGCGCTCCGTATAAAGTCCTTAACGTCTACAGATGCAGCGGCCCGTTGGTACGCCCCGCCGCGCTTCAGCACACCCCACGCAGGCGGCTCTTCAACGTGCAATGATGCACACAACTGCCCCCACTTATCGCAATCTACCTCACCTGTTAAATAATCACAACGTTAAATATTTTAAACGTATTTCTGTGGGCATATTTATATACAGCTACAGGAACATATTTCACGGAGAGGAATACTCAAGACCATGCTCAAATGGCCAGTGAATGTGTCCCACACCTGACGATATTACTTGCATATCGTCGCAAATAAAGACCGCTGCATCTTTATCTATCTAATATTTTACTTATTCTCCATTCATCTATAAATGTTAGCAGGTCTAATGGCACTAGAGTCGTAGCCAAGATTGCACTAGGGTCATATATATGTTTTTTTTTATACTACGTCGGGAGGCATACAAGCATACGGCCCACCTGATGTAAAGCGGGTACCGTAGCCTATTAACGCTTGCGATATATTAAGTATCACTTGCGCGATGCCTCCTCTGCTGCTTACACAGCAACTCCTTGGGAGCTTACTGTTGACCTCACTCACACGCAGGAACACAACAACCCTCTAGGGAGTTGTTATTTGGCTGCGGTTTCTGTGGGGTGGAGGTACTTCTCCAGACGGGCTGCTTTTCCCCTAATTTACAGAATTTACAGCACAGAGATTATTGTAAACTCTTATGGGAGATAGATGCGCCCTACCTCTCTTAAAACGTCCAGACCAAGACAAACAGACATGTTCACGGACATAAATGTTTGCCTTGTGTGGGAATCGAACCCACGAGCGTAGGTGTCAAAGTCGCATGTTGTGCAAAAGGATATTTGAAATATGTTTCCGTGATATGGGATTGACCCTGCCCTAGTGCGTGTTGTATAGCCATCTTATGATGGTTGTACAGAAACAGTGTGGGTGGCAGCTTATCGACTTTGTTTGACGTCAAGAAATGAATGCTAAACGCAAACATATAGGCTATTTAAAGTATAACTACTTTAAAATAACCCAGTTAACATTCCAAATGTAATTGCAAATCACTACCAATTACCCTATACAATAAATGAATACTAACCAAAGTTCATATTGGTGATTGACAGTCGCATTTGATTCAATAAAAGTCTTGAACTTTCGTGGCCGGCACCAGAAAACAATAGCACCCAAGGCTTTTCACCAGTGCTACGTAGTTTATTTCTAATTTCCTGTAAAATTATTAGAAGAATAAGAAGTTTCATTATAACAGTTTACAGCGCAGATAGGCAGTCTAATATAGGGCCGAGATGATGCTGATGATGATGCAAATATACAAGCATTAAGTTAACAACTAGCACCAAGGAGACAAATATGCCCAAACTTTGCAAGATACATATTAACGTAACGCGAATGTAATGAACTGAATGCTTGCAATACAAAAAGTATCCCTCACGTTGACATCCCGGCCGCTAACACAGCTCATGAAGAGATGCCGTGTTAGCACCTACTTTGTAGTCCTTCGTCACACATAGCCGGGAGCGGTAGAGGGTTTGTTATAAAAGACAAAATAACAACTGGTAACCTCACTCAAGAACACAATAACCATCCGTTATTGGGTACCTGGGTGAAGTTACCAGTAAGTATCTGAGGAATAGCAGTGCGGGGGTGACGCGCGAGCTATACTCTTTATTTTACGGCTACGGTAGTCATTTTACATCGGACGGACATTATGTCTGTATACTTCTTCTTCTTCTTAGCGTTATCCCGTTTCCTGATCCATTAGGATTGGCAGGGTTCGCTATCTAAGCCTAAGGATTTGGCGATGATACTTCTTTCGTACAATAACAACTCCCTAGAGGGTTGTTGTGTTCCTGAGTGTGAGTAAGGTCACCCAGTAAGCTCCCAAGGAGTTGCTGTGTAAGCAGCAGAGGCATCGCGCGAGTGATACTCGTACTTAATATATCACTAGCTTTAATAGGCTACGGTACCCGTTTTACATCAGGTGGGCCGTATGCCTCCCGACGTAGTATAAAAAAAAATCATTAGACAAGCGGTTCCTCACGATGTTTTTCTTCACCGCCGAGCGAGTGATAATTACAAATATGTAAATAAATTCGAAAACACGAGTGTACATGCCAGGATTCAAACCGGGGATCAGTTGGTCAATAGGTTTTTATCCACAGGGCTGGCACATATCACAGCTCTTTCAACTGTCTGTATACTTCGTTCGTATTATAAAATAAATACCAACCCCGTGTCACACCCATTAGGTGTGACGCTAATAGCACCAATTTGACAGTTAATTTATTTTAATTTTTAGGGTTCCGTACCCAAAGGGTAAATCGGAACCCTATTACTGAAGCTACGCTGTCCGTCCGTCCGTCTGTCATCAGGCTGTATCTCATGAACCGTGATAGTTAGACAGTTGAAATTTTCACAGATGATGTATTTCTATTGCCGCTATAACAACAAATACTAAAAAATATAATAAAATAAATATTTAAGGGGCTACAACAAACGTGATTTTTTTGCATTTTTTATAGATAGTGGTACGGAACCCTTCGTGCGAGTCCCACTCGCACTTGGCCGATTTTTTTTACCTTTAATTTTTCTGGATCGACCAGTTGAGTCTTTGGCAGTGCATCAACAATTCCACTAAGAACCTCTTTTTCTTCTGCACTCTTTAGTTCGATTGTATTCGATTTATATTTAAACACCACTGTTGTGTACTCATCCTTCGTCAATTTCTCCCGGATACTGTCATCATCAACAATAACTAGAGTGACTAAACCATTCTGAAATAAGTACGATTAAATGTAATTAAGTATAATTATTATGATTAATAAAGTAAATGAGTTCCAGAGATTAATTTAAAAGAACATATAGACAGCGGAACAACATAAATTGTTTTATATTATTTCTGTTACCCGGCTGAACTGTCATTTCGAATAATGACTAATGTCACTAGACTATTCTGGAATTATTCAAATATTGTATTTAATTTTATGATTATTAAAATATACTATCTAAGAGAGGTAGGAGCATCAAAGCAGTCCGTCTGGAGAAGTACTTCCATCTCACAGAAAACCACAGCCAAATAACACTTGTTATATTTTTGTGGCATCATGCGAGTGATACTTTATTAATTGTAAACGTTCATAGGCTACGGTAACCACTTTACGTCAGATGAGCTGTATGCTTGTATACCTTCCGACGTTGCATAAAAGTACTATAATTTGATTCGTTTACAGATTACCAAAGAGGTGAAATAATAGACTAAAAGAACATTAAGACAATTTTAAATATAAAATGTTAAAACAATTTAAGTTATCAAAACACAATTGTGCAGTTCAAAATTTCTTTACTTCGGCGTAGAACATAAGTTTTCTAACAACACATTAGAATCTTAAAACAAAAACGTTGTAACACTAACAAGACGATTTCTTTAAATATTTAGGAAATACTAGTAATACGACATTAGCAGACCTTGAATAGAAAGTAGATTGTAATCTTGAAAAGGAGGCGTCATCAATGACACTCAAAATATTTACGAATCATGAACTCAGGAGAAAGTATCCAATCCACCCTATGTTGTTGTACCTTATTGATTAAGGGCGCATTAGTTACTTTCTCCTAAGTTAAACTCTACTTTTCATTTCGACCGTGATGAAAGTAAAAAGGCAACATATAAATTATGAATGTTGTTCTCTAACGAAGATAGAATATAGGTCTATGTCGCCTAAGATACCTAAGATAATGTAATGCTTATTCTCCGAACTAGAGAAATTTATAGTTCAGTATATAGTTTCATAAATGTGTAATATGATAATATTAAGGTAAACTACTAACCAAACGGTAGGAGATTCTGGTAAGAGCGTTTTTGTCGATTCTATTCTCGCCGAGTACGTATGCAATGGGTGAATCGGTGTTTCTGATTTGTGCCACTATAGGTACGTGCACGCGGGTCTTCAAGTATGACATGAGGAACTGGTCGAGCGCGTCCAGGGTGCGCTCGCCACGATAGTACATGTAGTTGCCATGTTTACCCTGTGACAGATGAGATTTTTATTATATTTACTTCTGAAATAGACGACTTGTTTTTATTTAACAGAAAGTTTTCTTCCTATTAAATAAACATATTGCTGTAGCTTCATTTTAACCTAGGTTGAAATAAACCATACTTAATAATTAATAATATTTAAAAAAAATCACTATAAATTAGGCTTCACAGTCCACAGTGATTCCAAACGTACATGGCATACAGTTCCATTCATTAGAATGCCAAGCAACATGTGCACTGTCTGAAACTACTGACAGCAATTGAATTGCGCAGATGGTTCACAATCTCGATGCACTTATGTCAAATGCACAAGGATTACAATTTTGTTAGCATACAATTCAAACACTACCAGTAGATAATTATATTTACTGGTAGTGTTTATATGTAAATAATTATTTCTCCAGCTAATATTGCAAATAAATTTATCTCAACACCAGGAATTTCTTATTCTGAGGAACTACAATATTTAAGCCAAATCATAACTTTTCAGACAAACATTGAATGACTCACATTGGGGTAGAACAACAGTGAAGGGTAGCTAGCAATCCTCATAGAATTGTAACAGAACGAATTGTAATATTTGCAATTGACTGCACCGATTTTTACCTGCAAAGTAAGATGTTACTATATTAAATAAAGTCTATATATAAATGGAATCTCATAATAGTATAATATAAGCCAGTCACGACACAATAAGCATAATATATATTCTGAGCGAAACACAGATATAAACTAGAAGATACAAGTGATAGTAAATGTGGTAATACTCACAATCCCGTTGTACATTTCTGCCAATTTTTTCCAATGATCGACCAAGTTTTGGCAAGGTGGGCAAAACGGTGAATAAAAGTTTATGAAATAAAATCCATCATTTAAATAATTATCTGAAATTAAGATGGTTAATTAATCATTCATTGGTACACACGACAAGTCATGTTAGACATTTGTAGCACCATTTTTACTCTTATTGCGCGCACTATAAGAATGGTATAAAGGTCAAATAGTCTAGCTTGAGGTGTCACTGTGTGTACATATTTAATTATTTTGATGACCAGGTTAATTATTAATCACTTGTTTGTACATTTCAGTTTACATTGAGATGAATGGTAGGTAATTCTTGAAACTAATTCTAATTTCAAAAAGCTTGTCTCGATATAATCATCGAATATGCACCAAATTTATGTGATTGGACTGTGTGTGGTTGATATTTGAGTAGTTACTCAAATACTATATTTTCTCTATATAACATATAACAAGCTTTTTTAAAATAAATATTAAATCAGCGTCAGTAATAAAGATAGTAGGTACATTTATATTTATTAGGAATTACAAATGTAAACATATTTGTAGGTTTATAATTATCCACTTGAGTTTTGTTTTTGCCCATATTTTCATTATATTTTCTTAAAAATGTATTTGATATTGATGTTTTGAAGTTTCCTTCTCCTTAAAAGGTTGGAGATCAATGTTAACGAAGATCTCTCCAAGCTATGCAGTCTCACCAGTATTTTTTTTGACATGTAAGGTTTAGTTTCATATTTGCTTTCTCTACAAGCTAATTTACCATTTGATACCCATGTTAAGGAAGTTGAAAAAAAAATGTGTGACAGTTTACACATTTTTTTTGAATAATATATAATTATATAATATCATAATATAATTTTTACTAGTCTTTTTGTTATTATAGTTGTAGTGGTATTACAATAATTAGAATTGCATTTTATATTGTCATCAGAAGTAAAGGTAACATCAAATAAAAGTGTTAATATAAAAGCTTGTAAAAAGATCCTATTTTACTAAACATTTTTTTTTCTTTTTGAACAAATTAGGTTTGGCTATAGATGAGTGATGTGTCTGGCATGGCAAGTACTCATAAGCTGCAGAAACTATTTGCCATCAGGCAGACTGTACACTTATATGTCACCCTACTTGTATAAGATATACTTACAAAAATTTTGTCCAGACAGTGTATCAACATAAAGATCTTCATGATACAATCCATTGTAGAATAAGTTGTCATACTCAGTCTGTGACCGGTAATCATACTTTCTTGTATAAGACTGAAACGATCCATACAAATCATACTTATGCCTTTTGTCTGGATCCTTTAGAGTTTCATAAGCTTCTGAGATCTTTAAAAACTTATCTTGATCTAGTTTGTCCTGAAAAAATTAACCCTTAATAAATATCTTAAAATAAAACATGTGTCAGCAAAATTATAACATGGACATGTGAACATTTCCCATGCCATCTACTCATATTCACGAGGGCAGTCTAGTGTGTGGGTGGATGACTCAATGAACGATTCTGCACAATAATACAGTGCAGTCAGCTTACTGTCTTCTTTAACTGTTAACACTGAGTGTCAGACTCAGAGAATTTGGTAGATAGCATAGGGATGGTATTCATGATTCAGTCCTGGCTGTTATCAATAGATTATTTTTTTCTTGTTGTTTCTTGGCTTGTAAACACTCCTCCACCAATCCACAGCTGAGCAGCGTGGCAGAGTATTATCTAAATCCCTCTTCAGATAAAGGGAGGCCTGTATACTTACAGTGGGAGGAGTATGAGATGGTGTGTTTTTAAAAGGGTATGGATCTGGTATCCTCAACTATTATTCCCAATTATATGCACAGACGTAATTGGCTTACGCTTAGTCGACTTACATTGTTGTTACATGAAATCAATGGTGATGGTATGACACAGAGATATATGTGCAAGGATCAGGACAAAACATTATATTGTGTTAACTCTGTTATTGGTTGAAACAACAGCTTTCAGGGGCAGCAAAACAAGGGTATGGGATGGGCTGTGGATAATATTTTCAATAATTCTTATGATTTTACCTTTAAAAGGGCTACGTAAAGGGCTATATTATTAGATTGCTAGATGATGTTAAAAAATGATCGTGATCAGAAATATGCAACAAAATTATTTAATTGACATTTTACCAAAATGCATCAACATAAAATGTATATAATGCACAAATATTGTTTCCAGAATGAAGTGATATTTCTGGTTTTCAAGCTCCTAATTCCATGCAAGCAATGGAAAATAATTACTGCAATGAAAACGGAAATGGGGACCAAGTGCCTCAAGACTCAGTCCTTCCACTCACTTGCTTCTTTTACATTCATGTACCATCGACAAAGTTCACGGTGACCCCCTTAAGGGTTATTTTGTTTGCTTGCAGTGGTCAACGCGATCCTCACTTTTGTTTAATAATATCCACCAATAGCATTTAAGTGTCATACAACAAAAGGCTTTTTTATGACAAAACTCCTTTTACCCTAAAAATGGTAGGTAAAAAGAAATGTGGATGCAAAATCTGGCATCTGGCAACTTATAAAAACCGAAAACAAAGAAATGATTTCGACTTATTTTCGAATTATTGTTTGACGATTAACATTTATTAATATTTTACTAGACGTGGCGAAAGTTTAAAGCTATTGAGTTTAATAACCATAACAAAAAGTCTTACCTTATTGGTTAAAAAATAAAGGCATGGACTAGCTACCAAAACACGTACAAGGGAGGTTTGTTGTTAAAGGGTTAACCGTGAATGTTGTCGATAGTACATTACAATAACAAATAACATACCTATTGTAAAAATACATGTAATAATAAAGTAATGTACATACTGGATTCTTGTCAGGGTGGTATTTTATGACCAATTTCTTATAGGCCTGCCGTATATCTTGTGTAGAGGACTGTTTTGAGATACCCAAAATTTCATAATAACTTAAATCAGATAAGTTAACAGTCCCAATTAATGCAGTTAATAATATTAACTTAAACCTGAAAAATAGATGTTATATATAATGTATATATAAGTATAGTATAGCATATATAATATTATATAAGGCTAGTCTCTTATACCTTGACGGTTAGCTAGAGAGTTGAATTTTTTATCACTGATAGTACTCATTATTAACACTAAAATACCAAAATCTTAACTGACGGAAATTAATAGTTTTCGAGTAAAAATTTGTTGAAATTTACGAAAATATTAGTGAAATTATGACATGGGGTGGGCTTTACTCCATGTCATTATATAATTATATATTATTCAAGACAAATTACACATTTAGATATAAATACATTTTGTAAGTAACTTAAAATTGATTCAAAGTAATTTAGAAAATTATCTAATTAATCTAACAATACTTTGTCTGCTTTAGAAGTAGGAATAATCTTGGAAACTTATTAATTATTAGGAATCTACAGTATACCGAAGTGTTATATTATTCATTAAGGATTCCTGTGTAATTTAAACTTGAAAAGAAGAACTGCACGCCGGCTCTTGTAGGCAACAGCTACCTAGTCACCAATAAGTTGAAAGCTACACTTCACTTACATTTTTATATAAAAACCGGCAGATGATCTGATCTGATGATTATTCACAATTCATATTTTAGAGTAATCCATGCTGTTACCCTACATTAGATACAATGGGCTCTGTGAATAGTCTCCGAAGTAATGATAAGATAACATACATAACCTAATGATCTAAATTTTAAGTTTCAACGACAACGACTATATACTCTGTACAATGTGAACCATTAAAAACAACACACAGTTTATACAATACGGAACCACAGCTAGACCAGCCAGCCAGACTGAATAATTTCACGTCAACGTCATATTAATTATGTGTCAATCAGACAGCAACTATATTCGATGTTGCTATTGAATGGGAGAAATATGCTAACTTGCCTGAAATATGCCAAAAAGTTATTACAAAAACTAATAATCTATGTAGTAATTATTTGCTAATTAATTGTATGAAGAAAGGCTTACAATTGATTTTTTACAATTGATTAATGCGAAGAAAACCAAGATAATGGATTACGGCTGATGATGTGTAGTGTTGGAGCAAGTAAATGAGATTGTTTATCTTGGAAGTGCTTTTAGCAGCAATAGAAGGTACACCGCTGATGTGGAGCGACGAGTGAGTACAGGGAATAGGATGAATGTAGCGTTGGGTAAACTTCTAGGCAGCCGAAATCTAAGCCAGAAGGCACAGCTGTACACAACACGGTGCTAATCCCAACGCTAATTTATAAAAGTGAGAGCTGGGTATGGCAGAGAGAGCATAAAAGTAAAATAAATGCGGTCGAGATGAGAGCATTGCGTAAAATTTGTGGCATAACGCTTGCTGACCGCGTACGTAATGAAGACGTGAAAGAAAGAGTTGGTCTGAAAGAGAGTGTCAGTGTTTAGATACAGCCGCTGTGAGCTCCCTCATGGTAAACGGCGGGTCATGATCATCATCGACCCGCTCGTTTACCTCGCGGGCCTTCTTCCTCATTTCGCGGTGATCTGTATCGTCGTCCAACTCGCTGTCGGCCGGATAGAACGTATCCGCCAACAGCTCGAGGGACTCCCTGTGATCCAACGGCCTCCCACCCTCCTGAAGTAGTACATCCTCCTTGCGCTCGGTTGCCCTCCCAATGACCCGATAGATACCTTCCCAGACGCCTTCTCTGTCTTGCCTCCCGCAGCTCCGTTGGTTCGGACATGTAGAAAGAAAGCGGGACGAAAGAATGACGAAACAGATATACAATGCAAAAGTGGAAGGATGTAGGGCCGAGGAAAACCGAGACTAACCTACCATGACCAAATTAGTCGTGTTTTATCAGAAGGTGATAAAACACGACCACGACCCCAGGAACCGGCGAGCGTGCATGAAAAGAGCTATGAATGTCACAGAAGCGAGTAAAGTATATAAGGACCGCGTCTTATGGCGCTCGGTTCTCTCTGCCTACACCGCAAGGGACTTGGCGTGAAGATATACACACGTAGATACATATTTGCTAATTAAAAGAAAACAACATTAAATAAAATTGTCATCAATATATTCACAGAATATTTTTCAATCAAATTAACAATTGCACGCAGTAAGTAGGTACCTACTGCGCCCATAGGTTCGGCTTATTTATTTTCTATTGTTACATTCAAGCATTTGGTCCCATAAGATTTTTAATATACCCAATCAGTTCAAGGATGTCTTCAGGAATATTATGGAAATGACAAAATGTTTCTGATCAATAAATTTTCCTCGGCTCCATAAAACTGACATGCAGTTTGAGTTTATATTAGTGCAGCTAAGCCAACCATATACGATTTATCAGTTTAGTCTTATGTACCTACATTAAACGGGCTAAAACTTTGTCTGTTTCTGACTAGTATTTTTAAACAACATCGGGAGGCATACAAGCATACTGATGTAAAGCGGTTACCGTAGTCTATGAATGCTTGCAGCACATTAAGTACCTATCACTCGCGCGATGCCAGCTCTACGGCTAATAAAGCAACTCCTTAGGGACTTACTGGTGGTCTCACCTACTCGCATGAACACAAAATCTCCAGGGAGTTGTTGCTAGGCCGTAATGTTCTGTGAGGTGGCGGTACTTCCCCAGACGGGCTGCTTTGATGCTCTCTAACCGAGACCAAGATAAACAGATATGTTCATACTCACAAATGTTTGTCCTGTGTGAAATTCGAACCTCGAACCGAGCTCGTCAAGACATCACGTCAATCGTATCTTATTTGCTCACTTTTGAGCTTAACATAAATCATCGTATGTCACGTCATCGGCAAATTCCGGGAGCTCATTTATCTCAATATTAATAATAAATAAATAAATAAATATTGTCGGACAAATTACACAGCGCCATCTAGCCCAAAGAAAGCGAAGCTTGTGTTATGGGTACTAGACAACTGATAAACATACGTAAATACATTTTTTTTTGTAAATACATACTTATTATACATAGAAAATACCCAGACCAAGACAAACAGACATGTTCATGCACACAAAATGTTTGCCTTGTGTGGGAATCGAACCCATGAGCGTTGGTGTCAAAGTCGCGTCATTCACGAATGAGCCACCGAGCTCGTCAAATATTAATATGATTAACCTCTATAGTGTTGCCAAGGCAAGTTGTAAAAACTTGAATATTACATAATTTTTGTATAATGATAGAGTATTTATTAGGGCAAACCAAAATAAAAAATATTAAAACGTTCATTGCTCGAGGAGCCCACAACTACATTTGCTATTACAAACTCTCATTGTGTGTTGCGTTGCATATACTGAGTTAATACAGTACCTAATACTATAATATGAAAAACTACTTACATATTTTTAATATTTATAGTATTTTTATAATTTTATGAACACATGGACTCGTGGAGAACACTCTCTTAACAGAGTTTAGCCAACAAAGCTACCATTTAACCTCCTCGGTCCTGATGCCCCGTACAGGGGATAATTTTACCTGTGTCGCCGACTGGCGGCTGTACGTTTAAAACTTACATAATTGTTTGCCAAAGCAGCCAAATACATGTCGCTATGCTATAAATTTAAGTTTTTACCTGACAACACACTGAGACTTCTTGATTTGATGGTTTGAAGTCGCGCGCTTGTAAACAAAGCACCAAATAGCTACCCGAAGTAAGTTTTTAATTGGTTTTGATCAAACATCAAGATATACAAACTTATCCACTTGTCCCAATATTTCATCATCAACCTTACATTTGTTCTGGTTTCTTCCTTTTCAAATAACATTATCCTTGTTTTCTTTTTATTCAATAGTAAGCTTTTCTCCATACAATCGTCTTATATCATTGTGATCAGTGTTTGCAGTTCAGATGGTTGTTTCTGCTAATATCACGGCATCGTCTGCATACAGTAGATAGTTCACTAGGTCACCCACGTGCAATCCTACATTTAACCTTATTTTCTACAGACAACTATCGAAGTACAGAATAAACAGTTTAGCAAATAGCATACAACCCTGTTTGACACAAATTTGGACATCAAACCAGGGTGACATGCCGCCCTCAGCACAGCACGTACCAGTGACCCGTCAATCCCATATCCCGGCAATATGTCACACAGTTCCTTTCGCACAACCCTATCAAATGCTTTCTCAAGATCCACAAAACCACAGAAAATAGCCTGGTATATGGTCAGATGCTTCTCCACGATATTGCGGAGCGTGAAAACTCGATCCGTAGATCCCCTTCCATTTCGGGATCCTTCCTGTACCTCCCATAGCATTCCATCGGATTTCACCCTCATTCTCCTTTCAATTACCTTTCCATATACTTTTGCAATTAACCTGATCAAACTGATTGCCCTATAGCTGGCGCAGTCCAAGCGTGATCCCTTGCCTTTTTACACGGGCACAATAACTGTGCGTCTCAAGTCCATTCCAGCCTTCCAGTTCTCCAGCACAGATTGCTTAAGTACCAGAAGTCGTCCCGGACGTAAGTGCCACCTAGTTTGATCATCTTAGCTGTGATCAGATCAATTCCCGCTGTCTTTACATTTTTCAAGCTTCGTATCGACCATTCGATCTCATCCATCGTTATGCCTTCGTCGGACGCCGTCAATGTGAAGTATGCATCAGACTCACTTTCATTGCCAGCGTCCGAGGCATAGACATACATTTCTTCCAAAATATTCACCCCGCTACTCTAACACTTCCCGAGTTTTCGCAAGAATGACACCATTCTTGCGAAGTGTTGGACTTTATATTGTCCATTCTGGATGTCGATGAACCACTCTGTACCTCTCTTCAAAAGAGTTTGGTATTTGCCTCGAAGTTTTTCATCAGCCACTCTTCCTCATTCATAATAATTTGTCTTCCACGCTTCTCTTTCACTAAAGCCTTGGTTTCATTCTTGCATTTCTTTCTTCTTCTCTCTCATATTTAATGGCTCTTTCATGCTACGGAGTATTCAACCTCCGCCTTCCACGTTTTATGTATCTTTGAACATCCACATGTAACTTTTGCACTATCCACCATACCTACTTTCTTTAAAAACTTTCCAGCAATCATCCACATCTGAGTCTGTAATATTAAATGTTTATTTATTTTTATATTATAATCGTATTAGGTACAACATATACATAAACCCTGCAAAATTTGTCGGGTTGAATATGTTAGACTTTATATATAGGTACTATTCATATTCATGTTAATTAATAAATCCTGTTTTTATTATTTCCATTGTATGGAGTGATTTATAATTTTAAGTAGTATAATTAACATGAATATTATTAGTAAATAATATATCTATGTAGGTATATCTTCACGCCCCTTGGGGGGTAAGCAGACGAACCGAGCGCCACATGACTCAGTCCTTACACACCTCATTAAATAATGTTCTTATATGTAGGTATAAAATTCGATGTGTCTATGTATATTCCGTATGGACTCCAAAATGGCTAGACCGAAGGCAATCTTTATTTTAGTCCAATGGGTAGGTAATCGTTTGAAGTGTGGTAGCAATCGGATTGTCCTGTCCGTGGGAGATCACTCATGCGAAGCTGGGGCAGATCACTAGTATTCTAAAAAAATGAGGAATGGAGAAATAATCGTAAACGTTATACCGTTGCTATTTTTTTTATTACTGTTTATGTAACTAATTTTCATCACATTGCACAATTAGAATTAAATACGGTAATATGAATATATATAACTAAAAGTAGGTAACCTACTGTATTACCTATATACCTACTACTTTCATGAATATTAACATTTTAAGCGCAAGTATTTATATGAGATTATTTTTACATATCACAAACATAAGTAGGCACCTACGTGAATGAAAAATTGGTTTCATAACACTATAGTTGCGTACGATATTACAAAGTCCAACCTTACATGCAATACGATCATTTACATGCATAATTACAAAAAAAGAAACATGCTTCACTTCTAACACTTACTTAGGTGAGGTACAACAACTACTTCAGTGTCATTGTTTATTTTGTGGTAAACACAAAGACACATCAATCTAAAAGACAGTTTGACCTTTGTACCATTCTTGGCGCACGCAATAAAAGTAAAAATGGCGCTGCAAGTGTCTAACATGTCTTGTCGCTGTGTACAACATAGATAGGTACCTAACCTACGAACTGATGGCCTTATAGCTAGCGCAGTCCATGCATGATCCTTCACCTTTATACACGGGCACAGGCAAGGAAAAGGCTTTGGGCGACTGTCGCGAAACTATGATCGACACGCCGGCCGGCGGCGGGAGCGGTGACGTGACAACACAGGAGTGCACTGCGCCCCTTTGTTGCCTTTGTGAAAGTTTCGATACAAATCTACGCATTTGAAGGCGCCGCGCCTCGATCATACCACCACATTCATCGCCCGACTGTGCGTTGACTGCCTGACAGAGACCTAAAGGCTCTCCTGCCCGCTTATCCATTTCCTATCACGTCGGAATAATTTACAAAAATCCTTACTTAGTTAACTTATCATCAAATTACCTACAGAGGTAGGTTAATATTCTCCGCAAGATACTGGAATATTCCAAGTTCATAGACCCAGCAATACTGCCATGTGCATGTCAAACAGTCGATATTTTGCTAATTTTTTCATACGTATGCATATTAATCTTTAATTCAGTATGATATGTAGGTACAACTAATCCTTGTGGATATATTTCAGATTTGAACAATACAATATTTTTTATAAATATCCAGAGACACTGATAGAAATGTACCTACTGTAAAAGAGAGCTAGAGAAATGTGGTGTATGTAGGTAAGTATGCGTTCTAGTTCTAGCTCTTCCATCTGAATTGTTTGTAGTGACGCGACGGGTAGCTTTATCGGGAAGTAGGAATTATTATATAACCTAATAGAACAGTAAATAGCGGTACGACTGTTCATTGATGGTATTCACATTTTGAACTTGCAGGGACACATCGACACGGAGATTTCTCATTCGAATAGAAAAGTCACGCATTCGAAACCTACAAACAACAGTGTTACCTACAAACCTACAGAGCTTGTTCCAATATTGACTGCAATTTGCCACTAACAAATATATGCCGCGGAAAATTTTCGTAAGCGTCTGAATGAAGTCAAATCGTTTCGATTCGAAATTGAAATCACGAATTGTAGATTCAAAAAAGAACGAAAAGATTTCGATTCCATGACAAATATGACGTTCTGTATTAATGGGACTACCCCTACAGTAGGCCGAGTCTACTAAAAAAACTGCAACTGCACTGCAGCGCGGCGTGTGTCAAAATGCGTACATTTTGACGTTTCGTTTAACGTCGCTGCTGTCAGATCGCTTAACGAAATGTCAACTTGTACACATTTTGACATACACCGAGCTGCAGTGCAGTTGCAGTTATTTAGTAGAATCGGCCTACAGGGTTAAATGATAAGTCACTCGCACTGGTGGTGTTGCTCCCGTTCGATTGAATGATTACAAGTCTATCCAGTAAATGGAATTAAAAATAATAGTTATGGCAGGCATCTGTACGTTTTCGGTAGCTAATTCAACAATAGATACCAATAACTCCTCCAGTAGGCGTCTTTACATTACCGGATCCACTGTATTCGAATCGTAATCGAAAAGTTATCTGTTAAAATGTATAGAATCTGAGTCAAAACAAGAATCCGTTTCGAATATGGCTTTCCGAGGCGATGTAATACCCCCACAGACGTCATATCAAAAGACATTCAATTTTAAACACATTCGCAATTGTCCAATTTTCTACTACGTTCTCTTCCATGTACTCCATTGATTGATCTCCTCTAAAATGGAATGAGCCGGCAGCAATGTATTTCACATTTCCGTTTTCTTAACAAACTTTTACATATTGAAACCATATCTCCGCGCAGGATACTCGTGATTTTAGAGAGATTAAACAAATATAGAATCGAATAATAATCGATATGGATTGCTAATTTCGATATGACTTCACCAGCTCCCGACTAACGGCAGTTACGAACGAGTAGCGTTGAACTATTTGTTTTGACATCTAGTTACAGTTTACAGTGATTAGTTTGATACAAAATGTATGTAATGTAAATTATTTTATGCACTTTCAGAGTTCACGGTTCTTTCAGGTATAGTTTGCATCAAAATAAAATCTAAATTATTTTTGGGTGTAACGCGAACACCGTCTGTTTGATTGTTTGTAAAATCTTTATTGTACTATAATAAAAATACAAATCTAAATGTAATTGTTTGTTTAATGGTTCTATTTGTTTGTACATACTTATAACCATAAACTTAGTATACTAGGGCTGGTATAGCACGTTTCAGGGTCGGCAATGAGCGAGTGATGGTATTGCAAACGCCCATTAGCTACAGTTACTACTTACGTACCCCCCTGCTTTATACTTATCTTAAAAAGTTCAAAACCTCGTAGAAGTTAATTTAATATATACAATATGATTAAGGCCACCTTACCAAATGCTTTCCCTAAGTATTTATACGAAAACAAAAACACCTTTTATACTCTCCACCTTTTTTGAACTTACAATTTAAATATATACAATTTTATACAGTACATTTAGGTATATACATACATATTAAACAAGACTTTTGAACTTTACCTACATTATGAACAATCTTTGTATCATTTTTGATTTTATACCTATATCTATACATATTATTATGTTTAAATAAAGTAGTCAGGGTTATTATGATAGGATAATATTTACATATAACATGTGCATATACAATATGTAATACTGAAAAATCATTGATACAATATCGATACCGGTTTTTATACCTTGAGAATAGAATATTCGAGAGATTTTAGTCAGGTGTTGTGCATCTATATTGTAATTACGTGCTCGTAAAAGTATAGTGTTATCAATTTTTGTTCGTGTTCATTCCAATGGTTGAAATTCTACCATAATCATTACTGTAGTTTGAGAAAATATTTACGAATTTGCATAGCAAACGTACTAAACGATAGAGAAAACGGGGCTTTATGTGAATACGTCTTCGTAACGGGTAAACGGAAGTAAGTTATACTAAAAGGAAATTATATGATGTAACAAAATGATCTCAAAATGGATGCGTTACAGTCCTCGCTCAACGTAACTAATTCATTGATTCTATTAGTTATCAAGTGGTTTAATTACATTTTGGACGAAAACGATAGACATGTAGCTATAACATCAAACTGGTATCACCCGATGTTATTACGAAACGAATTTAAAGACGAATTCACGTCAAAAGAAAATTGTTTGACGAACAATAGGGATATATATATATATATATATATCCGCCGCAAAATCGCGCCGCGATCCGCAGGCTAAGTGTAGAGCGGGCTTTAAGTGCAAGTGTGGAGCATGTAGTGTTTCGTGTCAAGTGTTAATGTTTAGTCTATGTCTATTGCTGATAAGTAGTTCTGTTTAGAAAGCTTATAAGTTCCTAAGGAGTACCCGTGAGGCCAATCAACAATATGGACGAAGAAGTGCAGAGGGAACTGCACAAATGTGTTAAAGATATATTAAAAATTATCTTCAAATTGAAGAAGAGATCGAAATTAAACGTATGAGACCTCATAAAAACTATGGCAACGAAAGTGGATAGCCAGGAGATCAAGTCGTAGAGCTAGTTATCAACTACTAAAAGAGTTAGCCGTGCGTGGAAGATCCATTGGAATATTATTGTCCAGACGTAGGTATTTAGTGAGGAGCGCGCTGCGAGTGAGGGATGAAGAAAAGGGGGCGGGGGCACTCGCAAAAAAATAGATTGGCTTTAAGCAAATACTAAACACTCGCACTAATCATTGCCTGTCCAAATAATGTATCTACTAATCACTTAACACTTACAATTGACACTTGCACTTAAAACTAATCAAAATGCGAACGGGGCTTAGATATACGAAACTTACTCGCTATGACAGAAAGAGAGAAAGAAAATGTGTGCTCGCACCTCTCTCTCTCTCATGCCCCTACAGAAATACGAAAGGTAACATCTTCACTAACTTATATCTCCCTCTCAACTTCCGTTCGCTTCGCCCGATCACACTTTTCGTAACGGTCTCGTCACGCATTCACCAGCGTAAAAAAGTTTTACTTCAAAAAGTGATTTCTACGTTAGACCGGGATGCGCACGGATGAAGTCGCGGGATGTAGCTAGCTAGTACATAAAACAAAACTTATGTATTCCTTCTCATCTAAGCTTCCCTCGTATGCTTATCCTGTGACATATAATGTAATCTAGGTTGATTAAGATGCTGATAATAAATTAAATGTAGATATAATTATGAAATCGCCAGTTTTATGTCTCATCGTGATTTCTTAACAATTCTCTTCAAGGTAAAATATGCTATAATTCTAATTGCAATTACTTCTACAAATAGCACTAATATGTCTATCCAGTAGTTGTCTGACTTCATGCTGAACGTCTTCAATATTTCTGATGGATATCTGAAAATTTAAAATATACTATTTAAAGAAATCAGCACAAATAGGTACTGATTTAAGTTTTATTTTAAAATTGTGTAACTGCTTTCTATTGAAAGGTAAATAATTCAATTATTCTTGGTATTTATTACCCCCAATCTAAATTATTTATTCGTAGCCCCCGATGCTCCCGATTACCCCGCAAGGGATTTGGCGTGAAGTTATAAATAGATAGATTCTTGGTATCACCAGAGACTGTAATCTCACACTATTACCTATTATCTAGTATATTTTGGACTAATAAAGCATATGATAGAATATGCCCCAGCACATTTTTTTAAGGTTATCTAAAATTGGGAAGAAAAATATTTTATATATTGCTATGTACAGATAAGAGCTGATCACGCTTGACACTTGTTGTGCTTATGTATCTCTGACTGATGTATGACTTAAGAATGGTACAAAAGTCAAACTAGTTGAAGTGTGTACATAAAAAAGGTGCAATATCTATTTATCTATCTATAACTTCAAGTCAAATCCATGGCGGGGTAGGCAGAGAGAAACGAGCGCCACATAACTTGGTTTTTACACATCTCACTTGCTTCTTTAACATTCGTAGCTCTTCTCATGCACGCACGCTGAGCCATCACCAAATAAAACACGATCAATTTGGTCATGGTATGTAAGTCTTGGCCTTCTTCTGCTCCTACATCCTTCACCTTTCTCGTTGTATATCTATTTCGTAATTCTTCTTTATACATGTCTGAACCAAGGGAGCATGCCACTTCTTATTTAATAAAATTATCATTATTACCTTATATGACAATATTCTTTGGTAGGCGGGCAAGGCAGTGGTTTCCGGCCATAGGAGTAGAGAGAGAGCACGAGCGCCTCGAATGCATACTTCATGAAGGAGACGTGTGACATTGCCCTCATGATGTTATTCATATGTGTGAACAGCACCAGGAAACCAGCGAACGCTAGCATAGCGCACGTCGTGATAGCGCCCAGGAATGTACCGTTCTGTAAACGATATAACAAATTTCAAGAAAACCGTAAAAACATACAGCCGAGGTATATGCAAATCCTACTAATAATATAAATGCCAAAGTTTGTATGTATGGATGGATGTTTGTTGCTCTTACACGCTTAAACGGCTGAACGGATTTGAATGAAATTTGGCACGTAGATAGATTATGATCTGGATTAACACATAGGCTACGTTATTTGACTCCACGCGGGCGGAGCCGCGGGCAGCAGCTAGTAGTATATAATACAGCGAGTACAGTAGTCCAGTGGTCAGCAATAGCTGTTTTAATACCAAGGCTCGCGGGTTCGGTTTCCATACAGGACACGCATTTGTGTAACAAAAATATTGTCGGAAAAATTACACAGCTCCATCTAGTCTCAAAGTAAACGAAACTTGTATTACCGGTACTAGACAACTGATAAACATAAGTAAATACAGTTTTTTGGTAAATACATACTTATGATACATAGGTATCTAACACTCAGACCAAAGACAAACAGACATGTTTGTGTACATAAATGTTTGTCCTGTGTGGGAATCGAATCCAGGAGCGTTCGTGTCAAACTAAATATACTTAGATAAGAAAAAATCTGTAAAAATAATCTTTTTGACCCATAAATCCGGTTCTTTCCTTTTGCAAATTTTTTATTGGAATTCATGTATATAACGTCTTTTTTAAAAAAAGTCCCACTATTTTTAACCACGACCCGCATTTTGTTTTTATCGTAAATCCGTGTGGTTGTCAAGCCTACGTACAAGGTACCTGTAC
This sequence comes from Pyralis farinalis, assembly GCA_947507595.1. Lineage (NCBI taxonomy): Eukaryota > Metazoa > Arthropoda > Insecta > Lepidoptera > Pyralidae > Pyralis > Pyralis farinalis. The sequence goes on along the minus strand of OX382271.1, from coordinate 10,538,658 downwards.
GTATAATATTTCCGATAATGTTGTTTTTACTTACGATTGGATTAACACACGTCCCGATCACATTTCCCAACGCATCTGCTAACAACGTGACGTTAGCCAGCACCAGTACGAACATGATAAACCGCGAGAACTCCTGTGGCTGCCCTGACAGGAAGTACGAGGGTGCCGCGTACACAAAGCTGTACCAAATCTGAAACATTTTGTTATCTCAATTGAGTTAAGGGCAAAAGGATGTGACAAATACCAGTTAAAATTATAATGTAAATGAATCAACAAACCTACCTACTATTCTTTGCGAATTATTTAAAATAAATTGTGAATGACAAAGCAAGATTCGTTATTTGCAATAATTCACTAGGCTATCAGGATATTAATAAAACTAAATTAATCTATTTTTAGAACTCAGTGCTAGCAGTTTTATTACCATTCCCTGCGAACCCTCGACATATCATTACTATTATTATTTTTATACCACGAAGGTGCAAATCAGGCATACGGCCTGCCTGATGGTAAACAGTCACCGTAGTCTATGGACATTTGCAACACCAGGGGTGTCACTCATGCGTTGCCGACCCTTATTGATTATTGACCCATTATTGATCAGAAGTGTAAATACTATATCAGTGATGAGAAGTCCATATAACAACTACCTATACCAATTCGGCTTCTCATTAGAAATTAGTCAATATGTGCTATAATACCATATATGTTTAAATTATAGTTCAACGGTATCCTTAACCGTAACTTTTCTTGTTTGTTCATCTGAAAAACACTGTGTATTATATTTAATTGTTTTGAATTTACTGGAAGTCTACACATATTAAATTAGCAACTAGTCGCTACTCGCTGGCTTACTTGTCCGTGCTACATAAACACATTTTGTTTTGTATGTAAGTGAATTTGTTTCAAAGTAAGTTGGTGACATTTAAGTTTTGACAGAATTGTACGTGTATTTATATTCGTAAACAACTTATTTTGTGGTACTTTTTTTATAATACATACCAATGTGCGTAATTTTATCGTTATGTGACGTGGTTTTTTGGTGGTTTCGATTTTCAGTATTATTTATACGATTAAACGATGATTCGGTGACGATAATTTGAAAAATCACTTTATATATAACACATAAGTGCTTGTGGGAAAGGTGGGACTTTTTTCGCCTCGGAATCATCGGTGATGGTGACGAATATCCTAAGACATTTTTAAGTACGGCTTTCCTTTTTTAAATATTCACCACCTCTGAACTCTATATCACGCATCACTCTTACATTTTTTTTATGCCCTTCTGAACCTTCGTAAACTCTTTTTTATTTATATATACATATTTGTAATTATCACTTAGGTACTCGGCAGTGAAGAAAATCATTTGGAAGAAACCCGCACGTCAAAACGCGTAGGTAAATGTCTGGTTTTGCCTCAGGACCTTGAGGCCGTGGCTCCTTGTCAATATGAGTATCTTCGATAAATTCTTATGGTTAGTTAATAGATTAGGAAACAGGATAACGATGGAAAGAAAAAAAATTAGGATTAATAACGTTGTTTACAATCGTTTCAAACTAACGAAGATTGACCTAATGGGACCCCGTATATTGACTGTTATTACATAATACATATATTATAAATAAACGACTCAAAAGGTATGAATACTTTAGTATACCTGCAACGGAATGCCAGTGACGAGTGCTGCTGCATAATATGTCTTCAGATTATACCAATTGTTGAAGTTTTCCTTCTTTATCACTGGCAATTCTGCTGGGACTGAAATGAGACAAGAAAATAGATGTTAAATTTGCGACAATATCCTAACGTATGCCTACAGTACCTACTCAGAATAGAATAAGTACACTTTATTGCTTCAAAACTAAATATCTATAAGGACCATGTATTCGGTAAAAAGCAAAACAATCAGTGAAAACAGTAGGTAGATGACGCATATTAGACAGCGTTTTATTTTTACATAAACGCGGAACACACGCGCTGATAAATATGCATATAACTACATTGAAATATATTGTTTAATTATTTAAAATGATAATGGTAAGCAGAATTATGACAAAGAACAAGAAACAGGTAACTATACCTACTTAAGTAATGACAAATAAATATACAAATGGAAACATAGTGAGATTTTAAAAGACACTGCGGATAAGAAACCGCAATTGCATGGCCCGTACCGACAATGCTTCTGCTATCCGCCTGCGAATGTGGGATACGCCGGGGATAAAGTGAACCGTGTCAGGGTAGAATATTTTTAGAAAATCATTAAGCACAGCGTTATCCCCTTCTCTAAAAATAACAAAAATATGTACATATGCCCACTCAACCCATTGTATGCTTAAATAAATCTATATTTACTATGACAATAAACTTAACTATGTTAACAGGAAGTTATTTTATTTGCTATTAACGTCGTAGCTGTGCTAATAATGATCTAATTATGAGTATTAAAGATGAGGTAGTACTTACCTATTTCTACTTACGTATATAACTCTAAATGAGTATACTATTCTCTCCACTTTTAATATTTAGTCGTAAATTCAGTCTAAATAAACCATGAACTTTTCTACTTAATTTGTTCAATAATTCAACCTATCCCTAAAAAAGCTCCCGCCAAATGTCTTTTGATTCTTTGGAAGCACAAAATTCTTAGGAAAATCAACTGGTGCGATATTATTCAAAGGAGTGGCGAGTCGGGGATTTACTAACTCTGTCTAAGTTAGTAAATCCCTTTTTATTTCAAATATATTGGATATGGAAAAATTAGAAACCTAGAAAACCAAAACGGTGACTCTTTCACCGTTTTGGTTTTCAAAGAAAGAGTAAATTGTCCGTAGAGCGGAGGTCCTTATCATGAACTGAATACAGAAAGGGAAATTTTGTCATTAAATAAGAAGCGTTATCATTTCTTCTTTCTAGTGTTATAATGGTTTGGTGGGGGGTGTCTTATCAAGGATGCGCAAGGCTTAATTTTTGTGAAAAAGGAGTGAAGACTTCAGCCAAAGCGTATCAAGAGACTATCTTTGGAACTATCCAAGCCTAGCTCGAAACCAACGTTCTGGACTTAATAAGAGCTGAAGACTGGTTCTCCTCTCGTCATGGTCTGCTCGTAACGACACGCCGACATTGTGTCTCGTAAAAAATATCTGGAGCAGTGGCTAAATTTCCCATGGAAACAGTGCGTAAATCCATAGATTCGTGGTCAGATAGATTAAGGCATTTCGAATAGATTTATTTATCTTTTCCTGAGACTTCCATAAATATGTACATATAACTTTTATTAGGATTACATTACTTCATCAAAAAATAAATGCATATTCATTTATAACGAAACTTATGGCTGGACTAGGTAGATAAATTACAAGTTGCTTGAATTGAATTAAATAGTGCATTTTGTTTTACTTAAATTCTCCTATATCCAGCACTATAACTGATGTATCGGTCTATATGATTAATCTAAGTTGAGCTTTTACTGTAGCTTCAACCACGTAGCCTATAGACGCTAGCTCCGACAAGAATGACCTCCGTGCATTGTAATCTAAGGTAATCTAGCATTTGTTTAGGAGCTTCGTGGTGTATAAACTATTCTCTCCTCAAGGAACTTGGCGTAAAGATGTAGTTGTAAATGTAGTACTATCAGGAGAACAACAGCCCTGCAGAGTAATTATTTAGCTATTGCGTGCGATAGAGGTATTTTCCCTGTCCAGTTGCATCGAAATAAATACAGTTGAGGACAACCTCTCTCACTAATTGTTAGGCTGCAGGACAAATAGGGCGCATCAATCCAGCTGTAGAAATATCTCACAGAAAATCACAGCCGAGAAACTTTCTAAAAGATTGTCGTGTTTCTGTGTATGAGTGGGATTAGCAGTAAGCTCATAAGGAGTTGGTGTGTTAGGAAGAGGTGGCATGTAACCAATTACAAAACTTACAACATCACCAATGGTGTTGTAAGTTATATATCAGGTTGGCCGTAGGCTTGCATGCCTCCCGTCGTCGTATAAAACAAATATGTATGAGAAATAGACACTTACATCGCAGTACTGCAGGCATTAGTGAAGTGTAGCAGAGATACGCTACTGAAACGATGAGGTAGCCAAGGTTGCTGATGGACTTGGAACCGTCATTGCCGGCCTGCTCGAACAGGAGCCCCAGGATCACGCCGATTGCTATGTGTAGTAAAACCTTGAGGTGGGTCACCGTCTGTGGACCACGTGAATAAATAAGTAAATGAAAAGGAATGTAGGGTTTAATGATATAAGGAATATAACTGGGCCAATATGGAGTACGCTACAGGAATCGCATATTACTTCTTTGAGGGTTATATTCCCACAAGGGAGTTGTCCGAGGAAGCTCTTAGGAAGTTGCTGCGATACAAGCAGGAGTGGCAATCTGCGAACGATACAGCTAATATTGCGAGCATTTCATATCAAGCGGGGCGTAAGTATATTGCCCATTGATATTTAAGTGTAATGGCATTTTTAAGTTTGTTAAGTAGTCTAGTAGATAAACTGTTAACCTAACCTGTTACTGTACCACTAAAAACGTGTTTACAGATTTATGTACATATACATATTTGTAATTTTCCGTTGATCGGCAGCGAAGGAAAATATTGCCAGGAAACCCGCACGTCCCAGAAATTTTATTTCGACCATAGACTAAACGTATTTTAGGTCACATCTAAGAAATGACTAGATTTCCATCTGGATTGAGGAGGTCTGACGGCAGTCGCTCCACGTCAAAATCAGTATCTTCACCAAATCCTTAGGCTTAGATAGCAGATACCACTAACCCTAATAGATTAAGAAACGGGATAACGTTAGGAACAAGAAGCTATTTTTCGAGTTTCTCGACGGAGAATTTACATACATTAGATTAACATGGTTTGTGGCCTTAATAAAATAAATAACTCCCAAAGAATACCACTGTAGATGGAGGGATCATGATCTTATATGGACCCCCGAAATGGTAGAGAAAGTCGGCCGGAGGCAACACCGGTGTGAGCGACTCAGAGGATTATTAATTAATACAAAAGCATATATTTTCATGCTGTATCACAGCAAAACATGTTAAACCTAGTTTTAAGCAGACCAACATCCATTATATATCTTTGCACCTATTTATCTGATGTATAAGTTACACATGTTTAAGCAAATAAATTATCTCATCTTACAATTAAAATATTTTCACCTGGGCTGTTTGGTTGTTGTAATTTATTTTCACTAAATAACAATTTTAATAAATACGAAGAAACTCGAGTAAGAAAACACAACGAGGCCTTAAAAGTAATACAAGAACACGTTTTAGAAACGACGCGACGTATTAATTATTACGATTGAACTGGAGATATTTTCATGGCGTAAACTGTAGATCTTTCCATAGTGTAAACTGGAGATAGACGTTGCTTAACTTGCGTGTCCGATTAATCTTCTCCTCTTGTTGCATATGCCTGGCATAAACCTGACCTCACATGTAAATTTATAGCATTCGTTCTACAAGTTCAAAGTATGTACCCAGTCTCTATATTGCTGAACGAGGCACCTCCTAAATAGAACTCCGAACTTGTACAGCTCGTGGGGTCGGTTGACCACTAGGGACACTTTGCCGCAGGACATCGCATCTTCTGAAGGCGGCGATACGGACTTCTGATTAAACTCCAGCCTGTTGCACTTCTCTGCTAGTACGTTGTTGAATTTTCCGTACTCGCCATTCGCGATTTCTAAAACTGTAACAGAATAAAATGTAATCTTGTGTGTGGGTGTGAAAATATAGACAGATAGATTGTCTATATTTTCACACCTTAATCGCCTCTTCATCATTCATAGCAAAAATGTAAGATGAATTATAATTCTTCACCGTGGTGTTTAACATGTAGAGACAAGTTATAATAACAAAAAAAAAACAACAAGAAAAGCGAGTCAGGCTTCATAGACAATAATTACCCCGTAGTAAAATAATAAAAAAATTTTGGCTACGGTAACAGCTTTACATTAATTTGATAACTTTAATTTAATGCTAACATATCTCCCGACGGTGTATAAAAATACAGGATGGAATGAATTCAGTACTTCAATTTGGCATAGATTCTACAAGCAAATAATTAGAAATTATTGAAAAATTTGCTTAGTTCATCTATGTGGAAGTGTTCTATATATATACCATAAAACACTTGCGGAGAAGGCAGACATAACCGAACTCTTTTCATGCCCGCCCGTCATTAGGTGAGAGTTTGACTAGGATCTGTGGTCCATAGATGGAGCTAGTATTTACGAAAACTTGTGGCAAACATCTAAGATGTTTTTATAGTTACAGATACGTCGTACATGCTCTAGAATGGCAATACGAAAGTAAGGTAATTGCCCAACTCGCATTCAGTTGGCCACGCTCTCGCGTGTCGTCTATACGTGTTTAGCCATGAAATATAAATAACTTAAGATATATATTCATCTCTTTCTAACGACAGGTATGCTCTATCATTTGTCTCTTTGTTAGAGCAAGTATCATAATAAATAACTGTACGTATATAGTACTACTAGCGCCATTTTAAAATACAATAATGTTGGTGTATAACGTGTCTACCTTCTGATGCGTCGGGGGCAAGTATTGTATACTTATTTGTTGTTTACGTAATACGCCCGTATGTATATTTAATGCGCGTTGTAATCATATACTATATCAGTTTGTTTTCTTACTTGATGTACCGTGTTCAAGAATATATGCCCTTTCCAAAGGTTGTCTAGTTTAGATTGCTATCAGCATCCGCTTTTGAACAGTTAATATACTCGTATAATGGTAAATAAAGTTTGGTTAAGAAAATAAATTCGACAATATTATGTAGGTTATATAAAAGGCTCAACATTGTTAATATCTTTTTATTTAGCAATAATAATCAAAATAACTATTTTGATGAAAGAATGCAGCTCTGTCTTGTTTTTTTCTTCTCTATATATAGAATTGTGTATAGTTGGTCAACTATTTAATATTATGTTTTTTTTCTCTTCTCTTTTACACCTGCACCGCCTACGTGTTTGTACTGTTCTTCTTATCTTCTGTATCGTAAAGTTGTCTGGAAGACATTGTAATGCGTAAGGTAGAGGCGCTAGGCGTCGGAGATCACCGAAAACCTCGCGCTCATGGAAGCCTCGCAAAGAAAATTTTGAAACTTTTTGTCTTTATTTGATTAGCAATATTAATTGTAAAATAAAATTAGTGTATAATTATTCAGTTCATTTAATTGAACATTTTCTTTCTGACTGGAAAATAAGAGGGACCTCACAAGGCTGGTGTCGCCGACGACGTCTACGTTTCGTCTAGTGCCGTCAGCTGGTAAAGTCGTCAGTTCTGACGTTATAAGTTATTACGAGTAATATAACATTTTACTGATTTAAAAAACAAACAAAAAAAAATAACTTACAGTAATCAGCGGGATTGTGGTACTTAGGACACTGCAGTCCCATGGAGGCAAGATATGGCACCGTATTCGTGCTGGGGCCGTGGTAAATGCACATTCCATCGGCCAACATGTATACCTGTCAACAAATAAAAAAATGTATATTATTTACCAATAACACAGACTGGGATGCGGTAATAATAGTAATAGTATATAATAGTTCGATCGCGCCGATGAGCATATCAGTGTAAACGAGCACACAAGATAAGCAGCGTCGACTGCAGTTCGTCTATGGATGGGTTTAATAGTTTAGGCTTACTTCATGTTGGAGAACATGTTAAGCTGTCGGTCAGTTTGTTTTGGTTGTGTTTTCGACAGACGGCAGGCGTTAAGCAAAAGAAAGCAGGCTGGGGAAGCAGCAATATAACGACTCACTGGAGGGTTGTAGTGATGCTACGAGTGAGTGAGGATACCAGTAACCCTCCAGCGACTCCTCCAATCGCCTGGTGCCACCTGCTAGCTTTCATATGCTACAATCACCAGTTCACGTCAGGTAGACCGTGATGGCTTGTATGCCTCCCGACATTGGAAAAGCAAAAGAAAGAAACTGAATCTATTAGTATAAGTATATAAAATATTTATGTAGGTTTGCGCTTAAAATATAGAGTCGTTATTTAAAATTAATTGAAAATGTGAGAATCAGGAACAAGTTGCGCATGTCGGAATGTTTGCTTGCTAGGTAGGTTAAATCTGTTTAAATATCTCTCATTTTATATATATTACGCAAGAGTTTTACGAAACATTTTTCTATTATTTTCAAATTGATTCAGTCAAAATTCATTTATTTACGTCACATGCTTAAGAATACGTGTACAAAATTTCAATATATTCCGTTCACTAGATTCGGAGCAAAATGCAGTTGGACAGACAAACGTACGAGAGAACCTACAAAGGTTCCATTTTTCGGACATACAGAACTCTGAAAAGCGCAAATTTGACAGCTCTGATGCCCAGAGACACATGGACAAGGACTGGCTGTTTTCCTAATGTCTTGGATAATTCTGCAAACTGTCTAGGAATGTAGACTGACACAATTTTGTATACGAGTAATAATCATACACACTGCAATTAAGTATTAAAATTCACACACACCAGTATTACAGCGGGGCTTGCCGGACTAACTTGTATTTTAAATGTCAATGTATGTCTACAGCATACATTAAAATATTGAGAATCCGAGAAAGAATTGTTTGCTCTACAATCGCTCTATGTAAAAATCGCTATGTATTAAAATTATCAATATATAAGGGAGGTAAGCCGCATCAAAGCAGCTCGTCTGGTGAAATAACTACATCTCACAGCAAAATAATAATTCCCTGGAGAGTTTTTGTGTTTCCGCGGGTGAGTAATGTTATCAGTAAGCTCCTACGGAGTTGTTGCGTTAGTAGGATAGATGGCATCGCGAGCGATACTTTTTTTTTATTGGCAGAGCTGCGATAGCCAGCGGAGCCACATTACCCTCAAAATTGTCGTTTGGGGTAGACTGATGTCATCCAGCTAGCGTTTAGACGGTAATAGTGAGAAACTCCAAAATCGACACACTAATAGCTAACATATTGTAGTTTTGTATCCTTTAATTTGAAATTTAAATGTTCGTTGGTGAGGAAGAACGGTCCAAAATCGTTCCAATTAGAAAAAAAAACATATGGGAAAACGTATGGCCGGCCACTCTGCAGTGCAGAGTCTGCACTGCACTCCCATCAACAGAAAAAGTAACAGTCGCTAGATGTCGTACAGGGTTCCATATATTTTAAAAAAATTAAAAAATTAAAAATAAAATATTTAAATATTTTTTAAATTTAAAAAATATCAGCTCTGCCTACACAGCTTGCTGGTATTTACTAGTAAATATTGTCGGACAAATTATACAGCGCCACCTAGCCCCATAGTAAGCGAAGCTTGTGTTATGGGTACTAGACAATTGATAAACATACGTAAATACATTTTTTTTTTGTAAATACATTCTTATTATACATAGAAAATACCCAGACCAATACAAACAGACATGTTCATGCACACAAATGTTTGTACTGTGTGGGAATCGAACCCACGAGCGTTGGTGTCAAAGTAGCGTAACAGCGCGTTTCACCACTGCGCCACCGAGCTCGTCAAAGCACTGCAAGCATTCATGGGCTATGATAACCACTTTACACCAGGTGGGCAGTATACTTGTATGTGTCCCGACGTTGTATAAAAAGGTATTGATAAAGGATCTTCTAAAAAGTTTTATATTGACAGGATTGTGGTAGTAAGTTATACAATTGTATGGGCATATTGAAATTATTACTTGAAAAGCAGGTACTATGCAAAAGTCTGACCAATCTGTTGGTTTAACGAATTTGCAAGTCTCAAGAGAGATATCTTTGACACTTGTAAATTCGTTAATGCCAATGGCAGGCATCGTGATTAGATTTAGTGTGTGAGCGCTAATCAATTATAACTTAGACTAAACCTAGCTCTGCTTGATGCCACCATAGGCAGAAATAAGTATTACATAAAATAAACTCAAATAACTCCTTTTTAGACATATTTTGTAACGTTAACATAAAACAAACTTAAACAACAGCAGCGCGCTAAATACAACGTAAAACGTATTTAGTTGTTTCGACGCACAAGTCACAATCGCGACAGATTTCAGACAAGATTGTAAACAAACAAGCAAAAAGAGAGGTAGGGCGCATCAAACGTAGGCGCGTCTGGGGAAGTACAAACAAATAAGAACTGGTGGGTTTTTGTGTTCCTGCGCGTGAATGAAGTTACCAGTAAGTGTTGAATAAATATGTTAAATTGTAGTTACCTGATCGAACATGGCAAATACAGTAGCTGTGGGCTGGTGGATCGTACACACGATAGTGCGCCCGCTGCGGGCCAACCGCTTCAGCAGCATTATGCACTGTGAGGATGACAAGCTGTCCAAACCTCTGAAACGATGAAACTACGTGAAGAAATGTTATACATCAAACAAATCATTGGCTTATTTCCAAAATGTATATATTTGTCGTATTCAAAACTAAGAAACTATATATGAAAAAAAATGCAGAATAAAATAATGACGAAATAGATATACAATGTGGAAGTATGTAGGAGGCGAGGATGACCAAAACCTACGTTGACCAATTTGGTCGAGTTTTATCAGAAGGTAAGGTCAAAAGCGCTAGGGACCGGCGAGCGTGCAGGACCGTGTCTCGTGGCGCTCGGTTCTATCTGCCTACTTCAAGTACTTTCGTATTACAAAGAGTATCGCTTGCGCATTGCCAACCCTGCTGCTAACGCAGCATTTCCTCAGATGCACTGGTAATCTCACTCACGCAGGAACATAACAACCTTTTAGGGAGTTGGTATTTGAATGCGGTCTTGTGTGAGGTCGAGATGCTTTTACTGTCTACAATTACAACTTTCTAACGTCTCGATTGTTAATTAGATAGATAGATTCCATCTCCAGCACACACAATACAATAAATATAATTTATAGCAATAAACACCACTGTAGAGGAGAAGAGCATATGTGTGCTATAGTAACACAAAATAGTTCAGTTTTGTTCTGATTATACTACAACCATAGCGTACAGCTGCCAAATTAGAGATAAATAAACAAATGAGTTAAATAAATATTTAAGTCGTAAAGCGTGTACTGTAGTAGATATTACGTAACAACGGTAATGTATTAAATGCATGGTTAGACTTGGAGTGTCATTTTGATAAAAACGAATGATAAAAAGTCGGCCAAGTGCGAGTGGGACTCGCGCACGAAGGGTTCCGTACCATTATCTATAAAAAAGGCAATAAAATCACGTTTGTTGTATGGGAGCCCCCTTAAATATTTATTTTATTCTATTTTTTAGTATTTGTTGATATAGCGGCAACAGAAATACATCATCTGTGAAAATTTCAACTGTCTAACTATCACGGTTCATGAGATACAGCCTGGTGACAGACGGACGGACGGACGGACGGACGGACAGCGGAGCCACAGTAATATGGTTCCGTTTTACCCTTTGGGTACGGAACCCTAAAAATTAACAATATGCACTACGTGTATTTTATTCGATGTATGTGATATCAAAAACCAGAATATATATATTCTCTAAATTACAGTGTTGTGACCTGTCATGACAGATATAGCATGAAACCGACACGATACTTATGAATAGGAGACCATCTTAGGGCGGAGCCACAAGCGACACGAAGCCACTAAGTGTTGGAACAGTATTCCACCACCGCTATGGTTACTAAAGTTGAAATATTAGAAAGAAAGATATTTATAGATTGGATTGCACAGCAGGCATAATGGAGAAAGAGCCGCCCTATTGTCCAAATGGTTCCTAGTTCGAATCCTGGCACGTACCATTAAGTCCGTGTTTTCGGTGAAGTAAAAATCTTGAGAAAACCTTCAAGCCCAAGAAATTATATTTCGAAAGACATATGGTTTTGCTCTGACTTGTGGAGGTTTGATGGAAGTCGCTCCATGTAAAACTCAGTATCTTAGCCAAATCCTTAGGTATAGGTAGCGGATCCCGACAATTCAAGGCAGGCTGTAGGCTTGTTTGCCACTTTAGTGGTATAAAATAAAAATGTAATAGATTGCAAGAAAGAAGAAGGTTACAGCCCATGGTAAATGAATTCCGATTCCCAAAATCCTTAATTTAGATTTCTCGGGATTGAGATCAATGCATTTCTAGCGGAGAAGCAATTCGATCTACATGTTAATCAATTCTCGATTTCGCTTCTATCGTGCCCTAATATGGAATATAATTAGCGGAGTGCCCAGCGTGTAGATTACATTGGCTTTGGCTCTAAAAATGATAGTGACTGCTTACATCCCAATCGCAATAAGTAATCACTGGCGCGATGTCACCTTTGCTGCTAACACAGCAACTCCTTAGGACCTCACTTACACGCAGGAATACAAAAACCTTTAAGGAGTTGTTATTTTGATGCGGTTTACTGCGAGTGGAGGTACTTTTCCAGACAGTTTGATGCGCCCTACCTCTCTTTAAAATACCCAGACCAAGACAAACAGACATGTTCATGCACACAAATGTGGGAATCGTGTGTGGGAATAGAACTCACGAATGCTGGTGTCAAAGTAACAGCGCGTTTCACCACTGCGCCACCGAGCACGTCAAACTAATGTAAGCATATAAACTTGTATATAGATTTTTCTAATAACTAAGTAACCGGAAATTATACGGAAAGATTTGAACCTTCAATCTCGCTATAGAAAACCGGTAATACCGCTCTAGTGTTGACCGTGTATTTTTTTTTTGCTTCACATCAACTAGGTGGCAAAGAATTTTCTGCCCATACATAATCCATACATCACGTAATCGTTAACAGAACTAATATTTATTTATGTATATGGCACATATAGGAAATTTATCCTGTGAATACACGTTATAAGTCAACTAATAACGTTCTTACTAAGAAACTGTACTAGTTTCTTTTATTTTTATTAGCAGCTTATAAGCCTTAACTTATCAACATTCAACATTGTGGTCGGGGGGTAAAGTAGAACGCTTGGCGCGTATTGACTAGTTCACAGATCAACATTGCGGAACTTATAGGCTTATTGGTGCCTTTATGCACACTCAAGTGGTTTGTAGGTTTATGGTCTGACCTCACTAGCTGAGATTATTAACTTAACTGGTTCAGCTCTCGAAGAATAAGAGCTTAAGGTAAATAAAAAATCGACCAAGTGCGAGTCGGACTAGCGCACGAATTATTCCGAACTATCTATAAAAACGGCAAAAAAGCACGTTTGTTGTTTGGGAGCCCCCCTTAAATATTTGTTTTATTTTAATTAAATTATTTATTTTTAAAGTGAATATATAACTAAATATTTTGTGAATAAGACAAGCGTATACCAGTTGCCGTTATCAATATCGAGCAAAAACGATCGAAATCACTTTTGTTGTGTAGGAGACCCCTTAAATATTTACTTCATTGTTTTTTTAGTATTTGTTGTTACAGCGGCAACAGAAATACATCATCTGTGAAAATTTCAACTTTCTAATTATTACGGTTCATGAGATACAGCCTGGTGACAGACGGACGGACATACGGACAGCGGAGTCTCAGTAATAGGTCTCAGTAATAGTTTACCCTTTGCGTACGGAACCCTAAAAACCATAGAAGTACATGCAAGCTACGGTCGAAATAGCCTGGCTTAAATATGTATTATTCAAACAGGTACGCACAATATCGATGGGGGCTAATTATGCAGGTCACACAAGCCTACAATGTAGTAAACAGTCACAATATAGCTGATATCAACGTTGCAACAATTATTCTAAATCACATGTTGCAGACAGATATCCGTCTGATAATAAGGTCACAAGAAAATTACAGGCATAATTTAATTATTGGTTTTGTTTGATTGAAGAGTTCCATTCAGCGTTACTGGTAGATACGGTTAGATAATAGCAATAATGCAAAGCTTTAAAAACCAACGTCAAGAAGTCGTTTCTTCACATTTATATGATATCAACCTTATGAGGTTTATAACAAATAGATAGTTTATATGAAAGAGACACGAGGCGTTCATAGGCCACGATAAACTCTGTACATTAGGTGAGCGCTGTACAAAAGCCATATATGCTTGTATACCTACCGACGCCAAGTGCGAATCGGACTCGCGCACGAAGGATTCCGTACCATTATCTATAAAAACGGTAAAAAAATCATGTCTGTTGTATGGGAACCCCCTTAAATATTTATTTTATTCTGTTTTTAAGTAGTTGTTGTTATAGCGGCAACAGAAATACATCATCTGTGAAAATTTCAACTATCACGGTTCATGAGATACAACCTGGTGACAGACGGACGGACGGACAGCGGAGTCTCAGTAATAGGGTATGTTTTACCCTTTGGGTACGGAGCCCTAAAAAACGACGAGAAATCATTCCAGAACTTAATAGAGAAACATCCTGTCTAGGATCGTACAATAGTAATCCTACCGTAAATGTTTCAATGTGTGACTGTAAATTCCCAATCGCACTTACTATTTAATATTCTAGCCTGCTAGCTATGTAACTGAAAGCTATTAATCTATGGTGAAAAGGTAAAAGCCCGGTAAAGACTGCCGTTTACACCCAGCGGATTGACTGCTATGGATTTTGACGCAAACCGCAGAAGTTACTCTTCGATCTCGATGATTACATTACTGTTGCGATGTCCACTCCTCCGACCCCAACCACACTCCACATAAACACCGCACTCGCCAGATCCAAGTGCAGAGTATTAGAACTTCTGCGCGATACACCAGGTACCGAGTAACCCAGGTATCTGGGTGCCTCTCTTCATAGGCCCTTCATATCCGCGTGTTCGATTTTTAGCCCCGCGATGTCCAAAGCCAAGGTTCAACCTTCTCGAGGGCCTTTAGGCAGTCGCTTTTTCTTTGTTTTCAGGCGGTGGCGCCTCACGCCCCCCTCTCCCATCCGTTGACGCAGCAACAGCCCTTAGAACTACCGACATATTCAGTGTCAAAAAAAAGGTGACTGTTTGTACTTACGTGGTGGGTTCATCCAGAAACAGGACAGGTGGGTTGTCTATCAGTTCCACAGCAATCGAGAGCCTCTTCCGTTGACCACCTGAGAGGTTGACACACCTCGTGTTCTCGCATCCAGTCAGGCCCAACGTTTCTAGAACGACCGCAATCTGCGAAATATATACAATTCTTAGCTAATGTTAAACTTATTATATCTTCTTCCTAACGTTATGCCGTTACCTAGGTCATTAGGATTGGCGGAATCTGCCTAAGGATTCTTTTTTTTTTTTTTATATTGGCTCAGCATAGTGGCTCCTCTTCGCCTGTTGGTAAGCGAAAAGGGGAGCCCAAATTGCAGCGGCAACTGACAAAGGACTACGGTGTCCTGTCAGTTGACGCTACCATGCTGGCTTCTTCACGCTTCGTTTGAAGGATCCCATGTTGTAGGAAGGAGGAAACACATGTGCAGGCAAGGCGTTCCACTTTTTAATAGTTCGACAGAGATAGGAGTTGCCGAACTTTTTAGTACGAGAACAAATGTCCTCAA
Organism: Pyralis farinalis; assembly: GCA_947507595.1. Lineage (NCBI taxonomy): Eukaryota > Metazoa > Arthropoda > Insecta > Lepidoptera > Pyralidae > Pyralis > Pyralis farinalis. The sequence continues at coordinate 10,523,178 of OX382271.1, read as the reverse complement.
CAGTGGAATGATGACATCGCAAGCCTGCACGTGTGGTTCTATGACGGAAGGGAGAGGGTGGGATAAGGGAAAATAGTTCTTCAGAGCACTCACCATGGTACAGGCGGTAAAATGTACTTAGGGAGCCTATGTCCCTACGAAGTTGCAGAGGTTCTAGGTATTTTGTGACCTCTTCGTCGTCGATTCGGCGAAGGTACGGATGTTTACGTGGAACGACTGTCAGCAGACCTCCGACCTACCTTTCTTAATCTTTCTTAGGTTACGTCATAAGTCTTTCGAAACATAATTTGTCGCACGTGCGGTTACCTCACGATATTTTCCTTCACCGCCGAGCAAGTGATAATTATAAATATGTACATAAATCCATAAATATGAATTTAGTGATACATGTCCACGCCTGGATTCGAAACGCGGACCAGTTGGTCAATAGATCCTTTCTGGACTGTCACTGCGTGTTAACTTCATAGATAACAATACAAAATCCCTAGCAAACATTATAACAACCTTACTTAACGATGTAAAATAAATAATACCGGATATATAGACGCCATCTAAACCAAAATAAACAAGTTGGTATGGGTGTTAGTTAACTGAAAACATACGTAAATTCTTTTTGTAAATATACATAGAAAATTGCCAGACTAAGGCCAACAGATATTTGTATTGTTTGTTGTAGATATTTGTATACAAAGTTTTGTCATGTACGGGAATCAAACTCGGTAAAACACTTAAAGTGGTTATTGCTAACCTCTCAAACACTATAATATTTGCTATACATTTTGTTGTTGATGAGCATCAACAACATACATTTTGTTGCAGCAAATATTATAAAATCCTTAAATCAGAGTATCAATTGTTTAGTAATATTATAAAAACCTGAACAGATAAAATCATTAATACTTAACAGGAAATTTCGTCGTAGAATCGTTTATTGTAAGCAGGTAACATTTTTTTTTACGTCTAAAAATTTGTAACATTCAAGGTTTCGTTCCTAGAAAAATAAACACGGGCCCTTATATTAAGATCACTCACACATATCTCTGTCTAGCGATCAGTCTGTCACAGCCATTAATCTCAGAAAGTAGACAAGCGAGTAAATGGCAACCGATTCTCGAAATTCGAAAGAAAATCGGTTGACAAGCAGTGAACAAGAAGGTACTGATCTATTTCTCCATTCTTTCATAAGTTAATCTTTATTTTTTTGTTCACAATACAATACAATAAACTTTATTGCACCAAAAAGAAAAAAAAGTAGCAGTACAACGGCGATCTAATCGCGATGCGATCTCTTCTAGACAACCTTTGGGTAGAGGATAAATAAGGAAATAAGGTAGGGCGGCGCAGAGTAAAACTTAAGGAAAATAAAAGTCATTATAGTATACACATGTTATATACACTAAAGTAAATACATGAATCTAAATGACATATACATTTTATAAATATACACACAGTAAATGGAACTAATGAGACTGAGGGGAAAGCCAGGAAGGATTAAGGTGATTACGTAATGTTAAGAGAAAGATAGTGAAGTTTTACAAGATGTTTGAAGGATCGAAGTTATTGAGCACTCCTTATATCAAATGGCAAAGCATTCCATAGGCGCACTGCCTCGACCGAGAATGAGTTAGTATAAAAATCAATGGAGTGGTGTGGTGTTTTAAGACGGAGTAAAAGTGCACTACGCAAGGTACGATCTTGTAAAACACAAAACGTTCCTTTAAATAGGTTGGTGTAGCAGGGTCAAAGAGGATAGAATAAAGAAGGGAAAGGCTGTGCCAGTTAAGACGAAGTCATATAGGGAGCCACTTGAGACTGAAAACTGAGTTGTTTAGTAGCTATCGGCGAGCTTCAGTGTTGTCAATAAAAAAACTGGAAGCATTAAAAAAAATAGTTGAAATCATACAAATAAGAGGGATCTAATACGGTTCATACAGTTCAATTTTTGAAACCTGCGGCTAAATAACAATTCGAAGAATATTTTTTATGTTTCTAGGGGCTTGTGAGATCATAAGGAAGTGTAAGTGATCATATTAATGGTAACTGCTAGATTTACTAGCGCCGTGAACTTGTTTGTCACTCGACGTATTATAGAAATGTACTCAACCCACTACTCAGACACGAGTCCTCCTTCAACTAATAGTTTGGATTATGCATACCGCCATACTGCATCACGGTTTTACGCGTATTGCGTTCTTAGGAGCTAAACTCGTCCACAGACAGTCAACCTTACTTAATTTGCGTGCTCAATTATACAACACGACACGTGCAACGACGCCTTCCTCCTCCTCTAAACATTGCAATACCCACTTAAAATACAATAAAGAAATTATAACATCATCATCATAATTTATTCTTTGGTAAGGTCAAACAATTACCAGCTAATGTGGAGCGCAATTGTCTGTCAGAATAACCGAAGGCGTGCGTTAAACAACCGTTGGATTTCCATCGATAGGTCTATTTAAATAGAGTTTTTTCTTCAGAGGACAACTTAAGCAACTGAATCCGGCTGATGTTGTAAAGTCAGTCAGCCTTCATGCGGCTTGCAAATCCTCCGCCAATTCTCATTTACGCTGTGTAAGCAGCAGAGGAGGCATCGCGCGAGTGATAATGAATATATCGCAAGCGTTAATAGGCTACGGTACCCGCTTTACATCAGGTGGGTCGTATGCTTGCATGCCTCCCGACGTAGTATAAAAAAAAGTTACGTAGAACACTGAGACTGTCGTTACTTAGGAGCTTGCTTAGTAAGTGTACATGTCAAATGCCAGTGCATGTTAAAAGATAAATAGTTCTAGACAGAAGAGACACTGCAAGAGCCTATCAATACCGACCTTCCTCAGATGTGCTGCGTGCCCAAAAATTGACATAAAAACAACGTTGATCGATGCGCAGTACAACCTATCTTATGATGTGATTTAGTCAACTACAATTAGGATGCTCGTTTGGAGTCTGTACGGAAATAGGGAAACCCTAAAGTAGGCTATAGGGTCGTCCGCCGGTAGCTTACTTTCACGACTGAACATTTTGGTAAACCAGCTACATAGGTAGCTAGTCTATTATTTGGGCCCCTGCAACCAAACAGCTTAACGGCAACGGAACGAGCGTGCTTCTGATTCCTCTACCCTTCGACGCTCCCAGCGCAATCTCTCTACAAAATCTAAACCGGAATTTTGCCATACAGTATAACTAATTGGACTTCCCGTTGTCGCTTTGTGACGTGCCTTTAGTGGTAACTAGCAATATAGTGCCTGAGAGTACAGCTCGTTAAATACCGCCCACAGATATTAGTTTAAGAAAACTATGACGAACCCTGTGGTTGCAAGGACAAGACAAAAATTTAATGCATTGTTTGTCATAGTCGGGATGTGTTACAAAAAATGATACCTTATGTTCTATCTATCTATCGATAACTTCACACCAAATCCCTTACGGGGTAGGCAGAGAGAACCGAACGCCACGTGACTCGATCCTTACATACCTTACTCGCTTCTTTAACATGCATTGCTCTTTTCATGCATGCTCGCCAGTTTCTAGGGCTCCTGACATCCCCTTCTGATAGAACACGATCAATTTGATCATGGTAGGTAAGTCTTGGCCTTCCTCGGCTCCTACATCCTTCCGCTTTTGCATTGTATATCTGCTTCGTCATTCTTTCATCCTGCATTATTTCTACACGTCGGAAACAACTGAGCATGCCTCTTTTTATTTTAACACTGCCATTATGTTCACCAGTGCAATTTATTTTTAGTTTAGAATTGGTGCAGTGTAATTTGCCCGGAAACATTTATATAAACATGATCTTTTCCCACCTTCATTATCAAACCAACTTTGTAATACAATATTATTATTATTATTTTATTGTCATTAAAATTGTACTTAATTTTTAAGTTTCGTGGTGATAATAACTAGTACGTCGACCTAAAAGAAGCATTTAATAAATCACTTACCACCGATAGTTTCAACGGTTCTGCGAACGAGTTTCCAAGTTTCATATCTGCCGCGAACTTCATAAGTTCACTAACTGTGAAAAGTGGGTTCAGCCGGTCATCCTGCAGTATATAACTGGACTGTTTTTTATATTCCTTTAGAGAGCTTGTGGAGTGTTTCCTTCTTCCTAATTCACAGATACTGTTCCCGCTGCGTATGTAACCAGATACACCGTCGGTTCTAGAAATAAAACAAGCAGGTTGTTAATGGATTTGACTTTGACTAGATTTGAAACGGGTTCCCTGATAAAAAAATGCGTCTTAAATATCAAATAAATAAATATTCTACTGTACCTACAATTCGACGCGAATGCTTAGATATGCAAATACAGTTTTTGCAATTTAATTAGCAAGCGTGAAGGAATTCCCGACAATATATAATATGTGATATTAATTAAGCGTGTATAAAATTCAGACAGCATTTAACATTATACTTAATTGTATAATTCAAGTTCTAACTTTAATAAAAGCTTTTAGTTGGCAAAATTAGCAGACAAAATATGAGAGTCCATGTTGTTCCGACGGTCATATACTAAAAATGACAGACCAGGTTTTATCAAAGTGGATGCATATTGGAAAACCTGACTTCGAATTACGGGACAGGGTGAGACCGAAGAACAAGATTCGGTTGAATATAGAAAATATTTTTGAAGTCATACTTCTTTTGGCGCGTTAGGAAAAAATGAAGAGAGTGAATTTTTACATCTTTAATCGACAGAAGTTGGTTGGTAAATGTCTCTCAAGTTTTGTTGGGACTATATTCAGATTATGAATCTACAACACATGTTTTACATCAATATAAATAAAATATATTTATATTGTGTCTTTAAATTATAAACGGTTAATGATATTTTACTTTTTATTTTTATTTTACAAACGTAGTAGTTTTTAGTTTTATTTTACTGGTAAGTTTAAAAATCCTAACAATTTTTTCGTGGTTTCTTGTCAAAATTCGAGACATGTGTAAGGTAATTGCTGTGTTCAGGCAGCAGACAATTTTGTCATCCTCATCATGCACATCACTTACGTAGGTTATTACCTAGGTACACGTGCTTGGACGTAAGTCAATTAAGTAAATTACAATCGCTACGGTCCAATTAAGTAAATGACGACCCCACAATTAACTTAATTGGACCATAGCTGTCGTTAGCTGTGTGTAACTGTGACAAAATATTTTTACTTACCTATTGTTTTCGATGTTAGCAAAGCTAACTTTAGTGTAGTAAGTCGCTATAGGATTCGGTAAATAACAGTATCAGGTACATATGCTTGTTTATAAAATAAGAGAGGCAGGGTGCATCCACGAAGGAAATAACGAACAAAGAACCGATGAAAAGAAATTGCTTAGCAAATCTACTCACCGCTACGGGTCGGGGGTATGGGAACAGCTGTTATTGGCTAGTTCATGGATCAACAACGCGTCACTTATCGGCTTATTGGTTAAAAATCCTGCCATTAGTCAGTAAGCTCGAATTGCTGTGATTGTGTTTTGATGAGTGAAGGGTAACTTTATCAAGTCAAGTGGCTTATTAGTTTGTAGGTGTATCAAAGCAGCCCGACTGGGAAAGCATCTCCACCTCACAGACATGCGCAACCAAATAACAACTCCCTGGATTTTGTGTTCCTGCGAGTGAGAAGTAAGCTACTAAGGAGTTGCTGTTTACGTAACAGTGGCAGCACATGTCGCAGAATAAAGATAAAGTATATCGTTATGGAGCATATTAGGTATGAGATGTTTGAAATTAAGCATATCGCATTACTTTTGAATTAAAGTAATACCTGAACTACCTTAGTCCCAAAGAATCATAAGTAAAATAATATGTGATTACAGTAACCCCACCAACATGATTTATATATTTATGAAACGGACTTATCACATCCTTCAATTTGTCCCACTAAGTCTTACTTTCTGACATAAACCCCATTGATTCTTCTTCAATCTGATTCCTAATCCATTAGGATTGGTAGGATTCCGGTACCTTAGCTTAAGACAACGATACTGTATAGAGCGACAGTCTCCCCAACGCAAAGGGAATATCGGACCTTTCTTAGGTTAGGTGGGTCTTTTGAGATATAATTAGTTGGGCGTGTGGGTTTCCTTACAATATTCTCCTTCACTGCAAGTGATATTATGTCACATTCATGTGTTAAACAGAAACTTTCGCAATCATGACACGCCTGGTTTTATCGTCGCAAGTTTGAATTGGACAATGTAAAGCAAAAACGAACCTGTTTCATTTTTTAATGACCATGTTTACGACATAAATTCGTAAGGAACTTACCTATTATCAATTCATCGATTTCGTCTTAACAATTTATGGATAGTTTATTTTTTTATTATAAGTAGCATTATTTTAGTCTGAAACACAGCAGTGATATAGATAAAGAATTGAGACTAACTGTAGGCCGATTTCACTAAAAAAACTGCTACTGCACTGCAGCGCGGCGTATGTTAAAATGCGTACATTTTGACGTTTCGTTACACGTCGCTGCTGTCAGATTTTGCTGCTGTTAGAGTTTATTTTTTTATTATAAGTAGCATTATTTTAGTCTGAAACACAGCAGTGATATAGATAAAGAATTGAGACTAACTGTAGGCCGATTTCACTAAAAAAACTGCTACTGCACTGCAGCGCGGCGTATGTTAAAATGCGTATATTTTGACGTTTCGTTACACGTCGCTGCTGTCAGATCGCTTAAGGAAACGTCAAATTGTACGCATTTTGACACACGCCGCGCTGCAGTGCAGTGGCAGTTTTTAGTGGAATCGGCCTACTGCTCCCCGGTTCGAATCCTAACACCTACCAATAAATTCGTGTTTTTCGGATTTATGTACATATTTGTAATTATCGCTTGCTCGACTAAGAAGTTCAGGTTTTTCCTCTGGATTGCGGAGGTCTGGCGGCATCCGCTCCATGTAAAAGTCACTGTTTTTGTCGAATCCTTAGGCTTAGGTAGCAGATCCCGTCGATCCTAATGGATTATGGACAGCATAACGTCTACCTACAGTACCTCTGTTCTCCCTGCCTAGCCCGCACGGATCTGACGTGAAGATATACATGCATACAAGTAAAGATATTAAAACTATTACATTTTATTCAATCCGTTAATTTATATTATTGTTAATTTTTGTAGGCAATATATATATTTTTTCATTTGTCAATTTGCATGATTAGGGCTTATTTCGTTACTTAGCAAGTATTTATTTAACTTATTATGTAAATAATACTTGCACTATAAAATATTATCCATCAACAAATAAACTTTTAGCTAATTAGCAGTCATATGTTAATACTTAGATTATTCTTTGTGATTTTACACACCATAAAATTACATGAGGCAAAAAGGCTACGATTATACTGTAAATTACTTTATTGATAAGAAACACCTAAATGACAAAAGTCATACCTGTTTAATTCAAATAATAAGCCACAAAGAAACATACTTATACGAATGCTTACAATATATACATTTTTTTATAGAATGTCGGGAGGCATACAAGCAAACGCGTTTATAGGCTATGATAACCGCTTTATATCAGGTGGGCCGTCTGCATGTTGTCCTCCCGACGTAGTATAAAAGATAATAATGGCTCACCTAATGTGGTTAGGGTTAGCTTATGAACCGCCCGCGCGATGCCACCTCTGGTGCTAACTCAGCAACTCCTTAGGAGCTAGTAACCTCACTCACTCGTAGGAGCAAAACGACCAGTGGTCATTGTTAGGTATATTTTTTATAGGCAACATATATAGACATACAAGCATGCGTTCCATATGACGTAATTGATTACTGTATATCTACGAGTATAAACGCTTTTAATACTGGATCTGTCACTGCAACTCCACTGCACTGGAGTTCTTATATAACGGCTTTTGCAGGGAGGCTTGACTCTGCAACTCATGCTATTAGAAAAATTGGTCAGCTTACGGACGTCAATATAGCTTGTGTCAGTATATTTTTGTTGCTTCCATAGTATAATGGCATGTGGCATCTTACTTTGGGGAACTGCCGAAGATATAAAAACAATTTTCATTTTACAAAAGCGAGCATATTTTAAAATGAAAATTGTTTTAATATCTTCGGCAGTTCGCCAAAGTGATAGTGATATTTGAGAGATTTGCTGACATTTGAAAAACAAAAAAAATACGTTTTCATATGAACCACAAATCTGACTTCACTGACACAAACTATCACAGACATCACTTTTTAGGGTTCCGTACCCAAAGGGTAACCCAAAGGGTAGGGGTAGGCCAAAGGGTAACGGAACCCTATTACTGAGGCTCCGCTGTCCGTCCGTCCGTCCGTCCGTCTATCACCAGGCTGTATCTCATGAACGGTGATAGTTAGACAGTTGAAATTTTCACAGATGATGTATTTCTGTTGCCGCTATAACAACAAATACTAAAAAATAGAATAAAATAAATATTTAAGGGGGCTCCCATACAACAAACGTGTTTTTTTTGCCGTTTTTATAGATAATGGTACGGAACCCTTAGTACGCGAGTCCGACTCGCACTTGACCGATTTTTTAATGTGATATTCATTTTTAGGGTTCCGTACTGAAAGGGTAAAACGGAACCCTATTACTGAGATTCCGCTGTCCGTCCGTCCGTCCGCCCGTCCGTCCGTCTGTCACCAGGCTGTATCTCATGAACCGTGATAGTTAGACAATTGAAATTTTCACAGATGATGTATTTCTGTTGCCGCTATAACAACAAATACTAAAAAATAGAATAAAGTAAATATTTAAGGGGGCTCCCATACAACAAACATGACTTTTTTGCTCGATATTGATAACGGCAACAGGCAGACGCTTGAAATATTCACAGAATATTTAGTTATATATTCACTTTAAGAACAAATAATTAAATTAAAATAAAACAAATATTTAGGAGTTTTTTTTATCAACAATTTTATAAATATTTGGGGGGCTCCCATACAAGAAACGTGATTTTTTTGCCGTTTTATAGATAATGGTACGGAACCCTTCGTGCGCGAGTCCGACTCGCACTTGGCCGATTTTTATTGTCCTTATACACGTCGTAGACTATACAAGAATATGGTCCAAGTCTTGTGGGTTCGATTCCCACGCAGGACAAGCATTTGTGTGCATGAGCATGTCTCTTTGTCTTGGTTTGGGTGTTTTTAAGAGAGGTCGGACGCATTAAAACAGCCCGTCCACCTCACAGGAAACCGCAGTCAAATAACAACTACCTGGAGAGCTATTGTGTTCCTGCGAGTGAATGAGATCACCAATTAGCTCCTAAGGAGTTGCTGTGGTAGCAGTAGAGGTGGCATCGCACGTAGTGTACATTTTTTCGTGATTTTTTTAACTTATTTTATAGGCCAGAGGGTCTTTCCATATATCATATAGTTCAGACCCTCAATAAGAGAATCAGTTAAGCAGCAGAAGTCATTCATAGTTTTTCTTTCGGAAAGATACATCTGGCAAAAATCAAAAAGTTTCTGAACATCGATTGAACCTAACTCAGTATAATCGAAACCCAAACATAGTGCAGATGTAGCCCAGACATAGTCTAAATGCAGCTAAGCTATCGCGTTGCTACCCCTACTGTTAACTCTACAACTATTCAGAAGCTTACTGGGAACATCACTCACACGCAGGAACACACTAATCCTCCTAGGAGTATTTATTTGGCTGCGGTTTGCAGTGATATGTAGAGGTACTTCCACAGTTGGGTTGATTGGATAAACCCTACCTTTCTTAATAATTATATAAATAGAATATATTTTTGAATGTAATTTTAATGTATTGCAAATGTTCATAGGCTACGGTAACCACTTTACATCAGGTGGGCCAAATTGGTCGTGTTTTATCAGAAGGTGATGTCAGGAGTCCCAGGAAACGGGGAGCGTGCATGAAAGAGTTATGAATGTTGAAGAAGCGAGTGAAGTGTGTATGGACCACGTCTTATGGCGCTAGGATCTCTCACTCACATACATTTTTTTGAATTATTGATATAACTCGATCAGTTGTTTTGACTTTTTGTGTCGATAGGTTTTTATATTTTTTTGTCTGTCTATGTGCATCACGGAATAAGTAACGAATGGTTTTAGATCTAATTTTATTCAAAGTGATAGCTTGTATCCGGAGTTATCATTCAAGTGACTTCATATTTCAAGATGTGCAATGTTTGTGCGCATAATATGGGTACCTCTGTCTCACCTATTTTTACCGCCAAGCAGCTATATTTATATAGCTGTGTTCCGGTTTGAAGGGTGACATATGGCAGAGAAATTACTGAGTACTGTGACGAAACATCCTTAGGTCACAAGATTAGCTGCTTACCATCTGATGCGGGCCGCATGCTTGTTTGTCAATCTAGTTGTATAAAAAAAACCTGCAACCCAAACGCAGCCAAATAACAGCTATTCTGCTAATTAAACAATTTCACACATAAATTAGATACATTAGAGGCTCGTACTTGTTATCACCTTGTTGCAGTGTGCTAAAATAATATAGGTGCTAAAATAGAATTCTATTTATAGATATATTATAGGTATTTTTGGTATATCGGGTAGAAGCAAGCATGGCAAGCCGTCAGAGCTACGACTGTTTGTAAAACTTTTATACTCACTTGCAGATTTCCTTGTCCTACATTTTTATATAGTTATGTATGTATGTATATCTTCACGCCAGGTCCCTTGCGGGGTAGGCAGAGAAAACCGAGCGCAATAAGACGCGGTCCTTACATACTTCACTCGTTTTCTAACATTCATAGCTCTTTTTATGCACGCTCGCCGGTTCCTGGAGCTTCTGACATCACATTCTGATGAAACATGACCTTATTCTTTCATCCAAGATATACAATCCCATCCACTTGCTCTAACACTACATCATCAATAGTAGTGTTCGTTCTGGTTGCCTCTCTTTCCAATACCATATCTTGGTTTTCTTCGCATTCAATTGTAAGCCTTTCTTCGTACATTATCTTTCATTGTTGTAACTAGTATTTGCAGTTCTAATGATGTTTCTACTATTAACACCGCGTCATCTGCATAAAGCAGGCAGTTGATCACTGAGTCACCATTCGCATTCCCACGATCATATTTCTTATTCTCTGAAGACAACTGTCCAGATATAGGATGAATAGCCGAGGCGACCACACGCATTCCTGTCTGACAACAATGTTGGTATTAAACCAGGGCGACAAGCTGCTGTCCATTCGTCAACATGCTGTATAATCTTCATACGTAGATTGCGCAGCACGGAGCAAGTCACCCTCAGCCGCAATTGATGGCACTATAGTTGACGCAGTCCATACGTGAACCCTTGCCTAGCCAAGAGCACGATGACTGTGCGTCTCCAATAGGTCGGAAAACCCTTCCGGTTCTCCAGCATAATTTGCTCAAAAACCAGAAGGCATCCCTAATGTAGGTGTCACCTAGTTTGATCATCCCAGCTGTAACCATATCGATTCCCTCTGACTTTTCATTTTTCAAACTTCGTATCAACCATTCAATCTCATCCATGGTAATGTCTTCATGGTACGCTGGTACTGCCATGTCAGACACAGACTCATTCATAGTGCCAGCGTCCTGGATATAACCATACATTTCTCTAAAATTTTCAGTCCATCGTTCTAACACTTCCAGAGTATTAACAAGAATGCCACCAGCTTTACATTTTATCTTGTCCATTCTGGATGCTGACGAAGCACCTCGAGACTTTTTTACCATTCTCCAGAAGAAGTAGGTATTTGCCTCGAACTTCTTCGTCAGCCTCTCTTCCTAATTCATAAGTAGTCTTTCACGTTTCGCTTCCACTAAAGCTTTAGTTTCATTCTTGCATCGACAGTATATTTCTTTCTTTTTTTCTTTCATACCATCACTCTGGTGCAAAGATGACACGTAATCCAGTCACGCTTTCCTCTTTTTTCCACGCAGGATTCAACCTCCGCATCCCACCAGGCATTTCCTCTCAGTGTTCTACGTCTCTTTGGGAATCTTTCCAACATTCGTCTACATCTGAGTCGGAAAGCAAGTCTTTCACTGACTAGACGTACACATGCGCCTTCCTTGCACTTTCATCTTCTAATATTTCACTTCTTATTCTTTCATGATCTGTGAACGGAATACGTATATAATCATATTGACTCGCCAGTGCCTCCACTTCTTCTTTTATATAGGCAACCTCAGAAATTAAAAGTATACGTAAAGTGGTGGTAGCCTATGAACGCTTCTAATCATATCGCTTGCATGTTGCGTCTGCTGTTACCTTAAATTGCTAGGAATTAAAGGCAGCAGCTGCAATTATTTAATATTTCATTACATTCCTTAGAACCTTACTGGTAGCGGAAACCTCACTCACACACAGGAATAAATCAAGAGATTTATTACGGCTGCAGTTTAATATGAGATGGAGTTACTACTCCAGTGGAGCTGTTTTGTTGCATCCTACCTATTTTAAAAATACTTAAACCAATATAAACTGGCACGTGTGGGAATCGAATCGAATCGAAAATAGTAATAGTACAGTTCAATTTGTAGCTAGCGATCGATATGAGTATGTCCCCATCCATTAAAATATCAAAATTTACTTGTGACACAGTAATATCAAACTCAACTATCATGGTACTATCATTAGTTTTTCAAAACTGTGCCATATTGATGAATCAGACTGATGCCAGAACGATCGTGTAACGAGCGGATATGGCATGGCAGTTATAGTGACTGCTCGTCACTTTAGCACTATGTCGAGCTGTCGACGTCCACGGTAAATCGTGGACGTCGACGTCCACATAAATTAGCTTTTATAATTTGCCATGAACACTCAAAACTTCAATTCGTGTATTGGAGAGCGTGGACGTTAAGGTATATAGATAACTTTAACTACGTTTCTATATTTACTGTATTCAAGATGTAAAAAGTGACAAATAACGTAAAAGGCTGAATATGCTAAAAATGCAATATTTAGACGGAATACTCTGTATATTATTTGAAAAACTGAAAGATGATCAAAGGGAAGATTTTTAATTATTATACTATTATTAAATAAAAAAGTAGAGCTATTATGATCGTGAGAACGCGACAGGAATGTAAAATGTTAAACGTTATTTTCATTTCCGCTTATGACTACTAATGGATGAAATGAGAGGTAAACCACGAATAATTTTAGGGCTGCAACAACTTGACGACGATAATCGATTATTGATTATCAAAAGTAGATACTAAATAATTGTTTGTAAATCAGAACCTTGAGAAACTCGTTAACATTCTAAGGATTTTTATCGTTTATTGCTTATAAATTGAATGCGGAAAAGTTTCTATTCATTTTAATAACTATCACTCATATAAAAAATGTTTTTAAACGACTATTAATCATAAGGAACCAACTCCTCGAAATATTTCTTTAATAAAAGTTGTTAATCATAACATAACCAATTAAACATATTCGGTTAAAGAAGCGAGTGAGGTGTGTAAGGACTATAAAGAGCGAGTTATGTGGCACTAAGCTCTCTCTGCCTACCCCGCAAGAGATTTAGCGTGATGTTATAAATATATAGGAGTCCTTTAGTTTTAGTTCTAAGTTAGGGTTAATTTATTGATGTACAGGCGGCTTCTGCTTTATTTCTGGATTTCTTATTTGTAGAATTTGTTGACAACAAAAACACTTTTACAGCGTTTGATCTACGCACATAGTATCGTATTTACAAATCCACATTATCCTTACATAATTGCCTTTTTAAGGCGCGGTAGTATTTGCTAGTACTACTAAATGTGACTGTATTTCGGATCCAATGTCCGGTTATACCTTCATTTGTTGTAGTTCTGGTTAAATATGCTAGATTTATAAGAAAACTATCCATATAATATAACATCACCTCTGTATATGCTGTTTTATACTCGCAATATATAACCTCAAAATTCCTGATTTGATTTCAAAATACTCGATATTCACATTTAAATTATATTTCTATTGAGTCATCTACAATATATTTCCTATGTTTTACCAATGGTTGGGTCATGACTGCGCAAGTGGGCCGAGCTCCCATACCTACATGTTTGGTCATTCTCGTTTCGCTTTCAATTGTGAAAAGAGTCATGTGATAGACGGAGACATAAGATAGGTAAAGCGTAATCACCAACCAAATTTCTCACTTCTGAAGTGCATGGTACATTATTATGGTTGTGGTATAAATTTGGGATTACAGTGGCAACATATAGTTCACAAACCAAATAATAACTTGACAACGCTCTCATTCACAAAAACGTAGTGTTTTTGCGACTAAATATCTCGAACGATTCGAGCCTACTGACAATGGGTGAATATTTTAACCAATAAGCCGATAAATGACGCCATGTTGATCCATTAACTAGCCAATGAGAGCTGCGCGTTTTACTTTACCCTCCGACCCGTAGCGGTGAATTATTTACTACGCAAAATCGTGTCATTGGGTCTCCGTAGGTTATTTCTTTCATGATATAGTTCAATAGGCCCCGCCAATCTACAATGCACTCGTAGTAGAGTAACGGAGTAGACACCAGATAGAGTATTAAAAGAAAAAACAAAATGACGTACGAAAATCCAGTGAGCGCATTCATGAGTGAAGATTTTCCGGCTCCTGAAGGTCCCATAATGGCAGTTAGCTCCCCTGATCTGAACACACCTGATACATCTTTGAGTATCACTTTTTCTGTAACAGAGTAAAAAAAAAATATTTTTATTTATTGTTATTTTCATGGTACGTTTTTGTTACGATTATGTCAAATATATCTTACAATCGTTTTATATTATTGATATAGAAGTGTAAAATATATAGGTGCTTAGTAATTACATATAGAATATTAGAAACAAATACGTGTCCCGGTGGGTAAATAAGGGAAAATGTAATTCATCGATTTTGGTTTTATATCAGTAACTACTTCACTAGAGCAGTCATAGTCCAGTGGATTAGGAATCGGCCTATTGAGCAACAAGTCAGCGGTTTGAATCCAGGCATGAACCACTAAATTTCGCGTTTTCGGACTTATACATATTTGTAATTATCACTTCTTCTGCGGTGAAGGAACCGCACGAACGAAACTAAGGAAAACATCGTAAGGCAACCCGCACGTCCAAAAAAAT
Organism: Pyralis farinalis; assembly: GCA_947507595.1. Classification (NCBI taxonomy): domain Eukaryota; kingdom Metazoa; phylum Arthropoda; class Insecta; order Lepidoptera; family Pyralidae; genus Pyralis; species Pyralis farinalis. The sequence goes on along the minus strand of OX382271.1, from coordinate 10,508,103 downwards.
CTATTTCGATAGACGTGTGACGTAATCTAAGAAAGGTTTGGTTTTCCCTCTGGGTTGTGGAGGTCGGACGGCAGTCGCTCCATGTTAAAGTCGATATCGCGGTCATCGCCACATCTTTAGGCTTAGGTAGCGGACCCCGCCAATCCTAATGGATCGAGAAGCGGGTTAACGCTAAGCATGGAGCAGGACAGCTATTATTGTTAAAAAACTAGTTCTTGGTAAATCTGATAAATTTTCTATATTTGTAAATCATTGGCTACTGAAAATTATGCTCCAGCTTCAATGGTAATATAAGGATGAATAGGAAAATGTATATACTATGTAACTTTTTTTTGTCAACTGTAAATTATAATTTATTAAATGGATTGGCGGAATAAATAAATAAATAAATATTGTCGGACAAATTACACAGCGCCATCTAGCCCAAAGTAAGCGAAGCTTATGTTATGGGTACTAGATTACTGATAAACATACATAAATACATTTTTTTTTGTAAATACATACTTATTATACATAGAAAATACCCAGACCAAGGCAAACAGACATGTTCATGCACACAAATGTTTGCCTTGTGTGGGAATCGAACCCACGAGCGTTGGTGTCAAAGTCGCTACATTCACGACTGAGCCACCGTCAGTCATAAGGACTCCTAATATCCGGTATACTATTTATCAAACGTAAGATTTGCTGAAGTACGAGTAGTTTTATTTCCGACATCATCACAAGAATCAGAACATGATGCAATAATTGCACTATGCCTCTTTAGCAATAGAATTTGAAATTAATTCGGATAAAATTGAGGTGAGGTTCACAAAAGGAAAACCCAGCAAAAATATCGGTTGGTGGGAAAAATAGAACAAGATGCCAAATGGGCGTACCTGAGATCAGAAATAAAAATAGGGAAATAAAATCAGACGAACAATATAAGCTATCCGATTTGACTACGATTAGTAGTCTACTCCAATCTTAGCTTTATATATTGGAAGAATATAACATTAAAGCAGAAAGCACGAATATTTGGCCAGCGTATATTGTCTGCTGCTGTACAGCTGAATGTGAAACTTCGGTAACAACTATGGAAGTACTTACTGCACAATTAAAAGTAACACAAAAGATCCATTGAAAGGAAAATGATACGAGGAACACTAAGCGACAGAAAAACCAACGGATGGCTAAAGCAACAAATCAAAGTGACACAATTTAGAACATATAAGAACAATGGAAAGACCATAAATGATATGGAAATGCGACAGGCGACAGGCAATCAAACGGAGAAATGAATAGGTTTAAAGGATACCTACACGACGAGCTTGATGGCTCAGTCGTGAATGACGCGACTTTGACACCAACGCTCGTGGGTTCGATTCCCACACAAGGCAAACATTTGTGTGCATGAACATGTCTGTTTCTCTAGGTCTGGATGTTTTAAGAGAGGTAGGGCGCATCAAAGCTGTCCGTCTGGGGAAGTACCTCCACCTCGCAGAAATCCACAGCCCAATAACAACTCCCTAGAGGGTTGTTGTGTTCCTTCGTGTGAGTGAGGTCACCAGTAAGCTCCCAAGGAGTTGCTGTGTAAGCAGCAGAGGAAGCATCACGCGAGTGATAATTAATATATCGCAAGTGTACGTCACTTTAAATATCCTGCCATTGGTCAGTATCAGTAGGCTCCAATCGTTGAAATATATAGGCATTAAAATGTACCGTTACGGTGAGTGAGTGACCTTGATGAGCCGTCAATTTAGTTATTGGTTTTTGCCTATACCAAGCGTGATATTATTTATTGATTAAAAGTGGCAGAAGAAGAAGAAAAATCTCCCTAGTAGAAAAAATAGTAACGGATCATCCCGTTGTTAAATTCTAAAGGAGCATGGAATTTTTAAGGCAATACTCATCTCATTTTAACTTGCAACGTGAATATACCAAACAGCACAACTAAAAATATACTGCTAAGGTAGTAAACAGGCATACGGTCTGCCTGATGGTAAGTAGTTACCGTAGCCTACACTAGATATTGCAAACTCTCCGTAGGCTACTAGTTTCTAGGGCTCCTAACATTAGTATCTGAACAACACGACCAATTTGGTCACGGCAGGTAAGTCTTGCCCTTCATCAGATCCGGTCTCTTTCTAGTTTCGCGTTGTACATCTGTTTCGTAATTATTTCATTCTGCATTCTTTCTACATGTCCGAATCAACGGAGCATGCCTCTTCTTATATACACCGGTTCTCTCATTAAAACCAACTCCGTTTCTTACATAAAAATTTACGCCATAAATTTTGCGCAACGCTCGCATTTCGCGTTTATCCTACTTATTAAGTAAGTAGTAAAGTAAGTGTTTATTTTGTCTACAGCAACACACATGGCTTATCTAATGTAGGTATTACTCGGCATTCTCGATCGAGTGCGTTGTTAAGACTTATATGCAGAAACAAGCACAAGTACCTTTTGTCCTTGTACTCTTGTAAATTGCTCAGGAAAATGCAGTCGAGGTAAACTATAATGCTTATAAATTAGTTATTATGCCTTATCTTGGACAAACACTTAGTAATTGTTATTTCATCAGTACTTAATTAGTATATACGATTTGGACGAGCTCAGTGCCTCAGTCGTGAATGACGCGATTTTGACACCAACGCTCGCCGGTTCGATTCCCACACAAGACAAACATTTGTGTGCATGAACATGTCTGTTTAGCTTGGTCTGGATGTTTAAAGAGAGGTAGGGCGCATCAAAGCAGCCCGTATGGGGATGTACCTTCACGTCACAGAAAACCGCAGCCAAATAATAACTCCCTAGTGGATTGTTGTGTTCCTTTGTGTGAGTGAGTTCACCAGTAAGCTCCCAAGGAGTTGCTGTGTAAGCAGCAGAGGAGGCACCGCGCGAGTGATACGTAATATATATCGCAAGCGTTAATAGGCTACGGTACCCGCTTTACATCAGGTGGGCCGTATGCTTGTATGCCTTCCGACGTAGTATAAAAAAAACATATACATGTCAGATTGTTGAGAAGAACAAAGATGGAGAACTAAGAAACTAGAGTTATACATATATTTATACAACGTCGGGAGGCATGAAAGCATACGGCCCACCTAATGTAAAGCAGTTACCGTAGCCTATGAACGCTTGCAATACCTTATCGCTTGCGCAATGCCACCTCTGCCTCTCAAACAGTAACCCCTTAAGTGTTTACTGGTAACCTCACTCACTCGCAGGAACACAATTCTCCAGAGACTTGTTGTTTGGCTGCAGCTGTGTGTGAGGTATTTGCCCAGTCGGGCTGCTTTGAGACGCCCGATTTGGTTTTTTTGCTCGAATTTTTACCTTTTCAATAATGATAATGGCCGAAGTTCGCGGTGTCCGATATCCCAGTGTAAAAAAAAAACAGAGGCAAACCGACTAAATTCTGAAAGGCAGCCAAGACTAAGCACCACTCAAATATCAAGCGCTCCGAAGTCAAGACTCATACGTTATTATTTTCCTTAATGAGAATGATTTTATTTTTATTGTATACTAGCTGAAGCCGGCGGCATCGCACGCGTGAGATTTGGGCTTTCAGTAGCCTTTGTTACGCTCCAGCCAACAAATTCCTTCTGTTAAAAAAAAATAAAAGTTCAGGGCCTTTCTTTGTAAGTAATCGCGTGGCATACATATTAACAAACATATATAAAATATTTACTCTAATGCTTCTATATAAGCTGTTGGGCGTATTTTTCCTATTTGCTAGAGCAACAATATTTGCGGCATCACTCACTCGTGAACATGCCACGTATAGTTGTCCATGCGTAAAGCAGCCCTTGCTTGAATCAATGCCGGATTAGCTTCGTGTTTGGCCTTGTTTGCAAAACTGATATTGATGGGGAATTGTAAACTTTTAAATTGAAACGGAGTTAGATGGAATTATGGGTATCCTAGAGCGCCATCTATTGACCTTTACAAGAGGCAACGTATATTTATTTTATGTTTATTACATAAAAAATGCGTAGTTATTTTACAAAAATCTGTGAAAATAATAAAAATAAAATCGCAAAGTTACCGATATTTTCCCCTAATTATAACAGTGTTTCATTTTTCACGCAGGAACCCTAAATATTTACGGGATAAGCCTATATTCTGCTCTGAACAGTCCTCTACCTACCAGTGAAAGTCCTGTAAAATAGGTTCAGCCATTTCGAAGATTAGCCCGGACAAACAAACGACAGACAGACAAAAAAGTTAAAAATGCATGTTTAGGCTTTGGTAACGTGAAAATAACAATATGAGCTTAAGATAAAGGTGTTTATTTTGAAATCACAGACAGACACTTCAATTGTATAAATGTATAGATGCCGTTCGTGTTTTTGTTTTTGTTTCTATAACATTAATGCAAATTGATGTTATATTACATTACAGAAATGTATATAACCGGGTTTTTTATTGTGTATTAAATAGACATCAACAGTTTTAATTTATTCTTGACAGTTGACTAAGTGGCCTTCGTGCAGCTTAAGACCACTTGAGTAAACTAGAGAAATATGCTCTAAACACCTTCGGTTGAAGGGTCCCTGCAATGGACATGACTTAAATTTACGCATAGGTACACTAAGTTTGTGCGTCCTTGGAGTAAATTGGTGCATGCTTATTAACTTTTTTCTTCTTCTTAAAATTGAAATATTTTATTGGTCAATAGGCTCGCATCGCTAAGATATTTAGGCGCTAAGTCACAATGTTTTTGTGAGCGTGAGGTGCCTTCATGCGCAGGCAAGTAGTTTATTGGTTCTTTTTTATGGGACAGGCCCACCACTCATTCCCACCACTGTGTCTCCTGTGTAGCCAGAATTATCGGCGACCACCAAAAAGGCAATGAACAGTGAAGTTCATTGCTGTCCCGGGGGTTAAACTACAGCTGCCTTGGAACTCACAACGAATTTAATCAGAAGAAATTTATAAGAGTGGGAAATTTATTGGTTTGTCTAATTAACACACGAGACTCTGGCGAAAGAGAGGTAGTAACTCTAGCTCACATAAGGCCGCAGGCAAGTAAAGAGATTTTAAGAGAGGTAGGGCGCATCAAAGCAAAAATTCCCCGTCTGGGGAAGTACCTCCACCACACAGAAAATGGCAGTCGAGTGACAACTCTCTGGAGAGTTTTTGTTTTTCTGCATGTGAGTGAGCTCCTAAGGAGTTGCCGTGTTAGCAGCAGAGATCGTATCAGGCTATTGATAAATAATGTTTTGACCGCGTTACGCTACAGGTGGGTCATATGCTTGTATGCCTCCCGACGTCATATAAAAACAAAAGTCGAACTCCACACGGCCGCTAGACGGCAGCTAGCTAACTATAAAACTTCATTAAAATATACAACGATAATGTAAACCTATAAAACCTAATGGTTTAATTGGTAGCCACTAGATGGCCAGGACATTCTTAATAGCTGTATCACTTAGTACATCGGTTGACAGCAATTTGTGTATGATGAGGCGAGGTTACGATACGAGCTAATTATATGACTAATGGAGTAACGTGACTGTGGTCATGCAATGGTATAAGTGATGGTACCAATCGCTATTTGAACAAAACATCTATCTATCTGCAACTTCACGTCAAAGATATCTCATTGAAAGACGCGTAAAATTTCAAATTTATAATAAATACCAATAATATATATATTCACTCTAAATCCCTTTCATAGTAGGCAGAGAGAATCGAGCATGACTCGGTACTTACACACCTAACTCGGTTCTTTAACATTCATACGCACTTTTCTAGGGCTCGGTAGTCGGAGAGAATCGAGCGCAATATGACTCGGTCCTTTTACACCTCACTCGCTTCTTCAACATCCATAGCTCTTCTCATGCACGCACGCCGGTTTCTAGGACTCCTGACTTCACCTTCTGATAAAACACGATCAGTTTGCTCATGGCAGGTAAGTCTGGGCCTTTTTAGGCTCCTACACGGTTCTACTTAACGTAACTTATCTCTGATTAGATTTCATGTGTTACCAGAATACCTTCTGGTAACACATGAAATCCAGGTGCCTTAAGAACCGGTGAGCGTTCATGATAAAAGCTATGAATGTTAAGAGAGAAAGAGAGGTGTGTAAGAACTGAGTCATGTGGCGCTCGGCACTCTCTGCCGACCTCCAAGGGACTGAGAGTGAAATTGTAGATATATTATTGGTATTTATAATAAATTTGAAATTTTACGCGTCTTATAGTGAAAAGTCATTACAATTTGCCAATTGTAATGACTTCTCACTATAAGACGCGTTCCTTTACCTCACATTTAACATTAGGATATCTTTTTTGACAAATAATTAAAAAAGTACAATGTATGAATATCACTGACCTGCGAAAATTATATTGTACACTTTAATAAGTATGGATAATAAATAATAAAAACACAAATTATTTAGAATTGTATAAAAATTGAAATACACACATCAAAAGTGTCTAGGGACCAACATATATTTTTGCAATAACTTTTCTCCTGATTGATATTAATTAAAATTTTCTTTAAGGATTCATCAAATAAAGTGTTTTCGTTTGTCTACAGTAACGATAAACCAAGTCACCTTTGCATTAATAAAGAAATTTGCCATTTTCATAATAAAGGGATTTTTGACATTTGAACCACTAACATTAAAGTTCGAAAAAAAGACTGAAATAACAGTTTTCTTTAAAATTTTATTGGGTAACTTAAACAATTAATAATCCGTGTTTCTACCGCGAACACTAACAACACAAGAACATCGGTTTGGCATAGTCAAAATGAGTTCATCCAAATCACGCTGTGGAATGGCCGCCCATGTCAGTATCAGTCGACTTTGTACACGTTACCGAAGCACTGGTACCGTGGCTGAGCGCCATGGAGGACGGTATCGCTGCACCACACGGAGACAAGACCGATACATTCAAATCACAACTCGAAGAGCTCCAACAATAACCGCCATGATGTTAGCCGTGACGCTTCATCACTCTTCAGGGAACTTAATTAGCGACCAAACAGTCAGAAACCGCTTGCATGAAGTGAACCTTCATTCCCGAAGACCGCTAAGGGTACCACCTATAGCAATGCACAATCGTAGGATTCGATATCAATGGGCTCTTGAACACAGAAATTGGGCAGAAGAACAATGGCGTTTCGTGTGCTTTTCTGATGAGTCTCGTTTTGGTATGAGACCGGATACAAGACGTATACGACACTGGAGAACCCCTGGACGCCAACAGCGATTAAAATCCTGCCAGGAAGTCCATCCTTATAGTGGTGGAACCATCATGGTATGGGCGGGTATTTGGATCGGCGGAAGAACTGAGTTGATTTGGATCAGAGGCAACCTCAACGCTCAAATTTATGCTGAGACGATTGTATCAGACGTCATCGTTCCTCTACAAGTGCAAATCGGTCCCTTATTTCAGTTAATGCATGATAATGCACGACCGCACACCGCAAGAGTTGTACGACAGACTCTCGCCGCAGCTAACATCAATGTCATGCCCTGGCCTGCTCAGTCGCCAGACTTGAACCCGATTGAGCATGCATGGGATATGCTACAGAGAAGAGCTCTGCCGAATATGGAGGGTATCCAGTCGCAAAAAGACCTTTTTTTGTTGTTGCAACGAACATGGGCGGCCATTCCACAGCGTGATTTGGATGAACTCATTTTGAGTATGCCAAACCGATGTTCTTGTGTTGTTAGTGTTCGCGGTAGAAACACGGATTATTAATTGTTTAAGTTACCCAATAAAATTTTAAAGAAAACTGTTATTTCAGTCTTTTTTTCGAACTTTAATGTTAGTGGTTCAAATGTCAAAAATCCCTTTATTATGAAAATGGCAAATTTCTTTATTAATGCAAAGGTGACTTGGTTTATCGTTACTGTAGACAAACGAAAACACTTTATTTGATGAATCCTTAAAGAAAATTTTAATTAATATCAATCAGGAGAAAAGTTATTGCAAAAATATATGTTGATCCCTAGACACTTTTGATGTGTGTATAAACTGTATTGTACACCGGTGGGCATTGTTAGGCATTGATAATAAATAATAAAAATACAAATAATTTACAGTTCTAATAAAAAGGTACAATGTATGTAGGTACCTTATATACATATATATTTCACTACCCTGTTTAAAAGTCTGTTGTATAAGTGAATAATATAATCGATAATAAATAATTAAAATACAAATAATTATTGTTAATAGTAAAAAAACAAAAATCTTATTGAATGTATTTCATTATAGTTTATATTTAAAAACGTAAATAATAAGAAAAACAATCAATTAAAGAAAAAAATAACTGTATCATATTTTATTGTTCAACTCAGTGACGCGCATTGATAATAAAGATACAAATAAATTACAGTTCTAATAAAAAAGAATGAGTGAAAACATGAATATCACTGATCTGTATTAACAGTATATTGAATAGGTTAGTGATGGGACATCGATAATAAACAATAAAAATACTAGTAATTGCAAGTATTCCGTCTGCAACAATAACTGCAAACAATGGTAGGTAATTGGTGTAAATACCGATATGACAATCACGTGTAGTGTACTCACTCGCGTGCACTTATCCATCACTGGGCACGCGACAGCTATGTCGTTTGTTTACCAATTTTAAGAAGATGGTTTTAAGAGAGGTACGGCGATGAAGTACCTTCATCTCACAGGAAACCACATTCAAGTAACAACTCCCTGGTTTACAGGCGGACTGTATTCGTGTGAGTGAGATTACCAGTAATTCCTGAGGAGTTGCTGTGTTAAAACCAGGCGTGGGAACGTGGCGTACTTTCCGTATTGCCACCATTAAAACCATCTTATTCAGAGAGGTAGGGCGCATCAACGCAGCCTGTCAGAGAAAGTACCTCCACCTCACAGAAAAACCGCAGCCAAATAACGATTTTCTGGAGAGTTGTTGTGTTACCGCGTGTGAGTGAGGCCACCAGTAAGCCTTCTCAGAAGGAGTTGCTGTATTAGCAGCATATGTTTGCCTTCCGACGTCGTACTTATAAAAAATAATGCGAGCGTTCATAGGCTACGGCAGCCACTTTACGTCAGGTGGACCGTAGCTTGTATGCTTCCCGGTGTTGTGTAAAAAAAGATTATTTACAGAAGATGCTTGACAATTGAAAACATCGGAACTAACATACAGACCGAATAATTCTACAAATTGATGCCTTTTCCTTCATCAGCTTGATGTAAAATGGTTATCATAGTGGATTGACGGTACTAACATAAGGGGTAACTAACGCGTGTGGTGACCTTGTCTCCTGGCTGCTAATTTCGAATTAAATCGAGCCTGCCATCTACTTCTCGGGCGACAATGAAATACGCGATACCGAGCTAGTAGCGACCTTTTAAATGGGTTGTTTTACATTCGTCACAAAGTAAATTCGTCACATTTTTGTACACACTATACATTGAAAGTAAATTCGCACACTCACATTAAAAACTATGTGTAAATTCGTCATAAGTGTTCATTATTTTTGCATAAAGTACCGGTAGCAATATCTGTAGGAAAAAAAATAATTGTGACGAATTTACAATAACCCAAATTAATATGTGACGTGATATTTACTTCATAAAAATGGAACAGTGGCAAATTTACACACACTTTTTTTCCGTGACGAACTTACTTTGTGGCTAACGTACAACAACCCTTTTAAACCAAGTCAATATCGATAATGAACACCTGTACTATTTCTCAGATGCTCCACAACTGCTATCAGTATATCGATTTTTGATTATATTTGATCGATAAATGCAATTATCGTGACCTATAAACTTTATTTCATATTGTATAGCTTCGTAAATAACCCATTATTTGCAATTTGATCTGACTGAATTTGATGGCTGCTCCGGTAGTCTCCGGAGCAGCCATGGCAGCGTCGGCATGTTGCACTTGTGTCTACTAACGTCAAAACATCTAAAAGTTGTCACTATATTATCTATTAACGGTAGTGGGTGAGTGCCGGCCGGCGCTAGGGCTCATGAACTAATTGGTGGCGGAAGCATACAAAGCAGGTTAGATCAAATTGCATGTCAATTTGAGTTTCGCAAAATAACCCCTCAATCTAATAACCCATTCTTTTTTTGTAACATGTAAAAGAGTGTTACGCGAATTTTCTTCTAGACATTTTTAAGATACTCGTATTTATTCCGTAGTACTTTATTACGCTCTACCTCGTAAGGTTTAGCCAGCGTTTGCAATATAAGCACACAAAAATATGATTTTTACAACATCACATTAAAAATCTTTTGCCATCTCGGCTTTTCTCTGCCATAACATGCATGCATTATACCTATAAACCTTCCTTTTGAATCAGTCTGTCTATTGATGAAAACCGTATTAAAATCCGTTGCGTAGTTTAAAAGATCGACGCGTATTGACGGCGTGATGCAATTTTGTTGTATGCTACGAGTATGTAGAGATAAATATGCACGACTTTGGGACGAGCTATTTGACGGTTTTCGTCTTATTTAAATTATAACAAAACTCATTAAAACAATTTCACGCTAAGTATACAATATGAAATAAGGTTTATAGGTCAAGATAACTGCATTTATCGATGAAATATAATCAAAAAATCGATATACTGATAGCAGTTGTGGAGCATTTGAGAAGTAGTACAGGTGTTTCATTATCGATTTTGACTTGGTTTATTTAAAAGGGTTGTTGTACATTAGCCACAAAGTAAATTCGTCACGGAAAAGAATTTAATTAAAATGGCAAATGTATACCGTTAATAATGGGATATCCAATAATTATAAAACAGTTAAGTATTTTTTTATGTAGATTTGTTAATTAATAAGTGCAATTTATGGTAAACAAAAATTTACCTTTTATAATTTTAAAGCAAATATTGGAATACATCGTGTTTTATTAAAAATTTCAAAATTTCTCGAGATACTCGAGAAATCTTGGTCGAGAATTCTCGTGCCTAGAGAATTAAAAAGGTCGAGAAAACAAAAACCCTATTAACAGCTAAATTTAAAAACAACAACTAGTCTATGATATTAATACTTTGTTAGCACCATGACGCAAAAAATCATTTAAAAGAAATTAACTAACCAGCCAAGTACAACTATTAATCTTTCATAATTACTCGAGTTTTTCATTCCAGTCTAACCTTTGCATACATAATATAGGATAAAAACTATTGCAGTCTGTTATTACACCAATCAATATAATTACTTAGCAATGACACGGAACTCTGTTTAAAGCAATTAGGTTCTACTTAACCTAGTACCTGAAGATAAAAACAATAGAAAATCCTGAATATTTTAAGTTACATACACTGGAAAATACACCATTGTGGGTTGATTGTTATACATTACTAGCTGTATACCGCGACTTCGCTCGCACGTACCCTGGTATCCCGTGACAAATGGTTTTTATTACTTTATTGTTTTTCCTGGTTTTTAGGGGTCGTATCGTGATGTTGAATAGCAAAAGTATTTTTAAGAAAGGTAGGGTAAATCAAAGCAGCCCGTTCGCGGAAATACCTCCACGTCACAGAAAACGGCAACCAAGTAACAACTCGCTTGTGTTCCTACATGTGAGTGAGATCACTAGTAAGCCCCTAAAGAGTAGCTGTGTTAAGAGTAGAGATGGTAGAGGTGACATCGCGCAAGTGATTTTAATGTTTTGCAACGGTTTATAAGCTACTATAAAAAAAAGATAAACAAACCAACATACTTTCCATTTAAAATATTAGTATATATTGCAGACGCCGGAAAGTTAGTAGTTTAGAAGACAATGTAATATTAATATATATACAACCTTTTTTTTTGTCTTTGATAATGACATTTCATAGACATGTACAAAGACAAAAAAAAGGTTGTATATATATTAATGTTACATATTAACAAGTCCAGCAAATCGCAGTTTCATAACGTATTTAATGCAGTGCTCTTCAGGAGTACATCCAGTTCGAAGAACTTATATGGAAAAACTAAAAAAAATCAATGTTTTAAGTAGGGACTTACCATGATATTGATATCGATGTTAACTACAGTAAACATATTTTATTGGTTGAATAACTCACTTTCAATTTGTCACTCCGTCTTTGTTAAAGCCCATTATACTTTAACAGAAACCTGACAAACACCAGACATGACACAAAAAGGTGAATCATATTTTGAAGTTTCAAACATATGCGAGCACTCAAATATTATAATATGTTTTTGTCTAAAATTTAAATCGATTTGAACAAAAGATTGTGTTTTTATTCGGAATATCATAACTAACTTACATGTTCTATTTTGCATTGAATATGGAAACTTATATTCAGATTTAAAAAAGTAGAATTTTGAAAATGGTTTTATTAACAATTTAATTTTCAATTCGAGCTCCTGCTCTGATAATATTTTCATAGATGTCTAGAAATGATTCTACAGAAGTATTTATCCATTTATTTTATCACTTAATACTACTGTTACTATATGTTACACTCACATAGAATTATTGTACTCGTAATATCAATTGGAATCTATAATGGCATTTCTTTCAGCATTTTTTCTTTGCGAGAATGAACATTTATTTAGAAACGCTGATATTTTTTTTATACCACTAAGGTGACAATCAAGCGTATGGTCTGCCTGATGGTAAGCAATTACCGTAGCCTATGGACATTTGCAACACCAGGGGTACCAGCCATGCGTTGCTGACACTGTAAAAACCTCTTCACGCCTTTCTTGAAGAGGCCCTTGCTATAATCCCTTAGGAAAATTTCGTCTGGGAGTTCATCAAAATCTCGCCTTAAACTTAAGGGTTCAATACCGTTTGTAAGCTTAGAATCGCCGACAATTCTGACAGCTCGTCTCTGAACCAAATCACAAGGTCCTAGTTGGTATCCAGGTGCACCCCAAAGGTTAAGTACTTGACTTGAGACTTGTATAATAAAAGTCTTTATTCCGCACTGAAGTACTGCTTTGCTCTATTGAGCCGAGCCGACCGAGCTTCTTGGACGCCAGTTTGACCTTCTCCTCCAGGTGATTTCGGTATTGAACGTCGCTGGAGATCTCGACACCGAGAATCCGAAAACTTTTGGTGATGGTTCTACCGCCAAACAGCAACTGTTTTCCGGTTTGAAGGATGAGATATGGCAGAGAAATTACTGCGTACTGTGACGAAACAGCCTTAGGTCATAAGATTGGCAGCGCGCGAGTAACATCCCCGTGGTGTTGTGGGCGTCAATAGGCTGTGGTAATCGCTTACCATCTAATGCGGGCCGCATGCTTGTTTGCATGCATTCTAGTTGTATAAAAAAGTCTATTCTCCAGTGTTAGGCATCAGCAACGAACTAGACGCAGTTATCTATACTAGAACATGAATTTGGATCACAACTAGATTAGTTTGTAGATTATTATACTTATTTATAATTCTATAAGTATAAATAAATAATACTATTTTAGAATTGTTATTAGCGAGTAAGCCGTGTACGAATCATGTTATTTGGCGACTGGTCACACTATGTATCTTGTAGGGTACAACTGGTACCAGTCACCTGGAATGAAGGTGTAGTTAGATAGTTAGCAGTACATACTGTGAATATTTCAGATCTACCTATTACGGTTCAAATATACGTTAAAATCCAATTACAGACAAACTGACAGAGAGCGGAGACTTAGTAATAAGAATTCTTCTTCATCTTTGGGTATGGATGCCTAAAAATGCAGGAGACCAGCGATTTCAAAAAATATATTTTTCGAGCTTACGGTAAAAAATAAACTACGAGTATCAATAAGAAACTGAAATTCAGTTATAAATCTGGATTTCAATACATGCGGGCAATCCAGTACAACAATGACAATATAATAACCATGTTATTTTATTTTTATCTGATATGCATTCAATCGAAAAACTTGCTCGCCTCAAAATAGGCGACAGCGTAAAATAGACATGTTAAAAATAGTTCGGATAAATGTTAACAATTAAACTATATAACAAATCCTGGGACATAGACGTGATATCAAAGAGCAACGTACAAACCAAATACGTACGTACCTACGTATATAGTACGTGTACTGTTCTGTTTTGATACTCTATTTGAAATGGCGCATCATATCCTGGTCATGTGGTCATTTGATCACATCTACATAATGGTTGTGTCCAAAAAAGATTTTTTTTGACACGATTGCCGGAAGGGTATGGTTTTTAGTGCTGATCGTGTATGTACGTAATACTACCTCATATCATCGACATGGTTGCATGGATTTTGATAATGAGGATATCGTTAGATTCATCTTGGTAACCCAAGCGTTCTTGTACATGTAAATTAAAAAAAAGCAATCGAAATGACCGCTTTCGAGTGCCATTTTAAAAATGATAAAATTTCCGAACCCCATGAACCGGATTTCAACATGAAGGACTTTTTAAAGCGACCACCGAAGTACACACAACTTATAAGTTTAAAATTAATTTGGAATAATAAATTGGCAATAAATGGCAATTGTACACTGTCATAAAGGAGGGATGTGCAATGTTTCTAAAGATCTGTCTTTCTATCTATAACTTCACGCCAAATCCCTTGTGAAGTAGGCAGCGAGAACCGAGCGCCGTAAGACGCGGTCCTTACATACATCACTCGCTTTTTTAACATTCATAATTGTTTTCATGCACGCCCACCGGTTTCTAGGACTCTCGCGATTACCTTCTGATAAAACACACGATCTATTTGGTCATGGTAGGTTAGTTTTGGTCTTCCTCTGCTCCTACATCCCTCCACATTTGCATTGTATATCTGTTTCGTCATTCTTTCATCCGGCATTCTTTCTACATTTCTCATCTCGACACCATTTATTCTACTTTACATACATTAGCGTTGGGATTAGCACCGCGTTGTGTACAGCGAGCTGTACCTTCTGGCTTAGATTTCGGCTGCCTAGAAGTTTACCCAACGCTCCATTCACGCTGTTCCTACACTCAGGTTCTGCACTCACTCGTCTCTCCATATCAGCGGTGTACCTACCTTCCATCGCTGCTAATAGCGCTTCCATGATATACAATCTCATCCACTTTTTTTTTTTATACTACTAAGATGGCAATCAAGCATACGGCCTGCCTGATGTTAAACAGTCACCGTAGCCTATGGACATTTGCAACACCAGGGGCGTCACTCATGCGTTGCCGACCCTCTAAAAACCTCTTCACGCATTTCTTGAAGAACTCCATGCTGTAGTTCCTTGGAAAAACCACTTGCTCCAACACTACATCATCAACTACTTTCTAAAGATAGTTTCAGAATTATTCACTAAAACAATATATAAAAGATATATATATATATATTTAAAAATATTTATATTTAGACCATATACCACAAAACAAATATTTTTATTCGGTATTTAATCTTTAAATTTTGTTTAGCAGCGACATCTAAATTTCTAACATTAATTATCATGGTACTAAACCGTTTAGTATAAAAAGAAATAATAATAAAAAATTAAAAACCCGACTCAGTCAAAAATCAATTTAAAAGCAATGATCTAAAAATTACCAAAACAATGCTGAGAATAGAAAACAAAATAAAAGCAGTTGAGAATGCGCAAGCTTGCATTGCCAGAGGAACACCTGACTCGTCAATTATATAAGAAATCTTTTTTTTTTTTAATTTATCGGCCATTTTGACCATGTTCCTTAAGAGATATAAAAATAAAGAGATATAAAGATAAAAGTATGTAGTTCCACATACTTTTTTATGCTGAATCTGAAGACAAAATTCGAATATTCGAAAAATATAGAATTCATATAGGAACGGTGATCCTGAAAATAGACTAAAAATAAAATAAACGCAACAGTATTAGCTACAGCGGTACCCGTTAATATTCTTTCGAATTAATTTACAAATAGATCCCGCCTGCTACAGAATTCATAACGTATATCTTAAGATTTCTGTTACATTAGCCCTATTTTTATTATCTTAATCTTTTTCGGTCTTTGAGTTGATTGTTTAAAGTTTTACGTAGTCGGGTTGTTGATTTTTTTTACTGTTTATTTTTATAAAAATCGAATGTTTGTACGTGGGTACATGTGTTCGTATGTTAGACATTGGTTATGTGAATCAATTAAATGAATATTGTGGTGAAGTGAAGAAGTTGGAGGTTTTTATAAATTATCCAGGGTTCTATTCCTTTTTTATTTTTAACATATGCGAATGACCTGCCCTACATGGTGCAGAAAATGGCGGATATAGTACTATTTGCTGATGATACCTCTCTAATTTTTAAAGTGGCCCGCTGGTGTGAAAATATTGACAAAGTAAATAGAGTTATGTCTGCCATTCTAAACTGGTTCACATGTAATAATCTTTTTCTAAACTCGCAAAAAAATTTCAAAATTTCAAATTTAGCCGTACAAATGTGACTTCTGTCAAACAGAAATTCACATTGGGAATAATAACTTACAATTTGTTAATTATACTGTGTTTTACTAGTATAATCAATTACAATTATGAAGTCCATACATATATAAATAACAAAACAGTCTTTGTGCGTGGGTGAATTTACGATTTTAATTTATTGAGAAATATAAATTAAAATGTTAGTTTCAAATTAAATCAATACAAATTTTAATTTTAAATGGACTTTTTATTTGAAATTGTGTGTAAGGTGACAGACGGCAAATAAGTTTACAGTCTGCTTGATGTCAAGCAGTTTCCGTAATCTTTGGACACTTGGAATGCCATGAACGTCACTAGTGTAAACCTACACTGTAAAGCCTACAACCGATTTTTTTAAATTTCATGAGAAATTATTGTTTTTGCATACCTATTTGCACTATTTATTAGGTACTTGTTTATCTCTCAATACAGGAAACTATATAATGCGGGGTCTAGCCTGAGTCAAGCTAAGATTATCTTTTCTAAACATCGATACATAAACATAACTAGTTATCTCGGCTTCCGTCATATTGGAATTTAATTATTTTATAAAAGCATATAATCTCACTTCTGAAGTCCCGAAGCCGCACCCTTATCATACTAAATACAATGCGTAATCTTTATTACTGTATTACCTAGTTAATAGAATATTAAACACACATACGAAATCATACATGGATAGTGTATGGCTGAAGTCAATCTACTAAAACAAATCTGAAAATTTGCTCGATTTCATCGACTAAATATATGATCATTTATTATTTTGTAATATTTCATACTAAATTTTAAGTTTTCATTACACAAGTTAATAAGTTAATATAACACTTTTTCTTAGCGCTTTCCCGTCCATTAGAATTGGTAGCGACCGCTACCTAAGTCCAAGAATTTGCCGGGAAAACCCGCAAGTTTATAGGTATCTTCTACTACATCTAAATAGTCAAAGAAAAAGCAGTTCAGTATTTTTTCTTCACTTCCTTCACATATTTTTCTTTATTAACTGCCTTAAAAAAAAAGGAGGAGGTTATCAATTCGTTGTATTTTTTGTTTATTTTTTAATTAGTAGCAATAGACGAACATTAAAAAAATTGAAAAAGAAAAAAATTCACGCGTGTTTTCCTCAATTATTCGACCATTGGAGCGAATGTTAAGAGGTAAATTTAAAATGATAACGCACACGATTTGTATCCGAACTTGTTTTACAATAAATTATTTGAATATTTATATATGGCTAATTAAATGCTGGGAGCTTTACAACAAGAACAAAATTTTCAAAATTTCAAGATACCTTAAAATTGATTTCTTTGTGGTCATAAATTCACTAAATTTATTTGGCACCAGATGGAAGCACAAAAATATACTGTTGGTCAGACATAAACCATGCGGGTCCAATGGAGAACGTTTTTCTTTTATAGTAGTAGTAGTACTTGACCTGCCTTTTTTTATACAACTTAGGAACGCATACAAGTCATACAACCATACTCCCCCCACCTTATCTGAAGTGACTACCGTAGAATAGTAACGCTTGTAATACGGAAAGTATCTATCCCTGTTGCTAATATAACAACTTACTGGTAGCCTCACCTACTCGTCGAAAGACAACAGCCCTATAGGAATTTGTTATTTAGATATCTGTAAAGTGGAGACTTCCCTAGCCTTCATGCGCTCATGTTATGGGATGAGACACAAATGTTAGTCCTGTGCGGGCATCGAACACACGAACACAAATATTTTTATTGGTTTTCTTTTGTTACTGAATAAAATCCTTGCCATTATACTCATAGTTCGAATAGGTATAATTACTTTTTATTAGCATTGTACATTTTGGATGTGATCACCGAAGATAATATAATAGCATGTTGCAACAAAAACATACGACACGTCTGCAAAAAAGTGTGCCGCTTACAGATAACATGTAGGTACGAGTAACATGTTTGAAGGGGGCGATTGAAACGTTCCAAGAAGAAGTCAGATTGGTATTTTTGTTTAATTTGATTTGAAGTATATTGTCATAGCTTTTGCCGCGTCTATAAAAATAAATAAAATTAATTGGACGTTCAAAACGCGGCTATTGGCTACAAGTATTTTTATAGCATTTTTGAAAAGGCACGAAATGCGACTTGGTAATTGTTTACCGAATATCAACGACACACCAACAGCGTCAAGTTCTTAATTTTAACATCAATCACTGAAATACTGAATATCTACGATTACCTATATCTGTTTTTATATACAAGTACCTAATGGATTCCTCCCAAATGGATTTGTGCATATCTCTCTTTAAACTAGCTACCCGCTCTGGCTTTGCACGGCACCCGCTGATCCAATCTAAATCTTTCCTGAAAATTTTATCAACTTCGGCTAAACCGAAACCGTTTTTTAGTCCATAGAGGACAAACATACATACATTGATACATAATATATACACACATAAATTTAAAAAAAAATCTTATCTCAACTTGGTCTCCTTTATAATGGAGACAAGGTTACCATAAATAGTACCTCTGTGCTGTTACAGGTTTCTATGTTTTCCACTCCATAAAGAGCTGAACCCTCTCCTTCTTCCTCATCACAGCTATGCGAGTAGTTAAAAAAATGTGAAATCACAAAAAGTGTGATCATTAACTATAATTGCATAAAAATAATCACATAAATTCATACGCTGCTTCCCACCACACTAACCTGCCATTTTGTTTTTAAAATTGTTTTTATAAACCAATTCTTAGTTGACGAATAGGTATCAGTAAACTAGATACTTGCAAAATTTTAACTTAACTAAGTTATTTTAGTAGATTCAGTGTTAAGTCAGTGAATGACCTTTCGCTTTTATTGTATAGAAGAAGATAATTCTGCTGCAGGGTCGCTATTTTATTAGTAAAGGGACGTTTTCATTTCAAATTATCCTGAGTTAGATTCAAAGTAGTAAGTAAGATGCTTTAGGGCAAAAGGTATTAGTAAACCTGTCAGCCGAAGGACTGCACATCAGAAATGATAACTTCTTAGCTTCACAAACTTGTAAACATTAATTTTGGATTGTTAAGAGATACTTTTAGGAAGAATGTTTATTTGAAATTATTTTTTTCAACGTATTAACTAAAATTGAAAATTATATTACTATAAATTTTAATTTTTGCGCTGTTTTACATGAAAAGAATGATTATTATTTACATTACATGATACAAAGAAATTTATAAATACATGTCAATCTTATAATATTTAATAACAACAAAGCCATTTAAGAGAGGCAGGGCGCATCAAAGCAGTCCGTCTGGAGAAGTGCCTACACCTCACAGAAAACCGTAGCCAAATAACAACTCCCTAGAACATTGTTGTGTTGCTGCGTGTGGTCACTAGTATGCTTCTAAGAAACTGCTGCTGTTAGCAGCAACGGAGGCATCGCGCGAGTGATACTGTAATGTATTACAAGCGTTTATAGGCTACGGTAACTACTTTACATTAGGTGGGCCGTATGCTTGTATATCTTTCGTGCCTAAAGAAGTTTTTACTTAAAAAAGCACTTTGAGTAACAGGTTTTGTTTCTTACTGTTACAACTGCTCCATTCGAAGCCGACTCTTACCGCCCCGTTTACGGGGTCATTTAAAATATTTTTTAGAATAACCCTGATACTTTTCTAAGGCAATTCGTGCAACTCGATCATTCTGTACTAAAGCCAAGGATTTTTTAAATGCCAACGACCTATAATATAAACAACGTTTCAACTGTACCCAAAATATCTAACATACCTATACTTTAAGATAGTTACTGCAGCACTATCTTTTTGATATCTGTAATATCGGCTACGATTGTCTTCATGAGTCATTGTGAACAGCCTCTAACCATGGCTATTAGCTGAGATTTTGTAACTATTATAGACCTTGTCGAGGTGTGCAGCCCGGAAGTTGTACAAGTATTATTTGACCTTTTATCATAACCTTGATTCACGTTTTACTAATTAAGTAATATTGCTAAGTGTAAGTGTTAGAACCTACACAGACAACTAACAAAAGTCCGTGAAGTACAAAATTCCCCGAAATATATCCCGTACATATATGGTGTACCTACGGACATTTGTCCGCCTTTTAGTAAAGCATACGCTATGGAATCAAGTATGTTAGGTACTGTAGTGTACTTGAAGTACACAAGAAGACGTTCTAAAAGAAAATAGAAAGGTCTAACCGTCCGGATCGATGCCGACATGCAAGGGGTCCGATAATAAATTACAGGCACTTTAAAAAAAAAAATAGCACTTCTGATAAAACATGACCAAATTGGTCGTGTTATATCAGAAGGTGATGTCAGGAGCCCCGGGAACCGGCGAGCGTGCATGAAAAGAGCTATGAATGTTACAGAAGCGAGTGAAGTATGTAAGGACCGCGTCTTATGGCGCTCGGTTCTCTCTGCCTACCCCGCAAGGGACCTGGCGTGAAGATATACATACATACACTTGTAAGATTTTTTTTATACAACTAGATTGGGAAACAAGATTGTGGCCCGCATCAGATGATAAGCGGTCACTGCAGCCTATTGGCATTCGCAACACCACGGGGAAGTTACTCGCGCGCTGCCAATGTTGTGACCTAAGGATGTTTCGTCACAGAATCCAGTAATTTCTCTGCCCTATCTCACCCTTCAAACCGGAACACAGCTATATAAATATAGCTGCTTGGCGGTAGAAATAGGTGAGACAGAGGTACCCACGCAGACGACGTTTGTACAAAGTCTCCCTCTAGTGTAACAAAGATATGGGGTCTACAGAAACAAAAAGAAAATACGCAAGGAAACTACAGTGTACAAATCCTCTAGCCAACAAAAAATCTCTAGTCTATAACATACAGGATATTAAATTATGGATTTAACTTCTTTTGTATCATATCCAAAACAACTTATTAAATATATATATCACTAAGATTTAAACAAGCGAGTAGCTTACCTGATGGTAAGGAGTTACGAACTTATTAACACTTATAACACGAGGAGCATTAATCGTTTTCGCCTATTCACAATCCGAAATAATAAAAGAAGTACTTGTCTCGTTCAACTTCGATAATTAAAATTTTTGGTTCGCTCTCAAAAACCATCTTACTCGTACATCGGTACGTCATTACCAAATGGTCAACGCCGTCAGAAATCCACTATGTGCATTGACCACAAACCAACAAATGACCACAAAACAAAAAAGACTGCGCATGAAGGCACCCCGTGCTCACATAAACGTGTCTTAGCGCTCAGCCTCAGCGAATCGAGCCTACTGACCAATGGGAGAATATTTCAACACTTGACAGAAGGCTGAACTCAAATTTCACAGGATGTTACTACGATTTTCCATACATAATAACGCCAAATCTATAGTCGTACTTATCAAAATAAATATTAACGGCCTCGGGCATAACCACTGTACGGATACAACCGTACAGTTATTATAAATAGCAAAGTTAAGCCGTTAAGATAGTCAGTACGGGCTTTACCGTTTTACTCTACATCGGGCTAGACCGTACTGTCATGATAACTAACAAAGTCAAGCCGTCAAGATAGTCAGTACGGGCTTTACCGTACATCTAGCAACGCCGTATTGTCATGATGACTAACAAAGTCAAGCCGTCAAGATAGTCAGTACGGGCTTTACCGTACATCTAGCAACGCCGTATTGTCATGATGACTAACAAAGTCAAGCCGTCAAGATAGTCAGTACGGGCTTTACCGTTTTACCCTACATCGGGCTACACCGTACTGTCATGATAACTAACAAAGTCAAGCCGTCAAGATAGTCAGTACGGGCTTTACCGTACATCTAGCAATGCCGTATTGTCATGATGACTAACAAAGTCAAGCCGTCAAGATAGTAAGTACGGGCTTTATCGTACATCTAGCAACGCCGTATTGTTATGATGCCTAACAAAGTCAAAACGTTATGATAGTCAGTACGGTCTTTACCATACCGTTGAGGTACCTATAAATGATGTACTCAGGAGGAAGGTAATTAAAAATAAACCGTAGGTACTGTATTGAAAACAAGTCAACTTCACTGACATACCTAACGCTTACGTACTCAAAAAATACAAACAAAAACATTCGTACTCAAAATTATATGTATAATTATATGTAGGTAAGTTTCTTAAAAATTGCGTTTTACAGCTAGGCTCTTTTGTCAGATTTTGTCGACATAACTATGATGATAACTATGTTTTAACTTTGCGTATTCATAATGTACATATCTCACTTATCTAAAAATTAACGAAAATACTTTACTTATCAGTCTTCAATTCTTGTACGTTGTATTATGTAAGTGAATATTAGTTTCTATAACGTCAAAAATAATCTAATATCACTGTTCGTGTTCCTCCAGTATCAAATTATGCTAGGTATAGGTAATAATGTTAATCTAATCAGTCTGCCATTTTCAAATTTGGATAATACTAGAAAACAATTAGTTATCTACCTGCTAACAGTTTGCTAATTGAGTATTTTTAATGTAATGACTTAAACTTAATCAGTACTACGATTGTGCCATTCCTCAAAGCAGGATAGATAAGGAGGTGGTTATTTTTTCACAGCCTTTGCATCGATATCAGGGCTCTTTGTTTTTGGTACAGTTCATGCAGTTATTTTATACCTCTCTTTGCATTTTCGGGAACTGGAATGTCTTCTGACCAGTGTATAAAGTTTTCACTGTGCCCCTGGTCACGAGAATATAGTGGTTCATCCACATTTATCGCCGACGGAACAGAAATACGCCTGCTAGCATAAATGTTGCCTTTTCTAACCACATCACGTCCTGTCATTTTCTTATCAATATTACACATCTGCTTTATTAGCTCAATGCGAAATTTCAAATATTTGTATCGTTGAGATCTCGATACAAAGTTTTGCCTGAACAAATAAAAAGCATTCCATGATATATCTATCATGTGAAAAAATACTTTTTTATATCAGCGGATGGTCTTTTTGGCAGATGAATAATATGAGACCATCTGGTCTTCGCGATCAATACCATAGTAGATAAAGACATGATGACCTTTCGTGAGGTATGGTTATACCAATTCCATAATAAGTTTTTCTGTCTTCTTGATCGTGGGATCTGATTCTCTTTCTTCACTTTTACATCGCTAGCAATTCATAATTTAGGTCCCAATAGTGAAAAATAGTTGATAAACCGTTGTGCACAGCAGTTGTGCTTCACTTGACTAGCCATCCCTTTGAGGGTTTTGAATGCTTTATTTGTCATAATTGCTGTCTCTCACTTTGCCAAGAGGGGGAGTCAATTTCAAAACTTCATACTCAAATTATAATTATACAAAGTTCTTCTGATTAAATTCGTTGTTAGTTCCAAGGCAGCTGTAGTTTAAATCCCGGGACAGCAATGAACTTCTCTGTTCATTGCCTTTTTGGTGCGCTGGCTACACAGAAGACATAGTGGTGAGAATGAGTAGTGGGTCTGTCCCGTAAAAAGTATAAATATGTGATTAACTTGTAGGTAGACAGTAAATCTTGTTCTTTACAATGATAATATGAGCCCAGCGCGGTGGTCACCGTAACGCGTTATACACTATCTTTAGTAATTACTGTGATGCCCGTACTGTCAAACTACTGTTTTGTCTGAGCACTGGTATGGCCGTACTGTAAAGTGTTAACCGATAAGCCGCGATATTGATCCGCGAACTAGCCAATAAGAGACGTGCGTTCTACTATACTCCTTGATACGTAGCGGTGAATTGAGTTACCTAGTAGCATCACAGGTAACAACCCTCTAGGGAGTTGTTATTTGGCTGCGGTTTTTTGTGAGCTGGAGGTACTTCCCCAGATGGACAGCTTTGATACCTATTATACCCTACCTATCTTAAAAATACCCAGACCACGACAAACACACATGTTCATGCACACAAATGTTTGTTCTGTGTGGGACACGAACCCACGAGCGTTGATGTCAAAGTAACGTAACAGCGCGTTTCGCCACTGCGCCACCGAGCTCGTCATTGTTCTGAGACGTAGGTGGTATGTTCACATTCATCATAAAAAAAAAAAAAAAATTTGTTTTCATACACATTGAAAACAGGTTATCTTTTCAATGTATTAGAATACAAAATTTCAAGGAATATTCTAACAACTATAGTATTCAATAGCAGTTGCTAACCATTGACAAATTTTTCTTCTATATTTTCTTATGGAAATTACCATAGAAATTATCTTCAATATCAAATTGGTCGTGTGTTTTCAGAAGGTGCCATCAGAAACCATATAAACCGGTGAACGTAATGAAAAGAGCTATAAATATTAAAGAGGTGAGTAAGGACCATCAATTGGCGTCATACCTGGCATGGAGTATCATATGGTGGCTGGTTCTCTCTGCTTACCCGGCAAGGTTTTTTTTTTTGATCTAACCATTTTTTTTTGACCTGACTATGTAGTAGGCCCCTGTGGGCCGTGACTACGTCACCCGAAGGTAGTGGCGGGCGTGAAGCGCCACAGCTTGAAAAAAGCAAAAAGCGACTGCCTAGGGGCACCCGAGAGGGGTCGAACCTCGGCTTAGGGCGTCGCGGAGCTACAATAATCGAACTCGCGGGTTCGTGCCCTTCGAAACCCGTGTGGTCATATATGACCGCGAAATGTATGGGAAAAGGTATATAACGGGTTCTGAAGGCTTACGGGCCTAAGATGAGAGGCGCCCAGGTACCTGGGCTACTCGGTACCTGGTGTATCGCGCAGAAGTCCTAACTCTCCGCACTCGGATCCGCCGAGTGCTGTGTGCGTGTGGAGTGTTGGGGTCGGAGTCTGAGAGGTAGGGGGCAATCGCAACAGTAATGCGATCATCGGGATCAAAGAGTGGTGGAAAGTTTCATGCATACAATACATATCGCTATTGATCTATAGTCAATATTCAATATATAATGACATATAATAAGTAATACGAGTATATGTGTGCAGTGTATTCATGTGTATTACATAGTTATTTGACCTGTCTTACTAATAGTAATAGGTTAGTGTGTCTGGGCGCGATAACGCTCAGTTTGACCACCGCCTATACAACCCGGCTTTCTTGTACCTACTTACTATGAAACAATCGGTACTTTTTTAGAATCTCTAAAGGGTCCATCAGAATCTAACCTCTGATGACCCTCTATTGTAATTCTGAAGACTTTTTTCCATAAGCCTATAAACGCTTGCAATACATTAAGTATCAATCGCGTGATACCACTTCAGCTGGGACTGCTAAGACAGCTACTACTTACTGGTGATCTCTCTCTACTCGTACGAACACAACTCTTCAGGTAGTTGTTATTTACCTGCGGTTTTCTGTGAGGTGGAGGTACTTCCCCAGACGGGCTGCTCTTATACGCCCTGCCTCTCTTAAAAACACTCAGCCCAAGACAGACATGGTCATGCACATATATGTTTGCCCTGTGTGGGAATTGAACCGACGAGTTTATTTGAAGGCGTTAATCACTGAAAATACCAGTCGAATTAGAAAAAAAAATTGTGTTTGGCATCCTAATACTTGAGGAAGGTTTTTTCCAAGACTTATCGTCGTTGGAACGTAGGTATATTGGCGCTCGTAACTCGATTGCACCTCGCGGGTGGGTTTTCCCACCTGGTCATGATAAAAACGATATACAGATATCGACTTGATGCTGAGAGAGAACTAAGGATAATATTGTCTAAAATTACTCCTACATTTGATTTCGTTCACGACAAAATACAAGCCCACTCACATAATATTACTGTAACATTAATATTAAAACGCGATTCCTTTTTGCCACTGTGTTTGTGGCGAAAAGTTACATAATTATATTATGTACAAATTATATTGCAATAAAAAATAAACCTTAAGTTCTTCAACAGCAACAGCCAATTTTATGTGGGGGGTGTTAGGAGTTCGCTGTCGCACGCACACAGGAGTACGTGGAGCCGTTTTGTTCGTTTGAGAAACCCTGTTCTATTGAATAAAGAAACAATTCATTAACCACCTGATCTCTAGGTCCTACCGCCAAATGTGACCTAACCCAAGGTCTGGTTTCTCTCTGGATACTCGCTTCATGTCAAAATCAGTGTCATCGTCATATCCTTAAGGTAACGGTCATCGGCAGTACTAATAATTAGAGCTGCCGGCCGTCGTTAATGTGACGGATAGGCTTGTTTGTTGTCGCAAATTAAATCAATTGTAGGAGTTGTTGTATGTCTCAACAGCAAGTCGATTTTTGTATATGGTTTTTATCATGACCAGGTGAGTAAACCCACCCGCGTACGTGCGCCAACATACCTACGTTCCACACTGCCAGTCATCCAACTGCCACTATAGACAGAGGGAGACTGTACAAAAGTCGTCTGCATGGGTACCTCTGTCTCACCTATTTCTACCGCCAAGCAGCTATATTTATATAGCTGTGTTCCGGTTTGAAGGGTGAGATATGGCAGAGAAATTACTAGGTACTGTGATGTAACATCCTTAGGTCACAAGATTGGCAGCGCGCGAGAAACATCCCCGTGGTGTTGCGAGCGTCAATAGACTTCGGTGACCGCTTACCATCTAATGCGAGCCATATGCTTGTTTGCCAATCTAGTTGTATAAAATAAACTTGTCGCGAACGTCCTGCCGTTGAATAGCGAACTCCTAGGGGTTCATGTACCCCACTTTCAGAAGCCCTGCACTAGACAGTCACTGCTTATTGGAAGGAGGTTATAAGCTACCATCACGTTCCGTCCCTTAGGAGTCGAGCAACGAGAAAACGACGGCTGAAACTGCGGAGCTCAACTAGTAGCCGCATGTATAATATATTTTAACACAGAATTATAGTTATGAAAGCACAGAGTTAAAGCTTTACAAAATATTTCGAAATGCTATTCAGCAAATTCACAAGACCTCCACCTAAATTCGAGATCACCTTCACGATAAAATGATGTGGACTGAACTGAGTGAAAGGTTTTACATACTCAATTGTTTTCCAAGAAATACCTTTCTTTTGGCCTTGGGACTTGAAAGAGTAAATTGCAGAATAGGTCCTTATTCCAGTTAACAATAAATTACAAAATTTAAAAACCCCAGAAACAGATTTTAGTAAAGTCGAATGAAAGTTTACTGAGTCTATATGGAATTATTTGAACGCTAAGATTTCCCAATTAATAAGGAATTAAAAAAATAAAATAAAGACGCACTTTCTTCATGCACTAAAAATGATATAGGCATGGTTAACACCTTGCCTTGAGTGGATCTTATAGTCTACAATATTAAAAAGAACTGTGATATGTTTGACTCGTTAAGGCAAACTAAATGTATAGCTAATAGATTCAGGCGTTATTTTGCGAAAGTCAAATCTACAGGCAATTTGCTCTAAACTACTTTATCGTCTCTGCCTTAGCTGCTGCAATCGTCTCTGCCTCGGCTGCTCCGGCAGCCATGGCAGCGGTGCCACGCATCTACTAAGGATAAAGTAGTTGCATGCTATCTAGCACAGTTCGCATGAACTAATCAATGGCGGAATCACACGAAGTAGTTTCAAATTGTTTGTAAACTAAATAAAACCAAACTTGAGGATCTGCTAGTGACCATTAAACAGTTGCACTATCCATCTCCTGGGCCATCAGACCATTATCAGAGATAAATATAAGAGTGACTCTGTTTGTGTTGCAAGCGTTCATGAGCTACAGTAACTACTTTACATCCGGTGGGCTGCATGTTTGTATAGATCCTGACGTTGTATAATAAAAACGATCAAAGTTGGTGAATACGCCCGAAATAACAATGGTCTTTCTTTCAAATTAGTGATCTAGAACAAACTGTGGAGCGAAAATGCGGTCCCATACAAATTTGTTAAAGGTTTGATACCTTTAACAAATCTCGTATATGGGGTCGCATTGAGATACACTTTACTACAACACATCCGTCACTGAGATATAACCACAGAATAACTAAAAGAAATGTAGCATATGCGATGAATGTTTCAAACTATTTTGTCAAGGAAAAGCTTTTTCGGAATCTATGAAAAAGGTGTATGATAAATGAACTTGACTTGATGAAGTAATGAACTTGAGGTAAGTACTAGTTCTGCATCGAGACCTCCGCGTGGTGCCAAACCTGTCCTTGCTCATGACGACACGCAAAGGTCATCGACTTTGCAATACACATGACCGCAATATTGGCAGACGTAGAGATATTTGACAGTATTGTTTGTTACTTAATTTCCATATATAATAATAGCATAAATAAACATTAGTAGTGATAGCTCAGTGGATACAGAACCGATCTATTATCCCACGGTGCCTGGTTCGAATCCTGATGAGGGCATGAACTACTAAATTCGTTTCTTCGGATTTATGTATGTTTGTAATTGTTTCTTACTCGGTGGTGAAAGAAAATATCGTAAGGAAACCCACACCTGAGTAAGGTCTGGTTTTCTCTCTTTGTTGTGGAGGTCGAAAGCAGTCGCTCTATGTAAAAATCCGTATCTTCGCCGAATTCTTAGGCTTCGGTAGTGGCTCCTGCCAATCCTAACGTATTAGAAAACGGGATAATGCTAGGAAAAAGAAAAAGATTGTTATATAATATCCAAACGACAGAATATTCATAGAAGATGATAAAAAAAATTGATCCGGTTCATAAAAATTGTGACATTATAAATACACCGTAACAAATACTTTTTTGCCTACCCTATATACTCGTATAGAATAATTTTTTTTAGAATTTTAGAATAATTTTTATTACCAAATTGGAGTACAATTTCCTTTACATTTTACACTTACTTAAACTTAAAGCCTAAAATATAGAAAATATTTATTGACTGGTGGTCTCCACACTAGGTCGAGCCTGTCTCGTGGAGACCATAGTGTTACATGTTTACGTCGATATTTACAATCTTTTATAAAACGATCGGAAGCAATTAAGATAACATAACATACTCGTACATTTAAATTGAGCTTACGTTATTTCATAATAAATTAGAAAATATAATAAAAAATAAATTAAATATAAATATATATATATATAGGTGTTACTGTGAACAATGTGGGTTTTATGTTACTATACTAATGAATTTCTCCGTTTCAGCGTAAGATAGGTTTAGCAAAAAATTTTTAATTCGATGCCTTGCTTTTCTTAACGTGAGTGTCTTAATGCTACAAATATTAACAATTCTATTGTATATGAAGGGTAACATAAACTGTTGCATATTTCGTGCAAATGTAGAGTTTACTTTCACTTGTTCCGATTTGAAAACACGGCGCTTTACCAACTTTTGATACGACGCTGACTGAAGAACTATTTTATGTTGTTTAAGAGTAATTCTCAAAATGTATAGCTGGCGAACGCTTAGAACCGTTGCTTCGGCATAGAGGTTTATGGTGGGATATCGAAACGCCTTTTTTAACATAACTTTGAGCACCGAGCGTTGAGCTTTTTCTATTTCGGCCATTTTCGTTACCCCAACCCCACCCCATACAGCTATACAGTAGATGATTACGGATTCACATAATGCTACGTACACCATTTGTACTAACTGGCTACTTGCACTATTACGTAACGCTTTCAGTATATAAATAATTTTTCTAATTCGCTTAGCAACCAATGTTATGTGGGGCTTAAAAGAAAATCTACTGTCCAGCATGATTCCTAGGTATTTAACAGTCTCCTTCCTTTGTAGTGTGTTACATAAACAGGCTGTAGGGCTGCAAAGAGGAGAGTGAATTTTGAGGCTCAGTGATCTGTTTGGTGCCGAGACGATTGTTTTGTGAAAGCAGACATAGTTAGTCTTGGAAGTGTTGAGAGAGAGCAGATTCATGTTCAGCCATTGTGTAATTTGTCTCATACCGAAATCTGCCGCCTCAAATACAGACTCCCAAGATTTCCCGTGAAAAAGGATCGCAGTATCATCTGCATAGCAGACAATCTCAGACATTGGCAAACGTAAACGATGGACATCATTCATATACATGATGAACAGTGTCGGGCCGAGAACGCTGCCCTGGGGCACACCAAATCCAACACTGCGCGGACTACTGATGTAGTTACCAACTTTTACACGTTGAGATCTGTTAGTCAAGTAACTTTCGAACCATTTTAAAGGTATTCCTCTTACACCAAAGTTCTCGAGTTTTCTTAGAAGTATAGGAATCGCAACAGTGTCAAATGCTCTCGCCAGGTCCAAAAACACTCCCATGCAATTCAGATTATTGTCAAGTTTACTTGTGACGTGATTCACAAGCATACTCACAGCATCTTCAGTGGATTTACCAGATCTGAATCCAAATTGATTATTGGAGATAAGGTTGTGCTTTGCCAAAAAAGAAGCAAGTCGCTTGTTAACAATCTTCTCCAGAATTTTAGAAAAACTTGCTAAAAGTGCTATTGGCCTATAGTTCGCGGGGTTATCTTTAGAGCCTATCTTATGGATTGGAACCACCATAGCTTTCTTCCAGGAATCGGGAAAGATCCCCGTGCTGAGACTGATATTCAAAATGTGCGTGAGAGGTTCCAGGATTTCTTTTCTTATTTGTTTTATTAGCCCACTTCTAATACCATCTTCACCAGAGGCAGCGTTGGT
Source organism: Pyralis farinalis (assembly GCA_947507595.1). Classification (NCBI taxonomy): domain Eukaryota; kingdom Metazoa; phylum Arthropoda; class Insecta; order Lepidoptera; family Pyralidae; genus Pyralis; species Pyralis farinalis. Next base: position 10,477,217 of record OX382271.1, on the reverse strand, counting down.
TCTCAGTTTTGTAATTATTTTGTCTACTTCGAAAATATCAGTGGGTTGTAGGAAGAAACTGGCACTTGACGATTCACCCAAACTTTGTTTAGATAATAAGGATTGCTGAGTTTCATTTATTTCCGTTAATAACTTGTTGGCCAGATCCCCACCCACCGACGAGAAATATTCATTACAATTGTCAACAGATAGCTGGGCATTATCCCTGATTGAAAGTAGTTCTGAGGTTTCGTTGTTTTTCCTTGGTTGGTCAGTAATATTCCTAATAGCCTTCCATAGATCTTTGGTATTATTTTTATTGTCTTCAAGTAGCTTACAGTTGTATTGCTGTTTTAGTTTTCGTAATAAATTTGTACAGTAATTCCTGTATCGCTTGTAGATGAGTTTCTTTGTTTCATCATTAGGATGTTTTTTTTAAATCTACATGTAATCTATCTCGATGATTCATACATTTAATGAGTCCAGGGGTTATCCAAGGTTTATGGATTATTTTTTGTTGGCTAATCTTCTTCTCTTCAGTGTGATTTTTGATAGCAGTTGCAATTATTGTTTCGAATTTCTTAACCGCAGTATTCACATTATGCTCGTTCATTACTTCTGACCAATCCATTGCCTTTAGTTCTTCTGAAAGAGCTGAGTAATTTATTTTGGTTACAGAATCATTTACTCTCTTAGTGGCAGTAATGTGAGTATCATAGCCCATCATAATAAGGTGGTGATCTGTCATGTCGGCTTCGCATACTACAGTCACCGCACGGTCATGTTTAGATTTCAGAAATATGTGATCTAGACAGGAATCACCTCTCGTTGGTTTAGTTATTGCTGGCTTTAGTCCATGCTCTGCCATTAAGTCGAGATAATCCGTACAAGTATTTTTATCGGAGTCTTCTGAAATATTAATATTTATATCTCCGGTGACAATTATCGTTGAGCAACTTTTTACAGTCTCCATTGTGTTATCCAATGAAAACAGAAAGTCATCCTTTTGTTTAAATGAAGGGCTTCTGTATATTGCAAGTATAGCCAATTCCTTTGAAACTTTTACCATCAGAATTTCACCGCCTTTGAAGATGGGTTCTGTCACGGTGGCTTTCAGGCAATTTCTGGTATATACAACTACACCTCCGTTTTGATTAACATTGTTTACAGTTGAGTGAGCCGTATACCCATTTAATTGTCCAATATTTGGACCGTGTACAAGCCAGCATTCTGTAAGGATAATTACATCGTATATAATGTCTAAACGCTTTAGCGCTACACGAAATATATCAAAATTCTGCTGGATACTTCTAATATTAAAAGTGAGAATTTTGAAATTGTAATTTGATGTTAAAGTGTTTTTACAATTTTCAAGAGTATCGCAAACCTGACACATTATTAATTGACAGTCATCAAGTTCATCAGATAAATTCAAATTAATCATTACTAATAAATTTAATAATAAAAAGGAGTAAAGTATCTAATTGCAAGCATGTGTCAGATAACAAGCAAATAAACCATAAGTATAAGTTGATCGTTCCATTGTACATTATTATGTTTTTAAGACATTTGTAACGAGTAAAATCATCACATATACATTTACAGGATCTACCACTACCACTCACGACAAGACAATAAATGTGTTCATTTATGTATTCTATAATATTTAACAATCCTATTGTTGTATTATTAGAATATTTAAGCCCGAGATTAATAATATTGATATGATGATAATAAATATGCTTAATTAAGTATTTATTATGTTGCTGAGTGCATCTGTTGGAGAAACTCATTCGATACATTTTTATATGGTACAGCAGATATAACAAGTTTGATTTGTACAGCATACAGCAGAACAATAACACAATCACAATACAAGTTAAATAGTCACTACGCCACAACAGGGTCCACAACAGCGCGTTGAACTCCAATCCTTTCGTCGAGGTCATTTTGGTTTCGAACATGAATGACCTGGTTTTTTTCTGCTTTCCGTACATATATGGAGCCATTACGAACCCAGCAGTATTTGTAATTATAGGTGACGGCTCTTGCGCGGGCAGCGCGAAATAAAGCTCTATTAGTCGCAGTGAGGCGTTCATTTACAAAAATCCTGGAAGATGTGCCCGCCACAATATCTTCAGAAGTAAGCGGGCGTCTGGTCTTAGCAGCCTTAAAAAATTCGGTGCGCTTGGCCCGGCGACTAAGTCTTAGAACGATTGGTCTCGGCTTCTCCGCTTGTGGGCGCCGTGGGCCTGCACGATATATATCATCCAACTCTGTCTCAGATAACTCAACACCAATCTTCTTCGCCGTAATTATGGCGACGTGGGTAAGGTTTTCGTTACTCATTTCAGGAATTCCCACTATTTCTAACTCGGCACTCAAGCTACTCTGTTCCTGAGCATCCAGTCGGCTTTGAAGTTGGCACATGGATTCCTTAAGTAGTATTATTTCCTCGTCTTTAGCTTTAAGTTTTAGAGTAAACTCGTCGAGTTTATCGTTCAGTGTATCAGAGACGGTGGACAGTTTCAATCCTATATCGGTGTTTTGTTGCTTTAGGTGAAGCATCTCTTGACGAAGCTGACGAATTTCAGTCAGTAAAATTGAAGAATCACTGTCCGTGTCGGGGGAGTGCTGCTGTGCGGTTTTAAAGCGACTACCGCGTACCATATTGACACGTTGATCGGTATTTGTGTATGTACTGTTGAGAGTTGTGGGTCTGATGGGTGTGCTAGTATTATCACCCTTTGGTCTCGCGCATATGCAAGCTGGGCAAACCCATGTATTCTTAAACTCCGCAGAAAAATTTTCAAAAACTGTTTCAGTAATATTGATACACGTTATATCATACAAATATTTACATATGGAACACTCCATGTAGTTAATGGAGGAAATCTTCTTTCCGCAAGCATTGCAGCTCGTTGACATATTGTACCGAAGAACCCGCCCGCCGGCCGGTGGTGAAAACAAATGCGCTATATAGTATAGTATATAGTATAGTAGAGTATATATAGTATAGTAGAGTCTAAAGTTTATCTACATTAGTCTAAAAAGGTGAAACAGGAAGGCTTATGGCTCGACTATTTTCGTCCGCTGTGTATCACATATCCATATTGATTTTTTTACAGTCTAAGGTTTTTCTATTAGGTATTTATAGAGACACCACGCTTACGGGGTAAATAAGTTATAATTATTTCTTGCATCTAATGGCCGCTATCAAACTGGTTATTTTTGTATAAAATTCACTCATTTGAATTAATGGCGGTCCAAAATAAAATAAAATAAATATGAACGAGTTTTGATCTTACCAGGTTTGACCTTACGAGATTTTAAGCTAATTCCTTTTGTCACTATAAAATTAGTATTTTTTTGTACTATATTACAAAAGTAAATAAAATACTCAATTAATAATAGCGGCAACGAAATAAATTTAAAATAACGGATGGCTTGTTAGATGCAGGATATTAATTAAATATATAGGAAACTCTAAAATTGCGTTTTGTTAGTATAAAACAAAATAAACAAATTAGGCCGATTTCGATTTTATCAGCCCTAAAAAAAAAATTAACAAAAATTAAAAAAAATTTTGATCATGTTGCAATATGATTTTACTAAAGCCAAACAAACTACAAGTGATGCTGCAGTCACTTTATAGGAAGGACAACAAATATGTCTCATGTGTTTAATGTGATCGTTCCACAAGCCCTAATTATGGGTAAGTATTGTATATACCTCATGTGTGTTGTGCTGACTTCAGAAAGTGTCCGCAAGGCCTACTTCCTATATAAATTGCTTTAATTTGATTTGAAAATATTTATAAGTATAGTTCCATAAGACATGAACAATATTTGACGAGACGACTTGAGTCTAACAAAAATTTCCACTTTTTATACAAATATTTCGCAAACGGATCACTATATCGACAACTAATCTTCCCACACCCTAAATGTTTTTAAAAAACCTATCTAAAGTTGCTAGTTCGCATCGAGCTGCCAACTGCCGACAGCACGTGCAGTAGCTGCATGCAGACGGCCGCAGCTGCACGACTGTTTGTACGTATATTTATATGAAATGTTGTGCAGCCGCTGCATGTGCCGCCATTCCCAATCATTCCGGCCGCATGCTGCAACTGCTAGTGCTGTCGGCAGTTGCAGTTTACTTTACGACACCTCACATCATGGGGTGGGCGCGAATAAATAAATCATCCCCACTTTACGTGTAGGGGAGGTACCACCAAAAATTTTGTTTTTTTTTTCAAGATTTTCTTCTAGCATTTTGTAGGTATAGCTAATATGTAGGATATACATGACAAACTACAGCTTTCTAGTATCAAGCGTCTCTGAGCTAGGCTCCAGACAGACAGATGGACAATGGCAAAACTATAAGGGTTCCTTGTTTACTACGGAACCTAAATAGAGAGATAGATACTAAAAGTCAATATATGTATGTTTGTCTTCTATAGAGTCGATAACGGCTGGATCGATTTTGCTAAAATTTTCAGGGAATCTTCAGATTAGTCTAGCACCCGCGAGACTAAGATCCTGTATTTGATAGCGATCGGATCAATCGTGCAAATCTGGTGCGGGTCGCGAGTAATTTATAAATGCATAGTGGAGTTTTTGTCATCTCCCACTACTATTAAAATTCACTATCGTTTTACGCCATCCGTAAAACGAATTATATATAAATAAATCCCTAAGTTTCAATACTATTTTTTATATAAATATAAAAAATAGTATTGAAACTTAGGGATTTTATCTGAGAAACTTTTCGGAGTGTTTTTGTTTTTCCAATGCGAATACACCTGCTGGCATCACCTAACAAAACATGACTGAAATTGGTCGTGTTTCATTTAGGTATGGTCAGGACTTCAGGTCATGATAGGCCTTGTTCGACATCGCTTTGTACATCCCCACTTAAACGATGTATATCTGCTTCATCATTATTTAATACCGCATTTATTCTACGTTCTCAAACCAACGGAGCATATCTTTTCTCAACGCTCTTGGCGATCAGTTAGTCTATTAGTTATCTTTATACATCATAGTTATGAACGCAGTAATTTATGTTTTATTTATAGAATATGATATGACACACAAATATACAATTAGATGTATTTTCACAAGTTATCTCATAATTTTATGACTGTAACTAATTAATAACAAAAACTAAAGCGTGAATGATATTACAAAAATAATACATCTTTATGTATACATCTATCAATCCATATCTATCTGTAAACTTCACACTAAATTCCTTGCGGGGTAGGCAGAGAGGTCCGAACGCCACATGACTCGACACTGTCTGTGTGTAACTCTTTATGGATACATACTCTAGATAGTTATGGTATCTATTGGAATACAGTAGATAGATAACGTGTTAAATTTCTTTATACAGCAGATGCACCAGGTGAAATGTTAGATCTTTTGTCGTAAACAAACATAGTTTAGTCGTATTTTACATATGCGAGGTAAATGTATTAATAGTTAATACACGTGTGATGTTAGGTATATGCCTAACAGTTTAACATGGGCTTGGGTCCAAGTTGAATAATATATTGGTTAAATTACAATTATTTGTTTGCATAAACGCGGTAACTTGAACATCACTGAGATATGTCAATAAAATCAATAAGGCCAGTATTATATATATAGATAGATAGATAGATTCTTTATTTGTATCTCTAGCACACACATAACAATTTATTACAATTATGCTTATAAATTTAAGCAATACAAAGAAACATATTCACTGTAGAGGGGGAAAAATCATGTGTGCCGCAGTAACACAAAATGGCTGTAACTCAGCTATTTGTTTTGTCCTGTTGAACAAAACGCTGATTATTCTGCTACAGCCCCAGATCAACTGCGAAAAACACGGGGTAAATGAATAAGTGAATTAAATAAATCATCAAAGTCGTAATGTGCCCACTGTAGTAGATAATACATAATTACGGTAATATATTGAACAGGTACATCGTCGAATGCGGAGTGTTACAATTGAGGCAAATTATAATGTAATTGTAAATGAAATAATAATAATAAACCATAAACTCAGTATCCATAAAAACTCGAGGATATTTTGTGGTCATGACGGAATCATATAAAATATATGCCATCTGATCTGACATAGCAAAGCAAGCTACGAAACAAACAGATCCAGAGTGTAAATATCAGGTATTTCTAAATTTTGTTTAATCAATAAAAACTTTTGGTACTCATTTTTGAATGTATATTTGGATTTCAATAACCGCTTGTTACCCCCGAATACCACCGTTTAATTAGAGTGTCCTGCTAAAATGTATCGTGTCCACCTCGTGCTATATCTTTCATGAAATGGGCTATAGTGTAGTTTAGAGAATAGGTATTCGGCTTTTTGGTATTTAAGGACATCGAATAAAAGACACGCAAGATGCAAATTTCCTCTGGATGTCATGTTAAGTGTTAACGTGTTATTTAAATAGGGTGTTATGTGAACGCGGGGAGGAAAGCTATAACAGAACCTACAACACGCATTTTGCACTCTCTGTATCAATCATCGCGTCCTAGAATGCAACGAGGCTCAGAAACCACATCTCCGTAGTTTAATTTAGACAAAACTAAAGATTCACAGAGTGACACGCGGACTTTTTCATTCAATAGATGCCTGATTTTCATGTCCAATAACCAAGAATGGTCCTTCCAGCAAGACTCGGCGCCGGGTCATAAAGCTCGGTCTACGCAGTCTTGATTGGAAACGAACGTTTCAGACTTCATCAGAGCGGAAGACTGGTCATCGTCTAGTCCCGATCTTAATCCGCTGGATTATGATTTATGGTCAGTTTTAGAGAGTACGGCTTGCTCTGAACGCCATGATAATTTGGAGTCTCTAAAACAATTCGTACGATTGGCAATGAAGAATTTTTCCATGGAAAGAGTGCGTGCTTTTATTGATAACTGGCCTCAACGTTTAAAGAACTGTATGGCAGCCAATGGAGACCACTTTGAATAAGCTTTTTATATTTTAAATTGTTTTATATTTATGTATTAAACTAACACACTGTAAAAGTAATAAATATTATTTGCAATAGAAATTTTCTTTTCTTTGTTTCAGTATTTATGGCAAGACTAGGTATATCTTCACGCCAGATCCCTTGCTGGTTAGGTAGTATATACCTATATATTAACGAAATGAAATGAAAGGTTAGACGGTTGTTATTACAATGAAATTAAAGAATAAACTATCATAAGCCTCTTCTTATTTGCGTTTATTTTACTTTTATGCTCTCTCTGCCATACCCAGCTGTCGCTTCCATCTATAAGCGTTGGGATCAGCACTGCACTGTGTATGCGAGCTGAGCCTTCTGGCTCAAACTTTTACTGCTAAGAAATTTTCCCAACGCACAATTCACACTACTCCCAACACTCAATCGTCTTTCTACATCAGTGTTGTACCATCCATTCTCGCTGAAAGCGCAGCCAAGATATACAATCTCATTCACTTCTTCCAACAATACGTCATCAACCGTAATCCTTACATTGGTTCTGGTCTCTTCTCTTTCAAATACCATCATCTTTGTATTCTTCGCATTCAATAGTAAGCCTTTCTCCATACAATCGTCTTTCATTATGACCAGTATTTGCAGTTCAGATGGTGTTTCTGCTAATAGGACGGCATCATCTGCATACAGCAGACAGTTCACTACTAGGTCACCCATGCGCAATTCTATATTCGTCGATCTTAATAAATATAGAAATACATATATGTATATACCTATATAAATATTCATCATATATTTATTATATAGCCCATCGGTACTCTATCGACCTCTATTATGTTATCACCACGTTTATGTGTCACTTTGTATGTTACTGAGTAATCTAATAAATCCAGTAACATTCTAATGGTCACATGATATTCGTACCTCGCACAGTCTATCTTTTAAAATTAAAACCCACAGGGGCGAGAAAAGCGGGAAAGCGGTAGCGATCCGGTATGGAACATTTCATCGGTGTTTTTGTGCAACCTGCCTCAAAAAATTGTTAATGCGACAGGTTGCCTACTAACACGAATGTTACAAAAAATACCATCCCAGATCACTACCGCTTTCTCGCTTTTCCCGCATCTATGTGTTTTGGCTTTTAGGGACCAAAACGCAAAGTGTAAATTGTACAAAGATTTTCGGTACTGTTGCGTTTGCATTAAAGCATACGATTTAAATGTTTATAAATTGTATGTGAAACTTAGCTGCCTCTAGCAAACCATTTCGGGATCTCGGGATTCCATACAGTCAAAGTAGTAAAAAAGACCGCAGGATTCTGTCAGTAATACAATTTTGGCTCTGTTGGCGACGCTGTATATGCTATTTCAAATTCCGTATGTTTCGCGATTTTATTCATGGGATTGATAGTGGAATTACAAGCTAACACGTGATAAAAGATACAGTGATTGGAATCTGTGGTCACAGTCGCGATGACTAACTCTCAAGTTGTTAAATGAATTCCCAGCCGAGGTTTTCCCAAGCGACAACAGCATGGGGTTCTTCAAGAAAGCCGTAAAGAGGTTTCTACAGGGTCGGAAACGTCCAAATGTCCATAGGTAATATACGGTAACTGCTTACGATCAGGCAGACCGTACGCTTGATTACCACTTCATTGGTATAAATAATTAACTGGCTTCCTTGTGTTACGTCCAAAGGAATTTTCAGTCTTTTGAGTACTGCAGGTGCGCTTCATACTCAAAAACGCACGAAACTTAAGCGTACCAGAATAGCCCAATGCCAAAATGATAATAGTAAAAATTCGAACGCAGCAATAAACGTACTACGTACCTACGTGGTTGTAAGTATTTATATTAATTCTTAATGACGCTAATGACAAATCCACAGCGTTTTATCGGCGACATCTAGGTCTGTCATGCCTACAGTATTGTTGTGCAAGCCCCGGCGTGTATCTCAGGTCGTAGCGGAAAATCAGTGATTTGCTCTATGAGCATTTGATTCACTGAGCTGTAACCCATTTGTACCACTGCGACACGCATGCTGATCTGTAATGTATCCCTTTGTGTAACACAAACCAATTAAGCACTTGACTGCGCATGAAGGTCATTCACCAAAATGTACACGGGTAAAAAGGATTTCTTTACGCAAGAAAACTGATTTTCTCAACATTTCAATGCAATATTTACTTACGTCAAGTATATTTGAACCCTGTCAAAGTTATCTATTTTTTAAACTAAGAAATCATGTTTTATTTCTTAATTTTCTAAAGTTAAAAACATTTTTTTTTCAATTTGAGTACTTGTTTACACTATAGTGTTTTAGCGCCTAAATTTAGAGCATTCTAATTTTTTTTATGCATCGTCTGGAGGCGTACATGCATACGGCCCACCAGATGTATAGTGATTACCGCAGCCTATTAACTCTTTCGATATATTGGGTATCACTCCCACAATGCCATCACTGCTGACTATTGTCATACAACGACTACTGGTGACCTCACTCGCACGCACGCTAAAACTCAACAATCCTCCACGGAGTTGTTATTTGGCTACGGTTTTCTATGTGGTGGAGGTACTTCCCCAGACGAGCTGCTTTGATGCTCCCTACCTCTTTATAGTTTACATTTCATCACAGGATATCAGTTTAAAAAAAAGACAATTTTATACAAAAAAAAGAAAAACCTAAAAACGCCGAGCGTTACTCGCGTACCTAATGACAATAAAACCGTATAAACGTTTTTATTGTCAGCAGATATACTTTGCGGCCATTTGAGTATTTTCATGTAGCACGTATGAGTATAAAATGACATTTGAAATGTGGTGGTTCGCCTGTGCCACCACGAGCGTTCCACTCTAATTCTCATCGAGCGGGACGAAAATCGTGCGCATGCCAAGCAAAACCGCCTAACAATTGCATAGAGAGATCACATATAAGGTGATGTCATGTCATGATCTTACAAATGGAGAATAATTGATAATAATAAATGTTAGTTACGTTAGGGGATCGTTTATTAATCACGTAACGATTTTCAGCAACTTTTTAAACCCAAACGCCCCGTATATGTGGATCGCCACTTCCACCACTTCAGTTTAGAAATAGCACATTCAACGAAAAGATAAATGCAAGTACTACATCCCCCCTCTCCATTGGGATATTTCGTGATTCCTTCGCGAAGAAGAGAGATATACCAGTAGGTTATCTAACATTCTTACCTATTTTGACCTATTGTCGGTGAAAAATCAATATCTCCTTTCTCAAAAGTTGAAATAGGCAATATTGATAATTAAGAATTTTAATAGTTAAAATCTACATCTTCTATCTTAACTTTTGACATAGGATATATAAATTTTTCACCGATTATATGTAATTAATTACCAACGTTATTTGAGTGGTAGGATCCCTTTTCCCCCCTTTTTCGAACCCCTTACCATGGTTCACATTTCTTACGGAATCTTGAATAAAATCTAAATAAATGTAACTCTCACATTGTGTTTTCCATGTTGGTAATGAATTATAATTTGTAAACATATTGAATATAATCAAGGGAATTAATTGTCGCCGTTTACATGTAAATATGTGTTCATATTTACATGTAAACGGCGTTCATTACTCTGTAAACATGCATGTCATGAAACAAATAAATGTTTAGTATCATTAAAATGAAAATACTGATTTGTTAAGTAAGTACTTTTGAATATATTATTACCTAAGTACATATGAAATTCTCGCTTTTTAATAAAGGCTAGTCTGAACATAGAGGAAGGAAGCTTCTATCGCTATCGCCGCTACCACGAAATCCCCGGTAAATTCATTTTTCGGAGACATAGTTCTTCGGATTCGTGATCTTGTCATAAAGAACCATGAAAATGGGTCTACGTGGTAAGGAAAGTAATGAGTTTTTAAACAAGCTAACCAACTAGGGAAGTTTCTCTACTTTACGGATTTTGGATTTTGTGCTACAGAGTGAGTTTTATTAGTTTTTTTTTATTAGTAACTTCCTAAAGAGTTGCTGTGTTAGCAGCGGGGGCCAGCAACATGCAATCATTACACCTTGTCTTGCCTTTGGTCAACTACGACCGGCGGGTACGGCAATCACCGCACACATGAGGTTGGCCGTACTTATTTGCGATTCGATGTTAAAAAAATTGCTGAACGGTAGACATACGTCATTATCATGATACAATACAAAACTGGTGGAGACCGACAAAATAAGAACAATTCGAGGTTATCTAACATTGGATAACAAATCGCCAATAGGTAATTTAAATATTAACAAAGTACTGTACTGTGAACATCGATGACTGTGAACATAATTATGTTGTTAGTATATGTCGTTGATAAATGCACATTTAATTAAATTTTAAATAATTACATGCAGAATATGCAATTTATGTCACAGGGTCATCGACGAAAGATGATCTCTTGGAGCTTACAGGATATTAAAAAGGCTAATGCATCCTCCTCCACCGCAGAAAACCGCAGCTTAATAACATCTCGTTGTTGTGTTCTGGCGACTGAATGAGGTTACCAGCAAGTCCAAAGAAGTTGCTGTGTTTGCCGCAGGCGTGGCAACGCGCGACAGATACTTCCAGTATTGCAAACGTACCTATATATTGTGTTCGTATGCCTGCATGCCTTCCCTATAATAGTAAGGTCCTAAGGAGTTACTGTATTAACAGCAGAGGTGTCATCGCGCAAATGATACTTAATGTGTTGTATTGTACGCGTTCATAGGCTATGGTAACCACTTTACATCACGTGGGCCGTCATTTATATGCTTTCCGGCGTTGTATAAAAAAATGCGTGGTGTATGTGAATACACAGACATAAATCTAAAGATTATTTATGTCTGTATATGTTTATAAGACATCCACACATTAATATATATGTGGCTAAAATAATATATCAACGTAACATAGAGACAAATTACTAGAATATACGTATCAAACGCCGTCAAATATATTTTAATGGCTCTCGAGAGGCATGGAAAAATCAGCAAGACGCGTCGTTATCACCGATCCTTTGTTAGGCTGTCAATACTTAGGCTCGCACCGCGAACTACAGAGCTACACTACTACTCAGACATACTGGCGAAATGAACCTAGCATAAACTCTTTTCTTGAACACTGTTGAGGTAAGCTGGCTCCACAATTACACCGTAGGTACGTAAAAGAAAATGCCTTAGAAAGCATACAACTGTAGTAGGATGGCAATAATCCAGGTGGTATAGGATAAGCGTACGCGAAGATGTGCATAACACATTGAGGTCGATTGAGATGGTTGATATCGAAGTACACCTACTGCGACCCGCTTAAGGGGATATCAATAGTCAACTATAACCATGAGTAGGCCTCGGCAGGTATTGGAACTATAGCGGAATGTGGCAGAAATGGAATGGGCTATAGGTACGTGAGATTTGAATGGACTATATATTGGACTATTATAGTTATTATCATATTTGTGTTATTTTTTACCTCTTATTCGGTACATGTCCTCTAAATCGTGTATTCAGATTTATGTACGTATTTGTAATTATCATTTGTTCGACGGTGAAGAAAAATATCGCGAGGAAACCGCATGTCCAATGAATCATATTTCGAAAGACGTGTCATCTAAGAAAGGTCTGATATTCGTCTGGGTTGTGGAGACGGCTCATGTCAAACCGTCTGACGGCAGTCGCTCCATGACAAAATCAGTATCTTGTAGTAAGTATAATCCTTAGGCTTAGGTAGCGGACAATGCTAAGAAGAAGTTCTTCTTTTAAAAATACTTTAAAATTTATCCTATAGGCGGCGGTGTTCACTTATCATCACATGACCGTTTGTCCATATACATATAAAAATAGTTTTTTTCTCGAGTTGTTATCTGCATAATAAAAATAAAATAAAAACAATTTAATTCGGATTTTACATCCATATATTGTTAGTAATATTTAAAATCTTATACACTATGCTAGTATGTTTATTGTTTGAAAGTAATATTCAATTTACCCGCCCCGTCGCCGTCGCCCCAAGGTCACAGCAACATGAGTCTGAACCCAGTGCCTCCAGATACGACAGTCGGGTTTATCATAACGATGTTCAGGATACCATTGGTGCTAACCCTGACTCTGCGCACCAGTGGCGCAATCCTTCCGTATAAGACTGCATAAAAGTCTTTAGTGTGTGCCACCGCAAACATATTTGACGCCCTGCAATATCGGGGAAGCCCCAATAACACCAATTTTAATTGTATAGCAAAAAATTGGGATTCGACTCACTAAAAGCTAAAAGCGTTATGTACGCGTGTACATGTTCATACCTGTCTATTCTATGTTACTGTCAGCTCATAGATTTATACAATTATTTGCGTTCGTACAAAGCCCATTAGTGAAACGAATACTTTACACATTTCAACCATGAACTATAATTATATTCAAACCAATAAACGTACACATCAAAACAGGTTGTGTTTTAAAACAGGCTGCTGGCATCACATTATTATCCTATTAAGAAATCGAATATTTTTCGAAACATCCGCATTAGAGACCGGTTTTTTGAATTATTTAAAAATTTTAACAATATTAAACCCTTATTTGTGATTACGAAAAAATTTAAGTGTCTGGCCAATCGTCAACCGCGCTAATGATCGAACTTCAGTGACAGGTTTATTTAACAAAATTGTATATTTTTTGTAAAGATATAGATTTCCAATATCAATACTTAATTAGCCAAAGGTATAATGAGTGTATTTTATCATTGTAATGATAGTTTGTTCATGCCTCTGTTATATAAATTCGGAGGATAAGAATTGATAACGTTAAAAATTTTAAAAATATCGGAATTCAGAAAAAAATAATTATATCATTTGGAGAACCTTCTAATCAGTATGATAGGTGACGAAGAGTTTCCAGTCGTAACTCTTGTTGATTTGAGGTTGTTTATGGAACATCGTTGTTGCGAAAGAGTGGTTTCAATAGTAGACTATTGAAATCACTTTCGCGTTACATTTGTTAACAAACAGGTATAATGTTAGAACGAATTCTTTAACAAATGTAACAGATTCGTTAACAAATGTGACATAATAAGGCATAGCTCCATCACATACAAATCGCTTGCAAGTCCTAGTAAATTTTTCTAATTTTTCTACTTTTAGTAAATAAAAAAAGCCCTAGAGTTTTTCGGTAGAGGGTGAAGGATGAAAGAATTCAGGTTCCTTAGCTCACACCAAAGAAAAGAAAGGAGAGGAGATGACGGGAGAGCGCTACATTCTTCAATTCTTCACTACTTTTTTTACTCCTCCCATTTTCAGTTCATAATTTGAGAATTGACAATGGCAATTGGCAATGGCAATTGACAATGACAGAACTACTTAAGACATAGAAGTGAGGAAGTGCCTCCTCGTCCACAAGATCGCAGCCAAATAAAAACTCCCTGGTTGTTGTGATGTTGCAAACAAGTGAAGTTACTACTAATCTCCTGAGAAGTAAGTAACAGAATCTTTTTGTATTGTAAAAGTTCATAATCATCCGATTTTGTCTTTAAAGAAACACACTTTTTGCCTATTGCAACAAAAGCATTAATCATTATGACCGTATAGCAATATAAATTAGATATTTAACGCGTTCTAAACATATGGGCTATCGCTTTGTGTTGCATAGATAGGGTCAATATCAGTACATAGGCAATGTCGCGTGTTACTGGGTCATATAAGTTGGGTAATAGGTACACGTGAATCATGACGTTGGTATACATGCATACATGTTGGACGTATTTGTTGCTATTGTATTATATTTATCGTACAATAAAGACTTACACTATAATTCCAATATACAATGTTTTTTTTGTTTGCCCGGTCGTAGGAATATTGAATGTTCTTGCTATGGATACGGGTGACCCTTTCCACATTGATTGAGTGTTTTATGTTAGTGTTGTTATTACGAGTAAATTCATAAGGTTGGAATAATGAACAAAGAGGGGGTTATTTCTTTCAGAGACTCCAGCCAATCTTTACAGTATACATTCGTATTCAGCGCTTGCTGTACTTACTATGCAATGTAAAATAAATAAAAAACTTTGCTCTATTATGCTGAATGCATTCTATCTTATTTCTCTCATTGCAACAACCTGTGGAAGATAAAAAATGTTATCTATGTTTTCCAATCTACTCGTATATTTGTATTTCTAAAAGTAGTTTTGAGTTTTGCATTTTCAAGCGTTAAAAATTATATCACGTTTCTCATCTTGAATTTGACCGAATCTCATAGTTAACAACATTATTTAAATTGTTATGTAGGACTTGTTAAAATATACAAACATGTGCTATAGAACTTGTTAAAACATAATAAATTAAACCAAACTTCAGGGGGTTACTTGTAACCACTAAAAAGTTCCCTTCCAGGATGCGTCATCGAATCCTCATCACCAAGTGGAAAGTATTCGGGTGCGCATTTTTTCACGTAACTTTTTAAGTCCTATTTATCGGAAGTCCGAAAATATTTCTCATACCATTTTACATCAAAATGAAAAAATATTTAATACTAATGATTGAAACTCATACGCATCAGAATTCATAATATCACGAATTATACAACTAATATTTGTTTTCATATATTTCTTAATCATAAGTGTTATTTATCCGCCTTGGATTGCAATGGAAAAAATAAAAGGTAGTAGTAAAAATAATAGGTACGACGACGAACGAAGCGAGGAGGAGAGTTAGGTAAAACTGCGACCCTAAAGCACGCGAGCCGAGCGAGTGAAGCGAGCATACCGCGGCAGCGTCCGGCGAAGCGCCAGAACCGAACATTGTCTGTTATAAAGGAAACTGTTCTGAAAAATAACATTATGAGTTGAAGTATGCTCTAAGTAATGACATTATTAATAAAAAAAATATGATCACTGATAGCAATAAAGGAAACAGTTCTGAAAAAAAAAATTACGAGTTGAAACATATTCTTAGACATGACAGTATTAATAAAAAAACATGACTGATGTTGGTAATAATAAAAATTTATGAACAAAAAAAGTTGGTTGAACTCGCCTTCCAATGTTTGTTTACGCGCAATGTTTTATACAGGTGAAGCTAATAAAAACATGCTAAACATCTTTTCATGTATCAAACACCTATGAAAATTGCTCTAATTAAATTTCTATTTGAAGAATTTGGGGTCAATATTCTTCACAAATTCATTATATTTACTAAGTGGTCACTAGTTAGTAAATATAACTAATTACTAATAAGTGATCCGTTGAACTGACTTGCAGCTAGAGGGGTTCTAATTTTGTTTTTGAGATACAGTTCTCACTTCCAGACCAATATTCCGCTTTTGGTTTAATATGCGTTGTACGTATTGACTACGATTTTGTGGTGTACAGAACTTTTACGAAGTTATGCAATCATCTAAATCTAAAGTTCGAGATGAAAGCTTTAGGGGTTTTGGATCATGGCACGAGATGGACGGCGCATAGACTTCACCAGGCGAGACCTGCTTTTGCTTGTACAAGATGCCTCTTACCATCTAGTGATCGCTTCCGATTTTCACCCTGTTGATAACAAAGCCATCATTGAACAAATGCCGGTTAATCGTCAATAAGAAGTCTATCTCATTTTTCGGCGAACCATCCGGGCTACTCAGACCTACTTACATTGGGGCTGCTTCTTGAAGAAGGAGTTCATCATAAATAATTCTTCCGTCTCCGTGAACTCGACCAGCAGTCATTCCCTTTAGTTTCGTTGCCCGATCCAAATTGCTCCACTCTCAGCTCACCGTTCTGTTTCTGCCTAGCTTTGTATTGAAGTCCCTCATTAGCACTGTGTAGTGAGTTTTAGAGGTATGTATGGTTGGAGATATCCTCACACATAGCCTCCACCTCATCATCAGAGTGTGACGTAGTTGGTGCGTGGACCTGTATGATCTTCAGCGAATACTGTTTGGTAATTCTGAGTATAAGGTACGCAACCCTCGCCAGCACAGCCTCGATCATTAGAACATTGCTGCTGAGGGGCTTACGGACGATAAGCCCGACTTCACCTTTGGGACAGAGGTCGCCCTCCCGGTAATCAAACAAGTTGCCGGATTTAAGGATCACCGTGTCCTCCCCCTGTCTTCGAACTTCGGACAGTCTTATTTTTCTCCACTATCTTTTCGTCGGTTCTCATTGTAAGCATGCTGTATGTTGCCAGGGCCAGTACGTTGTGGTGGTAGCCGCGGCATCAGAGCCGGGAATTCTTAGCACCCCCTAACCTGCCGATACTCTGACCGTTGTCGGAGCCAGAATCAGCGGGGCTGCCGGTGACTGGAGGCCGTCTTTTTGTCGTATTCATTCTGAGGGGGATTTTTCCATAGTTGCCACGCTTGGAAGGCGGGTTGACAACCGCAGAAACGTATTTAATATATTAAAATAAGTAGACGCTGCTGCCCATCTCCTGGATAAATTCCCTTAGTCGCCTTTTACGACACCCACGGGTTGAGATGGGGTGGCCTATTCTGACGACGAGGCCACAAGGTAAAGAGAGACGAGATAATTTAGCAATATTTAATACATCTCTTCGAGAAGACGTTGTCAGCACAACAACAGATTGTGTGACAGAAAAAAATGTGAACATATTTCATCGGCCATCACGATATTTCAAACACAAGTTCAGAAGGCGACGAAGATTCAGCAACAAAAAAAGCACTTTATGAATTGAAATAGCCCTGATCCAAGCAGAAACAAGTTTATATGAATCACGAATACCTTGTAAAGGTGATTTGTTACCATAAAATACTACCACCTTACATGACCTGCAATGTGTTCGAATTATGTAACAAATCTTATGTGATTAAATAAATATGAATATGAATATACAAAAAAGTCATTGACAAGGTATGTCGACTTGCAAAAGCAGTATAAAATCCCTTTTGAAAGCCGAAGCTTTGGGATCCTATATTATTAAGGAATTCGGTGGAGATACAGCGTTGGAATTATCCAAACTAGATGGTCGATTATGAACAACATAATTAGAATATTTTTCAAAGTAAAGAGCAACATATTTAAACTTTTTGAAATTGAATTTGAGTCTTTCACAAAAGATGAAATTCAATCCCGTACTGAACCATATTTTAGATTAGAAGTTATAAAAGTGGCAGTTTTATTGCTATATAGACGTGATGCGATACTATATACTGCAGATATGGCACTGAAATTTATGCAGAATATGCTAGATTACTAAAACACAAGATTGAATAAGTACTCTACTAGTTTTTAACTTGCGAAGACGAATAAAAGAGAGACTTCTTTTAGTAGCGAGAGTACTTCACTACCTTACTCATGTTGCGAACTTGTATATAACACCAATGGTATATAACCAAATCCTACATTACTGAAATATGTGACATTGTAGTGTATTTATTAACTCGCCTAAAGTACTTACACAAACTTAACGCACCTCGATCATTGAATTTAAATTCTTCAGATGAGGACGATGTTTTTCTAGCAGTTATAACTTCACAAATAAAACTCAGTTTACAAAAAAAAATTGAAAAATAAGTTGTAAAATGTAAATCTAACACCAAAGACAAGTTAATCTGATTTATCCGGATCTATACGGCTGAAAAAGTTATGTATGATAATCGTGGAGCGAGAGGCGTATATTTAAAATATATTAAAATACACAGAAGCATATAATAATTATATTTTGAATATTCTTCTAACTAGTGCCGGCTATTTTAGCAACAAGATAAGAAGTTCACTGTCCGACAAATTGCACTGCATTTTTACGAAAACATTTTCAAGAAAAACGCTATTCTTTTAATAAATAGTACTTCGCCGCAATGACCGATTTGTTTGATTTTATATTCCTATTATTCATGTGTATCTTCTGTCACGGGTTATAACCCCGATCATTTGGTAGCCGTGCGCGGTCACATCAGGTATTGGGGTTATTGCGAGTGCGTCTGAAATTATTGGGTTATTGAAATGCAATCTGAAGGGATTATTAGTACTGGGCTATTACAGAAGAGGAACTTACAGACGTCTGTCATAACTATCATATCTGATGTTACTTCCGGCAGACAATTTTTTTTAAGATATTTCCATTTCGTCCACTTTGATAACTAAATTTATGTAACCAGTTACAAGACAAGATTTTTCTTTCGCTGTTTGGTAACTAGTTGTGAGAGAAGAATTATTTTTCCACTTTCGTAGATCAAATTATTTCCATTTTTGTAACCCGAGATATTAGTTTTTATAAAAAGAAAATAACATCGAAATAATAAAGTGTTTTTTACATAACTTTTAAGTAGGTACTATTATCGGAAGTCCGAAAATATTCCTCATGCCATTTAATAATAGGTACGACGACGAGCGAAGCGAGGAGGAGTGTTAGGTAGAACAGCGACCCTACAGCGCGCGAGCCGAGCGAGCGAAGCAAGCGTGCAGCGGCAGCGGCCGGCGAAGCGCCAGAACCGAACATTGTCAGTTCACGTTCTGAACATCCACGTTCATAACCATCAAAAAGTTACAAAAGTGGAAAAATAATTCTTCTCTCACAACTAGTTATCAAACAGCGAAAGAAAAATCTTCTCTTGTAACTGGTTACGTAAGTTTAGTTACCAAAGTGGACGAAGCCGATATTTCTACTACTCACCGCAAAGACCTATTTGTTAATAGTCTGACTTCATATTCGTATTATTCATTATTACAGTGTGTGATTTGTGATAGACAAGAAAACGGTAAAGGCAGACAGAACAGAGCGCCATAAGACGCGGTCCGTACACGCTTCACTCGCTTCTCTAAAATTCATAGCACTTTTCATGCACGCTCGCCGGTTCCTAGGGCTCCTAACATCACCTTCTGATAAAACACGACCAATTTGGTCATGGTAGGTTAGTCTTGGTCTTCCCCGGCTGCTACATTTTTTTTACACTACGTCAGTTTTTTTTATACGCTTAGTCGTGAATGACGCGACTTTGTCACCAACGCTCGTGGGATTGATCCCCACACCAGGCAAACAATTGTGTGCATGAACATGTCTGTTTGTCTTGGTCTGGATGTTTTAATGGAGGTAGGTCGCAACAAAGCAGCCCGTCTGGGGAAGTACCTCCACCTCACAGAAAACCACAGCCAAATAACAACTCCCTAGAGGGTTGTTGTGTTCCTGCGTGTGAAAGAGGTCACCAGTAAGCTCCCAAGGAGTTGCTGTGTAAGCAGCAGGGGAGGTATCGCGCGAGTGATACTTAATAGGCTACGGTATCCACTTTACATCAGGTGGGCCGTATGCTTGTTTGTCTCCCGACGTAGTATAAAAAAAGCCCTAGCGGCTTACTGGTGACCTCGCATACACGCACGAACACAACAACCGTCTACGTAGGTGTTACTTTTTCTGTAAGGTGAAGGTACTTCTCCAGACTAGCTGCTTTTGTACACCCTACCTCCCTTTAAAACACCTACTTAAACCGAGACAAACGGACATGTTCATGCATACAAATGCCTATGTGGGAATCAAACCCACGAGCGTTGTAATCGAAGTAGCTTTATTAACCACTACGCTACCGAGCCCGTCGATCTCATTCACTTGTTCCAACAAACACTACATCGTCAAACGTTTGTATTCGTTCTACATACCTCCTACAGTCTAGTTAAAGACCATTCATATCGAACAGATTGAAGCTGAAAATTAAACTTCAGGTTAGATTAATAACGATCATTTTCAGTTAGGACTAGGACGTAACTGACGTACAGAAGAAGAATACAGTTAATATAAACTGTAATGCGATATTTAACATTAAAAAAAAAGCAATCAAAATCTATTTTACCTCAGGCGATACTAAGTTCCGTTTTCTTTTTATACCAATAAGGTGGCAAACAAGCGTACGGCCTGCCTAAGTAAGCAGCTATCGTAGCCTATGGACATTTGCAACACCAGGGGTGTCACTCTTGCGTTGCCGACCCTATAAGAACCTCTTCACGCCCTTCTTGAAGATCCCCTTGCTGTAGCCCCTTGGGAAAACCTCGGCAGGGCTCATTACATAACTTAATAGCTCTTGGTAGAAAACTTCTCTGGAACCGCACAGTACGTGACCATTGCTGTTCCAGTGTATGAGGATGAACTCCCAGCCGTCGGCGAGCTGCGCGATTGTGAAACAAAGCTGTTGGCATAATGTCGAACATGTCCAATGGGTTGTGTTCTGAGGAGAAGAACGCAACCCATTATACAATCGGTGGAACACACAAAGGGCGGCAAAATCTCTTTTCAAAGGATTCAATACCGTGTGTGAGTTCAGGATCATCGACAATCCTCACAGCTCGTCCCTGTACCGAGTCACAAGGTCAAAGCTGGTAACCAGGTGCTCCTGCCCAAAGGTGGCTACTGTACTCCTGTGCTTGACTTGGGACTTATATAAAATAAGTGTTTGCCTCGAGCTGAAGCACTGTTTGGCCCTGTTGAGCACACTAAGTTTTTTTGATGCCAGCTTGACCTTCTCTTGCCTTCGATACTGAACATCGCTGAAGATCTCGAGAATTCCAATACACTTGGCAATAGTGAGTGGCGTGTTCTGGTTACGTAATTCGTACCTAATATAAAAAGTAGCTCAATTGATTCAGGTGCAAAAAACATGTGTGCAATGTATTGTTTACATAGTTAGTTAGTTGAGCAGTAATGACCCAGTGAATAAAGTTCCAGTCTAACAACTGTTGGTCCTTGTTTCAAATCCTGATATGGGCATGTACCACTTAATTCGTGTTTTGGTATGTACATATTTGTAATTATCACTTGCTCGGAGGTGAAGGAAAATATTGTAACGAAACCACGGTCAAGAAAGTATTCTTAGACATGTGACTGAATCTAAGGAATTTTTCTGCTGGGTTACGGACGTCTGACGGCAGTCGCTCAATGTCATAATCAGTTTCTTCGAGAAATATTTAGGTTTAGGGAGCGGATACCGCCAATCCTAATTGAAACGGATAACACGGTGTAGGAAGAACAGATATTGTTTACGTATCAGTAAATAAATAAAAAACATGTATACGCTCTGAATGGTATAGAATGAACTGCGAGGCCTTGAAGCGTACATAGCGCGTAGCGAACATATCAACAAAACTTGAAATTGGACTTTAGAAATTACTAATATATCGCGATAGTATTTTCTAACGTAAATAATTTAATTTTAAACAGTACTTTGAAGCAACTAATTTAGATTATTGAGATATAAATTTATTCAGTATGCTTTATGATTTCATATTTATATTTAGCAATTTGTGTCAGCGGCAAGGGTCTTCCAACAATTTACGTGACAGTGCAAGAAATACATTAAATAAATAAATAAATATTGTCGGACAAATTACACAGCGCCATCTAGCCCCAAAGTAAGCGAAGCTTGTGTTATGGGTACTAGACAACTGATAAACATACATAAATACATTTTTTTTTGTAAATACATACTTATTATACATAGAAAATACCCAGACCAAGACAAACAGACATGTTCATGCACACAAATGTTTGTGTTGTGTGGGAATCGAACCCACGAGCGTTGGTGTCAAAATAGCGTAACAACGCGTTTCACCACTGCGCCACCGAGCTCGTCTACTCTCACACACTCGTCCACATTAATTAATATTATTATTAATTGTCTAAGTAGAGTTTGAAAAAACCGATTAATTAATATTGAAGACTTAGTTTATAGACTAAACATTTCGTATTATATTCTCCACGGTCATGTTCTGATAATGAAATGTACACGACATTTGCATAATATGTAACTATTAACCACAATTCGAATAATATGGATCCAAAGGAATTTAGACTAATTTAGCTTCTTTTTGTGTAATAGAAAATTTATTTTGTTATTAAATAATTCAATTATAGGTCAACATTCTATACAAAATATGACGTATTTCATTTACTAACTAGGAAGTAATAAATACGGAGGGACAGATAGCAGAGTGTCAGCAGTTACCATCAAGCAAGCCGTAGGTATGCTTGGAGTAATACGATTCCTGTTTTGTTCTCCGGGTAAGGAGGTCGAGAAAAGTTAACTTACATATTATTTGCATTTTTAATAATATTAGATGCATTGCCTACCCACATCGTTGTCATGTTAAATAAAATAAAAAAACAAAGATAATAGAAATAATTGTAAATTTATTATGATAAGAATAGTCTCTGTTATTAATAAAAT
Source organism: Pyralis farinalis (assembly GCA_947507595.1). NCBI lineage: Eukaryota > Metazoa > Arthropoda > Insecta > Lepidoptera > Pyralidae > Pyralis > Pyralis farinalis. The sequence continues at coordinate 10,454,115 of OX382271.1, read as the reverse complement.
ATTTGTTTGAAACTTTGTAAGGCTTATAAAGAAGTTAAATGTGATATAAAAATGCAACTTTATAGGCGATAACGATAACCAATGTGACGAAATAAAAAATATTACGATATATAATAAAATAGAAATGTCACGAATCTTGCGAAAATTATGTGAATAAATAATATATGTTCAAGGAATAAGCAGAAGAATAAAAATATTTAGGTTAACTTATAAATATCATTATATAATATTAAAATAATAGAATTTGACTTACTTTTACGTCGAAACCCTTCGGACACTTTCAAAGTGATATTGCTAAATTCTATATCCACGGCATTTAGCGGGGGAAAGTTCAAATGCACAGTTCTGTAATCGTGGTTCCCTTTGCCCTCGTTCTTTTTACCTAAGCCCTGTAACTTTGCTAATGTCTTTGCCATTTTCACTGGATAATCGACTTAGGTAAATATAATAAAAAAATAAAACATCGCGGTTAGTGCCACAAATATTAACAACAGTAATAAAATTATTACTTTTCAATAACAATGTTTGTGTCGAGTGTGTGTTTTTTTTTCACGAGAACGGTAGTGTTTGGGTGGTGTGCGAAACGGCGCGAGCGCGATTCAAGACTGCCGTGCATTGGATATTTCGATTATACACGAACAAGGCAAGCACTAGTTCAGTTTACTACTACGGTATTAATTGATGGTTAATAACGCCTATTATCATCCTAATGACGACGATAAGACCACGATTATAAGATACTTGTTTGAAAAAATAAATCTGGAATGTCATTTGATGCATAGCACGTGAATAAATATTTACAACGCCATGCAGGCTGATTACCATACGGAAAATTTTCTCATAACGTACGTACCGGCTGTCCACGTTTACTCCACTGATCCAAATACGAAATAAAGATAAACTTAAATATATTTCTGAACTTAACCTTCTCAAGAGCTTCTAATGGTGATAAATACTTTTCATTTATTTATATCTATCATATATATATCAACGAAAAAATATTAATTATTCGTAGATTTATATATGTGAAACATAATGAAGTAGAGTAGTGGTTCCCAACCTTTTATTGACCAAAGACAATAAGCCCTTGTAGTTAGCATGGATAACGAACTTCGAAGAAATAAACTCCTTTAACTTAAAAATAACGTAATTGATTTTATGAATCTGAGTGAGTGGGGTTACCAGTAAGTTCCTGAGGAGTTACTGAGCTAGCAGCAGGGGTGGTAACCAGCAAGCGATCCTTCCTGTATAGCAAGCGTTCATACGGTAGCCACTTCTACTAATAAATCTCAAGTGTTAATAGGCTACGGTACCCGCTTTACATCAGGTATGCTTGTATGCCTCCCGACGTAATATAAAAAAAAGGTAGGGCACATCAAAGAAGCCGGTTTGGGAAGTACCTCCACCTCACAGAAAACCGCAGCCAAATAACAACTCTCTGGAGGGTTGTTGTGTTCCTGCGCGTGAATGAGATCACCAGTAAGCTCCTAATGAGTTGCTTTGTTAGCTGCAGAGGTGGCATCGCGCGAGTGATAATTAATGTATTGCAAGCGCTAGTAGGCTACGGTAACCAATTTACATCAGGTGGGTAGTTTCATGCTTATAGTATGAAACTACCGATTTGTACTGAAAAAATAAAAATCATTTTTTTCTAAGATGTAACATATTTATTTAATCAAAATATTTACGTTCGTTATCTATGTATACATTGCTGCCATCTAATCGGAAGTTTATTTATGCCTTTGCGATAGAACTCTGGGGATCTAGACTCGACAAACTGTGTGGAAGCATTTTGTACTGCCTCCTGGGAACAAAATTTTTTACCACGTAGAAATCTGTCTAAATCACGAAAAAAATGGTAGGCAGTTTGAACAAGGTCTGGCGAGTTCATGACATATAGTTTTTAACTGAAGCTCCTGTAGATGTCTCGTGCAGTGTGAGGTCTTGCGTTATCATGGAGCAATAATGGTGAAGATCTATTTTTTTTTTGACCTGACTATGTAGTTGGCCCCTGTGGGCCGTGACTACATCACCGGAAGGGAAAGATCGATTCACGAGTTGGGGCTGTTCCGCTGCTACTCGTAGTTTCGCCATTAGTGTTCGAATTCGGCACAGTAAATATCTGCTGATATTGCTTGACCAGACCTGATCAGGCTATAGTGAATAACGCCATGAAGAGACCACCAAACAGTTACCATTACCTTTTTTATTGGTAATTTTGCTTTAAGGTACTGTTGCGGCGTTTGACCTGAGGTCAGCCATTACTTTTTTCGCTTACGGTTATCGTAAAGAATCCACTTTTCGTCACATGTCACAATTCGATTTAATATTTCTTTATTTCTGTACCAATTCAAGAAGGCAACACAAGTTTCAACACGCGTTTCTTTCTGCAGATCAGTCAAATCATGAGGCACGCATTTTTCATATTTTTTATCTTATTGATTTGTCGCAAATGAATCAATATTGCAGGTAATTTGACGAGCTCGGTGGCTCAATCGTGAATGACGCGACTTTGACACCTACGCTCATGGGTTCGATTCCAACACAAGACAAACATTTGTGTGCATGAACGAATGTTTACCTAGGTGTGGATGTTTAAAGAGAGGTAGGGCGCATCAAAGCAGTCCGTCTGGGGTAGTACCTCCACCTCACAGAAAACCGCACCCAAATAACAACTCCCTAGAGGATTGTTGTGTTCCTGCGTATAAGTAAGGTCACCAGTAAGCTCCTAAGGAGTTGCAGTGTAAGCAGCAGAGGAGGCATCGCGCGAGTGATACTTAATATATTACAAGTGTTAATAGGCCACGGTAACTGGTTTACATCTGGTGAGCCGTATGCTTGAATGCCTCCCGATGTTGTATATAAAAAAAAAGTAATGTAACATTAAACCATGCCGCTAATTCCTGGGTAGTTTGACTCGGATCGGCTTCAACCAACTCCTTCAATTCAGCGTTATTCACCTGTGTGGGCGGTCTTCCACTTGGTTCGTTCTCCAAGTCGAAGTTTCCATTACGAAAGCGTTTAAACGATGCGTTCATTAGCAGTCTACTCTCCAAATGCAAAAAACTACTTCTGCCACGTTAGATCCGCGTCGGAATTCCTATTCAAAAATTACTCGGATTTTTGAAGTATTCATCTTTCACGTCTAAGCAACAATTGAAATTCGAAAAATCAAATTATGGAAAAGTTCACTCGAAATCTCACACCATGAAGGTTTAATGTCATTTCAAAGTATCTATTACTATAAAACGGCAATTTCAAAATTTCATACTTTAATCCCTATTATTAAAATACCCACATACAAACCAGAATCACGCAAGACCATTATTCCAAAACAATCACGTGGACATCTCGAAACGTATTCAAAATATGTCCTTAAATCATATTCACTAATCATACCATACCTTCCACATCCCACAGTATTACGAGATAATATAACCATTTCTAGCAACTCAGTACAATGATACATCTCTAACATATCCCATAATCATACCTAACACATCCAAAAATTGTTCGTTGTAGGAAAACTCTGGTCAGTGATAGGTAGCCGTAGTCACATACCGTAGTTCTGTGTATCGTACGCAAACAATAGAAGTTTGATGGTGCTAGTTAATGGTGCGTATCGATGCGTGAAAAATATCACTATATACATTAATACAAAATCCCACGCCGCATCTGTCTGTCGGAACGGTTTTTCATGCGCTTTTCAGCAATAGACCGAGTGATTCTTGAAGAACGTTTTTTAGGTGTATAATTTGTGCAGGTTTTATGTAAATCGATTGAAATATGACGACAATTGTTGAAAATGACGGAAAAAGTCAAACCGCCTACGAGCTTTCATTGGATATTATACGGATATACAGTATTAATCCTTATCAACTTAAATACGCTAGTTACCTTAAGTATTTTATGCGCATTATGATAATCCTTTACACCATATAATTTAAATGATGGTCCCAACAGATGCGTGAGACGTGGGACTGTGGTAGCATAATATATTCTACTACCCGTGCGAAGCCGGGACGGGTAGCTAGTAAAATACAAAATTATGGCCTTTGTACCCCACAATACCGCAAACACACGTAATTAGCAAATATGTCACGTATGACTTGTTTGCATCTTACTTAAATAACTGATTGCAGACAGTTGATATAAATGGGGTTAAATCTAAAGTAATGTTAATATCGGGGTGCCCAGGGTTCTATATTGGGTCCCTTTATTCCCCGACTTCAAAAAAGGAGGAGGTTCTCCATTCGACTGTACTTTTTTGTATGTTTGTTACGCGATCATTCCGCCAAATTATGAATTGATTTTGATGATTCTTTTTGTTTGGTAGGTCATGTTTCAGAGGTAGTCCCATATAAATTTTATTGAAATTGATTCAGCGCTTTATGAGTAAATCAACAAAAGCAAAAATATATACACAGATAATGTTTTGGTTTGTGGTTAGGTTCCTTCGGCAAAAGTTTTTATAAGAGGACTAAAAAGGAAAAAATAATTACATTTAATTTAAAAAAAAATCGTCTTCAAAAAACCCACTAAAAGCGAAAAATAATTGGTCACAATTACTTACGATTTTTGGAGTCGGTGCCAGCCGCATAATATCAATTGATAATGTCAGTATACCTTTTTTATATAAAAATAATTAATTATTTTTAATATATGCGAATGATCTGCCCTACATGGTGCAGAAAATGACGGATATAGTAGTACTATTTGCTGATACCTCTCAAATTTTTAATGTGGCCCTCCGGTGTGAAAACATTGACAAGGTAAATAGTGTTGTGCTATTTTAAACGGTTCACATGTAATAAATAATCTTATGCTAAACTCGGCTAAAACCAAATGCATCAAATTTAGTCTTCCGAATGTGACTTCTGCCAATATAGAAGTTCTCATTGGGAATAATAAGTTAGAATTTATTAAGAATAATGTGTTTCTTGAAATTACAGGAGACTCCAAATTACAACGGGGCCCTCACATAAATAAACTTGCCGGTAAGCTCAGCTCTGCTGCATATGCAATTGGCAAAATCAGACTGTGACTATTGCGCGCTTAGTCTATTTCAGCTACTTTTGCAGCATTATGTCGTATGGTATACTGTTGTGGTGAACGGCGGCTGACAATGAGACAATTTTTATCTTACAAAAAGGGGCCATTTGCTCTATTTATAACCTGGGCTTCAGATAATCAGTCAGAGAACTGTTCAAAGAAATAAATATCCTCACTGACTTGTGTTACTTCTCAATATATTTATGAAAACATAATGTATGTCTGTTAACAACATAAAACGTAGTGTATGTAGCGCCTTCCGACGTTGTATAAAAAAAAAGAAAGCCGGACCATACTATCGGATAATTTTAATTTATAATCAAATGCCGTATAATGTTAAAAATTAACAAAATATTTATTTATTTAAAAATACTCGTAAGTTAATGGAACTGCTATTAAAAAAATGTTATTACTCTGTCGAAGAATGTATGAATGACAAAAGTCTAGAAAAAAAATATTAAACCGTAGAAAAAGAACAGTTACTATTTATTTATTTATTCTTTGGAAGACCAACAGCTTTTTAAATCATATTACATTAAAAAAAACTTATAAATAGCAGAGAGCCAATAACAAGTCTTCACTTATAAAATTTGGACTACATACACATAAAACGAACATAAATACATAACTTAATAAAATTTATCTTTGAATTCTTTTTTCTATTTTGTTATTGTATGCTGTAAATTTGCAATGACCCTTCCAGGGTCCATGTTTGTTTTTTATGAAGACCTTATCTGTATGTCACATTACGTGACTACTGTAAAATGTGCAATAAAATATACGAAATATATGTTTATTATGGCTAAAAAGCGAGCCTATTAAGCGACGGTTTCTGGTTCAAATCCTGGCTTGAGCATATGTACCACTCAATTCGTATTTTTGGATTTATGTACGTGTAATTATCACTTGCTCGGTCGTGAAGGAAAACATCGTGAGAAAACGCACGCTACCATGAAATTATATTTCAAAATATGTGTAACCTAACCTAAGAAAAGTTTGGTTTTCCCTGTGGGTTGTGGAGATCTAACGGCAGTCGCTTCATGTCAAAAGCAGTATCTTCTTTCAGTTTCATGGGATAACGCAAGGAAGAAGAGAAAAATTCAATGACTGATTGTTAATAAGAACGAATGTTTATTATTAAAATCAATATTATATTAATATATAATATTGATTTTCTCCATTGACTGCGCCTCATAATGAAATGTTAATTAAAAACTCAATATTTGATGTATTTAGTTACTCTAGGAGTGAATTTCATATAGAAGCTACAAAGTTCGCTGAAAATTATTAATTAATGATATGTAATTTGTCTCTTTTCGTTTCTTCATTTGAACACTGTTGAACGAATTGGATTTTTTTTAAATTGTAATGTTCAATACTGTGTAGGTATGTATGAATAAATAAATAAAATATGTATAATGATAATTGTGAGCCTTCAGAGCGTAGGCGATCAAAATTTGCAGCAATCGTTAATAAAGTGTTTCTCATCCCTTCGTCTGTCGTCCTAAACTTACTCTCGCCTATGTTATAGATATCAGTTATCTTCAGACAAAACTTGCGATTCTTCCGCGCTACACCGTCTAAAGGCCACGGTACATCAGTGTGCCGCGACACACGAATTGCGGAACAATTAATTAGATCATGCAAATGACCTGTGACTAGGGCTATGCAACAGACATTTTATTTTTTTACACAACATCGAGAAGCATACAAGCATATAGCCCACATGATGTTAAGCATCTACCGTAGCCTATGAACGCTTACAATACATTAAGTATTACTCGCGCGATGCCACCTCTGCTGCTAACACAGCAACTCCTTAGAAGCTAGGTGACCTCACTTACACGCAGGAACACAACAACCCTACAGGGAGTTATAATTTGGTTGCGGTTTTCGTCTGAGGTGGAGGTACTTCCCCAGACAGATGATTTTATGCGGCCTATCTCTCTTAAAAATATCCAGATCAAGACAAACAGACATGTTTATGCTATTTGTCCTGTGTGGGAGAACCCACGAGCGTTGGTGTGAAAGCAGCGTTATTAACCACTGCGCCACCGAGCTCGTCATTTAATTACTGGGTATTGTTATTGGGTATTTCTTTGTGGTAGGTGATTGTATGCTTGGTTATATAGATGAAAAGTGTTTGCGCTTGGCTTCATCTTGCCCGATGAAAACTTATTTAGAAGGGTGTTATAAACAAGACAAGACACCAACGCTCGTGGGTTCGAACATTTGTGTGCATGAACATGTATGTTTGTCTTGGTCTGGATGTTTTAATAAGAGAGGTAGGGCGCATCAAAGCAGGCTGTCTAGAGAAGTACCTCTACGTGACAGAAAACCGCAGCCAAACAACCACTCTCTAGAGGGTTGTTGTGTTCCTGCGTGTGAGGTCACCAGTAAAGCTCCCAAGGAATTGCTGTGTAAGCAGCAGAGGAAATACTTAATATTTCGCAAGCGTTAATGAGCTACGGTACCCGCTTTACATCAGGTGGGCTGCATGTATGCCTCCCGACGTAGTATAAAAAAAAAAGTTTGAGTGGAACTATTGTTACTATGTAATCTAAAACTACAATCAAGGGTAAGGGTCCGGGAATACCTAAGCACCACGCAAGCCTCTCTGACATCAATATACCAGCCTATTAGAACTTAGAACTGTTATAGAGACTTAGGGTTATCATTAAGGCAGTATAAAATATAATTTATTATGGAACCCGCGTAAGCTTCAGGCGCGTTAACAGAATATTAAAACTTCTACCTAGTCCGGCCATAAGTTCTGATACAAATGAATAAGCATTTATTTTTTAGTTCGTACATTGTGACCAGGTGCAGAGTCCTGCTGGAAAGTCCACGGTACATTATAAAAGGTGTATTGCTCAGAGGAACTTTTCACAACACGATCCAAAACAGTCTCTTGATACACTGTGGATGAACTCTTCGCTCCTTTTTCACAAAAATGAAGCTTTGTGATTCCTGGATAAGACACCCAACACCAAACCATTACAGACGCAGGATGATGACCACGTTGTAGCTTTCCGACCACTTGGGCGGCTTCTTTAGAACTGTGCGTATACACTTTGTCATTTTGCTTGTTGTAGTGCTCTTCAATCGTGATGTTTTTTCCATCAGTAAAGATATTTCTGTGCCTTTCACCTGCGTATCTGGAGTCGGGACAGAAGGCGTTTTGATCGATCTCCTCTCTTCAACTGTAGGGTGATTTAGGGCATGTCCTGTATATCGACGATAAGCGCCGAGCTTCAGGTCTTTTTTTATTATACGCGACAGAGTCCTAGCGGGAAACTTCATTTCTCACGGCAAGATTTTTTGTTTCCTAATGAGGGTTCGGACAATTCTGGCTTTAACAGCAATAACAGCCTTTGTAGTTATAACAGCACGCGGTCGTCCCCTATGTTTTATGGTCTTAAACAGAGGAAGTGCTGGTATGTCTGTCGTTAGTACGATTTACGAACATACGGCTGATATCAAGCTTTTGAAGCGTGTTGAATATGACTGACGACTCCATACCGACTTTGTGCAAGGCAATCACTGCAATCCTATTTTCTTTAACACCCCATTCCATATTGAAATTTGATAATAAACACGAAAAAAATATGTATAACGGCGGGAAATCGAAAGATGTTTTTGTCATAATAAACACGTTCCAAATTCAAAATAATGAAAGAGTTGAAAGAAAGAAAATATTCTATGTAACAATATTTATTACCAGACTAGTTCTACAACTTTAATTATACATTATGCCCTTTAACAATTCCACTCCAGCATATATCTTTATCGACTCCTCTAAGGACAACCAACGAAAGTAAGCCAGAACAGAGGGTCCGGTGGCCCTTTTTAGATTTTGGTCCTGTGAGCTTTCGCGTACCGTTATATTTAGTTACCCACAGCGACGTATCAAAAGGTAGACTCGTTGTAGGTACACCAACATTATGGTGCAAGTAGTACTGTATCTACGTATAGTTATTTATTATGACACTTTGCTCTAACAAAGAGACAAATGATAGAGCGTACCTGTCGTTAGAAAGAGATTAATATATATCTTAAGACATTTATTATTTGTGTCGAAATACGTGTAGACGCGACGCGAGAGCGTGGCCAACTGAATGCGAGTTGGGCAATTATCTTACTTTCGTATTGCCATTCTAGAGCGTGTACGACGTATCTATAACTATAAAAACATCTTAGGTTACCCACTATTAGTTTGCCAGAAGGTGCTCTGCGGGTTGTTAATATTACTATGTATTTGTTATTTGTGTGTGAAGACTTTCTAATCTAATATGAATAGGTAATCTATAATCTTTCATTAGTCACCAAATTCTTCATGACGATACGATTACCTTCCATTTTTATATTTTTTTAGTATCCATTGTATTCAAAGTCAAAATCTTTTTATTCCGTAAAAATGGCTACATTTGTTTGGAATCGTCACAATTTTTTCCCTACGGTGCAGTTCATGACTAGGTGAGCGCTGATAAAAATACTGCCAAAAAACTCAGGCATCCCTCTTTTGGTATCCAAACAAATTTACATAATTTATTAATTACATTATAATTGGATCGACTCAATCCCAGGCATTTTTATCATTAATATAGTCAGATACTTTATAATATGCCCTGCTACACAATTTGGCTTTGAGCAGTCAAAACCCGTTATATACGTTTTCCCATACATTTCGCGGTCGTATACGACCACCCGGGTTTCGAAGGGTTAATAGTCGTTTTAAATTTGTTTATTGACAATTCTCTTATATTGCTGGGAAGTTTGTTATAGAACCGTATACATTGCCCCATAAAAGAATTACTTATTTTGTGGAGACGGCTTGCATGTAACACAAGATTATGCTTATATCTAGTTTATTTCTGCCATAAGCCATTCTATGTTGAATTTTCAATGATTCCAATGATACCTCATTTGTTAATATATGACGATTAATTAGAAGCTTTGTCTGACATATAAATATACATATATGCTAAAATCATAAACCTACTTTTGTTTGCACCGTAGTCGGGAAAAAATGTATACCTTTAACAATTAAGGAGCACTAAAATTATGGCAAAAAAAAAAAAAAAGTCAATCAATACATTTATTTTACGAATATTTGTAAACATGTAAATACATAGATATGAGTATAAATACATAAATAATTGAATTAAACAATTTTTAACGGAAGTATCGCGTATTTTATTTATTTTGTTGAACCTGACGTTTCGAACGCTTTGCAGCGTCCGTGGTCGCAGGAAGACTGGACGCTGCAAAGCGTTCGAAACGTCAGGTTCAACAAAATAAATAAAATACGCGATACTTCCGTTAAAAATTGTTTAATTCAATGTGTAACAATCGCGAAAACCTAAGACAATACTACATAAATAATAATAAATAAATAAATATTTTCGGACAAATTACACAGCGCTATCTAGCCCCAAAGTAAGCGAAGCTTGTGTTATGGGTACTAGACAACTGATAAACATACGTAAATACATTTTTATTTTTTTTGTAAATATATACTTATTATACATAGAAAATACCCAGTCCAAGACAAACAGACATGTTCATGCACACAAATGTTTGTCCTGTGTGGGAATCGAACCCACGAGCGTCGGTGTCAAAGTAGCGTAAGAACGCGTTTCACCGGTGCGCCACCGAGCTCGTCATTACATACACATAATATGATAAATACATAGCGGACCCTAGGTCCTGTAGCGAAAGCATAGAGCGCGACCGGGATTAATGCTCGGATGATGATAACATAGATAGGAGAAGCTATAAATGAGCTTTTGACATCTCGGAGGCTCAGTCGTGATTGACGCGACTTTGACACCAACGCTCGTGGGTTGGATTCCCAAACATTTGTATGCATGCACATGTCTATTTGTCTTGGTCTGGATGTTTCAAGAGAGGTAGGGCGCATCAAAGCAGCCCGTCTAGGGTAGTATCTCCACCTCACTGAAAACCGCAGCGAAATAACAACTCCCTAGAAGGTTGTTGTGTTCCTGCGTGTGCGTGAGGTCACCAGTAAGCTCCTAAGGAGTTGCTGTTTAAGCAGCAGCGGAGGCATCGCGCGAATGATACTTAATGTATTAGGCTACGGTAACTGCTTTACATCCGCGGGCCGGTGGGCCGTATGCTTGTATGCCTACCGACGCAGTAGAAAAAAAAAGAAAAGCTAAACCATTTAGGCATGCAAGTATTACAATGTATTTATCTAATCATTATCAAATCATTCCAATGTTTTTAGTAGGTTCGAAATATTGTCTAAAATTCTTTATCGAATACAAAACATAACTGTATATCTATCGATAGGTACATAAAGATAAAAATCCTTTATTTATTTTTTATATATAATTAACCATATTGTATTGATATTGTCATTAATAATCTTATTATATATTCAATTCTCTTTCTACTACCGTTACTATTTTTAATTTGACTATTGGCGAAGAAGAAAGATTGCCAGTGCTGAATTATTTCCAGATTTATTATATTTTTTTTATATACCACGTCGGGAGGTATACAAGCATACTGCCCACCTGATGTAAAGCGGATACAGTAGCCTATAAACGCTTGCCTATATTAGTTACACTCGCGCGATGCCTCCTCTGCTGCTTACACAGCAACTACTTGGGAGGTGACCTCACTCACACGCAGGAACACAACAACCCTCTAGGGAGTTGTTAATTGGTTGCGGTTTTCTGTGAGGTGGAGGTACTTCCTCAGACGGGCTGCTTTGATGCGTCCTACCTCTCTTGAAACATCCAGACCAAAACAAACAGACATGTGCATGCACACAAATGTTTGGGAATCCAACCCACGAGCGTTGGTGTCAAAGTCGCGTCATACACGACTGAGTCACTGAGTTATCATTGTCAGTGGCTAATTATAGAATTGATGTCAATTCTATAATTAGCCTTTTTAAAGAGAGTATTTTTGATGACATACTTCGATTGATAGTTCAAAATTCTAATCTGATCATAAAACCAGGTATTAGACTCGTTAATTTATTAATTTTCAGTTTACATATTTGCTCTCACAGTTTTTTCATGTTTGAGTTCGCTGGAACCATTGTAAAAAGCAGTTGGACCAGTCTTCGTCAGCGACCTGTTCGCGACTTCGATTCGTTGAACGCATTCACCGCTGATTCTGAGCCATAAAACATGTGCCTCTAAACTTGTCTTTAATTTTTGGGAATAAAAAGTCTATATATAGTGAGGTCTGGGTTTTATGGCTAAATACACTGAACCTTCCGTACACAGAGCTACGTGATGGGGCGTAATTTCCAAGTGCCAGTTGAAGTTTCCGGCAATTCTCTAAGGAAAATCGTATAAGAACATAATTATATATTTTTTCTATATTTAAAGTCATTTCATAACGACACCACAGTAAAAACAATCTTGCAACTTAAATAGTTTTTCTATACTACGTCAGGAGGCATACAAGTTTACGGCGCACCTGATGCAAAGCGGTTATTGTATGTACCCCATCAAAGTAGTCCGCCTGGGGAAATACCTCCACGTCCCAGAAAACCGCACCCAAATAACAACTTTCGGAGACTGGCTGTGGTCCTGCATGTGAGTTAGCTCGCTAGTAAGCTCCTAAAGAGCTGCTGTGCTCGCAGCAGAGGTGGCATAGTGCGAGAGATTTTTAATCTGATGCAAGCGTTCAAAGGCTACGGTAACCGCTTTGCATCAGGTGGGCCATACGCTTGTGCCAACATTGTTGTAACAGTGTATTGTATTATATTCTTAATTAATTCATTTAAAGGTCATTCATTAAAATCTAAGTATTATCATATCATTGACCAAACTGACAGGTCCAGGTAAACTTCATCTTTATCACGGAGATATATCTTACCTGGAGAGGAAGTAGACGAGTACGCGCAAATAATATTTTGGTATTGACAAGAAGAAAATGTTACAGACTTTTCAAGGTGTGCAGAGACACGAAGATTTAGCGATTCACTTCGCTAATATGAGATGTCCAGGACTCTCAAATAATCAAGAAATTGTTCAATTGGGGCTACTTCATCTCACCGCTTGGCATCGGCAGGCCATTCATCCGCACACATTGTACAGTTCACCAGAGATGATATTAAGTGAACATTTATGCGAAGGAATGAACTATCGCGGTTTTCGTAGGTATCTAAAATGAAATTTTTTTCCAAATTAGCGTTAAGGCGTTTTAGAAGGCGGAATTACATATTTGCTACAGGGGCAAACGTGTGTTCCTAGTGTCTATTATGGCAGTGATTGCTTACCGTCGGACATGTGGTACAGTTGGCGCCTTAGCGGTTTGTGTAGGTAGTAGCTGAAATCTAGAGTCGTAGAATGTATACAAAATCGGCCTTTTTATATTTTGCCAAACATATACATCATCTAACGCCTGTTGATTTATAGACACACAGTGCAGGTAGATACGTTTATTGCTATGTTTTTTTTGTAATGTTTGTTCAGCGGTGCTCATTATAGTTTACGAAAACTTGAAAACATTTATTTAATTTCATTAATATCGACATTATCGACGCCTGTTCACATCGTTGCTTTATTTATAACTAGCGGCCCGCCCCGGCTTCGCACGGGTGGACATTTATTTTTTAAACATTTAGGGATAAACGAAGAGTAAAAGTATCTTTAGAGAGTTTTTTAAATAGTTTTTCTTAAGTAGCTTTTTTTCAGACAAATTACTTTAAGTGGTAGGTACTTAGTGGTATTTAATTTTTTATTAGTTTTTATCCATAACCCTAATTACAATCGGAAAGTTTATTTTTTATTTATTTATATTGTTTTTAGTTTTATTTTTACATTTCTTTTTTACATTTATTTTAATATATATAACATATATTTCGACACTTTATATTAATTTAATTTAATAGGTTTTACTTTTTTAGTTTCCAATATGTCTACCTTAAGGCTGTATACTATATTGGCTGTGGTATTCGTAGATGGCAACAAAATATATTGATTTTTAGGAATCCTACTCGAGAAAGTGCAACATACAATTGGCTATGAGAAAAGCATTCTTCTCTTAGGTCGATGCCAAAGATCGAGAAAGTTTGTCCCTGGGATTTATTTATCATAAGGGCAAACGATACCTTTACAGGAAACTGTAACCTTTTAAAAGACATGGGCAAATCTGTTGGTATCATCGGGATCCGCGGAATGTGAGCTAGCTGTCCGGCCGTGGGACCGGTGATGATTGTTGCTATAATCAGATTGTCTCGGTAATTCCTTTATCAAAAGCCGAAAATGTAAATTGGAACACACTTTACATTTTCTAAGCTAACAGTGCCTAAATGGCGATATCAAAATGAAATCAAAAATAATTGTAATAGAAAACAGGATGACCATTAGCAATATACAAGTGACATTGTACAATATTCAACGAGATAGTAATAACTTCCATTGCTAACGCTTTATAAATATAGCGCCATCTAACGACGTACTATCGATATACTGATAAAGTAATCGTATGTACATAGTTGTTTGCCAAGTAGCTAGATGTCGCCTCGAACATGTTATTATATTATATGCTGGCGTATTGTTTTACCTTAGTAACAAATTGTTACTAAGGTAAAACAATATTGTTACTAACAATACATAACGAGATTTTCAGTTTAAAATAATAAAAAAAAGCATTCGCGTACATCAACTTCTCAAAATCTGAAATATATAAAAAATAAAAAATGTTCCTTCAACAAAAAATATAAGTACCTACAACATAATGACTACTGATCTTAGTTCAAGTTATGTATACGTTCTATGCTAAAATAACTTCATTTGCTTCACTAATTCTGAATACCAGGAGAAAATTTTAACAATTACCATATAGTTTTGGGATGTACCTAAGTGACTCACTACTTAAAATATTATATTTAAGCCAACTTCACTTGAAAGTACATAGTCCATTCTGCTAACTAATACGAGACTGGTCAATGCAAGGTAGGGAGGCGGCCAGCAAAGCATTCCGTCTCTACCTCAGAGAAGACCGACGTTATATAACAACTCCCTCGAGGGTTGTTGTGTTCCTCATTCGCCAAGAGTAATGTTCAGTTCCGAACCTCAAAGGTCAAGCTAGCATTATAGAAACTTGTAATATAGTAAGGTAATACGTTATGCTGTTAATTAATTTTATTTTGAGGACAGTACGCGCGGCCCAATGCGACTTCACTATGCCAGTTTCAGGTGGATAGTAAGACGCGATTTCCATTCTTTCCTCATCAAGTGTCACTTCGCTCACTGGTGGAACAATACCTTAATACCCAGATATCATGTTTGAATGTTTCTATTCAATTTTCGACACATTTTGTAACAATTCCATTGTTTGGCGAGGCCCGCACAAGGGTGCCGTATCCCCAGGCAAGAGTCGCGCCTTTCGTACCACAGAAAGTGCATGAAATTATCTGAAAATCCTTGGTTCGGATCCTGCTATGGGTATGCATCACTAAATTCGTGTTTTCGAATTTATGACATGTTATTATATATTGAAAGACAAACATCGTAAAAACGCGCACGAAATTATATTTATTTCGAAAGACGTGTGGCCCAACCTAAGAAAGATCGGGCGTCGTGGAGGCCTAATGGTAGTAACTCCATATCAAAATCAATAGTTTGGCCAAATCCTTAGTTTTAAAGTAACGATCCCCGCTAATCCTAATGTATTAGAAAACGTGATAACGCTATGAAGAAAAAAAAGGCACCAACATTGTCGAAGTACTGTTTTAATTTTTTAAATGGCATTTATACCCGGGAATTTAAAAGAGGATACAAAAGAATTTATGGTCATTAGCTGTCAGCTAATTTAGCGGCAGATACACATATAGTCGGTATAGAATACTTATAAAGGTGCACTCTTTGTTTCGAGATTCTGCGAAATTCATTTTGTTCATTGTCACTGCACAATGCGTAGTACACGATCGCAATACAATTCATGGAACAAGTTATTTATATACTAATTATACACTTTTGCTTTTGCGTTACAGCTAAAATATGTTGTTATGTTTTTTTGCGTGGGTCAATGTAGGTACCAACTGGGTACCAATATGAATAAGGGGAATTTGTTATTTGTGCATTCTTTTTAACTTTCCTATGTGATGGAATCTAGGAATATCTATTGAAGAAGTTCACATTATTTAACATATTAATATTTGAAGCAAAAACTTTGGACCTCTTTTTACCAGAATTACGCGAATTACGCGAAGCGCAGAAAGCTACATTTTTTTATTAATATACTTGAAAAATACATTAAATTAATAAAAAATACATTACACACACTACTATGCGTTTGATTCAACACATAAGTATATATACCCAAATATACTCTTTTGTTTATGGTTAAAGTCTGTGGTCAAACTGAGAAGAGACGTAATTGTTACCTGCATGAACAACTTTGCAATTAAATGTACCTAGTACAGATGACAAACCAACAAAACAAAACGTCACTTACAAATACTTTCTGGCATTCGTACACATACAAGCTGCACGCCTGTGAAATGCGCTTGCTGTGGAAATAGGGGTTGCGCAGATTGTAGGCTCTTTTATAAAGCGAATACCATAGAACCCAGGTTCGGGATAGAACCCGAACCTTGGTTCTATGGTACTCCCACATCGAGTTGAACTTACTTATGTACGAGTAGTTAATATGTATGTACTAGCATTTATTTATATGTGTGTTTATTAGCGCTTTTGTTATTGATCACATATGTTGTTAGGTTCATTCTCTATTCACTTCATTTTCCAATTCTTTGATCTTTTTTTCCCACAATCGCTCATTGCTCCATTCAGATACTCAAAAGCTCATTCGGCTGGAAGAGATTTCTTGAAGGAATAAGCCCGCCTTTAAAAATTATGTAACTTTATACTTTGTTATTAATTATGGATATTGCAATAAATTTATACAAACAAACTAAACACCGGAAACATTGGAAGACACCAAATTACAACACAATTACCAAATTATATTTTTCTATATATGACAACATGTGATCTCTTTTTTGTAAATTGAAATTTTGTAATCAACTACAGTCATCATAAAATAAAATGTCTATTATGACACCTGTCATTGTGAATTAACTAGGCATGAGAACTATTCAAATCGATAACTATTACAGTCGCTTTTGACGAGATATCGACATAACATTTTTATACACAGTGCTGTTAAGTTTCGGATTATACATTTATTATGTTATATATTTTCTAAAATATAAAATAATACAAATAACAGTTGTGGAAAATTATTTTTTCAAATCTAAAATCTCGATGAAGCTGACCTTTTTACTTTGTGACGACTGTAGTTTCATAAACATGGTATCTTATGTTATTTTATCAGAAGGTGATGTCAGGAGAACAGAGTGGTACTTCCGCAGTCAGGCTGCTTTGATGCGCCTTGTCTCTCTTAATGAGCTTATACGAATTAGCAATATTACAACTCCTGAGAAATTACATTAGCAGCGTTGCAACACGTGAGGCATACACATTGTGTTGCAAGTATTTATAGACTACGGTAACCACTTTACATCAGGTGGGCCGTATGTTTACCCTCTTCTGAAGTTGGAACTATCTGAGAACTCCAAAAACTAAATCAAATCAATAAAGTTAAATAATGTAATACGTGATACAACTGTCAAACATTGCCTAATACGTTTCAATGTTAATTAATAACCAGTGGCATAACACCAATCGTTTAGTGGTACATCAATGTTAATAACAGATTATTTTATGCACCATTCCTAATTGGTGAGTTGTTGAACTATGCTTAGTAGATACGGTGTTGATATGAAATTCGAATTACCATGTCACATGAGGAAGCCATGTTACTACTCGCTTAGAGTCAATTCTTACTAAAAAAATGGTGACCGCCACGGCAGATATGAAACATCTTGTTGAATAGTATTGTCTTAGGTTTTCGCGATTGTTACACATTGAATTAAACAATTTTTAACGGAAGTATCGCGTGTTTTATTTATTATTTTTATTTTATTTATTTATGTTAAAATGTGTTTAATTCAATCTTATTGAATAATATTTTTTTTAATAAATTAAAATGACAAACCATCTGAAATATATAGCAAACAACTAATGCAGAGAAGCAATGTAGTGTCTAGTATGCGCACGCACACATGCACTAACCGCAAGGGAGTCGAGAGTGGCGACGTAGAGGGGGCATGACGGCATGAGAGAGCGTCATGCCATTTGCCGTCACGGCATACGGCTCGATTTTACTGCCAAGGCGCGCCAATAGATGTTTCACATCAAAAACAGCGGTCGCCAGCTGCCACGCGGTACCTCTTTGACAAGTCGATACAAGGCTCACGCCTCAAGACTGCGAATTATTTTCTTTAGTTAAATACTCGTAGTATACAATGTGGAATGAAAGATGATGTAGTGACAAAAATTGATAAGGTATATAAGTATGCTTTGTACAATTGCAACGGGTTGTGTTCTGAAGAATTGTTCGAAATGATGCCGACAGCTACTTTTTATAATGGCACCGCTCGTCGACGGCTGGGAGTCACCCTCACACCCTGGAACCGCAATGGTCGCGTACTGTGCGGTTCCAGAGAAGTTTTCTTCCGAGAAATCTCAAGCTGTGGAATGAGCTCCCAACAGATGTTTTTCCAAGGGACTACAGCATGGAATTCTTCAAGAAATGCGTGAAGAGGTTTTTAGAGTTTTAGCAACACATGGGTGACACCCCTGATGTCGCAAATATCCATAGGCTACGGTGACTGTTTACCATTAGGCAGGCCGTATGCTTGATTGCCACCTTAGTGGTATAAAAAAAGATCTCATAAATGATAAGATAACACAAGGTGAAAAAACCCTCCCAAGATAATGAAAAAAAATGACGCAGGTAACTGAAGTAAAATTATGCATGTCTGTGCTTTCTTCAAAACAAAGCAGGAATAACTGACAGATAACACACATCAATATTTACTAAACTACAAGCAGTGCAACTAGGGAAATACATCCGATGGCAGATCGTGTCTGGTTCTGGTATAATATTAAATATTATTTCGCATTGTAACCAGAACCAGATATGACATACGATTTACGAGTAAGTTCCTAAAGTGTTATATTAGGCGTGAGGTTGGTGACGAGCAAATGATACTCCCTTTATTCAGGGCTGCCAGTTAAACATTTTGGACTGCCGTGTTTGGTCTGAGAAATTGGCGTGTTTCAATGAAAAATCCGAGATTAAATTGCCTAGCCTAATTTAATCGAAACCATCGGCAACATTTTAAATATAGTTTAATCAGTTATATTACAATGTTATATTTATGTATATTATATGTATGTTATATTACAAATTATGTACAAAATCTTAATTTTTCTTTAAATCTTTTTAGGGTTCCGTACCCAAAGGGTAAAACGGAACCCTATTACTGAGACTTCGCTGTCCGTCCGTCCGTCCGTCTGTCACCAGGCTGTATCTCATGAACCGTGATAGTTAGACTGTTGAAATTTTCAGAGATGATGTATTTCTGTTGCCGCTGTAACAACAAATACTAAAAAATAGAATAAGATAAATGTTTAAGGGGGCTCCCATACAACAAACGTAATTTTTTTGCTCGTTTTTGCTCGATATTGATAACGGCAACAGGTAGACGCTTGAAATATTCACAAAATATTTAGTTATATATTCACTTTAAAAATAAATAATTAAATTAAAATAAAACAAATATTTAAGGGGGGCTCCCATACAACAGACGTGATTTTTTACCGTTTTTATAGATAATGGTACGGAACCCTTCGTGCGCGAGTCCAACTCGCACTTGGGCGATTTTTTTATATCATTAAAGTGACAAAAAAACGTACGGCTTGCTTGATGGTAAGCAGTTACCGTAGCTTATGGGCATTTGCAACACCAGGGATGTCAGTCTAGCGTTGCCGACCCTGTAAAAACCTCCTCACTCCTTTCTTGTAGAACCCATGGTGTAGTCCTTAGGAAAAACCTCTGCAGAGAGCTCATTCCACAACTTTAGAGTTCTCGTTAGAAAACTTCTCTGGAACCGCACAGTACGTGACCATTGCGACTCCAGTGTATGAGGATGAATTCCCAACTGACAGCGAGAGGTTGTAAAGAGCGATTGTAAAATGAGGCTGTTGACATCATGTCGAACAACTACTCGAAATTCAACCCATTGTACAATCGGTAGAACACGCAAAGGGAGGCAAAATTTCTCCTTAAACTCAAGGGCGTGAGTTTAGGATCATTAACGATTCTCACAGCTCGTCTTTGCACCGAGTCACAAGGTCCTAGCTGGCATCCAGGTGCTCACGCCCAAAGGTACTACAGTACTCCATATGCGGTCTGTTTTGAGATTTATATAACATGAGTCTTTTCCCAGGGCTGGAGTACTGTTTGGCTCTGTTGAGCACACCAAGTTTCTTGGACGCCAGTGTGCCCTTCTCATCCAGGTGACTACGGTACTGAACATCGCTGAAGACATCGATATCGAGAATCCCAAAGCTCTTGGCGATGGTAAGTGGCGTGTCCTGGAAATAATGAAACTTTATATAAAATACCTTCTATTTCCACAAGGGGTCGAGGGATGCCAGCACGCCTGTATATGAAATGACTATCCCCGGTGCTGTCGTTCGCATACAATGAATGACATCAATTGACGACATATCATTGATATGCAGCAAAAACATCGTCGGAGACAATACAGAGTCCTGTGCGATGCCAATATTTATATCTATGCTATCGGAGCAACGGCCGTCTACCTTTCACTGGATATAATATGAAACAATTTTGTGTATAACAAGTCAGGATTGTCTACAGAGTAATCCAATGAAGGCAACCTGTCCCCCAGTACATTGTAAATAAATAAATATTGTCGGACAAATTACACAGCGCTATCTAAACCCAAAGTAAGTGAAGCTTGTGTTATGGGTACTAGACATCTGATAAACATACGTAAATACATTTTTTTTGTAAATACATACTTATTATACATAGAAAATACTCAGACCAAGACAAACAGACGTGTTCATGCACACAAATATTTGTACTGTGTGGAAAGCGAACCCACTAGCGTTGGTGTCAAAGTAGCGTAACAGCGCGTTCTACCATTGCGCCACCGAGCTATCGAAACATTAAGTAATAAGTTTGTTGGTGGTCAGTAGTATATACAATACATGACTTTTAAATCTGTGTTCTTCGAACATTGATATACTACCAACTGACCGCTATGATCTGAAGGCAAGTCGCCAATTATTGATTTATTCATATGCTCACAATTACAAAAGATATTATCTAGACAAGTCGCAGATTTAGCTGTTATACGTGTAGGCTCCAGGAAGACATTTTGTAAATTAAGTGATTAGAATAAATTTTTAAATCTAAGAGTTGTCTGTGTATTTACTAAAATGTATACATTAAAATCACCACAGACTATAATGTCTTGTTTACCTATAAAAACTTTTATCAAAGTATCCTCCATTACCTGCTCAAATTGTGTAAAGTCACCGCTAGGAGGTCTGTATACGCAAATAATTATGTAACTATCTAATTCAGCACATGACATCTCAATAGTGCATTAAATAGAGAGTCTAACAATGTCCTTACGTTCGTTAGCTTTATGGCAATTTTTTGTAATAATCATTGAACCGCCTCTAATCGAAGACTCTCTATTAATTACAAATAACATTTTACTTTTGTGTAACCATTACACGTATAACTAAGCGTACGTGTGCAAAAACAAAACCAGTGAACTCTGAACAGTATTACCAGGCAACAGCACTGTTAAAACAGAAAGATTTACATATTTTTAATCCAATACGTACACACAAGTAATATAGTAAAGAGGTAGATTCCGCTACAGCAATGAAAATGTTGTCGCAGGCCGTAGGTTTTCTTATTTCTGCCGTAATTTTTGTAGAATACAGAAATTGCCGTTACAGTAGCACCACTGTCAGTATTACAAGCGTATATGCTTTATGACAACCATTTCACATTAAGGATCAATTCTCACTAATAGAGCAGCGGCGCGCGCTTTTCATGCAAATAATTATCGACTATATTCAATCTAATTAACATACAGACATACACTTCTTATCATCACGCCTGTCTCTCATTGGGGTAGGCAGAAACTATGGAAACCAGGTACACCGATCCAAACATACCTCTCTCGCTTCTTTCACACTAATCAACTTCTCGCATGATTTTAATTTTCCCTTTGCTAGATAAACTTCTTTCATAACTCTTCTGTCTCTGTTCTTTCCAAATGTCCAAACCATATTAGCATACTTATATACCTTATCAATTTGTGTCACTACATCATCTTTCATTCTACATTGTATACTAATTAACTAAAGAAAATAGTTTAATTTTATAGAAAAGGTAACGCGGCGCAAGGAGCAGTCGCGAGGCCGCGTGAGCCTTGTAGCGACTTGTCAAAGAGGTACCGCGTGGCAGCCCGCGACCGCTGCGCGCTACTGTTTTTGATGTGAAGTATCTATTGGCAGTAAAATCGAATCGTATGCCGTGACGGCAAATGGCATGAAGCTCTCTCATGTCGTCATGCCCCCTCTACGCCGCCACTCTCGAATCCCTTGCGGTTAGTGCATGTGTGCGCGGGCATACTTGACACTACGTTGCTTCTCTGCATGAGTTGTTTGCTATATATTTCAGATGGTTTGTGATTTTAATTTATTAAAAATTTGGATTTTCACTAAGATGTTTCAAATCTGCCAGGCGCCCCGTGGCGATCACCATTTTTTTTAGTAAGAATTGACTCTAAGCGAGTTGTAACATGGCTTCCTCATGTGACATGGTAATTAGAATTTCAAATCAACAACGTATCTACTAAGCATAGTTCAACAACTCACCAATTAGAAATTGTGCATAAAATAATCTGTTATTGATGAATAATATGTTGTTGATGCTATAGTTTCTACGGCCTCCAAATCTCTGGGATTTGTATTGCGGCTGTCATCGGAGTTCTCTGATATAAAAACTCTAAAAATTTTATATTGTGCTTTTGTACGCAGCCACCTTGAATATGCTTCTGAAGTATGGAGTCCTATTTACCAAGTGTACGTGACACGCATTGAACAAATCCAAAAACGTTTCCTCAGGCATATCCAATATAAGTGTAATAAATATGATAGCAGCTACGAACTTAGGTGTAGGCGGCACCATATATTGCCGCTCCAGCAGCGTAGGGCAGTCGCTGACATCACGTTCCTTTTTAAATTAACTAACGGGTCGATAGATTGTACTGAGCTCCTGAATAAAGTCTGTATTAATGTACCTCCCAAGTATACTAGAAAACTTAACCTATTACATGTACCTTTTACCGCAACGAATTACAGGCAAAATTCCTACTTGGTGAGGGCATGTAAATCTTTTAATAGGGTAGCCAGCAACCTTGATCTAGATCTATTTTGTACCAGTGTACGGCATTTGAAAAGGGTTATGTGTCATAGTTTTTTCTCTAATTAGATATGTAAGATTTGTGCTAACCTACCATCTGTAATCATTAACTAAGTAGAATTCTATGTATTTTCTTTTTGTCTCTGTTGTAATGTTTTTATTTGGTCTTGTGTTCGACTCTCGTTTGACATTATTTTTGTCATTTAGATGCTGTAAGTGGAAATCTTGTAATTGGCCATAAGCCATTATATAAATATAATGATTGTTTTGCTAGCCGTAAGTTTCCCGAAAACAATAAAATAAAATAAATAAAAAATTAACATTGAAACGTAGTAGGCAATGTTTGACAGTTGTATCACGTATTACATTATTCAACTTTATTGATTTGATTTGGTTTTTGGAGTTCTCAGTGAGTTCCAGCTGCAGAAGAGAATAAACATACGGCCCACCTGATGTAAAGTGGTTACCGTAGTCTATAAACACTTGCAACACAATGTGTATGCCTCACGTGTTGCAACGCTGCTAATGCAATTTATCAGGAGTTGTAATGTCGCTAATTACTATAAGCTCATTAAGAGAGATAAGCAGCCTGACTGCTCTCCTGACTGTTCTCCTGACATCACCTAAAACACAATAAATTTGGTCATGGTAGGTTAGTCTTGGTCTTCCTCGGCTCCTACATCCTTCCACTTTCGCATTGTGTTGGTGACGTTGTGTCGCGCCACCAGAGTAGTGGACTGTATGGTGTGCGGGGGTGGTGTGTTCTTCAGTATTCCAAATAACTACGGCAAGGCTTCTTTTCTGAGATCGTGCTGGCTGAGGTTTGGAGAGAGGTATTTCTTGTTCTTCTGAGACGTCCGCTTGTGTCGCTCTCGATCGGTAGAATGACGGATCCGAGGCGGGGCGCCGGTATTTCTATGCGCGCGTCGGCGCGCCCCAGGTAGTCGGCACGCCATACAACGCGCGTATAGTTTCACGGCGTTATTCTCCCCCGCCTCGTCCCCTCTCCATACCTCACCCCTTCGATATCTCGTTTATTCATACTATTTATTTATTTACAAGTTTTCTTAATCCTAGTGACTTAATTTTACATTCGTATTCTACTTATTCTATACATTTAATTCAATACCATAACTATACGTTTATTTTCCTTATGCTAGATGCTACTATTTTACTTTATTTATTTACTTTCCTTTATTTACATGCATTTGCGATACAAATGTTTACAACTACAAATACTGTCTACAAATGTTTCTCGTGGTGGACAAGTACATATTCATATTCATATTTATTCATATTACATTGGTTTGAGACGGTGGCTATACGTTGCGCATACACGTGGTGTATTTGTTCTCACTGTTTTCGTCGTGAACATTTCTCCCGCCGTCGCCTCGCGATTCTACTGGTAGCACGACGATCTTCTTGGTCGGCCGTCTCAGCGTGTGTCCCTTGCTGGTGACGACGTCGGCCACTCGAACTACGCCGTCCTTGCCCGGATAGGTCTTCGTCACGCGTCCTCGCGGCCAGATGTTCCGCGGGAGGTTCGGGTCGCAGATGACTACGACGTCTCCGACGGCAGGTATGACTCCAGTGCTGAATGGCTCCCGCCGGTGTCGGAGTACCGGCGTGTACTCCCGCATCCAGCGTCGCCAGAAGCAGTCGGCGAGCTGTTGGGCGCGTCGCCAATGCTGACGGGCGTCGGCGTCGTGCTCGCTGAAGGTGCCCGGAGCAGGCACATGACAGTCGGGCCCGATCAGAATCAGGTTCGGAGTCAGCGCTGGTGGGTCCTCTGCCGTTACCGCCACATGGGTGAGAGGGCGGGAGTTCACCGTTGTCTCCACCTCTGCCAGCAGTGTGTGCAGCGTCTCGTCGCTCGGGTACCGCTCGTGCAGCGTGGCTCGCAGCGCCTCCTTCACCGTTCGCACCATGCGCTCCCAAGCCCCCGCCATAAAGGGCGCGGCAGGGGGCAGGAAGCGCCAGTTGATTCGGCGTGCGGCGGCTTCATTCTTCACTGCTTCGGAGAGCTCGCGGTCCGCCCCGCGGAATGCTGTGGCGTTGTCGCTCCACAGCTCCGTAGGGCATCCCCGCCGAGCTATGAAGCGGCGGAGGGCGTTGATGGCGGAGTCCGTGCTCAGAGAGGCGGCGACCTCCAAATGCACCGCTCGCGACGTCATGCAGGTGAAGAGCGCGACGTACCTTTTCTCCCGGTGTCTTCCCACTGTCACTTCCAGGGGCCCGAAGTAGTCCAACCCTGTAAAAGTAAAGGGCCGGGCGTGGTGAGCTAAGCGTGCGGGGGGCAGATCACCGGTGGATGGCGTCGCCGGCTTCGCTTTTCTTAGTCGGCAGACGGCGCAGCGGGCGATGACTTCTTTAACAGCTGGTCGGATCTTTACTATGTACATTCGTTGACGTAGTTCATTAACCACTATCTCGGTGCCTCCGTGGTGAAGTTTTTCGTGTACATGAGCTATGTACAGTTTCGTGTAAGCGTGCTTCCCATGTAGTACGGTCGGTCGCACCGCTTCCACTGTTAAGTTTTCGGCCGCGGCTAATCTGCTTCTAAGTCGTAGTATACCGTCTTCATCTACGTAGACGCTTAGCGCGGCGAGTCGATCGGTTTTATCCGGTGTCCGGCCGTCCTGTATTCTTTTTATTTCGTTTCCGTAGCTGTCTTCTTGTGAGGCGCGAATCCAGAGTTTCTCCGCTGCGAGTAGGTAGCGCGCCTCTAACACGACGAACTTGCTCTTCTCCGTAGGCTTAGTGGTGGATTTGGCTCGCTTGCAGGCGCGTGGGGTCGTCGGTTTGTTCCAGTCTCCGTCTCGTTCCGGATTCGCACGCGTTCGTTTGCGACGTATAGCGGCTACCAGCTGTTTTTTGGGTTCGGAGAGCTTTCTTCGACAGAGGTCGATGAATTGTAGCGCTCTCGCCGTCGCTCGCAATAGCCTCGTCCAACTGGAGAAACGCTCGATATTCGGCAGGTGCGCTTGTTGTGGTCGTCGTTGGAGTGTGTGGCACCTTTCTTTCTCCTCGCCGGTCGCGGGAATCTCGACCTTATTTTCAACGGGCCAAGTCGACTCAGCTTGATACAGGAACGCCGGTCCCTTGTACCATCTGTGCTGCGCGTTGAAGTCGGTCGGCGTAGCTCTAGTCGCGTCGTCTGCTACGTTGTCGGCTGACGGCAACCACCTCCACTGGTCTTTTCGGGTCGACTCTTCTATTTCTGCCAGCCGGTGCGCTACGAATGTTTTGTACGTGCGAGGCTCGGCGCGGATCCATGCCAGAGCGGTGCGTGAGTCGCTCCAATAGGTTTTCGTAGCGATCTCGTAGTCGTGTTCTTCTGCGACCGATCTGGCTAGACGGACGCCGAGGACTGCGGCCTGGAGTTCCAGTCTTGGCACGGAGATGGGCTTCGTGGGTGTAACTCGACTCTTCGCTGCGGCTAACGCGACCTTGATGCTTCCGTCTGCTCGCTGCAAGCGCCAGTAGATCGCGGCTGCGTACGCCTCTTCGCTTGCATCGACGAACGCATGCAGCTCGTAGCGGATAGCCGGCTCTACGTCGTAGCACCTAGGTATGTGCAAGTCGCTTAAGTCGCGCAGCTGTTGAAGCCATCGGCTCCATTTTCCTTGCAGCTCCGGCGGTATCGTCTCGTCCCATCCCGTCTTGTAGCGCCACGTGTCTTGCATAATACGCTTCGCCGGTGTAGTCATCGGTGAAACTAAGCCCAGCGGGTCGAAAATCGACATGATTATGCTCAGCGCTTCGCGTTTCGTCGGCGGGCGTGCATCGTTGAGTACTTCCGACGGAGCTCTTCTGGTGTTGAGGCGGAAACGTACGCAGTCGCTATTCGTGTCCCATAGCAGTCCGAGCGTCTTTTCTAGCTCGCTCCCGCCGATGGGGACCGTCGTTCGTTCGGCTCTTTCGGCGATCTGGCTAGTGGCCTCTTTGTCGTTCGTAGCCCATCCGCGTAGCTCGAACCCAGCTTGTCGGTGCACGTGGTTGACCTCTCTGACGATTCGTTGTGCTTCAGTCGTAGTCGGGAAGCTCTGCAAGTAGTCGTCCATGTAGTGGTTTTTCTCGATCGCCCTCGCTGCCTCCGGATACTCCGCTGCGTGTTCTCTTGCATTTCTGTTCTTGATGTACAGGGCGGTGCACGGCGATGACGATGCACCGAATATTACGGAGGTCATTCGATACTCCTCCGGTTCCCCCTCTCGTCGGTCGCCTCTCCATAGGAAGCGGAGCGCGTCCCTGTCTTCGTCGCGTATCTTGATCTGCATGAACATCTCCTTTATGTCGGCCGATACAGCGATGTTGTGTTGACGAAACCTCATGATGACGCCAGGCAAGGACTGCAGTAGGTCCGGTCCGGGTAGCAGCATATCGTTGAGGCTACGGCCGTGCGATTTAGCTGCGGCGTCGTGGACCACGCGAATTTTCGGCTTCTCCGGATTGCAGACGGCGAAGTGAGGTAGGTACCACGTTCTCACACTAGGTGGCGCTGTTGCCTTTTCAGCGTAGTTCGACGTCAGCAGATTGTTTATTCTTTCGTTGTATTTCACTTTCAATTCTTCATCGCGATCAAGTTTTTTCTCGAGGCTGCGTAGTCGCTTGAGCGCGTCCGGACGATTGTTGGGTATTTGCGTATTCTGCTCTCGCCATAGTAGCCCTGTTTCGAATTTGCCGTCGGGCAGACGTCGGCTCTTATCTTCTAATATTCGGAGAGCTTGTTGTTCGGGGTCGCTGTCTTGCTTCCTAGGCTCGATTGACAGCGACTCTAGCGCGAAGTATTTCTTCATCATGTCTTCCATGGGGTCGGCCGGCTCTATCTTGCTAAGATGAGCGCAGCAGAACGTTGCAGGCGCTGTTTGTGAGGTGTAGCCGTGTAACACCCAGCCCAGGAGAGTTTTCGAAGCCACGGGTTGATCTCGCCGACCTTCTCTAATGACACGTGACACGATCAGCTCCCAATTGTCTTGACCGATGAGTATCTTCGGCGTGGCTTTGGTGTACAGCAGCTCGTGCTTGATGTCCCTCAGGTGCGGGCAGTTTCTCACTTCTCGCTCGGTGATAGACTGCGTCGTGATGTCTAGGCTCGAGACTGTATGTGCGTTGTTAATTTGCAGTTCTTCCTCACTGTGTTGGCCTCTGATGAGAACGTTCACCCTCTTGCTTTTGTCGTGCGCTATCTCCGCCCCGCTCACGCCTTGTACCCACATCGGTTCGTTCGGTCCGTCGAGTCCGAGTGTGTTGGCGAGTGAAGAGTCTATTATCGTGACCGTGCTTCCTTCGTCGAGCAGCGCGTACGTTTGCACCGTGGCTTGCGGCCCCCTCAGTGTTACCGGGGCTATCTTGAGGTAAGCGCGGCTCGATACTGTCGCGTCGCTCGCTGCCTGCCTTATTGCCGACGCGATGACTTGTTCATTCTTCTCAGTCGTCGGCTGCGTCGGCGCGGCTACGTCTGCTTGCGGCGCCCTCTCGTGGTGTAAAAGGCGATGATGTCGCAAGGAGCAGCCGTTGACACCGCAGGGCTTGGCCTTACATACGGAGCGGCGATGCTTGTACGTAAGACAACAGAAGCAGATGTGGCTCTTCTTCGCAACTTCCCAGCGTTCGTCAGTGCTCGCGTTAGCGAATCGCGGGCACGCCGGTAGTTGGTGGTTTTCTTGGCAACACGGGCATGATGGCGGTTTTTCTTCAGCGGGTTTTTTCTTAGGTTCCGTCGTGGCGTAGGTGCGTTCGATTTTCTTCCTGACGCTCTTGTTGTCCCTGTTCTCCGTTGTAGGCTCGGGCAGTGCGTACGGAGCGCTGTTGTCGGCTTCACTGTTGAGAAACTGTGCGACGTTCTTCAGTTCGGGTGTGTCTCTTCGTTGGGCCGCGTAGTCGTACCACTTGTTGCGTAGGATCGGAGTGAGCTTGTCGACGATGAGCCGTAGTACCACAGGGTTGTGTAGATACTGCGGCCGCTCCAGCATCTCGATCATGGCCACGGTGTTGGCGACGCGGTTCGCGAAGATACACAAGTCGCGTGGGTTCTCGGTGAGTCGAGGCAGCGTTTTCATTTTTTCCATTTCATTTATAAGCAGGGCGTCGGGTCTTCCAAATCTTCTTTCCAACGAGTTCACGACGTCTTCTGGTTGAGGCTTACTCATGAGGAGGGCGCCGACTGATTCCAAGGCGACTCCGTGTAAGCTCTTCCTTATTCTGGCGACGTTCTCGCCCGCCGTGAAACTCGGTGCAGACTCGACGAATGCTGCTTTAAATGGTAGCCAGTCGTGGCACTGGCCGCTGAACGGAGGTAGGTCTGGTATAAATTTCTTCCTGGATTTGCTCATATGGATGGCTTCTGCAAACGCGGCGGACAGCGTTGTGACGTCTATCGCGGAGACTTGTGGGGGCTGCTTCGTCTGCCGCTCGTGTGTCTTCTCAACACGGGCGACTAGCCCTTGTTCGTCCTCGTTGATGCGACGTTCATCTGTTCTCGTATTCTGCTGGGCCGTGAGTGCGTTGATGTCTTCATCCATAGGTGGCACCCGGTTCTCGGGTTCGGGTTGGCGATTAAACCAATCGGAGATTCGTTGCGGTGCTAAGTCGTTTTCCTCTTCTGACTCCGATGACTCAGCTTCTCTTCTCGCTCGCCTGATTTTTTCTAAGTGGGCTTCGGCGCGGATACGCTGTAGTTCCAGCTCGGCTAGCCTTTCTTTAGCCTCCAACTCCGCGAGGAGCTTTCTGCTTGAGGCTGCAGATCGGCGTGACCGAGCGGGTTTAAGCGTCCGTATCGAGGCCGGTGGCGGCGGCGGCATCAACTGCGTTGACTGGCGTTCGACGACTGTAGCTGTAGTACTGGCCGCGGGCGTAGCTTGAATTCCCGATGTGTCGGCCGGGCCGCCTTTACTTGTAGACGGCGTCGTCGTGGCGCCGGTGTTCATCGTGGCGTTGGTGGCAGTTGTAGCGTCGGTGGCCGTTGTAGTTTCGGTGGCCGTTGTAGCGCCGGTCTCGGCTGTGACGACGGTTTCGCTGCTGCCGGTGGTTTCTGTAGCAGACTCGTTCTCCTTGCCGTGGTTGCTTCTTGTGGTAACCATTTTCTTGATATTTTTCTTTCTTGTGGCTCAGTGATCCGGCTTCGGAAGGACCATTAAATGTTGGTGACGTTGTGTCGCGCCACCAGAGTAGTGGACTGTATGGTGTGCGGGGGTGGTGTGTTCTTCAGTATTCCAAATAACTACGGCAAGGCTTCTTTTCTGAGATCGTGCTGGCTGAGGTTTGGAGAGAGGTATTTCTTGTTCTTCTGAGACGTCCGCTTGTGTCGCTCTCGATCGGTAGAATGACGGATCCGAGGCGGGGCGCCGGTATTTCTATGCGCGCGTCGGCGCGCCCCAGGTAGTCGGCACGCCATACAACGCGCGTATAGTTTCACGGCGTTATTCTCCCCCGCCTCGTCCCCTCTCCATACCTCACCCCTTCGATATCTCGTTTATTCATACTATTTATTTATTTACAAGTTTTCTTAATCCTAGTGACTTAATTTTACATTCGTATTCTACTTATTCTATACATTTAATTCAATACCATAACTATACGTTTATTTTCCTTATGCTAGATGCTACTATTTTACTTTATTTATTTACTTTCCTTTATTTACATGCATTTGCGATACAAATGTTTACAACTACAAATACTGTCTACAAATGTTTCTCGTGGTGGACAAGTACATATTCATATTCATATTTATTCATATTACATTGGTTTGAGACGGTGGCTATACGTTGCGCATACACGTGGTGTATTTGTTCTCACTGTTTTCGTCGTGAACACATTGTTTATCTGTTGCGTCATTCTTTCATCCTTAATTATTTCTACATGTCCAAACCAATGGAGCATGCCTTTTATTATTTTAATACCGACACTCTCTTTCAGACCAACTCTCTTTCTAACGTTATCATTACCAACGCGGTCAGCAAGCGTTGTGCCACAAATTTTGCGCAATGCTCTCATCTCGACCGCATTTATTCTACTTTCATGCTCTCTCTGCCATAAGCAGCTTTCACTTCCATTAGGTAGCGTTGTGATGCGAAATAACTGTAAGCTTCACGAATAATTAACCCTTTTGATACATGTATCAACGCTCCACTGTGTTAGATGGTATGGTAAAAATCACTAACCGTAATTATGTCTAGTTGAACCGTGAATTCTTAAAGTTTGTCCAAATATGATTGTGATATTTTAAAAATACATTTAACTTGCACAACACCAAAAGTATTGCGTTTCTAGTTGCTCATTAATATTTCACTTGAAATTTTAATATTAAATCTTTTTCACGGAAAATTGCGTTATGTAAAAAAATTGAACGTAAATCGTTTGTCAATTGTTGTTCGTCTGAAATTGACGAGGAAAGTTTTCACGGTGATGTTCAGGAACACCGTTCCTATATGAAATCTATATGTTTATCTGTGCGTTTGTCTGCGTTGCGTTTTTTTCGAATATTCGAATTTTGACTTCAGATTCGGATTCAGCATAAAAAAGTAGAATAGGAATGTTCAGGAACACCGTTCCTATCTTAAATAAAATAAAATAAAATAAAAATAAAAATTGTTTATTTCAGATAATTTAAAATCCATACAAAAACAATTAACGCAGTTTACAATTAAATTATATAAATTAAATTAAAGAGAGAACATTACTTCATATTACTCTTCCCACTAAGCATTTCCATAGTGGGGAGGTACAATCATCCGCGATTATTTTAAGGATGCTGTTGCCACTGTCACGCGTTCTGTTTATCAGGGATACAGTTTTCTTACGAATTAAGGCGTGGAAACCGTCAGTTCGATAATGCGCAAACATCCCCGACGCACTACAGAAGCGCGGCAGTCCCAACAGCATTCTGAAAATATTATTATATTGGATACGTGGGGCATCAAGCGATCTTTTGGCATGATCCACCCATAGAGCCCCGGTATAAAAGCTCTGACAGTACGCTTTAAAAAGTGTTATTTTTACTGAGTCGGTACACCGGGAGAATCTACGAGCAAGCATGTTTCCTCTGATCGCCAGAGCCCTACGCTCCCTGTTAATGTCCATATCGTCCTTAAGGTCTTCGGTAAGGTAATGGCCCAAGTATTTGAAATTGGTGACTCGTTTTATGGTTTCTCCATTAAGAGTGATATCACTAGTATTTTTGGGCACTTACCGGCGGCCTTAAATACCATATATTCACATTTGCTTACATTGTAAGTGAGTCCATGGATCGCAGCGTATCTCTCACATATTGCCAATAGTTTTCTAATACCGCCCACCGTTGGACTCAGCAGCACCATGTCATTCGCGTAGCTTATGTTGTTCACGCTTACGCCCCCTATACTACAACCGACGCCTGCGCCGCTCAAGTCAACGATGAGGTCGTTAACATAGACGTTGAAAAGCTTGGGAGACGTCAGCCCACCCTGTCTCACCCCGCATTCCAACATGTATGGTTTCGAAAGACAATTGGCCCATCTCACAAAATTGGTCTGATTTGCGTACCAATACTTAAACAAATTAAGCACTTCCACCGGTACACCCCTGTCTCTCAGCTTTTTCCACAGCACGTCGTAAGACACAAGGTTCAAGGCTTTGGAGAGATCCAGGAAACAGGCGTACACCGGTGTGTCACGTTTTGTATAGTACTGAACGGTATGCTTGAGGCCCACAATAGCGCTTTCAGTGGATAGTCCAGATCGAAACCCAAACTGTGTGTCATGTAGGTTTAGGTATTTTTTCAAGTAAGAATCAAGCAAACCGTCCAGCACCTTAGCAAAGGTCGTCGCCAGAGAGATAGGCCGGTAGTTCCCCCTATCCGAAATATCTCCCGTTCTGTTCTTCACAATGGGCACAACGATGGTTTTCATTAAATTGTCATGTAAATATGAATGGCTGATGCACATTGAGAAGAACATCGCGAGCACCCTCGGCAGGTGAACACCGGCATGCCTTAGGTGCTCGACACTGAGTCCGTCGTGTCCAGGAGATTTACCACCGGTCATTTTTTGAATGACGCATCTGACCTGTCCCGCGGTGAAATGAATGCACGCATGTTCTTTCCTAGACAACCAGTCCCTTAAGATATCTTATCCTATCTTAACATAGCCAAAATCACCGACAAATTATAAAAAAAAATTGAATTGTTATGTAATTGACAAGCCAGGTGTTCCTCAATGCAATGCAAGGCAATGCAAGCTTGCGCACTCTCAACTGTTTTTTTTTTATTGCTCTTGCTCTGTAAGATTGCTCTGTTTGTTTTCAAAATGCTTTTAAGAGGGAAGCGGATCATCTGAGCACGGTAAGGCGTTGGTATGCGAAATAAGAGCGTCGATGTGTTTCTGTGAATGACGACATTCGTCGGTTATCGCCGAAGAAAATATAGTTATCAGTATTAAGCGGTTAACAGAAGAAAACTGATACATCAGCTACGACTACTTTGACGATCCCGGAAACACCAAGTGGGTTCGAGTCCTACACAGGACGAACATTTTTGAGTATGACCATGTCTGTATGTCTTGGTATTGGTGTTTTAATAGAGGTAGGACACATCAAAATAGCCCAATTTCGGACAATCGCATTCAAATAACAACTCTTTGGACGATCGCTGTGTTCCTGCAAGTGAATGATATTACAAGTACGCTCATAAGGAGTTTTACAATTCTAGATCTTTAACAATTTCTGATTGTTACATTTTTTGTGATTATCATTTACGATATTGTCACAGGAGTTGAAATTATAATTTATAGTAATTTTCGGCAAACGTGCCTGAACTTCACTTGAAAATCAAACAAGTGTTAATCCTGGTGCACCACCATTTCCCCGACCTGCTAGTAAGTACAATAAAGACGACCAAGAAGCCGTATCCTCTTGCACCGTACCTTCGTACATGGCGAACATAATTAACGTTATTTTAGCTCCCGAAAAAGTAGAGCTCGTGACCGATCCTGCACATAGTTCGAAACTTGTATTCTGTGATAAGATAACTTACTTCAAAAAATCAAACATTTGATTAGAGATTTCACATTTACGAAGTCAGAAGAGCCTGTAACGGATTTTAATCGATACATGGGCCCGTCATAATTAAATAGTAAGTATGCAATATAAAATATTGTAAAGGTACCTACTACTTAATTTTCTATAAGTATATTATAGAGGTGAGTTGAAGCTATTTCGTAAATTATTATAGTTTTATCTTTCCATCTTTGTTTCTTCATCCCAAGTCCCTTGAGGGGCATAGAGAGAGTACGCCTTACTCGCTTTTTTTAGAGAGATTTAACAATATAGCTTTTTTAGAGAAGCTTTTGCTTTTTCAGGGGAAGTACCTTCACCTCACAGAAAACCGCAGCCGAATGACAACTCCTTACAGGGTTGTTGTGTTCCTGCGTGTGAGTGAGGTCACCAGTAGGAGTATTGCTGTGTTAGCAGCAGAGCTGGCATCGCGCAAGTGATACTTAATGTGTTACAGGCTTACCTCCCGACGTAAAAAAAAGTCTTTTCATGCACGCTTGCCGATTCTAGGTCTTCTGACATAATTTATGTTTGACTAACCATAAATATGTTAAAACATGATTTATGACTTAAGAGGTTCAACATTTACGATGCTGTTTTTATGTTTTCGTGCCTCAAATGAAAAAATAGAATATAGTATCACTTTCTTATCAGTCTGCCCGTCTGTCAATATGCTTTTTCTCAGGAACACAGTGCGGTATCAAGTTGGAATTAATATCAAATATTCATAGCTGCAATCCAACAGAGCAATGCAATAGAGCAGTGCTAGCCTAGTGGATAAAGAACCTGCCAATTGACCAACTGATCCATTGTTCTAATCCTGGCATGTACCACTAAATTCGTGTTTTCGGATTACCATACCCATTTATACCTATCACTTGCTCGGTGGTAAAGGAACACATCGTGAGGAAACCCACAAGTCCAGGAAATTATATTCCGAAAGACATGTGACCTAACCTAAGAAAGATCTGGTTTTCCCTCTGGGTTGTGACGGTCAGACGGCAGCCAGTCCATGTAAAAATGAGTATCTTTCCCAAATCCTTAGACTTAGGTAGCGTACCCTCTCAATTATAATGGGTCATTCTAAGTCGACGCAAACTAAAAATGACCATTGTGGCGCATAATTTATTACACGCAAAGGGAATCTAAACCTATAGGGTACTCCCCGTTCACCTAGTGTAGGAATAATCTGAAAAATCTACATCTCTTCCCACAATATTCACGGCCTCAAAATCTACGCCCAAAAACGAAGCTAACACTGCCAGACTCCAACTTAGAAATAGTAAACTCAGGCCCAGTAGGCATGGCTGTAAAAATATATAATAAAATACCAAATTACATAAAGGAGCACAACAATATTAACAAATTTAGAAATGCTTTAAAAAATACTATTGCACAAAACTAATTTTATTACGATCTAAAATAATTTGTCAATGATAATTTTAAACCCACTTTATGACCAACAATTGTCTAAGTAAATATTGAATTTGTGATTGTATTATAATTCAATTATAAAATAAAATAACATGTATTTCACAATATAATAATTGTATAAATTATCACAAAGAAATTAATATGTAATTTGAAATAATTTAATGAACATTGTATTAATATTTAAGTAACATGTTGCAACGCCCTCGCAGGGCTCGTGGCTGTATTACATTTATACCTAACACCTTAATATGTAACACGAATGCAAATAAATAAATAAATAAAAACAAAAGTAAAATTGTTGTCACATTAGAAAAAAAATTACAAAAGAAGAAGCAAATCGCTTCGTGCAAATGTGTGGAATATCAACGGTATAGGGGTCGAACCCGAGTGTTGGTCTTGTATTCCGATAGGGGGAAGATGGAATTAAGTCATGAAACTCACACCCACCAAAGTGAATTCTGTTAAATACCGATAAGCAAGCTACCCTACGTCGGTGTTCTAGACTTTGGTACTTAGTTTTGTTAGTCTTTGTTTACCTATCAATCTCATCGCGCGCCGCTTAACAGAGTGCAGGGCAACTAACTGATATTTAGCAGATCCATCCCACAGATGGCTACAGCACTCCATGCAAGATCGAATTTGAGCTTGCTATAATTTGAGAAGCTGTTTCGGTGTGAAATACCGCCTCACCCTAAAGGGATTCCAAGTTTTTTAGCTACAGTACAGCTGCTCTCGTCTCAATGGAGCGATCGAAATTGAGACTGGGTGTTAAATCAAGACCAAGCAGACCAAGACTAGTAGGTAAGTGGAATAGATACACCCGGAAAATGGACTCCGTTTCGCACTAAAACGACACGGCTGGGTTTCGAACGCATTGGACATGACTCTGTTAGCTTCACCCCACTCCGATACGGCTTCCAAAGACAAGTTCACGCATTCAACCAACTTCTCTCTTAGATACTAAGTTTCGACCCTGCCAGTGCGTGAATCGGAGATATATCTCTCTGCAACCGTGCTATCATCTGCATACCCAAATATACCGGTTCTTAGCAGGTCATTGATATGCAACAAAAATTAAGTTCCAGACAGAAGAGACTTCTGAGGTACACCGGCACTAATAGCCAAAACATTCGAAGAGCAGCCATGTATGACAACGCGTATGGCTCTATCGGTCAGGAAATCTGAAATCCAATCGCACAGGCTGGAGGGTATCCCATATGTTGGAAGCTTGCAGAGCAGGCCAGCATGCCAGATCCTATCGACAGCCTTCGAGATGTCTATGTGAGACAGCGAGGTCTTCACCATGCTTCTCAATGGCTTCACCCCAGAGATGAGTGATATACACTAGAAGATCGCCAGTCGATTTACTTTGTAGAGTTACGTGATTTGAACGCCCAACTTCTCGGCTACCTAGAACATGA
Source organism: Pyralis farinalis (assembly GCA_947507595.1). Taxonomy (NCBI): domain Eukaryota; kingdom Metazoa; phylum Arthropoda; class Insecta; order Lepidoptera; family Pyralidae; genus Pyralis; species Pyralis farinalis. The sequence continues at coordinate 10,416,793 of OX382271.1, read as the reverse complement.
TGACCTCCTCAGCGATCGTCAGTACGGCTACCGCCGAGGCCGATCTACTGGCGATTTATTGTTAAAATATATTAAAAATATATAGTGTATTTAAATTTTTCCTAACCTTAGAAACGATTTTCATTATTATCATAAACATGCTGCAGACAGAGTTGATTTAAAACATTGTTTGTTCATGTAAAATTCGCAACATGATAGTAAATAGATAATAAATTATCAATATAAACAAAAAGTAAAGTAGGTACCTATAATTAAATCTGAACAATAAACAACATGTTTACCATTTTAATTACATATTACTTCAGAGGCAGCACTATGTATGTTTTATTGGCCTTTAAACCTTAATATCACAACCGCACCTTCCCTACGAGGCTATACACGCGAAGGTCTATACTCTTTAGGATACGATGATCGCTTTGCATCATGCGGGATGTACGCTTATTTAACAGACAACGAATCAACACCAAGAGCTATTAATAATAATAATAAACCCCGCAGGGCAGCTTGTGGCGAGCTGTTGGTGCGTAACGACACCACGGGTACCCGAGTGCTCCAGAGAGTCGATCAGGGCCTTCGTCTCCGACGTGTCTTCGTCGGTCGGAGTGAAAAGTCAAGAAGGCCCGCAGGACTCTCAGCTCTGGCTTGCCTTCATTGGCCGTCCAGAGAGGAGTCGATAGAGTATATTGCTCTAGCAGGTGATATGCTCCAGGGGTGGAAGTGTTAAAGGGCATAACGCCGCGAGTAACTTCGGAGAAAGCGCAGCACACCTCTCAACACCCCTGAGTCACTCACACCGATGTTGCCCCCGGCCGACTATCTCTGGCATTTCGGGGGCCCATCTAGTGAGTGGCGAGCCACCGCCTGCCAAAAGTAACAGTCAGATATGATAGTTATGGCAGGTGTCCGTCCCTCTTCTGCAATAACCCAGTAGTACCAATAATCCCTCCAGACATCATTACAATAGGCTAATAATTTTCTACACATTCGCAATAGTCCCAATACCTGCCGTGACCTGCTCATAGATATATGGATCTAACGATATTTTTAGGAGCGGGTCTCGGTGGGTGTACAACATAACATGAATCTTCTCAAAAGGGCCTCTACGCGTTGGATCCATATCCCCGCGCATGCCTATCAAATGACCGGGATAATAACCCGTGAAAAAAAAATATAATAATAATAATCTTTATTTAACCAAGTAACTAATCTACAAATACAAAAATACAAAATACTTTTATTCACAAAATTATTTCATTTTACCATTTTCCTAATTACCCACACTAGGCTAAGCCTGTCTTGTGGGAACTTAATAATGAGATTTCCAAAACTAACTTGCGGTACTTACGCTAATACAATATATATTATAACAGATCGGTGTTATTGACAATCATTCTTAAAAAATATATGTGTAATTTGATTAATAAAAATATTAAACAAAAGAAAATAATTATAATAATTTGTTTAAAATGAGTTAGTTCAAACAATTTGGTAAACCAGACTACAGCTAAAATAATATGGGCGTTAATAAATATATGAAAATATAATTCCTTCAATAATTTTACAATTAGTTTTTATTCATATTTATTTTCTATTTATATTAAGACTATTCCAAAAATAGATAAATAATACTAGGTGCTATGGTTCAAGTTCTACTGAACTGTAACCAAGAAATCCTCCGCGTACTGGTAAGTCCACTTCAATAGTTCCCTTTCAGCCTTTGCTTTTGCTTCACGATAGGTTGAGTTGTAAAGGGGCAACAGAGCACTAATTCTATTGTAAGTTAAAGGCTTTCTAAAGACGGCGAAACGTTTTGTAAATGTGGTGTTTACTTTTGGAAGTGGGAGCCTAAATGTACGTTTTGATAGTAGTCTGTCGTAATTCATTAAAGCAATTAATATTAAAGCAATTGCAACTCCTGATAGTATAACAACTATTCACGACGTTGAAATTACAATTTCACTAATTCGCAGAAAGTACAGGAACAAAACAACCATCAAACAAATATTGTAACCTTTATAATCACAAATGTGCCTATCTTCAAATGTCACGCAAGACAACGTGTTCTTTATCAATTTCCCACTGAGGCATCGTAATCGTATCACAAAGTCGTCCAACACAAATTTACACATAAAACAAACACGGTGCAATTATTTGCCAGCTACGGACAAAGGAGTCGAGATAGTATAGTCCAGTTCACACCGAGTCAAGGAGCGCGCGCGCATTCAACCGCGCGAAGCTATAGAACGCGCACGCGCGATAATTCGAACAAAACACAGGATCGATCGACAAAATGATCCTAGCCGGCGCCGAAATCGTCGACGAAAGTAGTGTGTCGTACAAAAATACAAATTCTGGGAATGTAGTCATCACAACGCCTGCCCAAGGGTCATCGCACACTGAGGATCAGGGTCATAGCCTCAAAAATGTGCCCACAAGAGACCCTGTTGATATTTTCTTTTCCAATATCACTTGCAGTGTCAAATTGGGCTTCAATAAAGGTAAGACTGTTAAATATTTTACTTATTTTCCTTTCTTTCTTTCATAAGCAGTTTAACACCGTCTCTTTTCAAAAACTTCAAAAATTTCCAAAAGTTCTTTCTTTTCGAGTTATGTAAAGTTTCAAGTAAGGCTCCATGGCGTTGTTCGATCTTTGTGTGTACATTACGTGAATCAATTTTCTTTTATATATCTATACCTACTGACAATCAGTTTTGGAGTCTTGATTATCTTTGTTTTTTGAATCCACATTTTTTTTTTGAATTTGTAATTTGTCTCGTTAGTCGAAATTAAATTATATATATCCATAATGTAAACAACAAAAGTTTTGCACTTAATTTTCTGCCTAACTGCTTTACTGTGGGTGTGTGTATACACGTCTATTTGTGTGTATGTATGTCTGTGCGTATGTAAACAAAAGTTTGTCATCAACCCTCTCTCGTATCGTTATAGCTGATTTTTATAATGGTTGTATCTTCACGTAACGTACCTACGCCTATAATTATCGCTATAAGGCAGCTTTTACCAATCCTTTTTCAATAAGTTAAAAAAATATATGTCATCCTTTTTTTATATATACAACGTCGGGAAGCATACAAGCATACGGCCCACCTGATGCAAAGCAGTTACCGTAGCCTATAAACGCTTGTAATATATTAAGAATAACTCGCGCAATGCTTCCTCTGCTACTTAGGAGCTTACTTGGAATACGTTTTTGCAACTTACAAATAGGCAAAGCAAAATACTTTCTTACCTTGTCTGGTAGCCTAAAGAACAAGAGCCCTATTGAGAGTATTTTTAATGCTTTAAGTACTTGAATAAAATATAGAGGCTTATTCATATAATGCCTAAGTAACCTGATTGGCTGTTTATGTAAGTTGAACCAACGTAATTCAATAGGTATACTTTTTTTGCATAAATTGCATAAAAATAATTCATAATTGTACTGTAAGACTGATGAGTTTCATAAATTATTGTTAATTATTGTTTTATTCATAAATACAGCTTAGAGTAGCATTGTCTAATCGAACTTGATTAATGCCTCATCAATGTATATCATGCAAGGCATAAAAATACACGTGATCACTAGAATAGCAATGTCATACAACAATAATGTTCCGCGTCCGCGAGAATGGCGTACGTTTGGTGGTTCTGCATTATTTAATGTAAAAGACATACTCGTCTTATAGTTTGATAATTGATATTAGACACAATGATATAATGGCGATTATAAGGAAAAGGCTTGTAGGTGAATGCCAAAAAACATAATGATTTGAAAGGAAGAAACCAGAACGAAGACTACGATTATGGTATATACTAATGAGAACGAATAAGACTGTTTATCTTGGTAGCACTTTTAGCAGGGAGCAAGGGTACATCGCTGATATGGAGAGTAGAGGGAATTCAGGGAATGGGGTGTTGAAAATTACTAGCAGTAAAAATTTGAGCCAGAACGCACAGCATGCTATATTCAACTCTAATCCCAACGTTGGGAAGCGAGAGCTGGAATTGTCAGAGAGAGAGTTTGAAAGTAGTAGTATTATGCGTGAAACTAAAATAAACGCAGTCGTCATGCGAGCGTTGCGCAAATCTGAAAACTGTGTGAGTTAGATACATCATACATTTTTTTTAAATTAGTATTAGGAAGTTAGTGTTCTTTCCTTGCATCATCTTCGAAATTTGCTTAGTGAATATTCTGAAATAAATACAGATGAAAGATGTATATGTAAATACTACAGAAATATACAATGATGTTTTTAACAAGCATAGTTTTTACTACTAAGAAACGATACCATTTTCCATGCCTTATCTTGAAGCATTGAAATAATTACAATTCAAAATATACAAATGTTTATCATCTTTATGGAAGTTGTTAAAAAACTTTGTAGTAGTAGTAACTAGTTAGAGAAGTAATTCTATTTTTCACGTATGTATTTTTACCTAACACTTAAACATCTGAAATTATATCAAATTTTTCAGATCCACTTTTGATCGCAAGTAACTACTTCCTAGACATTACATGTCCATACGGTCCCCACAGTATGGATGTCACAAAAAACTGTATAGATGACAATACCTGCCTTAGGTATAGGTATAGGATATTTTCTGATATCTATTACTGCCCGTGGGCTTTTTAATTTTTATATTATTCACAAATTAACTATCATGTCGAAAGCAATCTCTTGTACCTATAATTACTTTCAAAAATACAGGGTAACTCTCACGCATTACCTAACCATATAATATCGCAATACGTATTACTATTGCGGTGGTCTGCAAAATATTTCGCAGCTCAGGCCATTCTGGTTTTACGAGTGAACTGTGAGTAGAGCTGACAACATCTCGCATTACGAGAAGGCAATTATGCAAAACCAGCCACATGTGACTCGGGCCCGCGCTAAAGGTTCCGCAGCTCCCATGGACTTATGAGCAGAAAGTACTACCTGCATATTATGATCTTTTTTTATGTGTCATGATTTTTTTTTGTACAAACTAAACAACTAGGTAATAGAGCTATATATACATTCTGTGTACTAAGTATCGGGAATTTGTCAATAAAACAAAAAATACAAATTATTCATCTAAATTTATTTTATCGCCTTCAAAGTAGGCCCCATCGCTTGCAATACAACATCTCCACCGCTTCACCCAGTCTTCCATACATTTTTCATAGGCTATTTGCGGTATGGCCTTTAGCTCATTCAGCGAATTTTCTTTTATGGCTTCTATCGACTCAAAACGTTTTCCTCGAAGTGGTAATTTTAACTTGGGAAATAAAAAAAAGTCAGACGGAGCCATATCAGGTGAATACGGTGCTTGGTCGAGAACTTTTGTTGAATTTTTCGCTAAAAACTCTTTCACTATAATGGCTGTGTGTGATGGTGCATTATCATGGTGCAGCATCCATGAGTTGTGTTGCCACAAATCTGGACGTTTTCGGCGGATACAATCACGCAAACGCTTCATGACGCCTAAATAATATTCTTTATTCACTGTTTCTCCCTCTGGAAGGAATTCGGAGTGAACCACACCACGGTAGTCAAAAAAAACTGTCAGCATCACCTTGATTTTGGAGCGACTTTGCCGCGGTTTTTTGGGTTTCGGCTCGTTTTCGAGACGCCATTCTGAAGACTGTTGGCTTGTTTGCATGTCGTACTCATAAACCCATGTCTCGTCGCCAGTTATTATACGTTTCATAAAGGTCGGATCCGTAGAAGCTCGGGAAACCATGTCTTCAGCGACATGCTTTCGCTGCGCTTTTTGAACAAAATTGAGCTCTTTTGGAACTAGTCGAGCGGCGACGCGTTTCATGCCTAAAATGTCAATGAGAATGTTGTGGACGGACTTAAAAGATATGTTCACCTCACTAGCCAACTCTCTCAGACTCATACGTCGATTTTCGAGCACTAGCTTCTTGATTCTGTCGATGTTTTCTCTGGTCGTAGCGGTTGAAGGTCTACCAGAACGAGGCAAGTCTACTACTACTTCTCGGCCTTCTTTAAAAGCCTTATACCATTCATAAGCCCTTGTTTTCGATATACACGATTCGCCGTAGGTATTTCGCAACATTTTTAGTGATTCACCACATGAAATATCATTTGAAACACAAAATTTAAGGCACACTCTTTGTTCAACAATATTTTCCATTGTAAAAATCGCCGAGGACTCAAAACTATGACCAACAAAAAGTGTAGTTTAAAACAAATTAAATGACAGATCCCGCTCAAATTTTGCGCGCTAAATCAGTACAGTGCTACCAACATGCAGTAAAAAAATTAGAACGACCTCTTTTACGCGGGTCTTTTTATTGACATATTCCCGATACTTTTTACACAGAGTAGTATATATACTAGCTATAGCCCTGTACTTTGTCCGCGCGTAGCTTTTTCTACTTTCTTTATTTTTTCCCAGCTTCTAAACGTTATTTCGTTTGTTGAATAGCCTATAGGCTTCCTTAAGAGTTGGGCTTAATTGTAAGCAAGCAAAAAGAATTTTCAAGTTCGACTGGTATAAACTAACAAACTATCCGATTTGTATATTAGTATGGATATATATATATATATATATATTTAGAATAATTATTATAACTAATAAGTAAATTTTCTATTCCCACGGCGTAGGCAGGCAGAGCCGAGCACCCACGATGATTTTTACATACATACTCGTACCTCGCTCTCTTCTACTAACCGGCGAACATGTAAGAAAATAGCTTGATCCATAGCTTATTACATACCATGATTTGACCCGGGTACCGTTTGGTCTATAGAGCTTTTTTTTATCCACTGTCTCTTCTTCGCTCTCTTGTCTCGTCATAATACTAATATTGATACTGACAAACGGCCAAAAAACGGATTCACAGACGGTGTAAAATAATATTAGCGTGCAGTTGCTTTTGGGTACGGAACTCTAAAAGTTGTATATGGCTAACGGTAGTAAAAGAACAGTTGTCCATAAACTAGTATGTCTAGCTCCTAGTCTATGCCAGTCAATAGGCACTTGATGTAAATAGGTTAGTCCAAGTCATTGTCATTATTTACTTATAATCTTTTAATAAGTAGGTACATATTATTATCACTTACTCGATGATGGAAAACATCGCGAGGAAACCCACATGTCCATAAAATTATATTTCGAAAGATTGACCTAACATATGAAAGGTCTGGTTTTCCCTCTCGATTGTGGCGACTGGACAACGCTCCAAGTAATAATCAGTTTTTCGCCAAATCCTTAGGCTTAAGTAGCGGATCCCGTGAACCCTAACGACTCAGGAAACGGAATAAGGCTAAAAAGAGGAAGAATGTTTTTATAACATTTATTAACTTCCTTATTTCCTTTGACTTCTTTATCACGCAAGTCATGAAAGTGCGATGTAAGTGACTTACTACATTATTTACAACCACAATTAACCTTACTTACATGATGTACATTCTTTACCTATACACATAGGCAGCACAGCAATTTATAATGTGTGACAGACAGACAACGCCCGCCGTCAACGACTATCTACACCTAGAGACTTGAAATTTGGAGAGAATATTCCATGTTTCTTTTTATATAATGTTGGGAGGCACACAAGCATACGCCCCATTTAATGTAAAGTGGTTACCGTAGTCTAGTATGCAATACAGAAAGTATAATGCTACCCTTGTAAATTTTTATGTATTTATTTAACTTTAAGTATAAATATTGGCTAGTTTGAATATTCATACTCCTCGTAACATAAAATATGAACGGATTTTATTCGCCCGCCGTAGTGGATTATGTAGAGACAAGAGTACGTCAAGCTAATTATACTAAAATGAAACGAAACGAATCCACAGCTACAAAATAATTTAACCAAAAACGTATGATAAGTTTTAAAACTCTCTTCAATATATAGTAAATTAATTAATATTAGAAATAAATTTACCCCTGGATAAAGAGACTGCGATGTCATGAAAAAACCCGACAGCTATAACATATTACAGTACTTACTTATTAAGATTCAACAAGACAACCTCTAATTTATTGTAATAATATGCGATCCATTTAACATCTAGTAGAAGTATGATAATTTATTTATACAATAATTATCTGTGTTCACACAGCCGTTAGTCACATGTAATCTGCTTCTTACATGTAATATCTATTTGTGTCGGGTGACCACGATTGCACGAAATTAATTTTATTTTTAAATACATATTGCATATGCAATCGGTGATAGTTAACATTAAGAATCAATTTTAATTAATTTTATATCCATATCCCGTACGAACCGATTTTTCTACTTTCTTTCTCTCTTTCATCCGCTTCTAAGGATCGTATCGTGATATTGAATAGCCTAAATCGGATTTATGTACACACTTGTAATTACCACTTGCTCGGCGGTGAAGAAAAATATCATAAGGAAACCGACACGTCCAAGAAATAAAAGTTCAAAAACGTGTGACTTCACCTATAAAAGATCTGATTTTTAATTTGGGCTGTGGTGGTTAGACATCTGTGGCTCCTTGTCAAAAAAGTCCAAATTCTCAGGCTCAGATAACGGGTCTCGCCAATACTAATAATACAATGGATTAGGGAACCGGATAAAGCTAGGAAAAAGACACGCATTTAGAGATAATCTTGTAAAAGTCAGATATGTTGTGTAAACAAAGGAACAGACACATCAAATTATTATACGTCTTAGTCTAACTCTAGTAAAATCTAAACGTAAAATAGTTATTATGTAGAACTGATTACGAACGTGTTTTTTTGAGAACTTTTTTGATTATTAATTCTTCCACTGACATACAAGAATGTGGTGAGTATTTCGAATCAGCAACCACGTAGCCGCTTGTATTTTCTAATCCCAGTTGTTTTCCATTTCCGCATTAACTTTTGCATAGTTGTCTGTTTTATTTTTAATATAATCAAGGTTTTTCAGATATACATGGATGTAGCAATCATCTAGTAAGGATAATCAGTTCGTTTCCGTATTGAAGTCAAAGGGCAATTATGCGATAAATGACCACAGCACCTCTATGTTATCAGCAGTCTGTAATGATGTTGATGGTTAGCTAATGATAGAACAGATTATAAAAACATCGTTGTGGAGGACTGTGGATATCTTGAAATGGTTAAAATATTAATTTCTTCACTTCATATCAATTTTTAAAACTTGGTATAGGGTTTTGGCCATTAGATTAGACACACAGCTTAGGCCGAGGCACTTAAAAAATACTGTACATATTACACATGTACTGTCCGTACGTCCGTCCGTCCGTACCGTCTGGGGAAGTACCTCCCTCCACCTCACAGAAAACCGCAGCCAAATAAAAACTTCCTAGAGGGTTGTTGTGTTCCTGCGTGTGAGTGAGGTCACTAGTAAGCTCCCAAGGAGTAGCAGCAGAGGAGGCATCGCGCGAGTGATACTCAATATATCGCAAGCGTTAATAGGCTACGGTACCCGCTTTACATCAGGTGGGCCATATGCTTGCATGCCTCCCGATGTAGTATAAAAAAAACAAGCAATTAACGCAACTCAATTAAAAATTATCCACTTAAGTAAAACATAAGAAATCCTTCTATAAATTACATGTGAATATAAGTTACCTATATTTATTTTCATACACAAAATTGTTTTATTTCGTTATTTCTTTTTTTCATATTATGGTTCGGTATTTGTTTTATTAATGAATATGACATTGCATTTATCATTTGCTTCATAGTGTTTAATTAAATAAACTGTACTTTAAGGCACCAGTATATTATTATACATACTTGTCATTTATAGAAAATTCCTTAGGTACATATTGAGGATAGTAATCTGACAGTAATGACTATTATTACACTTGACCATACAAGTGGGTCTTTTTCGTTAATTTTGGTACTATACTCCGTAATATACTCGGAAGTACATAAATTTAATGTACCATGATTAAATATTGCATTGTTAGAAGGAATTCAAGGGTCGCTACAGCACGGCCAATGCTTCCTTCCACTACTGCACAGCTTGTCGGCGAGGAATTCATCTTCACAAACTGGAAAGTTTTTTCTGAGAACTCTTATGTGATGGAATGAGCTCCCTTCTGAGGTTTACCAATGAGTTTTTATTGGGTCGGTAGATGAAGAGTGACGTATCTGGTGTTGGAAGTATCCTTGTGTTCCGGGATCGCTTACCACAAGGAATATTTTCCATCTTAATGGTATAAAAAATCGTGCAGTAAGTTTATGTTCACTATAATATTTTCATATAACAATGAACATACATTAGTTGTACTATTTTTATGTCATGTTTGTCTATCAACTGTCACGCGTTGGTCTCGCTAAAACGTGAACGACTCGATACTTTTGAATATTTCTTTTTTAGTTATTTTCAATAAATTATCGGGTAGGTTTAGAAAGAAAAAAAAAGGGGACGAAGTCGCGGGTCTCAGCTAGTTGCATTATAAAAAAAAATGCAATGTTACTTGCGACGTGAATAAATAATGCAAGCTCGGTGACGCGGCGGTTAATAATTCGACTTTGACACCGACGCTCCTGGGTTCGATTCCCGTACATGACGAACAATTGTGTGCACGAACATGTCTGTTTGTCTTTATCTGGGTGTTTTAAGAGAGATAGGGCGCATCAAAGTAGTCAGTCAGGGAAGTACTTCTACCTCTACGCCACAGCCAAATAACAACTACCCTGGAGGGTTGTCGTAATCCTACGTGTGAGTGAGGTCACCAGTAAGCTCCTAAGGAGTCGCTGTGTTAACTGCAGCTAAGTGGCATCGCGCGAGTGACACTTAATGTATAACAAGCGTTCATAGGCTACATAACCGCTTTACATCAGGTAGGTCCTTTGCTTGTATATCTCCCGACGATGTATAAAAAAATATATATAAATTAAAAGACGTGCAGGTTAAGCAGCGTTGACCGCAGCCTGTCTATAGATGGGTTTATTTATCTCGAGTTTCTACGTACTTCGAAGATCAATCAGGCGCTCCCAGCTGTCATCGATGGACGACAGTCGTGAAACTAAGTCAGTGGGCGGCTTGAAAACAATGGCCTCCGCCAATCAACAGTTGAGCAGCGTGGTAGATACTCTATCTCTTCGGTTGAAAGGATCCATATCCCTGCAGTGGGATGAGTCAAGGTTCGTGTGATGGAATAAACATCTCGCTATTGGCATTCGGGTCTTCGGGGTCTTTCTTTCTATACGTCATATATATATACATATATATTCATTTATTTATCTTCCAGCGCAGATAAATGGGAAAGCAGTTTACTTATAATAATACTTCATACAACAAATTAAGCCTTTGACATGCACCATAATCTTTTAAAATCTTAACCAAATTATGGTAACTAGTAATTAATTTATCATTTTGCTCAAGCGATATTATTTTTAGATACCTACTTCTAGTTCAAGATCTTCTTTTTCTTCTTAGCGTTATCCCGTTTCCTAAGCCTAAAGATTTGGCGAAGATACAGATTTTTGCATGGAGCGACTACGGTCAGACCTCCACAATCCAGAGGAAAAACCTGTCACATGCCTATCTTAGGTAAGGTCACACGTCTGTCGAAATATAATTTCTTGAGCATGCGGCTTTCCTCACGATGTTTTCCTTCACCACCGAGCAAGTGACAATCACAAATACGTACCTACATAAATCTGAAAACATGAATTTAGTGGTACATACCAGGATCGAACCGGTGACCTGTTCATCACAAGGCCGGTTCTTCATCCACTGGGCTATCACCTGCAGTTCAAGATAAAGCCTCGTATATAACGTGTTTTTATGTATCGTGTCATGAGAATTTTCGATGTTTTGTATATTTTTTTTGTAGTGATTTTGGGTTGGCAACTGTTTAGTTTTTTATTCAGTATGTTTCATATCTTTGTCTTTTCGTGTAATACGTTTGTGTCATAATTATGGACTTCGTACTGTATGCATGCATGATCCACCACACGTGTTTACGCTTCGTGTAAGGCAAATGTATTTATTCTATATTAGCGACCAGCCCCGGCTTCGCACGGGTGCAACGTAGATACTAATTTGTTTTCAGTGTGGATTTTAAATGTACAACGTATCTAACGTATTTAATTGGATAAGGAATAATACTATATTGTTTAAAATAGTATTGATTATAACAGCTTCGTATATAACCCATTATTTTTTGTAGTATGTAAAAGATAAAAATGGTTACTGTGGGTTTTGGTTAGGGGTTAGACATATACCATCGCGGACTTTTTTGTAGATCTTTTTAAGATATACAATTCCGTAGTACATTATTATGATGTATCTTATAAGGTTAAGGTAGCGTTTGCAATGTAAGCGCACAAAAATTTATTTTTTACGACATTACATTACAAATCTTTGAAAATATCGACTTTTCTCTACTATCATATGCATGAATCTCCTCTTGAATCACTCTGTCTATTTATGAAACCGCTTTAAAATTCGTTGCGTAGTTTAAAAGATCTACGCGTACAGAATGACGGGAAGCAACTTTGTTTTATACTATGTAGAGATTTATTTTGTTTGATAAGGTATTTTGCGCATGTCCAATGAGCGTCCACTTCATTAATGTCGGTTTTAGTTTCCTATTTATAAGATTTTATTCTGTAATTTCATAGTTTATCATTAAATCTTCAACATTACTTAGATTCACCAAGGCTCATGAAAGATAAATATACGAGTACTACATTTTTGAAAACTATTAACCGACCAGTTTTTCACTGAATTTATATGCGAGTAAATGTTGATCTAATTTATCAGCGTAATATATCATTTAAACTATCCAAGAATTATACCCATATTTTATTTGTTTACCCAACATTTAGTCTACTCACCTTTTCCCATATCTTATGTGTTGCATGTTTTGTACAGTAGTATGTACAAAACATACTTTCGCCGAGATATTGGTGAGTAGAATAAATGTTGGGTAAACAAATAAAATATGGGAGAATTGTTTGTCATAAAGTGGATAAAAGTTATTTAAATGATTTATCATTGCCTATATATCTATCTATATATAATGTTATATTATTAAGTTTTAGACTTCCATTCGCCCTTTCTGTTTTTATATCACAAAAATTGTATCGCCTCAATAGTCGCCTTGCAAGTGATAATTACAAATCCTACTAATATTATAAATGCGAAAGTTTGTATGTATGGATGTTTGTTGCTCTTTCACGCTTAAACGGCTGAACGGATTTGAATGAAATTTGGCACGTAGATAGATTAGGACCTGGATTAACACATAGGCTACGTTATTTGACTCCACGCAGGCGGAGCCGCGGGCAGCAGCTAGTATGCACATAAATCTGAAAAACGAATTTAGTGGTAATGCCCACACCATGATTCAATCCAGGGACCAATCGGTTAATATGCTGTTTTTTTATCCACTGTATTGTCACTTATTTTGACGTTCACCACATTACTTAACCGAGGAAGAAAGCTTTGCTGTTTTAAGAAACGTGGAGCGTTCCTTCTAAGTTATTGAATGAACTCCCTGCTGAGGTTTTCCCAAGGAACTAAAACCTCTCTAAGAAGAAAAGGCTTTACAAGAAAGGTGTATAAAGGCTTTTATTATACTATCTAATGCTGTAAGATATATAGCGCTATAACTACTCACCGTCTGGTGGGCCGTGTACTTGATTACCAACTTAGTGAAAGTAAACTCAAAATTATCATTACTATATTAATAAATATTTATCTTTACATTTCATTGTATCCATATACTTACGTTTATTTATTTTTGTTTCAACGATGACGTGGTACTTCGTTACGTGGTGCTGAGACCCGGATATTGCCTATTGAACTGATTTATTCAAATTGAGTTCAAACAGGGCATACCCTTGTCATGAAAGTTTGAGTTTACTATGTGGTTTTACTGTCACATTTCGGAAGAAAATAAAATTATGCTGTAGCGTTTCCGACGAAAATATAAATGGTTAAGTGGGGTGTTTGTTAGGGTTCCATCATGCCCTACTTCAGTACTAACCCTACGTGTTAAAAGAAAAACATGGTTTGCGACATTTGGTCACAGCATTATCGGCGGTATTAACATTTAAACATAGTAAACAACTGTTTAAACATAGTAAATGAAGTAGGATATTGGTGTAGTTAAATAATATATACATCTAGCTGTGCACTTTGACCTTTGTACCGTTCTTATGCCGTACATACGTAATAAGAGCCACAATCGAACTTCGAGTGTTAAGTGATCTGCTCTTAGCTATGCGTAACATAAAATGTGTATTTCTACCTAGTTTTTTTTTTCTAAACTATCATATTAGAGTCACAGATATCCCCATCTGCTCGTGTGCATCCTGCTTGTTGACAAACGAAGCCCTGGCGAAAGATAGGTAGAGCGCATCAAAGAAATCTGAGCGGGGAAAACGGGAGTGTAAGTGGCTCAATGTCACCCTTAGAGCCTAAGCCAACCTCACCTGCACGTGGCGTACCCTGCTTATCAGCAGACAAGGCTCTGGCGAAAGAGAGGTAGGGCACGACGTTAGCCCGACTGGGGAAATACCTCCACTTCACAGAAGACAGCAGCCAAACAACAACTCCCTGAAGAGTTGTTGTGTTCCTGCGAGTGAGTGAAGTCACCGAAAGATGAAGCGTTGCTGTGTTGACAGGGGAAGTGGCAACGCGCTAGCGACATTCTTTTTATTGCTAGTGTTTATAGGCTACGGTTACCGCTTTACATCAGACCGTAGGCTTGGCTGCTATCTGTCGTTGTATAAAAAAAACCTCCAACTCATACAAAAGTTAAGCGATTGAGGATTGTCTATATTTACAGTGACGCCCAACCGATATTTCTTGTATTATATGCATGCATGTTTGAAACAGACTGTAACAGAAAAGTCTATAACAACTTTGTGTGCCTTAACTTTACTCGCATCAATTAACATGACTTTATGTCAACGACCTGTGTGAAAAAAGGCACTTTTCTTTACGATGACTTTGATAACATGAGAGAAGTACATACATGAGTGACGCGTTATCACTGCATAATATTTGCAGAACAAGATATATTGCATTAATGTAACACCGAAATTAGGAAATGCTAATTTTAGATTTTGCGCAAATGTTGTTTGGATGTTAATCGTCGTTACGCAAAACCGAATAATACTTATAAACTTTAGTTTATAATACGTAGGATGCATACAAGCACAGTGCCCACGTGATGTAAAGTGGTTACCGAAGCCTACCGCTTCGCGAGAAACTCGAGAACGTCGACCACAGACTGTCTATGGATGGCTTTATATATCTCGACTTTCTCCGTGCTTCGGAGGGCACGTTAAGCCGTCGGTTCCGGCTGTTGTCGATAGATGACAGTCGTTAAGCTAAGTCAGTGGCCCTCGGGCGGCTTGAAAACACTGGCCTCCGCTAATCCGCATTTGAGCAGCGTGGTGGGGTATGCTCTAAACCCCTTCGGTTGAAGGGAGACTCGTATCCCAGCAGTGGGATGAGTAAGGGTTGATGTGGAACGCTTGAAATACAAGAAATATCGCGCGTACTAGCACGGTGACTCCACAGTAACTTAGGTACTGGTAACCTTACTTACTCGTAGGAACAGAAAATCCCTTCCAAAGAGATTGTTATCCTCCATTAACTTCTACATAGATAGACCGTGGTCGACGCTCCATAACTTGCGTGCTCGGTTAAACTAATATGCGATTCGACGCCATCAAGCCTCAATCTGTAGGTTCCGTACTATCACGCAATAAAAACCTTAACACAATCCGGCCCTTGTTATTTGTTATTTTACTGTACTTAATATTTACTATACATAGATGCATACATATCATCGCGCCAGTCTCCCATTGGAGTAGGCAGTGACTATCTCACTCACTCACTCAACAACCTCTTCATGCATGCTCTTCGGTTTTGGGTAGGTACTTTCGATTTTGCCCTTTTTCAACACATCACCAATTTGATTTATATCTGACCTAGGTTACGTACTCTATGTCTCTGCCTCAGCTATTGTGGTGTGCGGTGGTTTTTTCGATTGTCCAACATCTGCAACATGAACCGCATGCATCCGCCAACGTTACTGCCCTAGCTGTTCTGTCTCTGCGACGTGTGTTTCGCCTACACGTAACACTCTTATGATGTTATTACGAGTATAACGACTAACATTTACTGCGCCTGAGTGTGCCTCATGGAGAAGCCTATAACAGCCTAGACAGAGACGGCAGAGACCAAGGACAACAACAACATGCATCTATTCACGGTAGTGGCAAGGCACGCTAATTCGCACGGCGGAAGTATACAAAGTAAGCCAGTCAAATTGCCTATAAATTCGCCTTCCGCAAATGAATACCTGAATCTATAGAGTAATTAAATAGTTTTTAGTTTAGTTCACCATTTAGGTGTTAAAATGTAAAATATTTAATGTTTATTACTTGGCTGTACCGTTAATGTCCGTGAATATAATCTACTTAGATTTGTTTATATTTCACGTATTGATATATTAATTTGTATAATAAACTACTGTTATTTCCGATGAAAAGTACATATAATTTTTTTTTCTCATAGTAATTTTATCTACGACCTTGCATTTAAAGATAAACAGCTTAAACAAAATACTTAAATAAATCAATTAGAATAAAAAAATACCAAATTTTTATAAGGGTAATTTAACTTGTAATCTCCAATGACACGTTATCATTACGAAATACCTTGGATAATCCCGTTTCACTGATAACAAATACATGAAGCTGACGAAAGCAAATCCGTAAGTCAATGTTCATGACAGAGTCTTTCAATGTATGCTTGCACGATTCAATTGATATATTATCCCTTATTGCACAAAAATACTATATAGATACAGATTTAGAGTATTTCGTTCGCAAAGGCGAACTCATCTATAAAAGAGATCCTCCAACAGTGGGATATATTGTTAGGTACGGAGTAGCTATAAGTGCCTGATAAATGTTATATACACAGACACTTAACATACATACATGATGATGTCGCACATAAGGTGTTTTTCTATCAGCGAGACGAGATTTGCTAAATTTCGGCTCTCGCATCAGCAGTGGAAGTCGTTTAAATTATCGAGAATATGCTAAACGAGAATTGAAATAATTATTGGTATAGGACTAAACACTTATGCTAACATTTTTTTTCTATTCTTATCTAGCTTTTGATGCCACTCACACGAGTCCAGAATTGAAACCGCGTCTGCCAATAAATCTGTATAAAAATGCCCATTAATTGTATCATCGATTATTTCGAGCTTCTAATGCTCCGTATTCGGTACAAATTATTACAAAGAAAAGTAACGATGTTAGCAAAGAATCGAGATTCATTTATTTAGACTACATCGAGTTGCAAAAAATACACCATGCATCTTATGCGAAACGGTTACCATATCGCAGTCAGCACCCGTTATATACGTTTTCCCATACATTTCGCGGTCATATATGACCACCCTAGTTTCGAAGGGTTAAATATGAGGATTATCGCTCTCGCGTTGCTACCCTTACTCCTAACGTAACAACTCAGGCGTTGACAGACATCACTCACTAGCAGGAAGAGAAGAACCCTCAAAACAGTTCTTACTCTTTTGTAAATAAATTTACTTAGAACTATTTTATTAAATGTAAGCTGTGCCTTGTGCTTGTGCTATTTGGATTTCACTTAAACGGCAATATTAAATCAATTATATGCCATATTAGGAATTATTAAAACGATCACAATTTCGTAATAGGAGCCTTAATATGTTAACAAAAAGATATTCTTTTTAACGTTTACATATAACGTTGATTAGGTAATAAATTTGGCAAAGCTTTTATTGTTAGTCGCGACAATATTATTAAAGTGCTAATAACTTTAATTGGCACAATTTTCTTATGTCTATTTTGTCTCAGATCCATGTATTTTCAGGAACACCGTTCCTATATGAAATCTATATGTTTGTCTGTGTGTGCGTTTGTCTATTTATGCGTTCGTCTGTGGTTTATCTGTGCGTGCGTTTTTTTCGAATATTCGAATTTTGACATCAGATTCGGATTCAACATAAAAAAGTAGAATAGTAATGTTCAGGAACACCGTTCCTATCTCTTAAGGAACATGGTCAAAATGGCCGACAAATTAAAAAAACGAGCCAGGTGTTCCTCTGGTAATGCAAGCATGCGCATTCTCAACTGGTTATTTAGTGAAGATAGATTTGATAAAGTTTTGGTGACATTCTTAAAAGTTTTTATTTCTACATTTATGTAACAAACATTAAACGGGATTGGAACATCGAAGTTGGTCGATTTTTTAAACATCTGTTTCCAGTTACCTATAAAAAATTAAATTGTATTTGATATTTTAATTTTTTAAATTTAAATAAATGATGAGATTTATTTTAAAATTTTGTTATTCTCTTCAATAAGAGAATAACAAATCTATGTAACAAAACATCGCAAATTCAACGTCACTCATCTATTACATAGCAGTCATGAGTATCTCTTGATAATAAAGAAAAATATATTATTCAACACATCAAACAAAATTCTAAGTGACATGACTGAGATTATAATAAACTACTTTACATACAAATGTCTAGTTGAAGTGCTGATAATAATAATAATTTAAATTTAAACAGTTAATAACCTTTGAACGAGGTTGTTACCTGTTTTGTTAACTAGAATTATGATAAATAATATAATAATAAATAATACGTAAAAGTGGAACGTAAAGAAAAGTGCAGGAACCGAGGAAGGCCAGGACTCTAAGAGAGATAGACGATAAATAATCTGTTAAGGTACCTATAGTACCTTAACAGATATTCCGCCTACCACGCTTGGCGATACAGATGTGTACTTTATAAACAGTTGACGCTACTGTTTTAGATTTTTAACGATAAAAGTAATCATGGAGGTAATTTACGAGTATTAAGTAATCTTCAATGTAGTTTTTTTTAGAAAGACGTGATCCTGCTCTATCAAATTGTACAAATAAAAAATATATGAACATGTTTTGATTTTCATTTTCATAAGAATAAGTGGATATTCATTTGAAAACGATATTTTATATATAACATGTTCATATTTTTTCCGTTCCTTTGTAGATGTAGAACTGTAGATACTGTAGTTCTTAAATCATACCTTACACAGTTTAACTGTTACCAACATGTATTTCAACCTCGCCTAGTATCAGTTCATGCATACTTCGTTAAATTTTGATATAAGCTCGACCCCGCAAGTTGCATATAGGTAGAGATGTTTCACTACCTATATGAGACTTGTGGTGTCGACATTTGTGGGGGTTAACAAAGAAAACCCGTTTTATAAAATGAATCGGTGACCCTCATGGACCAGCTGTGCGATTCTCTACAAAGCATATTTATAGTTTGTATATATACCTTTATATCGTAAATAATACGACTCAAAATCGGACTGCAAGAGTCGTGTTACATCATATCATTTCAATACTGGATCAGTAGGTATGGATTCTAGGTTAATCATCGGCGTCCCCCAGATAATTTACCAGTTAAATTTTCTGTTATTTATCTTGTACCGTAATATTTGATAATTCTCTTTATTATTTTGCTGTCAAAATAGTAATAGTACGCCGAAGGAATAATCAACGAATTTCTTACGAAATTTTTAATAGAGAGAATTTTTTTATTAGCGTTCCGGACGAGGCTTGTTTGATAAATCTGTTTATGTAGGAATGTCCTTACAACGACAATCGTATATTGTACGTCATAATTACTTCATGTAGTACTTAATCTAAATCCTGTTCATGACTACTCTTTGTATTATCGTCGAATTGACGACTATAAAACCTGAAATGATATAGGTCAAAATGTCCTTCAATATACCTGTAACCCATTGGCTGACACTTTGACTCATTGCCTAACAAGTCAAGCCATTACTAATGACTTAACAGGCGAATCGTAGTAAGAAATATTGTTTTTGAAGTAAAACTTATTTACGTACGCTTGACTTGGGAAGTAAGCTGGTGAATGCGTGACGAGAGCGTTACGAAAAGTGTGATCGGGCGGGGTGAACGGACTTTGAGAGGGAGATATAAGTTAGTGAAGATAGAAATAGAGAGAGTTACGTTTCGTATATTACTGTAGGGGCAAGAGAGAGAGGTGCGAGCACACATTTTCTTTCTCTCATAGCGAGTTAAGTTTCGTATATCTAAGACACAGTGCTGGCCTATTGTCTGCATCACACTATGGTGCTAAAGAAGTTTTACTTAAATCGTGTGGTCTTCAGCACACTCGTTTTTTTTTATTGTTAAATATAAATTGAAATAAAAACTCCATTGTGAAATTGCCTTATTCCGGATTTGCGATAGGATCCTACTCGAACATGCAATCGTTGAGTATCTCGATTATAGCACATAATGTGATAACAATGTTTTGGTATCAATCGATGATAAAATTGAACTATGCATAAGTAAAGTTCAGTCAACTCTGTTGTTTGGTTGATATTATCAATTTTCTTTCTGCTCCATTCCTTCATTCTTTTGACACTCCTGAAACCTACTCTAGTTGAAACCTCCGATATTTTGTCTCGTACGTACGTACGTAGATACGTGCTCGTATATTTCTTATCACTGCTCAGAGAAACTAAAATTTTAATTCAAGAACAAACTAGTTAATCTGCTGAAGTACTATTCACTAACACATTGGTTTCAAGCTAAAAGAGGCGTCGATTACCATTTCTACATCCAATACCGACTATACTCTATTCCAATTACGAACTTCCTTTAAAATGATATTCACATTAAACTGAAATGCAATTCTCAATAGATACAAATGGTGATTTAGTACCATAAACAAATACTATTTATGTATTTATATATGTGAGACGCGTGACGATAGCATAGTATAGATTAACAGATTTTATCTATGGTTATAATAAAATTAGTAGAGATTATGTATTTTGTTTATAATTACGTATCTATGTATATCTTCACGTCAGGTCCATTTCGAGGTAGGCAGAGAGAACTGAGCGCCATAAGACGCGGCCATTACTCACTTCACTCACTTCTCTAACATGCATTGCTCATGCACGCTCGCCGGTTCCTGGGGCTTCTGACATCACCTTCTGATAAAACACGATCAATTTGGTCATGGTATAACCTACCCTCTTGGTCTTCCTCAGCTCCTACATTCCTCCACTTTCGCATTGTATATCTGTTTCGTCATTATTTCATCCTGCATTCTTTCTACATGTCCAAACCAACGGAGCACGCCTTTTCTAATTTTATGTTTACTAATTAGTTTGATATAATTATGTTTGTGCTTAGGTAATTTTCACATCATTTTGAATAAAAATCTAAATTTGGAAATTTCGCGAGAGGTAGAGCGCAGCAGCCCGGCTGGGGAATGCCGCCACCCCACAGAAAATAGCGGTCATATAACAACTCGCTGGAGGGTTGTTGTGTTTTTGCGAGGTTACCAGTATGTCAGTATGAGGTTACCTCCTAAGGAGTTGTTGTATTAACGCGACAACGCGCTGGTGATGTTTCTTGTATTGCAAGCGTTCATAGGTTGCGGTAACCACTTTACATTATTGGGCCATATGCTTGTATGTATGTACTCGCTTTCAGTCCAACTCTCTTTCGTACGTCATCATTTCGAACGCGGTCAGCAAGCGTTATGCCACAAATTTTTCGCAGTGCTTGTATAAAATATAAAAGAATTTAAAGTATATTGATTTGATTGGGCATTGCAATACGCATGATGCCTTGCTTAAGGTTTTGTAATGCGGTTGCATAACGTGGACTGCAAATTTATCAGCGGAATGATTTACGTACAGTTTAAATAATATAAAGTAACAATATTTCTTCATCTTCTCCACATACCTATTTTCTTTAATTTACCAGAAATGTTTAATATAATCTACTGCCTACTCTACTCACCAAACTGTATGTACATGTACAAGGAGTCCGAGGAGAGTTATACATACATATACACACACATATTTACATACATAATACATATACGATATATATATATATATATACATATACAGTAATTTCTGAATGGATAAGTAGTAATCTTTCAATTTATTTTTGAATGATAAAACAGATGGGCTTTCACGAATACGTGTAGGTAATTTATTCCACAACTGAGCAGCAAGGTAGGTAAAAGAGTTATAAAAAAAATTGTTTGCACAGTTAGGAGCAACAGCGTCTTGGTATGGCAGGAACGACGAGAACGTTTGGTAAGGGGAAAGAGGTTAAATCGGCAGTGGAGGTACGCAGGAGCAGCAGGATCATGGAGGATCTTAAAAAGAAAAATAAGTATGTGAATGTTACGATAGGAGCGAATAGGGAGCCAGTTCAGTCGGTTGCGGTACTCAGTTCAGATTATATTTTTTAAGTCCAAAAATAAACCTAATGGCAAGATTTTGCAATCGTTCAAGTTTATTTAAAAGTTTCTCACCTGCGTCCAAATAGCAAACGTCGGCGTAGTCGAGAAGGAGTAGAAGAAGGGCACTACTAAGCATAACTTTAGTGGGGAAAGGGAGAAAGTTCTGGAGACGCCTAAGAGAGTGAAATGAATAGTGCATTCGTTTGCTAACCTCACTGACGTGAGCAGACCAAGATTAATTACAGTCCAGGATAAGGCCCAAGTTTTTTGATTTAGGAGTATACGGTTTTATTTACAAGCTTAATAAAGATTTAAAAAAATGTTATTAAACTATTGCATGAAACTAAATGCATCCAAGTAAATTTTATGTGTTATGGACAGAAGTAATTTGGTTTATAGAGGAGTTTGAAGTGAAATTTTGTTAACATACGTTTTCTAACAAAATGTGAAATGAACCCTTAAACCCTGACCTGGTCATATTAAATTAATAATAAAATAAAATTCATATTTAAGTACACGAAGCAGGTCAGGACCGAAACATGTGATGCTCAGTTCTCTATGCCTACCCCGCAAAGGAAGATATAAATTAATATTGATCTCTGTGGAAGAAAGATGTGTTTATTATTTGTTTTTAAGTCTAATTGAGTTCGTTTCACTTTGGAAAGCCAAACCGTTATTCACCTTATATATTTATGTCGGGAAAAGTCGTATTTGTTAAAGTTTAACTTCTACCTTTCTTCTTATTCTTTTATAAATGCTTAATTACTTTATTTTTACTTATTTTTTTTACATAATGTTCTGAATTTTCAGTATTTGTCTACAATCGCGAGAATCCCGCAATTTAAAATTCAATGATTGAATCCTACAGTTGCGCCGCATGTTGGCTTTGTAATCTAGATCCCACGTGATCTAAATAAGTCACGGGTAACAGCTAGTTTATAATAACTGTTTGTTGACATCACTCTTGATCAATATTGAACTTGGAACCCTCGATAAACCAGCGAGGATATTGTTGACGCCATCTGTTTATCACTTGCAATGAGCATTATTATTACAAATAATAATCATTACGTTAATGCAGATGTCGTTAGATAAATACCGATGCCAATAAATAATTCTCTCACAATACTTATGGAAAGAGCGGTGATAACCCAATGATAATAATACAGCCTATAAATCGAATCCCTGGTTCGAATCCTGATACCAGTGTCATTAAATTCTTCATTACCGATTTACGTACATATTTGTAATTATCACTTGTTCGGCGGTTAAGGAAAACATCGTGAAAATACCTTCACACGTCCTAGGAATTATATTCCAAAAGACGTGTGAACCAATGTAAGAAAGGTTTGGCTTTTCCTTCGGGAAGTGGACATGACAGTAGTCGTTCCACGTTAAAATTAGTATCGTTATAGTTTTTTTTTTTATACTACGTCGGGAAGCATACAACCCACCTGATGTAAAGCGGGTACCGTAGCCTATTAACCCTTGCGATATATTAACTATCACTACCAAATTAAAAAGGGTTGTACGCTAGCACTCTCTGAACAAAAGAAAGGATTATCGAAATTGGTTACCATTTGGCGAAAATCGGAGAATAATATCGCGTAAGTATACCTTACAGGTCACATAAAAAAACATTTGACTTGATTTGATATACATACAAACAAATATAGTTGAATTATTCGAACTTCCTGTCTATTGAAAGTAAATAAGCATACAGGGAACGTAGAGGTATAACCTTCAAATCAACACCTTCTCAGACGTTTCTGGAAACGTCATTCAGTCGCTGGAATAACACATACTTCTAGAGAGTTATTATTTGGCTGGATGCTTTTCTCAGATGGAGGTGCTTACATAGTACTGCAATCGGCCAACTATCGATTACGTGCCCTACCTCTCTTTATCCCAAGCCTTTTACATGCTGATAAGTCTTGCTCTAGCTTCAAAGAAAACCGTTTTTCATACCACTTCGTGTGATAAACGACCTTGCTGGTAATGTCACTTAGACGCGAGTTCTCTAAAGTGTTCCAGAGAGTTATTATTTGGCTGCAGTGTGCTATGATGATATATCCCAAACTAAAACTGCTTATTAAATGTCTCTTAGTTCTACATCTCTTTGGCCAGAGACCAGAGCCTTCATTGTTAGACAGCAGGGTCCACTCTTAATAAGATGGAAACTTAATGAAAGAAACACGAAACACTACATAAGTATGTATCTTAGACAATTCAACAAAAGGACTCGCCGTACGCGTGATTCTGTTAGTAAATAATTCTGCCATTTTGACGGGGGACGAGGTAACTACTACATAGAAACAATTACAATACCCGCCAAAAACTTTTGTGTTGTAAATGGAGTATTCTTTTGCCCGGCAATATTAGATTTTAAATTCTCATAAAATTAAACGTATAATTGCAAAGTTAGTCTAGCTGTAGCTTCGTTGTGTGCGTGGGCACGTGACCACTAGTCTCGTAAATATTAAAACGATTAATTTATTTTGCTGTGGATTAGGCAATTGTCAGCCATTATTATACTATGCAATATGGTTAAAAATTGCATGGAGTAGTCGCGGAATATGATTCGATTGCATTAGTACTCGATTACTGAATCGATTTCTCATGTATTAATCGTTATCACACCATTTTAATTTATTTTATATGAAAGCAAATAAAATAATACTTGCATGTGAAAGGTAACCCAATATTTTTGAGAACTGGAAGTGTTCGACCTTTTTTTGCATGACATAACTGCACAGTTTGGCATTTTTAGTGTAACACTTTATGATGTTACCTGAGCGATAACGATTACAAGACTGTTAGACTGTCAGAGAATCGATTACGCACGAAGTATTAATGCGCGCGATGGATCACAATATCTTGTACCATGACAGAGGGGAATGATCCTACGAGGCTGGTCCTTTAGTAACAAGTCTCTGGTATGTATACATATATGTATATATATATACATATATCGCAAGCGTCTATAGGCTACGGTAGCAGCTTTAAATCAGGTGGGCTGTATGCTTGTATGCCTCCCGACGTTGTATAAAAAACAGTAAGTATATAATGTTATTGATTTATACTATCGAGTCATATAACATTCTGTTACTATAGAAAATTATATATTTTCATTACATTTGTATCAAGAATTACTTGATACACGAGTTTCAGGAAACTAATGTAAGTTTCAGGAAAATAATGTAATGAAAAGTACATTATTTTCTTGAAACTCGTGTACTTTTACTAGATAATTATGAGATTCACCGCTCAATTCGAAGTACATACTTACACATTATGTTCTTATTAACGAGCGTAATTGGCACCCCGATAAGGCGTTATTAGCTGGTCATTAAAACGTTGTAGGTTGCGGTTGCGGTCGGTCAAGGATTATACACATTCGCTCCACTACTTGACTGTATCTTCCAGCGTTATATTATTGAACATCGACTACGAACATTACACAAGTATGTGCAATAGTATATAAGTTATGTGACCCGACTATCAGCTGGACAGATAATAAAACGTGATCCAAGGAACATGATAGTACACTTACTCAGAGCATTTTTATTCTACTTTTTGCAAACATCCATCGAGAACATTGAAAATTCTTTCTTATGGCTACAAGATATGAGGTCGCAAGAAACAATTGCCAATATTAATTTATGAATAAAATCTCAGTGTTTTCATTATCGTAAAAAGTAAGATTTCTTTTCCTATGTTACGAAAGGGTTTCAAAGCATTAACAACAAGTTGCAGAGACGCTAAGCTAAGGTTATATCACTATTGTAGGCACGGAATGTACCGCGATTTGTTTTTCTACTTACATATCATCACGCCTATCTCTCATTGGGGTAGGCAGAGACAATGGAACGCCAAGTGCACCGTCCAAATATACCTCTCTCGCTTCTTCCACACTCATCAACCTTTTCATTCATGCTCTTCGGTTTTGGGTACCCTTGATTTAGCCCTTTTTCAGCATATTGCGAATTTATTTTTATACTCTCCAACATTGCATACCGAAAGACTAACCGTGTCATACTGTGACCATGGCGTCTGCAACGTCGCCGAAATATCTGAAAGATAGAAAAAAAATTCGTGATGTGCTGAAAAAGGGCTAAATCAAAGGCACCCAAAACCCAAGAGTATATATGAAGAGGTTGATGAGTGTGGAAGAAGCGAGAGAGGTATATTTGGACGGTACACTTGGCGTTCCATAGTCTCTGCCTGTCCCAATAGGAGACAGGCGTGATATATGCATGTAAAAAAACAAATCGCGGTAAGTTCAGTACAACAGTATATATCTAAGGTAAGCTACTTTATACTTTAACGTCTACTTGAAACTACGCATAAACAGTATTTAACGATAATTGTATGCTTCAAAGTAATTATAGCTAAAGTATTCAGTAATATGTAGTGGAACTTGGTCTGTCAATAGGTCTTAAGAAAAGTTTGACAACAATACAATGCCAAACATATAACAATAGAATACAAATAGGAACTATTCGCGAATATTTTATATTATAGCTAACGTAACGTGAGTCAATCGTCACAAGCTTCCGTAATCCCACGTCTTCCGCGGTCGTAACAGAATATTTAATACACAAGTTGTCCTCTAATTTTAATAAAATGTTATACAGTACAAGTAAATCTATGAATGTTGTAATGTTACAACCTTATTTAATGATTTATATAGAATCTTTTCTTTGCATGCTCTGTTTAGTCTATGACAATTTGTCAAAAATATTGATTTGTAATTCAAAATTTTAAAATATTACATTTTAGTGTCGGAAAACAGAAAACAAGTCAGTCTGGAGGAAGCTTTCGAGAAGTAGAGATTCAGTGCACCACGTCTGAGACCACCAGCCTCCTGCTGAGGGCTACGTGGTGAACCCTCGGAATATTACTACCTTTTCCAAACTCGATAATTTCCGGACATCTAACTAATGTAAAAATTATAATACCTGCAGCCCCTGTTGTGGACTACGGCGGCTGACAAAGATACCGCTGCGGTGTTGGTCCGTAAGGCGGTCCCCACCATTACCAACAACTTCTACGTCTGGATCTGCGTGCTGGCTAGCAGCACGCTAACCTACCGTCTTCAGTCGTCGACCACTATAGCCGGCGGCCACTTAGTACACCCACCAGTGATTCTATCAGTGATATACCGGTTAGACAAATTAAAGCGCGAGTTCTTAAAGACCTTATTTAACCGAACTTAAAGTGAATCCTTTTTTATATTTATTATATTTTGTAAAATAGACCTATTAAATTAGTATCGCTTTTAATACTCCCTTTTCTTCAACTAGTAACATAACAATATATAATGTATTTGTACAAGAATTAAAAGAAAATTCCTACTCCACATTCCAATTACGAATTCCTATTAAAAATATAATGATTTTCTACAATAACATAGACCACTTCTACAAACATAAACAAAGACTACTTTATATTTGTGAATGTAACACGTGCAGAGAACGTTCGCATAGAGAGCCGTTATAGAATTTCATAATTGGAAATAATTATAAACTGTAATACTTCAAACATAATATATGCTTCAAGTCTAATAATAGTCTGCAAGGATCAATAACTATATTATGTAGTAGGTAGTTAGTAGTTGTTGCGTGAATATCCTCTTACTTGTATGGTATCCATTAACGTGTCCGAGATAATTGTAATACGATAAAAGCAGCATGGCTATCAAAGCACTAGTTAAAACCGGAATTTAAGTACCACAGTAGTAATATTACTTATAATTTACGAGTGCCTACCCGATTTTTCTGGTTTATTCTGTAAAATCCTTTTTTTTTATTAAAGACGCCTGAATATATAAATAAACCTGAAAAGCTAAACCTTACCTAAATAAAAATATTAATCGAAATCGTTAGATAAATTTCCTACGGACACGAAATATATATTTATACATAAGAAATATGTACATATAAACATGAATTGACTTTGACATACATAAATAAACAGGTTTTAAGTTTAGGTTACCTGGAGTATTGGTCGCGCGTAACCGGATATATACGACATAGGAATTTTCTACAATCCTCTCTTCGCTGATGCCTAAGCGTTCTAAAGAAACGTCCACGGAAAATTTCAAGTTTTTAGATTCATCGGTTTGAGCTGAGTTATATCAGTCAATCAGACCATTTCATGTTTTATACATGTGTTTAAACAGATTTATTCTTTGAATTAGGTGTCTCATGTCTAAGTATTCCATTCAGGTATCAGGTATCTTTTCGAGATTTTAGTAAGCTATGGACAAACTCTGTATTGAGTATCATTTTGCATTAAGATTAATATTCTTTTCATGCACTCTCGCCCCGGTGCCCACAAATGTATAATCTAAAGTGGTAAAACAAGTGTTCTAATTTTATGAACAACATTCAATACAATTATACAAATTTTATAAATATTTTAAATTAGTATTTAAATTTTTATGAACCAAATTCAACGCGGATATACGAAAATTTGTAATATTTTATACCGGATGAAGCGGTGATCAGAAACAATGGACGGCGACGGTGACACAATCACATCATGATGAGTGTGTGCGCGTGGCCGACTGCCCTTTGAAGTTTGAACTTGTACCTCGTCCTGTACGACCACTACTAGTTACTACCAATTACGAAAATAACTCTATTATCTAAAGTGTATTTTCTTAAAAACTACAATTGTTGTTAGCGGTATTAAAAAAAAATACATCTTTTATGTTTAGAAATAAAAGGCATAAGAGTATCTTTTAAAAAAATATACATCTTTATTTTTCAGTGTATCTTTTTTATAATATCACTAAGGAACACGCACCATTTTTTATTTAGTACCATCAGGTAGACCGTACGCATGGTAACCAATTACCGTATGTTATGAGCACTTCGAACGCCAGGGACTTAACTCGTAAGTTGCCGAACCGGTAAAGCCTATTCAAACCTTTTTTTTTATACATATTTAAATATTATCTTTTCCTCGACAGTGAAGGAAAAATATCGTGAGGAAATACGCACGTCCAAGAAAGTATAACTAACCTAAGAACCTGGTTTTTCCGTTGGGTCGTGGAAGTCTGACGGCAGTCGTCTTATGTCAAAATCAGTATCCTCGCTAAAACCTTAGGCTTAGGTAGCAGACCCCGCCAATCCTAATGAACTAGGATTATACTACTACTAGGAACTAATGGATTACCGCTAGGAAGGAGATTTTTTCGAATAGGGGTAGGACGCATCGAATCAGCTCAACCGGGGAAGTACCTCAATCACACAGTCGACCACAGCCAAATAACAACTCCCTATACTGGCTATTGTGTTCCTGTGAATGAGAAAGGTTACCAGTAAGCTCCTAGAGAGTTTCTGCATTAGCAGTAGGGATGGCAAATTCCTCCAATTTGAATTTTCGTTTCCAATGTCCATTTTAAATTGATCTGTCGACAAATAAGCAACTTGCGGAAAGCGCCATGTATTAAACAGAGGCATTAGATAATGCAGAATCGCCAGTACGTCATAGTTCAATGGAAGTGGCCTGGTTGCACAGCTGTCGCGTACACCGGGTTTTGATAACATCTTGGACATGATATATTACTACTGTACTGTACTGTAAATAGTATCATTTATAGTCGACATTATACATAGACCATTTGTATGCTTATACGTAGAGTATTTAATATATATTTTCTCCACTTATTGTATTTAAAACAGCAATTAAAACAGGTTTGCAATTTAATACTTACTCAGGTATATACGAGTACAAACCCTACACGGAAGGTAAGGTTACGCTGATGTATATTTACGTAGGTACTTCCAAGTTATTTTATTTACAGTACCTACGAAAATACACATTATATTATAATTGAAACTGTACTATAATTTCGTATCACAAACGAGATATTAAATGTTATGTGTTGTTTAATGTCAGTTCAATACAAATTGGTAATGAACGCCTAACCCTAAGCGCATGTGGATTTGTATTAATGTCTCGGGGGTGGGTATCTGTGTCTCTGTATAAATTTGTTATTTCGTGTGTTGTAATAAAGTTTCTGTTTCCTCATAATTTAGTGGTGTTAGTAGATTTATAATAAGTTTCTTACACTCATATAGTGTTTTACTATAAATTTCTAAATTTTTGTTTATTTTATTGTATAAATAGATTGAACGAGTATTATATTGTTTTTCAGCAAATGCGGTCTTAGCTTGAGAACGGGCAAAAATATGATTTCTTCTCTTTTGTTTATTGCAAGGGTCATATGTTACGGATTTATGTTTTTTTTGTATTGTTAAAAGTATATACAGCTTTCTTACTGACAGGACCTTACCAATAGCATACAATGCATCTATAGGAAATCTTCTTGTTTAAAGTGCATTACCTTAAGTAACGCCTGTTGTGCACGATCAACGTCCAGCATTTTTGTTTTATTAGCACGACGCCAGATGGGAATGCAGTAAGTTATTTAATAGACTTTGTACTTTGTAATGTTAAATGTACTATGTACTGAGGTGCTCGTAGGTGTTAGGCAATGTCTTGTTTATGGATCGGTTTAGTCACGTCGAGTTCCTCCAAAGAGCACGCCGGCTGTTTTAATAGTTGACTGTCGTTAAACTAACCTAAGACACTAGGAAAGTATCAGCTGATATAATGGTATTTAGAACGTTATTCTTGTAATAAATATTAAAACCGAAACCCACAGAGGCAGGCAATGCGGCAACAATCTGAGATGGATTTTTTTATAACATAGCGGTGCGGTGCGATCGCTTTTTATGTCATAGATTGTATATTTGCACCCGTTGTATATTTATACAAACACGAATGTTACAAAAAACCCATCCCGGATCGCTACCGCTTTTCCGCTATCTATTCCCGCCCGCGTTTGTTTTGGCTTTTACTATATTTTCAACTCACTGGCCTGTGTTCCGTCCAAGGACGTTATGACACTTACGACATTGCCTCACGTCCTACATTTTTATCGATTATTTCTTATTATCCACTTCTTATTAACTTATCATCACTAGGTTTACTTATGTTTACATTTCGAAATAGTATTGAAACTATCGAGTATTATTATCAGGAATAATATAACCATCGTAGCATTATTTATTATTGCCTCTTAGACCTAGACCGCGCTTGCGACATAGCTAATTTGAACGCCATTAAATAGCTCTTAACTACGAGTAGGCTTTTGAAAATTTGGTTCACTGCCTCTTTCTACATACACTACATCGACACGGAATACATGCGAACACATTGTAACCAAACTGGCCGCGTAATGTGGTAGTAAGTTTTTAATACCTGCAAAGATTTTTAAACTTGTACATTGACTACTAAACTGCTCACAATTGCATGAGCATGTGCTTTTGTTTAAACCTTATAAAAAGCCAGCATCTACTCAAAAATGGAATACTTAATATATTACAAGCGTTAATAGGCTACGGTAACCACTTTACATCAGGTGGGCCGTATGCTCGCATGTCTAAAAAAAATTCATTCCGACCGGAATGCTGGTGAAGCTAAGAACTCTAAGGTTACTCTGGAAGGAAATTCCGAAGCTTTAGAATTAAGTTCCTAAAAAAGAAGTGTGTACTTTGATACAAATAAACTTTCTATCTATCAATCTATCAAAATTTTGACATCGAAATTGAATCATCATTCAGACGAGCTCGGTGGCTCAGTGGTGGTACGCGCTGTTACGCTACTTTGACACCAACGCTCGTGGGTTCGATTCCCTAACAGTACAAACATTTGTGTGCATGGACATGTCTGTTTGTATAAAAGTATGTATTTAAAAAAAAATGTATTTACGTATGTTTATCAGTTGTCTAGTACCCATAACACAAGCTTCGCTTACTTTGGGGCTAGGTGGCGCTGTGTAATTTGTCCGACAATATTTATTTATCATTGAAATATGCGTCAAGAGTAACCATATAGATCACGTTTAACACTCGATGTTTGCTTGTAACTTTTATTACCTACAACAACCTTTTATAACAAGCAACGGCGCGAAGGTCAAAGTATCAAGTTTGACGAGCTGTACGTACTTAATATTTCACTTTTGTGTATAACAGCACAATGAGTCAGTCCCTTAATAAAAGTTATTATTATTCAATACTTGATTCATCTCCTTTCGTATATAAATACTTTATTTTACAAAGACTTCAAGATTTGGAAATCAATATTATTGTCATAAAACCGAACATATCTCTAGTATTGTCTTAGGTTTTCGCGATTGTTACACATTGAAATAAAAAAAAATGTTTTATTTCAACTAACATATCTCTGTTTATCTGTGAGTACATATGTTTAACATTATGTTATTGTTCCTGAAGAAAGATCACTATTACTATTATAATCATGGAAATGTGGAATCCCATTTTCGTGATAAAAGGCTGACAAACAGACAGATATAGCACTATATAATTTAAAGAAAGAACAAAGACAAACCAAGACAAATCTTGTAAAATACCCTTCCAAACAACCAATGTGTCTTGAAAAACACTTGTGTTTCACAAATTGAGTGGCTTTGTACTTTGTTTAACAAAGTATGTATTTGCAGTAGATACAAAGAGTTTATTTGTAGATAAAATGCGAAGTTTTGCCGCTGGACAAACAAAGTGTTTGTAGTAAGTACACGTGCGTGTTACAGCGTTTGGCGAACTACACGGGGCC
This sequence comes from Pyralis farinalis, assembly GCA_947507595.1. Classification (NCBI taxonomy): domain Eukaryota; kingdom Metazoa; phylum Arthropoda; class Insecta; order Lepidoptera; family Pyralidae; genus Pyralis; species Pyralis farinalis. The sequence continues at coordinate 10,383,851 of OX382271.1, read as the reverse complement.
GCTGAACTCGTGACGTCAACACAGCTGATAATGATAAGTAATATAGGTCATATACGAATCCACGGGGCCGTAGAAACAATAACATCGGGCTTACTAATTCGACTGATGAGTATATACTAATTCACGATATTATCGAATATATTATATATATATATATATATATATATATATATTATATATATATATATAAATATTGTTATCTAGGGTTACCAAGGTGAGCTTATCTCTGCAAGAGACATAATCTAATTTCATAGGCAAAAGATAAAAAAAGAGGTGTGAAAATAATATAATAAAAAAACCGCCCTAGTAAGAGTTTGTACATCACGGGAATTGCATAATAATATATTTCATTACGAGGCGCGGAAAGCCTGTCATTACAAAGAGTTCCGACAAATGTCTACCCGAGCCGAGGCGCAGCCGAAGGTGAGGGTTGACAGTTTTTCGCTGCTTCAAGAGATTACAGAATTGAGTACCTATTCATTTTATTTTGATACCACCACGCCTTCCTGTAAAGAAAAATCTTGACTGACATACAACAGAGTAGAAAGAAAAATGTTGGAAATACTATAATTTGTCACTCAGTACTATAAATTAGATTAGACGTGCTAATATGATAATTTACATCAACTGATACATAAATACATACACAACATAAATTATTAAATTATTACACAATTTTAGAGTAGTAGTGTTCTTTTCATTTTATTCTTTTTTTTATTGTAATAAATGGGCAATGCCTTATTCGCAGCAGCAGCAAACATTTTCAGAGTTGTAAACCTGTGTGTCACTCACTGGTATTGCAAAGCGTCAATTCCGTCTCGACCACTATAGTGGAGTAACATAAATAGTACGCCCTGTGACTTATGAATATATCGTTTCTGCCTTCAGTTTCGTCCGTGTGTGGTCCTTCTCTAAGTACCCTAATATTACATAAAAATATATGTAATCAGATAAACAGAGACACTTTCACGTTAATAATTGTGGATCCTTGAAAACATTCATGTTTCGACAGGCTTTACTAATGACTTAAAAAATTGCCGCCGTGATGTTTATTTCAAATGGAATGTTGACATCATACACGGAATGTATACACTAGTTAACACATAGTCTATCACGTCTGTCTATTGTCAACAATAAGTCTGCCTAAATGCCTGCCTAAATAAATACATATTTTTAACTAGCTTATGCCCGCGGCTTCGCACGCCTAGATTTTGGAATTTTGGCAGTTTTACTTATTTTTTAGTATAGTCGGCATTAAATAGTTAGTAAAAGTATCAAATATCCTTATTTGTGTAGTATGTAATGAGGATATATCACGATCTGTTCGGTTTTCATTAACTATTTGATATCAATTTCTTAACAATTCAACTTTTAGTACACGAAATACTTCTGACCCCCACTACACCCATTAAGCGGTGGAATTTTTGATAACGCTGAAATTACTTTTTTTGTATTCTAATAGAGAGTATCTGTACAAAGTTTCAAGTCACTAATTTGAAAAAATATTTCTGCTCCATACAAACTGTCAATCCCTTTTTCACCCCCTTAGGGGTTGAATCATGAAAAAAAATATTTTACCTGTAACGTCTTTGCAAAATTTTAACTTTCTAGGTTCAAGGGTTTGGCCTCGGCGTTGATGAGTCAGTGAATTAGTCAGGAACTCCATTTTCAGGAACACCGTTCCTATATGAAATCTATATGTCTGCCTGTGTGTGCGTTTATCTGTGTGTGTGTCTGTCGCTTTTTATCGAATATTGCAATGCAAGCTTGCGCATTCTCAACTGGTTATATATATAGATTATCACTTATCATGGTGGTGAAGGAAAACGTAGTGAAAAACCCGTATGTCTAAGAAATTATATTTCGCTAAACGTGTGATCTAACCTAAGAAAGGTCTGATTTTCCCTCTGGGTTGCGAAGGTCTCACAACAGTCTCAGTATATAAAAATCAATATCTTCGCTAAATCCTTAGGCTTGACCCCGAAACTCTAGTGGATTACGAAATGGGGTGCCGCTACGAAGAAGAATAATAACGCTTGTCAGTACGTTTTAAACAATAAAGAATATCGCTCAAGTTTTTATTATTTATGTACAATTAGTCTTTAATTTTGATTATTGCTATAAGCAGCCACAATAAGCAATTATTTAATTATATTAAAATTATGTTTACTTGTACATAGATAATAAATACAATATATGTTTCAAAAAAACAAAAATATGATTCTTCAGTGCCTGTGTTAAACGTTTTATGGAATTGGTCTTAAATTCAGCGTTATTAATAAAAACGAAATGAGGGCGCCACTTAGCTTTATGCCCACTCTTAAGTATGCTGTCTCAGCTTAGTAACTCTACAACAGCTCCTTTACGACTAACCTAGAGCTTACGTAGAGACTTGAACAGCTAATGTAGTGCTAGTGTTGGCCTATGTATATATAGATATCAATTGACGATTTGATTGATTACTCTTTTGGGCATTGCATGTTCTCAAATGATAATTTACGTTGGTATATTAAAAAAAAAATAGAAATGTAAATTATAACAAATTAATAAGATACGATAAGATTATATTTTAAACACAAAGTCTGCATGGGCCCAATCGCAAATAAAAAATTATTATCTTTTGTTATCTTTATCTCGAAGCTAATTCAATCGATTCGTAATAACATAGTTATAGGTTCCCCCCTTCAATTGTCACAATTTAGATCATGTTGACGCGTCTCCCATTGAGTACGAGTTATCTATCTTGAAGGTTATTATGATATTTTTAGCTCAGCCTGCCTTTGTCTATAGTACGAGGAGGGAGCTCTCAGAGTGTTTGTATTATTTTATGGTTTCACTCATCATGAATGCCATTCGAGTTCAATGTCTTTCTAAATGTTTTTCTGTTTCCGTACTTCAATAATAAAAAAGGAATATTTTTATGATCTTTTATCCTTTGTCTTTCTGTAACTCTGTATGTCTGTCAGTACATCCGTCTGCATATCAGATAAGCTCGGAAGCGGAGTAGTTAGCAATGCTACTTTAACATCAACGCAATTAGGTTCGATTCCCACACAGGACAACATTTATCCATTATGCATGACAGCATGAACTTGTCTGTCAGTATTGGTCTGAATGTGTTCTCAGCTGTTCTCTTGCGTGCGGTATGAGACTATCACAGCTGAAACTCGGTAATTTAAGTCAATCCAAGACTACTAGAATCCTTCACCTCAACATTTCAGGAAGAGAAGCAAAATGTAAGCAATTAAAAAAAAACATTATGAAACTCAACTTAGAGCAACGTCATTATTGCGCTTTGTTTTATTGGCGTGTTATGAATTACAATAAAGTCTTAAACAAAGGTGTTTTAAACAAAATGAGGAAAACAAACGTTTTATAAAACATGTGCCGGCCAGAACACGTGTCTTTGTTGTAAGTTACCGCGTTGTATTACGTCACTTTGTAATAATGACTTACTATAACAAAATTGTAGCTTACTCCCTGAGCAACTCCCTAGAGAGTTGTTGTGTTCCTGCGTGTGAGTGAGGAACCAGTAAGCTCCTAAGGAGTTGCTCTGTAAGCAGCAGAGGAGGCATCGCGTAAGTGATAGGTACTTAATATATCGCAACCGTTAATAGGCTACGGTACTCGCTTTACATCAGGTGGACCGTATGCTTGTATGCCTCCCGACGTAGTATATAAAAAAAAAGTTGATGACTCAATTGGTGCTCGCGGTTGACTCGGGGGCCCAAGTGGATGTCGCATACTTTGACTTCCAGAAGGTATTCGACACCGTCGACAATGATATCTTACTCATGAAACTAACACTTACGGGCTTTACGCCGAAAACGCGGTCCTTCATCACAAGTTACTGGGATAGACTGGACCGGGCAAAAATCAAATTCATATTATACCAGATCAGGTGTGAGTCAGGGGAGTAATGTCGGCCCTCTAGCATTTAATCTGATGTTAAACGACTTACCTACCGTTGTTTTGGAATCAATCTACCTCCTTTTCGCTGACGACTTGAAGTTGGTGCTAGAAATTAGAAACCAGTCGGTAACTGCGATAAATAGCAGTCAGATATTGATAGGATGGTACAATGGAGCCATAAAAACTATTTAGACTTCAATGTTAGTAAATGTTCGGTAATGACTTTTACATTGGCGCGACAGCCCAATAATTACCGATGCTTAGAAGGCACCGCAATACAGCGACTGAAGGACATGATTGACCTCGGAGTTTACTTCACTCCTAACCTCAATTTCAGGGAACACATAAGCAGGGTTTGCAAGATGGCATATCGGAACTTGAGATTTATATTGCGCCAATCAAGTGTATTCACAAATTTAAATGCGCCCTGTATGAAGCACACGTTAAAAGTCACCTGGAGTGTAACGCGTTTATTTCGTCGCCCCACGAGACTAAATATAAATTAGTGCTAGGACGAGTACAAAACAAATACATTAGATTCATGTATCTAAAATTATATGGTGTGCATCCCTTACCCGTTAATGTACCCCACGCTGTTCATATTCCGCATGGTAGGGTACAATACGGTAGACGTGCTCTTAGTTTTTACTACATATTTGTTCAAGTTGTTACGGGGTCGGGTGTTCAACCGGGGCGTGTTGCAGGAGATGGCGCTGTGCCGGACCTGGTACGTGCTTCGGCGACATTGGCGTCTATTCCACCCGCGCGAACTAAAATCATGAACCAGGCGCCATTTACGAGAGCCCTGCGGACACATAACTAGGTTACTAATACAATGGATGTTCTCATTAACTGAGAACATCCACTGTATTAGCATTCCGTTGCTCATTGACTGAGTACTGAGTTCACAAAGGCTACTTTATTTAACCTATGTTTTTGTACAAATAATAATATGTATTGTTAACTACCTACATTGTTGCATTGGGGAAACATGTAATAATAATGTATGCCACATCAACCCTTACTCATCCCACTATAGAGATATGGGTCTCCCTTGAACCGAAGGGGTTTAAAGCATACTCCACCACGTTGCTCAAATGCGGATTGGCGGAGACCAGTGTTTTCAAGCCGGCCGAGGGCTGTCACCTATCGAGAACAGCCGGGACCGACGACGGTGCTCTCCGAACCACGGAGAAACTCGAGATAGATAAACCCATACGTAGACAGGCTGCAGTCGTCAGACGTTGCTTAACCTGCGTGTTCGGTTAGAATAACACGCGCAACGACGCCGTCGAACTCTCATAAAAATGTGCGATTGTTGTTAAATAAATAAATAAATAATTACGTAGTAGCTTTGGTGAAAAGGGGGTAGAGTGCTACAAAATTTAATAATAGTTGTTGTCAATTTAAGTAATAATTCATTCTTGTTGTTACATAATAGTTGTTTACTATATTTAACGTGGAGCTTTTGAACTATATTTATCACCTTTTAATATATACCCTCTCCTAATTTAGTGTACATTTTAAATTATCATTGTGTAAAATGTTCGGTTTAGTCACCACCACCAGTATGATCATAGAAACTAGTGGTGACATCCGGCATCCACTCACTACTAGTAGTAGATATATGCAACCAACGGAAAATTTCCTATAAGATTGACTTCGTCAAAAACCACTTAGATATCCAAGTAATATACTGTTATTATTTTTTTAAATCATTAATTCGAACATTGGACGTAGTGAGAGCTGAGTATATCCACTTGTGTGGTATTTTTCAGACATTATGAGACACTATAGCAGATAACTCAATAATATGGCACCTTTAACCTCTTCTTTATACTAATTTTTAACTACCATTGGTCGAGACTACTGGTCTAGTGGTTAAAAATGCTTTTACAACAAGGATTGTGAGTCCTGTGATTGAGTGATTTCCACTCTAAACAAACATTTCTTTCAACAAGTATTTTTGTATCGGCTTGGGTGTTTTTTGTACATATTGTATTATAAGTGCGTTCAACAAAGTGTGTATTAACAAAAAAAATATATATTTAGGTACGTGATTCTGACTAAACCGATCTTTTTGTTTCAAGTATTTTTGTGTTTGTTTTTTGTTTTGACATAGACAACTGTGTCTAATAGCCATAACTCTACAGGAGCATAAAAAGACACTATATTATACGTAATTATAGCCGAACAAAAAATCTGTACCCACTTGATACAAACATTTTAGTATGCTTTGGACATGAAAACGTTTATATGGGTCGGCAAATCGCATGTGCCCCTGATGTTACAAGTGCCCATATGATGTTTACTATCCAACCACTCCATCATCACTCCATCCGTCCACTAGTTTGTCACCATTAATGGTTCATTTAGCTAAGTTATGTTTACAAAACCCACTGAAGATGTGTCAGAAACTTCTCAAACGCATGTCACAATTTTTTTATATAACGCCCTACCTCACTGAAACCATCCAGACCAAGACAAACAGACATGTTCATGAACCAAATGTTTGTCTTGTGTGGTAATCGAACCCACGAGCGTTGGTGTCAAAGTCGCGTCATTCATGACTGAGCCACCGAGCTCGTCGTCGTAGGGTAGAGGGTTGTTGTGTTCCTGTGTGTGAGTGAGGTCACCAGTAAACTCCTAAGGAGTTGCTGTGTAAGCAGCAGAGGACGCATCGTGCGCTTGATACTTAATCTATTACAAGCATTATAGTCTACGGTAACGGTTTTACCTCAGGTAGGCCGTATGCTTGTATGCCTCCCGACGTTGTATAAAAAAAAACATCGACTTCATCTGCGCGTGTAGGTACCGTGCGGTATTCTGTGGGAACCGTTATTTCTTACTTTCTACGAGTATATTTTTACTTGCCTTGTAAGCAGCTTATCGTGATGTTGAATACCCTTGCTTAAGAATTGGGCTATTAAATGAAAAAAAAAATCAAATATCACGCATATTTGATTTCCATATATAGTTCCAAAGATTAGTGTGTTCAAACAAATAATTTCTTCCGCTTTGTATATTAGTATAGATAATCCTAACATACTAAACGCAACGTAATACCATAATACACTGCTAGCCGCAAAAAGAAACTTTACAATTACAATGTTTATCAAATTCTTATAATTGCTCACAGACAAGCATAATACATAGTTCTCCGATAATTTATTGTTTAATATTGTAAGTACAAATAGTAATTACGCCTTATCTGTATATTATTATGGTAACATTCGTCATTGGAGTGAACGGCTAAATATACATATATTTTCGTTTACAGAGTTTAGAACGTGACATGTAGAACGAACGACGAAGTATCGGAGAGATGAAAGTAAATACATTTTAGGTATATACACACATCAAAAGTGTCTAGGGATCAACATATATTTTTGCAATAACTTTTCTCCTGATTGATATTAATTAAAATTTTCTTTAAGGATTCATCAAATAAAGTGTTTTCGTTTGTCTACAGTAACGATAAACCAAGTCACCTTTGCATTAATAAAGAAATTTGCCATTTTCATAATAAAGGGATTTTTGACATTTGAACCACTAACATTAAAGTTCGAAAAAAAGACTGAAATAACAGTTTTCTTTAAAATTTTATTGGGTAACTTAAACAATTAATAATCCGTGTTTCTACCGCGAACACTAACGATGATAGAAGCTGGTTCCCGGCAACGTACTGTGGCTTTAGCTCTGAATACAAGTCAGAGTATTATCAGTCGACTTTGGACACGTTACCGAAGCACTGGTACCGTGGCTGAGCGCCATGGAGGACGGTATCGCTGCACCACACGGAGACAAGACCGATACATTCAAATGACAACTCGAAGAGCTCCAACAATAACCGCCATGATGTTAGCCGTGACGCTTCATCACTCTTCAGGGAACTTAATTAGCGACCAAACAGTCAGAAACCGCTTGCATGAAGTGAACCTTCATTCCCGAAGACCGCTAAGGGTACCACCTATAGCAATGCACAATCGTAGGATTCGATATCAATGGGCTCTTGAACACAGAAATTGGGCAGAAGAACAATGGCGTTTCGTGTGCTTTTCTGATGAGTCTCGTTTTGGTATGAGACCGGATACAAGACGTATACGACACTGGAGAACCCCTGGACGCCAACAGCGATTAAAATCCTGCCAGGAAGTCCATCCTTATAGTGGTGGAACCATCATGGTATGGGCGGGTATTTGGATCGGCGGAAGAACTGAGTTGATTTGGATCAGAGGCAACCTCAACGCTCAAATTTATGCTGAGACGATTGTATCAGACGTTATCGTTCCTCTACAAGTGCAAATCGGTCCCTTATTTCAGTTAGCGCACACCGCAAGAGTTGTAAGACAGACTCTCGCCGCAGCTAACATCAATGTCATGCCCTGGCCTGCTCAGTCGCCAGACTTGAACCCGATTGAGCATGCATGGGATATGCTACAGAGAAGAGCTCTGCCGAATATGGAGGGTATCCAGTCGCAAGAAGACCTTTTTTTGTTGTTGCAACGAACATGGGCGGCCATTCCACAGCGTGATTTGGATGAACTCATTTTGAGTATGCCAAACCGATGTTCTTGTGTTGTTAGTGTTCGCGGTAGAAACACGGATTATTAATTGTTTAAGTTACCCAATAAAATTTTAAAGAAAACTGTTATTTCAGTCTTTTTTTCGAACTTTAATGTTAGTGGTTCAAATGTCAAAAATCCCTTTATTATGAAAATGGCAAATTTCTTTATTAATGCAAAGGTGACTTGGTTTATCGTTACTGTAGATAAACGAAAACACTTTATTTGATGAATCCTTAAAGAAAATTTTAATTAATATCAATCAGGAGAAAAGTTATTGCAAAAATATATGTTGATCCCTAGACACTTTTGATGTGTGTATTAGTGTATTCTCATCTCAGCGCATTACATAGATTTTCGTTTTTATACGGGACGGGCACTGTGGCGAAGTTTGAAGCAGTGATAGCCCAGTGGGTAAGGAACCGGCGTATACCAACAGGTGTCCAGTTCGAATCCAGGCGTATACTATGGGACTCTAAATTCGTGTTTTCGGATTTAACTACACATTTTGTAATCATCGAGTGCTCGGCGGTGAAGGAAAACACCGTGAGGAAACCGGCACGTCTAATATATTTCGATGGACGTGTGACCTAACCTAAGAAAGGTCTGATTTTTCCCTCTGGGTTGTTGGGGTCTGACGGCAGTCGCTCCATGTCAAAATCAGTATCTTCGCTAAATCTTTAGGCTTAGGTAGCGGACCCCGCCAATGCTAATAGATTAGGAAACGAACTGAAAGGGTTAGTTTAGAAGTAGAGCACGGCGTCGAAGAAGTTAGCGATGCTATTTTAACACCGTTCGTGAGTTCGATGCCCACACAGTGTTTTTAAGAGAGGTAGGGCGTATCAATGTGGGCTACATTGATGACTGGAGAGGTACTTTAACCTCACAGAAAACCGCAGTCTAACAACCACTGCCTTTTTTATACAACGTCGGGAAGCATACAAGCAATTACGATGTTTAACAAATTCTTATAATTTTGTCCACCTGATGTAACGCAGTTACCGTAGCCAATTAGCGATTGTAATACATTAAGTCATATCACTCGCGCGATGCCTCCTCTGCTGCTTACACAGCTCAACTCCTTAGGAGCTTTACTGGTGACCTCACTCACGCGCAGGACCACACATATGCTACGGTAACCGCTTTACATAAGGTGGGTTGTATGCTTGTATGTTACGACATTGTATAAAAATAATAATAAATTTAAAAGTGGTAGACGCGGCGAGAATATATAGGTACCTGTTTTTATTCATTTAGCGACCTGTAGTAGGTGTTAAGTAAAAGAAATGTATTTCTTAAACTAATTCATATTTATTTCTAGGTTTATTTAACTACGAGTATATAACGATTTAAACATATATCCTATTAGCGACCCACCCGCGCTTTGCACGGGTCAAGATAGAAAAGTATAATATCCGATGAAAGCTCCTAGACGGCTCGACTTTTACCGATATTTTCAACAATTATCATCATATTTCAACCGATTTATACAAAACCTTAACAAATTATACAACAAAACCTTCCTCAAGAATCACTCTGCCTATTGGTGAAAACGGCATGAAAATCCGTACAGTAGTTTTTGAGTTTATCGCAAACAGACTGACAGACGCGGCGTGGGACTTTGTTATATAATATGCAGTGATTACTTTTAACAAGCAATTCTTGTATCTACATCTCAAAAACGGCTCCAATTATTTGGTTCAAGTTTTGCATTTAGATAAAATTTTGCTTTTTAAGTTTATGTAAACAGGTGTCTTAACGATTAAGTGTAAAACACCCGTGTTAAATACATTTTTTTAAATTAAATACCACATATTGCCATTGAATTTCATTACTAGGTACATAGATAAAATTGAATGGAGTTTGAACCTATTAGCTTGAACTACTTACTGGGATGCATAACATTAGTTAGATAACAATAAATAAATAGACCCACAGGCCAGTGGTGAATGTGGACACTGCAGGTTCTGACTGTTAAAGGCACCGGAGGCGAAGGCCTTAATGGAGAGTCCATTAAGGCCTTGTGGTGTCCTGAAAAGGCCCGCATGTCTCTCAGTCCACGGACCGCGTGTTACAGCTATATTATCTAGGAGTGAAATTGTTAAAGGACGTAACGCTGCGGGAACTTCGAAGAATGTACAGCACACCTACCTACCTGCTAAGACTTCTATCTGATATCCTTGGCGCAGCGGGTGTAATTACGTCATTATATCAATTTTCTTTATTTATTTAAAACGTTATTTAACATAACTAGTACAACAAGATTGCTGAACCCACTACCGGCACTGCTACTACATCACGTCATTCTCAGCATCAACTCATAATGAAAAAATATATATGAAGATATATTAATAATACATCTTGGATAACTACAGCGTGGACAAGTTCTCTAGAAGTTCGTACGCAACTTTTTTTTAAACCAAATATCCAAAAAAGCTTTACACTTTAACCTTTGTACCGTTCTTATGCCATTCGTGATAAGAGTTACAATCGCTCTTCGAGTGTATATCGTGATCTGCTCTTAGGTGTATCAATTCAGTGGCGTGCACAGAGATTTTTGACAGGGTAGGCAGATTTTTTTTAAAGCTATTAACTTACCAAAAAATACAGAATGTTGATTTTGGTTACCCAGTCTTGTGGAAATAATGATGTATGTGATCACTTGTTTTTATTCACCTAACACTACACACACCACATGAGCAACTTTCGCAGTGAATATCATCCATATTTATCAACTTTAAAACTTTAAAATCTTATTTCGTCTGCTACCAGTCAATCGATTCAAAACAAAAACAATGGCGGCCGTCTTAAAATCAAAATAAAATTAACATCAATTTTATACGAAAAAAAGAAATGGCAATATCTTTCACTATAATTATATGCAGCAAACTACTTTTTAAAATAGTTACGTAGCAATGCTCGCGACACTTAGGTAATTTACGTTATAGTTCACCTGAAAGACATTGTCTATACTATGCGATAGTGTGCGTTATTTGTGTTATTGTGGGCAATGTAATTACATGAATGCACACTACAGTATTTGTATTAATAACACGGCACACATACGTAAATTTAGACAGAAATAGTTAGTGTCTTCCGCCGTTAAAAGCTGCCAATGCGGCGCTGGTGTAGCGTAGCGCCTAGCTGTGATTTGAATATGACTAGCGATGATTTTAATAACTTACCGATAGCGATAGATGGAGCTGCTTTTAATTTTTTGTTTTTGATACGAAATATTAGTTAAAAACTATGTTTAAGAATGAAACATCGGATGGTATTTATCAAATTGATAGGGTAGGCAATGTCTTTTTGTCTATATGGAGTGCACGCCACTGTGTATCATATGCCTGCGCGCGCGCCTCAAATGACCAGTATTAATATCCGCGATATTATAGAGTATAAATAGGAAAAGTTTAAGCAAGTATGTACTTATATATGCTAAAGTTATAACATTCTAAAATTTGTTCGAATGTAGCATATAATCTCTGGAACTATCGTTTCTGAACATTGTTTCATTTACCGCTTTTTACTTAGCATTCCAATGTTAAATTAAAATTGTATTGCAAGTTTACAGTCGGCAATTGGTAAATAATAAAATTCATTTATTTACCTAAATCTTCCCGTTTATATTATAATTCGATCAATTTCGATTATCCTTTATATTTTGCAGAGATTTTATCACCCCGAGTCTCTCAATAGCGTATAACTCGTAAATGATTTGCAATCTGAGAAGTTAGAAAATTAAAACATCTGACCAAAAAGTAGGTAGAGGCATTGAAGTGGACGATAAACCGATTAAGATAAGTATTTAAACCAAAACAACAACAAAAGTACATCGACTACAGTGAAGTTAAATTGATGAGTCAGGTGGCGCAGTACATAGTAACACCAGAGCTAGTAGATTCGAATCCCACAAAGGATAAATCTCACAGAAACAACAACAGCCTAATAACAACTCCCTGGAGGGTTGTTGTATGAGTGAGTTTACTAGTAAGCTCCTGAAGAGTATCTGTGCTAGCAGCAGAGGTGGCACGCGAGCGATACCTACTTAATGTATTGCAAGCGTACATAAGCTATAGTAACTACTTATCACAATGTGGCCCGTAAGCTTACGTGGCTCCTGACATAGTATTAATATATATATTCCATTGACGGATTTCATTTCAATTTATGAATACTTTCTTACCAACAGTAACCTACGCGTGAGGGGTCTACAGTCATGTATGTTACCGCGTCCTATGACGTCTGTAGGGTTATCGCGAGGTCACCGCTCGGGTGGACCACGGAAACCCAGCTTCGATCATATAGGTCAAACTGTGCGATGTGCCTACACTAACGTGGCTTGGATACAGGTCCATTATAATTTTTGTTACATACAAAGTCGTGAGGTACATAGGCATTCCCCCCCCCCCCCCCCCCTAAGGGTAGTGGTTACCGTAGCAGTGGACCGCCCCTGCCGCCCCGACTACACCACTGCATCGTAGCCACTTTCTCCATCAGGTTGCTTTGATGCGCACTACTTCTCTTATTAAACCTACTATTCATAGAGCATCAAGTTTAGGATATGTTATCTAACAACCGGCGACCGGCTAATAACCGGCGAGCGTGCATGAAAAGAGCTATGAATGTCACAGAAGCGAGTGAAGTATGCAAGGACCGCGTCTTACGGCGGTCCGTTCTTTCTCGTTCGTTCTGCCTACCCCGCAAGGGACTTGGCGTGAAGATATACATACATACATACATCTAACAACTTATTTGTCATCGAGTCAATTTTGTCTCCCACAACCTGAAATTAAAACTGTCGTTACAACTCTACCCCAATCACCTGATTCGTCCCCCGCGTTCATGCATTCACCTTTCACGACCCGTTGAGTGAGAGTCAATTTAAAACTCCTGGGAGTCGTTATTTGACTGCAGCTACAGAGGTTAAGGTATTTTCCCAATCAGGCCGATTTGATGCCCTCTACCTTTCTTTACCTAGTCCACCGGTTTGGTGATTAGCAGGAAGTGCCACGGGCAGGTGAGGTCGGCTTTGGCTCCAGAGACGATATGTACAATATTTACCACAGTATGACGTGAGACCTAGACTTGAACGCGATCGCAGCAGTTAGTTTTGAGGTAGGGGATAGTTGGTTGTTTACAGTTTGCGATTTTGTAAAGAAGAATTTCAATTCGATATATTCGATTTTTTTATGTTACGAAATTTAAAAAGGTGCTGATTTAATACAAATAACTCAAACATTTTTTTTCAATTTAAACCTCGATAAGTTCCAATGGTGATTTATTACTGTAAATAAAGACTGTTTATTTATTTAGTAGTTTAGTATATGTAACGTACAAAATACATTCGTATAAGGAGTCGGAGTATATAGCGTAAAGGAACTTCGTAATTAGATGGAATAATAGATTAGTCTATATATGAGTACATATATATATATATATATAGTCTATATAGACTGATTCGATATACATATCACATAAGTTTAGCGATAACTTGAATGTGAATATTTTTTTATACAACGTCGGGAAGTTTACGAGCGACCTACTTGGTGTAAAGTGATTACCATAGCCTATGAACGCTTGCAATACAGGAAGTATAACTCGCGCATTACTACTCCTGTTGCTAATACAACAAGTTCTTAGGAACTTAGGAACTCCAGAGAGTTGTTATTTGATTGCGGATCTGTGAGTTTAAGGTACTTCGCCGGGAGGTCTGCATTGATACGCCCTGCCTCTCTATTTTGTATATCAATGCATTACCGGGAATGTTCAGGAAGAAAAAATGCGAATAAAGTACCTACTATATATTTACAGTTAAATTATAAGGTCATTAAAGTCAGTTTTCACAGTATTTAAATTTTGTATTTTTATCTTTTCCAGGCTCTAAACAGATCCTTCACAACGTCCATGGGCGGTTCAGGCCGCGTCAGCTGATAGCCATCATGGGGCCGTCGGGTGCCGGCAAGTCGACCTTGCTCGACGTGCTGTCTGGATATCGCATCAGCGGCGTAGGCGGCGCTGTCTTCATCAACGGGAGGGGCAGGATTATGAGTAAGTTTGATGACCATAATCTTACCAGATATTGAGACCTTAAGTGTGTGAAGAGACTTTACCTCCGTGACAGTGTTCTACCAGTTTTACGAAGAATAGCGCTCATGTATTTGTGGATATCTTCACACCAGGTCTCTTCGGGGTAGGCTGAGAGAACCAAGCGCCATTAGACGCGGTCCTTACATACTTCACTCGCTTCTCTAACATTCATGGCTCTTTTTATGCAGGCTCGCAGGTTCCTGGGGCTCCTGACATCACCTTCTGATAAAACACGACCAATTTGGTCATGGTAGGTTAGTCTCGGTCTTCCTCGGCTCCTACATCCTTCCACTTTTGCATTGTATTCCAATATAGAAAGAATGCAGGACGAAAAATGAATCTTCGTCATTCTTTCGTCCTGCATTCTTTCTACATGTCCGAACCAACGGAGCATGTCTTTTCTTATCTTAACACCGACACTCTGACCAACTGTTTCTCTTACGTCCTCATTCGACCGGGGTCAGCAAGCGTTATGCCACAAATTTTGCGCAATGCTCTCATCTCGATCGTATTTATTCTATTTTCATGCTATTTATTTTAACACTTTATACTTGTTTAATGAATAATCTGTCCCTCATCTTTTGAGAGCAGAGATCCGCGAATCTGGTTTACAATGAGGAAAACAAATATTTAAAACAGATTTACTATAAATAGCGACTTTTTAATAAATTAACACAGACATGCAGCGCTTAATTTTTAGGGTTCCGTACCCAAATGGTAAAACGGAACCCTATTACTGAGGCTCCGCTGTCCGTCCGTCCGTCCGTCCGTCCGTCCGTCCGTCCGTCTGTCACCAGGCTGTATCTCATGAACCGTGATAGTTACACAGTTGAAATTTTCACAGATGATGTATTTCTGTTGCCGCTATAACAACAAATACTAAAAAATAGAATAAAATAAATATTTAAAGGGGGCTCCCATACAACAAACGTGATTTTTTTGCTCATTTTTGCTCGATATTAATAACGGCAACAGGTTGACGCTTGAAATATTCACAGAATATTTAGTTATATATTCACTTTAAGAATAAATAATTAAATTAAAATAAAACAAATGTTTAAGTCCCATACAACAAACGTGTTTTTTTTGCCGTTTTATAGATAATGGCACGGAACCCTTAGTGCGCGAGTCCGACTCGCACTTGACAGATTTGATTCATATGTCAATATATATACTTTCCACACTTGAATGACAAATATTGGTATTTTCCGACTATATATCAGAACTAGCGCCAGTGGGAGGCCTCGAGTTGAACATAGTTACTATAATAATAAAGGTGTACCAAACGAAGCCGCGCATAGTAACGTAGTATGGAGACAGTTATAAAATAGATTTAGTTCAAATGTCTGACGTGAAAGCTTTCTTTTAGTATTTTTTAGTAATTAAGTAGAAGATCCTTCTTATTAACGCCGTTTCACAAACTTTTGTCGGTTGCCCATGAACACATGACATATAAGGAGTATCGTTCGCGCGTTGCTGTGGTGCTCCGTTCACTCGCGAGAACACAACAATCCTCCAGGGACTTGTTAATTGGCTACGGTCTTCTGTGAGGTGGAGGCCCTTTACCAGTCAGTACGCTCTTAATCACCATATTTCTATAGTATAGTAATACGGTGTGATTTCGACAAGAATTCACCTTTTAGTAGGTACTATCTTCCTAATCTGCGAGTTACCGGCGACAGTCACGCAGTGGATGCCGGTGAGCGTTCATCGGCACCGCATTTCCTCTTCCCTCTTTGTGACGCTTGTTTATCGCTATGATGTTTTACTATACAAACTCTTTACTTACTTACCTCTACAAACATCACCACCCAGTGATGAAAAGATTCGATAAACCTTAGGTAGTCTTTTCTGTGACTAATTTTGTTATGTCATATTATATCACAGATATTATATGAATGATAAAGAATTTTCAGATTTATATCTTCGGTCCAAAGTCTTCAAATAAATATGCAAGAAGGAAACGTTTAGTATTGCCAATCCATGATATCGTTAATTTATAGTACATTGCAACAATGAATTAGTATAAAATATGCATGGCATTTACATAATAAACCGGAAAGTTACAGTCATATGTCAAAGAATGGTGTTCTGTTTCATAATCAATATGAATAAAAATATCTACATTCCATAAACCTTTTAAGATAAATTAAAAGTTGAACCGACTACATTGAAACTCACCACTAAAAAAACAACTCTACAGGCATCAACTTCAATACGAAATCTATATGTATTCTTCACTAAACATGAGATGATCAAAGGTCATATAAAAAAAAATATCTTTATATAATATATATACTAATCACCAAATCATTCATCAAATTTATGTAAGAATTATCCAAAATTGTTGCGCCGTTCCCGAGGTATCGGCAACATTCATAGAAAAAAATATATACAGACTAAATTAGGCCATCCTATTTTTTTTTTCATTGACTAAAAACAGTAGGTACCTATCATTGTGAACGGACGTAAATGGACGTAAACGTAAATGGTTTTCCTACAAATAATGTTTATTCTTCTTGTCTTCACCACCAGTGCACCGTTTGGATTTTTTTACATATCCTGTATATATTTATTACATATCTCATAGAGAGGAAGGATAATTAAAATGTAAATATTGTCGAAACTAAGTCGTTAAAAGTGACCAACATACAATAAAATAATGTTTAAGCACGTAAAGGCAAACTTTGTAAGGAAACCCGCACGTCAAAAAAATTATATTTCGGAAGACGTTACCTAAGGCAAGGATGATCTGCTTGTCCCCCTGGGTTGTGCAGGTCTGACAGCAATCGCTCCATGTCAAAATCAGCATCTTCATTATGTCCTTAGACTTAACGAATAAGAAAATATTAAGAATGGGCTAATTAAACTCTTTCATACGGTATTCCATATTATTTTCATGCGAAACAATGTTGATAGCTTTCTACACTTATTAAATCCAAATTAATATTTTTTAGACAAATGTCCCAAAAACGAAATGTCATGTATTCAGATTTTACGTATAACGTTTGAGAGATTTTTATTCTGCGCCTATTTAAGAAAATGATTGAAGTCTATTTCAACGCGGAGATCAAAAACTATATTTGTATTATTTTTATCTTAATCGCATATTCAAACTTTCAATCCTATAATTGAACGTAACCTCTAGTATTCTAGTTGTACTTCGCGCGCAACCACAATGTAGTCCAAACCTAGCTCATCAAAATATCTAGTTTCAATACCTGCCGAGACTTGCACATTACTATATTAGTGCCCTAGAGTAGGCGGCATGTGTGTGCACTACATCAATCTTTTCGCAGGGGTCTCCACGTGTTGGATGTTGCATGGTATGTTACGAGACACTAAGCAACGTTACAACGCATAGATTGACTGTTGGGCGTATTGTAAAGGATATTTTGTCTCCAAATGTATCTAAGGCTTAAAATAAGTCCCTGGTTATAAATAGACGAACTTTTCCTTGGGTACTCAAAGAATCCAACATGTTTATAAGCTGATCGATAACGCACAGCAATATAGTTCAAGGATGTATACTTATCATGGTCATTAGTTATAGGTAGTTGAGAGTAAAGCTAAATGAGTACTTTGCGAGTACACTTTGTAGGGTTCCGTACCAGAGTGAATGGCATTCAGTCCTATATTCCTATTTTCCCCTTTATATCGAAGTTTGTGTATATTGTAATACGCAATATCAGATATATATATATATATATATATAAGGTTTATGAAAATATCAGTGGAGAAGTAGAATATTCTGAGTAGTGGTTAGTAGCAGCTACTTACACTACTTACAATAAGGCTCGTGAGTTCGATATCTACGCAATACTTCCTGTATTGCAAGCGTTCATAATTACTTCACATCAGTAGCCGTATTTACATTGAAATGCTTGAAACACTATATTCGAAGCGGAATCGTTTATGGCGTCTTGAGGCAATCTAAATACGCTTACTAATGTGTTGTGTGTGTTTCATCATAAACCAGTTGAGAATGCGCAAGCTCGCATTGCCAGAGGAACATCTGGCTCGTCAATTATATAACAATTCAAAATTTGTCTTAGGTTTTCGCGATTGTTACACATTGAAATTAGTTATAACTAATGTAAGACAAATATCACCTTAGTCTTCCTGCGACCCCGAACGCTGCAAAGCGTTCGAAACGTCAGGTTCAACAAAATAAATAAAACACGCGATACTTCCGTTAAAAATTGTTTAATTCAATTCAATTTTTTTTTTTATTTGTCGGCCATTTTGACCGTGTTCCTTAAGAGATAGGAACGGTGTTCCTGCACATTCCTATTCTACTTTTTTATGCTGAATCCAAATCTGAAGTCAAAATTCGAATATTCGAAAAAAAACGCACACACAAACATAGGGATTTCATATAGGAACGGTGTTCCGGAATATAACGTTTATTAGGCAAATAGTTTAGAAAGCTTCCAAAATTCTTCAACGAACAAATTCAAATGAGCTTATTAACGCGATCCCTGGCGCCCACAGAACCCTGCCCTACGTTCGGTTCACACTTGACCGGATTTGATACATTGCAAAATCATTCATTACTACATTGCATTAGTTTATCAGATATTCACTAGGTATCTGATAAACTACGTATGGGTAAGCGTGAATCGTGTCCGGGTGTATACTTCCTTCTTCGTAATTGCTATGACTGCTGCCTGATAACGATGTTTGATTATTAGAAATTATTATAATCCGTAGAAAGAACAAGAACACTCCATTTCTTGAAATGTATTTGCTGCCAAAGGCTATTTAGATATTGTTATACCACTAAGCAATCAAGCGTACGGCCTGCTTGATGGTAAGTAGTTACCGGAGCGTACACCAGGGATGTCAATAATGCATTGCCGACCCTGTAAATACCTGAATTGGGGAAACTTTGGTTGGAAGTTCATTCCACAATTTTGGAGTTCTCGGAAGAAACCTTCGCTAGAACCGGACAGTACGCAACCATTTCGGTTCCTGTGTGTGAGGGTGAACTCCCCGCCATTGGCGAGCGCTGCGGTTGTAAAAAGTAACTGTCGGCATCATTTCGAACAATTCTTCAGAATACAACCCCTTGTACAATCGGTAGAACACACAAAGGGAGGCAAAATCTCGCTTTCCTCTTAAGGGCTCAATACCATCTGTAAGCATTGATGTATTCGTGTTGTTATACAAATACAAGTCATGGCAGAGAGCAGTGATAACCCAGTGGTTAAAAACTGGCCTAATAACCGATAGTCAATGGTTCGTGGTTCGTCATCTTGGTCTTGGCATGTACAGTTAAGAGAAGATCAAGCTTACATTGGAAATGCGATTGTCAGTCTTATTACGCGCGGCATAAGAATTGTACTCAGGTCAAAGTGTAAAGCTTGAAATACTCTTAGCTGTACTACTAAATTCACGCATTCAAAGCGGGGAAACGCGCACGTTCAAGAAATTATGTTTTAAAAGACTTGTGACCTTACCTAAAAAATATGTGGTCTTGCCTCTGGGTTGTGGAGGTCTGACTTAATGTATTGCGAGAGGCTATGTATAAAAAAAGGCTACAGTATCCACTTACATTAGGTGGGCCGTATGTTTGCATGGTCCGACGTTGTATATTAAAAAAAAAGCCGTCAAGTGTGAGTCCGACTCGCGCTATGTGGGTTCCGTAAAAAATATTTTCGCAAATTGTTGTTGCAAAAAAGTTTTTTTTTTTGTGAGGGATCTACAAATTTACGGTATTTGGATTTTTCCGTTACTTGTGCCACATGACATTGCTTCTGACGTAATTTCATGATTCTAGGTCAACGGGAAGTAGATACCCTATAGGTTTTAATTCCCTTGCGAGTGTCAAAATAAGCGCCTAAACAAGGCATAAACAGCCGTATCTTTTGATTGCGTTGACTTAGAAGTTTGATTTTTTCACAGCTAAAAGGGATTACAGACCTGACTATTTGATATTAATTTCAGCTTGGTAGCTCCACCTGTTCCTGAGAAAAAGGGTTTCGTTTCCGTTTTTCCTTTTTAGGTACGCAACCCTAAAAACAACGAAAGTCTTTTCAATTTTTTTTAAACAGGCGTGATTTTTTCGATCTGCGATATTTTTTTGAAGACCGACCTCAGAAGGTACCTTTTCACGAGCATATGGCGTAGCGCAGTGGTGAAACACCAACGCTCGTGGGTTCGATTCTCACATAGGACAACATTTATGTGCATGAACATGTCTGTTTATCTTGGTCTGAATGTTTTTAAGACGTAGGGCGCACCAAAGCAGCCTGTCTGGGGAAGCACCTCCACCTCACTGAGGGTACCAATGAGCTCGTAAGGAGTTGTTGTGTCAGCAGCAAAGGTAGTATCACATGAGTGATACTCTTAATGTATTAAAAGCGTTTATAGGCTACGGTTAGCGCTTTCCATTAGGTGGGCCGTATGCTTGTATGCCTCCCGACGTTGTATATAAAAAAAGGCAGACAAGTTACATCTGAACACAAATAATATTTATTTTCAGAAAACTTCAAAAAGATATCCTGCTATATCCAGCAAGACGACCGGCTCCAAGGGTTGCTCACTGTGGGGGAGAACATGTTACTGGCTTCAGAGCTGAAACTATCCACAAAACTGGACAAGTACGACAAAGGCGAAGTGGTATGTAATTGTCGACAATTTTTTTTATACCACCAAATCGCAAACAAGGCAAGGGTATCTCTTGAGTGTTACAGACCCTAAATTTACTTTTACACAAATTTTGTGTTAAGTGTTCTACTTCCAACCACGCGTACATCTAGCGTGATGTTAGTCGGATACCGTAACCTGAACAATTGCTATACAGCATCTGTCCCGCGCTGTCCCAATTGCTAAAGCAACTCCTCCGCAGCACTTCCATAAGGTGGAGGTACGTGTAAAGCCTACTTAGCCGTGATAGTTTTCCTTTTAAATTCACTATATGGACTACAACCATGATTTTTTTACATTTCCAAATACAACATTTTCGCTGGCATGGCATATCGCTGGGGGGGACACTTCTAACAAAAATTTACACTTTTAATATAAATATTTCGCAAACGGATCATATCGAAAAATGATCTTCCCAAACCGTCGATATTTTTAAAAACCTATCTAACGATACCTCACACCTTAGGATTGGAACATTCCCCACACAATGGGGGTGGGAGCGAATAAGACATACATCCTAAAAAAAAATTTTTTCAAGATTTTATTCTACAACATTGTCATTATATGTAGTTAATATGTATTTACAGTAGATCGGTAAGGAAAGTTTTAGAGCCGGTATCAACCAAAGCGAACCTGTGCGGAGACGTTGTGTTTTCCAACATTCAATGCAACCTGTAGGGTACAGCGGGCTGTGAAATGCATGAATACATCTCTCCGCTCTAATGAAAACGTGTTTAGTTTAGAGTGGACGCCGCGTCAAAGGCAAAGAAGCCTAAAGTCTCATTGCCTCATACGCATCATTTCATAGACAGTCTTCCTGCGACCACGGACGCTGCAAAGCGTTCGAAACGTCAGGTTCAACAAAATAAATAAAATACGCGATACTTCCGTTAAAAATTGTTTAATTCAATTAGAATAGACTTACTATTGCAAACAAACAATTTATTCCATATGTAATTATATGTAAGTACTAGCTGTGCCCGCGACCTCGTCCGCGCGGAATAGTAATTTTTTTATTATTTATTTATAATAAACTAGCTGACCCGGCGAACTTCGTACCGCCTAACAGTCGATTCTTTAATATTATTATTTTTTTTAATACTTATTCTGCTATTCGGGACACCGGGTCAGCTAGTAAGATAAAAAAAGAAAAAGAGAGTTAATAAGTCAACAATTGCATTATGTCAAAAAATAAATCCCATCGTATAATTATTAACAACAATTATTGACATTAATATTTATATGATACTAACGTCAATTGTTTTTCCTTCCCGGAACCTCTCCACTAACACTTAAACTTTATGGTATGGTATTAAAGTTCAAATTCACTTTTAAGTATTATTACGAATCTTTTGTATGAGAGTATACAAAAGTATTATTTTTAAGACTTTCTTAGGAAATTTTTTTAAATTTTCTCTTCGTAAGAACCATCCTCGTACTTCAAGGAATATTCTAAAAAAAGAATTAGCGAAATCGGTTCAGCTGCCCTCGAGATTTGCGCTTAGCAACACATTTAGCGATTCATTTTTATATTATAGATAAATAATAAAAAAATTACTATTCCGTAATATATCTATAAAAATAAATAAAATTTCAAAAAGAAACATAGCCTAAGTTACTTCTTATTATATCAGCTATCTGCCAGTGAAAGTCCCGTCAAAATCCGTCCAGCCGTTTCAGAGATTACCCGGAACAAACAGACAGACAGACAGACAGACAAAAATTGTAAAAAAATATTTTGGTATATATACCGTATATACATATATGCATTTAATAAAAAGCGGTTATTTTAATATTACAAACCGACACTCCAATTTTATTTATCTGTATAGATAATAATATTGTATAATAAAATTTACTAAAACTAAAAAATCTCATTATTTTAACTAAAATTAACGAGAGGAACTAAATTTAGAGCGATGTATTACGACTCACATGCCGTTTTTGAATGGCGAATGACATTACCTTATAAACAAAATTGTTAATGTTGTATTATTGAACATTACAATATACTTATTACACTAAACAAACTGAGTGTTATTACAGAATTTAAATATCTAAGCAATACAAATTTAATATATATCTTAAAAATATTTATAACTAATTTAAAAACGAAATTATAATAAAAATAAAACTAAGTATTAAAAGATTAGAAGGCCCCCGCGACATTGTACTAAAAACATATCTTTAACCATGCCACCAGCCATGCTATCTTTGCAACCTTTGTATAAATTTGCACACCTTTTATTGGAGATATTAATATCAAACTACAAATGAAACAAACGAGTTTAATTGCAGCCCGCGACAAATGCAATAATATCAAACTACAAATGAAACAAACGAGTTTAATTGCAGCCCGCGACAAATGCAAAAAATAAAAAACAAACTCTTCCTCTTATTCTCTATTATATATTCGTAAAGATGTGTAAGTAAGGAAGCCAATTTACGAAAGATTGTAGCGAGCCCTTAACATTTCATGCAATTTGGCATGCCTATTCTATGCTTACCAAGTGAGGTACGCCATTACTGTTGCTGGATTGTCATTGAAAACACGTCATTGAATGCACCTTGTATAAAATTTCAGATTGAAGATATCCTGACAAACATTGGTCTCTACGAACACATCAACACTCGTGCCGGTCAATTATCGGGAGGCCAAAGAAAGAGACTGTCTATCGCTTTGGAGCTTATCAATAACCCACTGATTATGTTCCTTGATGAACCTACTACGTAAGTAAATTTGATTTTTCCTAGATAAATATTCCTTTTGAGACAGAAAATATCTTGTGGTGTCGAATAACTTCTTATTTAGTTAGAAACTTTAATAAATATTAAAATTTTAATCTTTAAACAGGCCACGGAGAAGCTCGCTGCTCCTTGATGGCCTAGAAGAAACAAGAAATGACAATCAATCAATCAAATTGTTTATATTCATGTATATAAGTTAAGCAGTTGGATACAGTTAAATATATAATATAGTTTGATGGGAGCGATCAAGCAAACACAGAGGCCGAGTTACAACTGCTTTATTGCTAGGTACCCTCGTACCGATATGATAACAAATAATTAACATACCCAACACCTCCCCCTTTAAACTACAAGTTAAAAGTATTGTTAAAGAAACAAAAATTGCGATCCCGTACAACAGACATATTTTAATGATTAAAATATGTTGTAATACGTATTCATCTGATAGTATACTACACATCCCTCCCTAGTACACTAAGTGCCATTTACTTAAACATGTTTCCATGAATACAAACTAATAACACTCTCTAAGTAAATGGAAATAATAATCCCCCTGACTGTATCCGCTTACACAATAATGAAATATCTACAACACAGTACCTAACACGCATTAAAAATACAATGGTTTGATTACTTAACTAAAATATTTTCCCTTAAAAGCACAAGCACGCGTCATTTTCTTTCTAATCGGTGCTTCTAGGACTGGGGCTGGCGCTGCTGTATTCTGCAGCGAGAAATCGGAAGCGTTCGAGTTACTGGGGATAGGTTGACTTAACTCATGATCGGCAGCCGCGGTCGCCGTGGACGTGGTATTATTATCGGCCGTCGTCACATCCCCTTCAATAATTGTTTTTCTGTCTAAAGACTTTCGAACACTGTATTGAGGTTTTTGTATCGGCAATAACTGATCGATATTACGTTTCCACTCGTGTCCATCGGATAAGCGTACTTTGTAAGTGAGCGGGGCTTCCCGCGAGACTACCATGGCCGGAGCCCACTTCTCAGTGTGAGCGCGGTAGTCCCGGGCCAGCACCTGGTCGCCAGCATCAACGTAGCGCTCCGCGCCGGGTCGAGTCCGGCCCGCGCGCTCGGCTACCGTCTCCACCGCGCACTCCGTACACGGCTTTAACATGTCTAGCCTACCACGTAGCCGTCGGCCGAACATAGCTATAGCGGGTGCCACTCCCGTCGTGGCATGTTCGCAGTTACGATACTGAAACAAAAATTGTGCGATAGCCGTATCGATGTCGCGGCCCTCGTGTACTGCTTTTTTCATAGCTCGTTTAACTAATTTTACTGCATTCTCGGCAGCTCCGTTACCGGCCGGCCTATAAGGGCTTGTAATCGTGTGGTTTATCAAGTTTTTTTTATTATAATCGGAGAATTCGGAAGAACCGAACGGTGGGCCACCATCGCTGATGATGTGGGATGGCAATCCAAATCGTGTGAATAGCTCGCGTAGCTTCACAATTGTAGACCTAGCATTAGTACCCGACATTTTTTGTACTTCAATCCATTTAGTGTGGGCGTCAACGGTGACTAAATAATGCTTGCCTTGGAATTCAGCGAAATCAATATTCAACCTCTGCCAGGGACGTGTGGGAAACGCATAAGGGTGCAGCTGGGAACGCGGCGGAGCATCGCGTTGCTGCTGGCAAGCGGTGCACTCGCGGCACAGAGTTTCGATTTCAACATCCAGCTGCGGCCAATACACATAATTACGTGACAGATTTTTTAATTTAACTACGCCTAAATGTCCTTGATGTAACTCACTGAGCACCCGTTGTCTCAATATTTTCGGAACCACTACCCGGTGATTGTACAGAATACAACCCCTATCTATAGTTAGACAGTCTTTTCTATAAAAGTAAGGCTTTTCCTCGTCGTTCGTAACAGCCACCGGCCAGCCATTCATGAGGTAACCGTAAATTTTCTTTAAAATTTCATCCTGTTGCGTTTTTATCGCTATATCTGTGGCACTGATGGGAAAGGATTCTTCTACATAATTAATATAAGACACCGGACCCAGCCCCGGTTCCATTTTTCGTTCGTACGGCAATGGTAGGCGCGACAAGGCGTCGACATTACCGTTATCTTTGGATTTGACAAATTCAATTTCAAAATCATACGCCGCTAGTTTAGTGGCGTACCTTTGCAAGCGGCTCGCGACCGTTTGTGGGAGACCCATTTTGGATCCGAAAATAAACGTCAACGGTTTATGATCGGTCTTAATGATAAAACGGCGGCCGTACAGGTACTGATGATGTTTAGTAACGCCACTCACGATGGCGAGCGCTTCCTTGTCTAACTGACTGTACGCGCGCTCCGCCGAGTTCAAGGTGCGCGATGCGAAGCATATAGGACGCTCGTCGCCGTTTGGATATCGGTGTGACAGTACACTACCGATGCCGTACGAACTACTGTCAACCGAGAGCACCAAAGGCAGCGCTGGCTCGTAATGAACTAACAATTTGCTACTAGACATAGCTTTTTTAACGTTTAGAAAACTTTTATTACAATCGTCCGTCCACGCCCAAACTGCATTTTTGCGTAACAACTTATGCAACGGATAAAGCGTATTACTCAAATTGGAAATAAACTTCGCATAGTAGTTGACCATGCCTAGAAATGATTTAAGTTGTGTTACGTCTTTCGGTTCAGGCGCGTCGACTATTGCCTTAATTTTGCGGGTGTCCGGGTGCAACCCGTGTTTGTCGATAACAAACCCAACATAAGTAATACTATCTTTCATAAATTCACACTTTTCTAATTTAATTCTCAAACCGACCTCACTCAGTCGCCGAAATAAAGCCTTTAAATTAGTTATGTGTTCCGATCGCGTCCCTCCCGTGCACGCGATATCGTCGAGGAAAACGACCACTCCCTTTAAACCCTTGAGTGTCTCTTCCATGAACTTTTGGAATTTTTCCGGTATACAGCTTAAACCGAAAGGAGTACGCCGATAGATAAATGTTCCAACGTGCGTCGTGATAGCGGTGCATGCCTGAGAATCATTGTCCAAAAATAATTGCTGATAAGCGTTCGTGAGATCGATTTTAGAAAACTGCTCGCCGCCGCTTAGAGCCGCGAACAACTCCTCGATACGGGGCAGAGGGTACGGTTCACGTATTAACTTCGGATTGACCGTGATTTTATAGTCACCGCAAATTCTGATTTCGCCGGTTTTCTTGATGACCGGCACTATCGGCGTACCGTAGTCTGAATAGTCTACCTTCTGTATGGTACCCTCGGCCTCGAGACGAGCCAGCTCGCTCTCGACGGGATCTCGCAATGCAAGAGGCAGCGGCCTCGCCTTAACAAACAATGGGGTCTTATCGAGCAATTTCAATGTCATTTTTTTGGTACAAGTTCCCAACCCGGGGGAGAACACGGTCGGAAATTCATTTCGTAATGATTCTACTAAGTCGCTTTCATACATGTTACATAACAACTCGTTCATTTGAATACTGCTGATATTCAATTTCTTAAGCCAAGAACGCCCCAACAGCGGCGGGCCGCCGTTCTTGATAACAAATAATTTGAGGTTGCCGGCCGTGTGCTCCCCGATCGCAACATCAACATAAATAAACCCCGCGGTTTCTATCGGCGTGCCGACATACGAATATAATGACACATCATACGGTATCATAGTAACATTGTAAAAGTGTTTTTCATAGTAAGAATAACTGATAGCAGATAACTTACTGCCCGTGTCCAACTCGAACGTTACCTCTCTGCCGTTCACTCGCGCCGACACCATATACGGTTTGTCATTATTTACGTGCACGCTAATATTATACATTTCACATTCCGATTCACTATCATCTCTTGCTATTAAATTATGATTACGCCGTTGCGTCGAAAACGTATGCCTACTGCGCTCAGGACCCTTTTTGCACATCACTTTAATATGTCCTTTTTGGCGGCAAATGTCACAAGAATAGTTCTTGAAGCGACAAATTTCCGGTCGATGGTCTCTGCCACATCGCCAGCAAGCATGGGCCGCCCGCGCCCCGGCCGCTTCATCGTATGAGCGGCCGCCTGCGCCGCCGACTCCGCCGCCGCTCGTTGACGGCCGATCGAGCGGTCGAACCGCGCGCTCTCTCGCCGTTCCTACGCGGTGCAGCGTTTCGCCCGCGCGGCTCGCCCCCGCCGGCGTCACCACTCCGCTCATCTGTGAATGTCGTTCTGCTGCTTCCAGTGCCAATGCCAATTCAACAGCCCGTTTGTACGTTAAAATCCTTTCGGCAAATAGTCGAGATCTCATGTCGTCGTTGGCCAAGCCGGAAACAAATTGATCACGTAAATTTTCTTCAAGCATGGCTTTGAAATTGCACGTACTGGCTAGGTGTTTCAACACTTGTAAATAGTCGTTTAGCGACTCCCCGGTGTTTTGCCGCCTTTGACGAAAAATGTGACGTTCTGCGATTTCAGACCGCGTTGGCTCAAGATGGCCGCCGACGATTTGTACCAATTCCTTGAAGGTTTTGCTCTCCGGAGTGCTCGGCGCGCACAAATCACACATGAGATCATACGTCGGTCCACCGACCACCGTCACTAAAGTTGCTACTTGCAATTCCGATTTAATTTCGTTTAATGAAATGAACTGTTCAACGCGTCTAACATACGCCGACCACTTTTTACTCGACAGGTCAAAATTTTCAATTTTTCCGATAGGCATTTTGTTGTTTTGTATTGTTTATCACCAAATCTCATTAATTTACACACTTTCAACCTTTATCCTCGTCGCCAGTTAAATATATAATATAGTTTGATGGGAGCGATCAAGCAAACACAGAGGCCGAGTTACAACTGCTTTATTGCTAGGTACCCTCGTACCGATATGATAACAAATAATTAACATACCCAACAGATACAATCTACGAATAAATAATTATTTATTCGTATAATAACAATACATAAATGTTCTATGCCATACCGTCAAGGCATGCAAATACATATGCATACGTAAATGAACAAAATTATTGAACATTACAATTTTATGTCTCAAACTAGAATATTAACACAATTCTAATTAATTTAAAATGTCATTCGATTTTCGTTTATTTCGTATCATTCAAAAAATTAATCACTGACATGATTTAATGTCAAAATAGTCACATTCGGTTAAGGGAGCGAGTACGGAGCCCTGTGGGACCCCAGTCGTGAATTGGCATGGGGTAGAAAGGATTACTTCGTGATTAAAACAAAAGGAACTGTCTTCGAGGTATTCGGCCTCTATTCGGACTAATCTGTGGGGCAGATTTAGCTTATAAAGCTTGTACAGGAGTCCGCCGTGCCAGACTTTATGAAAAGCCTTGGCAACGTCGAAAAATACAGCTAGTATCTTATGACTTTTCGGATAAAAACCGCTCAAGATATATTCAACTATGCGGTGGACTTGCTGTGGGCAAAAGTGTTGTGAACGAAAGCCCATTTGGTTATCGACGACAAGTCCATCTGAAAAGAGATGTTCTCTCACATGAGTATAACTCTGTCAAGAAGTTTGCCCATTGCCTTGAGTAGGCTAATGGGTCGGTGATTTGCAGAGATATCTATTGATTTGCCCGGCTTTTCGAATGCCGATAACCGTAGCGACCTTCCAGGAGAAAAAACTACTAGGTGAAAACTAGCTAGGTCGTAGCAGGCGTTGAAAATAAGGGCTAGAAGTGCCAGCACTTGGGCTGGGAAGTTCTTCAGAGCCTTATTTTATATGCCGTCAGCGCCTGGGGCTTTTTTAAACTTCAGTGCTCTGATGAAAGAGTTAATTTCATCAGTGGTTACTGAGATTGAGACAGAGCATAGTGAAGCAATGCTGTCAGCGAAGCATTCGGTTTTCTCAACGTCCCATATGAACGTCCCATCATAGACCCATCGGGCCGTTTGAGTGGCGGCGTGTATGTTATTACGTCACTACGCAGAGTTGTCGCTACTTTATAGTACGCAGTGTGAGATGGGGTTATATTTTCCATGAGGTCGCCCCACTGTGCACCTCTCAATTCGGAAAGGACAGACTTCACTTGCCGCTGAACGCGGTTAGCTTTAGTTCTGTTTTCTAAGGCAGGATGGAGGGCAACACTCCGGAGGGCTGCATTTTTAGATTTAATTAGGTTCTTGACAGCTGGTGGTAGCTTTCGACGGTTATCCACCTGCACTACCCTTGAGCTATCTTGAATTACATGTCAAATCAGTAGATATCCACCGATACAACGCGGGTAGTTATTCACAAGTTGTAAAAACAATGGACGGAACCGTTGAAATTAAAACCCGCGAAAAACGCAGATGCCGAAGATGCAGATCCAGAAGGGCGCCTTGACTGTAACAGTCAAGGTGCCCTTCTGGGGTACCACTCCCACCACTCCCACACAAAGGAAACGTATAGCTTTAAAGTTGTTAACATTTTAATTTTTTGAGGTTATGTCGCCTACAATTTTTCAAATTCGAGCAATCACTTTCATCTGATATCAATATTTAGAGGGGGGTGGAGGATTATATCGCCCCCCTCCTCCTCTGTGTTTGAAGTATCGTATCGTTTTGTTTTATTTCCCAACCTCACAGTTGTTAACTGTATGTTTGGTCTACTTTTTATAATGACACTTTTCAAAATGGCAACGATTCGCTTCTGGCACTTCGCCGGCCGCTAGCGCCGCACGCTCGCTTCGCTCACTCGGCTCGTGCGTTGTTTGTCATACTCTAACCTAACCTAACCTAACGAACTGTTTTGGAACACATTCACGGAACGTACAAACGAAAGCAGAATGACGCGAACCTTAATGTCAAACAAAATGGCGGAATACGTTCCGTTTCAAGGTAACAAATTACTATTTTACAACAAACTATATTTTTATTGAACAAAACTCGTTCCATTTCACGTGCACTAAAATAATAATTTAAAAAGAAGTAAATATTTCCTGGAGCTGTAGTATTGTCGTTTGAAAGGGGAGACTAACCCCTACATAAAGCAACCCTGATCAACCCCGAAATCGTGCGCCCCGTTAGTAAAGCCAACCCGGACTGAATACAATTCAACCGTTACACCCTACCTTTTTATGTTACAGCAGTAATGGTGAGACTTGCATGGTTTTGTATTCCTTAATCTACTATTGTATGTGGCATATTTTATGAAGTAATTATGCAGCCGGACTCTTAGCATTGATACAGAATCCAACACAGTAATTAATTCTTTATCCAAAATGCCCAAAAAGTACAGAATGTATACTACACACAGTGAAAGTTTATACTTGGAGTTACCATTTAGAATAATATCTTAAAGGATTGGAATATTTTAGAGTTGCTGAGGAGTTTTGCTCGGCACACCATACAAGAATGATTAACTGACCATACATTATGTAAATAGATATTGATAGTAGTTCACATTTACGTATTTCTTCAGGCATTGTTGACATGAGTTTGGCTTCCAACTCAGCTATTAATCATTTGCCTTGGTGAGTCTCTGTTTTGGCGACTTGGCTTCCGTACCTATCACATTATAGTAGTTAGATTCCCACACAAGTCAACTATTTGTGTGCATGAACATGTTTGCTTGTCTTGATCTGGGTGTTTTTAAGAGAGGTAGTATACCTGCATTCACATGCAGGAACACTAGCTCTCTTAAAAACACCCAGGTGAGCTCTCATGGAGTTGCTGTGTTAGCAGCAGAGGTATTTACTTAATGTATTACCACCGTTCATAGGCTACAATAACCACTTTACATCAGATGGATCGTATGCTTGTGTGCCGCGCGACGTTGTTTAAAAAAACCCCCCTTATCGGAGTTAAGATTTTTTGTATTCAATGTTGTATTGTCCACATTACAGGGGTCTCGACAGTTCGTCTTGCACACATGTAGTTCAGCTATGCCGGAACCTGGCTCACCAGGGCCGTACCATCATATGCACCGTGCACCAACCGTCTGCGTCACTGTTCCAACTCTTCGACTACGTGTATGTTTTGGCAGCTGGACAGTGTCTTTATCAAGGCGCTACCAAAAATTTGGTGCCATACCTTGACCAAGCGGGCATTCCTTGCCCAATTTATCATAATCCGGCAGATTACGGTAAGCTCTCGTTAATTTATAATTATTATTCTTTACTAGGATTACGTTATCTGAATCGTATTTCATTTTTTTGTTATTCACTAGCTCTGTATGTAACCCAAAATGTGTATGCATTTGTTTTTATTTTCGAGAGAATACGTACATGACTGAGCTGTCGGTTTATGCGATATAGGACCTGTGAAATAGCATGAAATAGATATAAATCACAAAGTCAGTGGTCGCGTACTGTGCGGTTCCAGAGAAGTTTTCTTCCGACAACTCTCAATGAAATGGAATGAGCTCCCAGCCGAGGTTTTTCCAAGGGTTACAGCATGGGGTTCTTCAAGAAAAGCGCGAAGAGATTTTTAGAGGGTTGGCAACACACCCCTGACGTTGCAAATGTTCATAGGCTACGGTGACTGTTTACCATCAAGCAAGCCGAAATGCTTGTTTGTCACGTTAGTGGTATAAAAAAACGCTACTGTAACACCAACGCTCTTGATTTTTTTAAACAACTTCGGGAGGCATACAAGCATACGACCCATCAGATATAAAGCAGTTACCGTAGATATACATTAAGTATGATTCGTGCGATGCCACCTCTGCTGCTATCAACACCTCCTTAGGAGCTTACTGGTGATCTCACTCATATGCAGGAACACAACAAACTCCTCCCACAACAACATCTTTGCATGCTATACGTACAACAACAAACACCCTGATTACTTAGAATCAATACATTACAGTACATTTTTATGAACAGACTTTTTTCAATGTAATTATTCATCATAGAAACCAAAATATATAAAAACAATGAAACATGTTAAATATTAAATGGTTTATGTTTTATTTTCAGTTATTGAATTATCTTGCGGTGAATATGGAGAGGATAAAATTCCAATTCTGACGTCGAAGTCAGAAAACGGCAGATCACTTGAATGGTTTGATGATGCAGGGACCATACCTACTATGGAGGGGTTAAGAAAGCAGTTCCCACTTAGCGTACTGCGAGAACAAGACCCTGGATCAAATGAGGAAGAAACGTCTCAGTTAAACCAATTATCAGTACTTATCAGGCGTGGATTCCTAAAAGCTAAGCGTGATTCGGTTAGTATAGAAAAACTTGAGTTCGCCCGCGTAATAAGTAATTTTTGGCTTTTTTTCTTTTTTCTTTAATCTTTTTTTTGTCTCATCTGCTCAGTCTACATCTTCAATTCTACCACTTAATATCATGATTATTGTACCAATATGCTGCCATAACTTTATTGTAATATTAACGATTTGAAAAGAGACCTTATACTAAGGTTCTTTCATTATTTCTTCTTATTATTTCCAATGGACATTTCCTAAATGCTAGTAGATTAGAAATAGTAAAAGATATACAACTCAGTGAATGGAATAAGATACATTAAGATTATATTTAAAAATATAAGATGTGTCTAAGTGTCCTTGAGAACCCAATGCCAAATAAAAAGTTTGATCTTTTCTTTATCTTTAACATTAAATTTAAAATTATTTTCAGACGATGACACATCTCAGGGTGATCGTGAATGTAATAGTGGGCGTAATGCTGGGAATGTTATTCATCGACTCTGGCAATGAAGGATCCCGCGTGCTCGAGAACTACAACCTGCTCTTCGCAATCCTGATGCATCATATGATGTCGCCCATGATGCTTACTATTCTTACATGTAAGAAATAATTATTTCATAAGTACTGTAACAGGTAATTCAGATGTTTTGCTAATATTAATAAGTTACCATGGAGACTGAGCTGGGACACCTTCTCTTTAGATATTTCTACGGGTAAAATAACTCAATGGATGCTCGGTTTTCTCTGTCTATCCGCTGTAGTGGCGTGACTTCGCTGGAAGACATCGTATTTCTAAAATGAAGGAAGATTGCCAGTTGAAAAAAAGAAACAGAACTGCTAGAAAAAGCTCCGATGGCTACTTTAGCACCAAGGGTTTGATCCCAGAACAAGGCAAACATTTGTTTCCATGAACACGTCTGTTATTCTTAGCCTGGGTGTTTCCTATATAACATAAGTATGTATGTCAATACACATGTTGCAAATGTCCAAAAGGCTGTAACTCCTTAGTGATACAGACAAAAACAAAGTTATTCACGTACGTTTATCAGTTGTATAGTATCCACAGTACAAGCTTTGCTTAGTTTGGAACAAGATGGCGCTACGTAATTTGTTCGAGAATATATGTATTTATTTATAGTGGAGGAATCGAATACTTTCCGCTGTATAGTATTGTTTAATATGTATGATCCAATAAAGAAGCGATAACATCTTTCTTTGATACCCCTGCCTTCGTTTTGCCTATCGTACAATGTACCTTTTTGGCATACGCGTTGGCGCAGTGGTTAATAACACTCATGACGCCAACGCTCATGGGTTCGATTCCAATACAGGACTAACATGTCTGTTTGTACAAACATGGTAAAACGCACAAAAGCAGCCCGTCTGGGAAAATACCTCTACTACACACTAAACCGCAGCCAAATAACTACTCCCTAGAGTGTTGTTGTGAGTAAGATCACCAGTAAGTTCCTAAGGAGTTGCTGTGTTAGCAGCATAGTAACATCTCGTGTGCGATACTTAATGTATTCCAAGCGTTCATACGCTACGGTAACCGTTTTACATCAGGTGGGTCGTATGCTTGCTTGTATGCCTCCATACGTTGTATAAAAAAAGGAAACACAGTCTAGAATTACCTAAGTCACAGTGGCAGTCACAAAAAAGGTAACCTATTAGGAATAACATTGTAGCAGTAGGTAGCATAAAAACAGCCCGGCATACTAGCACAAGGGCATTTCGAAACGAGAAGTCGGAAGTGTGTTCTGAAGCGGCAATAGAGTAAAAAAAACTCAATTACAAATGTCAATCTGTCTGTCTACTGTGTGCGGTCCCTTGAGAAACAATTTATTACATCATTTATCTTTTTTTGAACTGAAAACTTCTTTAGGCAAGTTGGGCACTTTTGAAATTGGGAAAAAAGCACTGAACTCGCGTGACCGTGACGCTCAGATAGATAAATACATGTGTGAGAAAAATTGCTTTGTTGTTATTAAAGTTTATATACTTAATAAGTATTTATAAATTTGTTTCTATTATGTAGATAATAATCATTCTTTTTCATATTCAATAGCGCAATAAACGAAAATTTTATTACTCTACGTTGTAAATATAAATTCTAATAAAAAATAATTATCTAGCAACGCTTCAAAAACACACTGATAACCAAACTAACGCGCAACAACACAACTTACCTCCGGGGACTTGTTATTTTTCTGTGGTCTTCTGTCCGATGGAGCTAATTCCCCAGTCTTGTTCCTTTTATACACCCGACCTCTCATAATGTAATTAAAAAGAGTGTCATATCCGACTGTTTCAGTTCCATCTGAAATGACGATCCTGTCAAAAGAACATTTCAACAGATGGTACTCGCTGGGATCCTACTACATATCTATTACGCTAGTCGACTTGCCTATCTCAGTAAGTATCGTAATACCATAAACAATACAGTGCGTTTGTTTTTTTATGTTATGTATGGTGTTATGTATATATATATATTTATATATATGAGTGTTATTGGTATCTAATTATGCAGCATCTATTCTGGCGGCGTGTAAGCAAACAAAGGTAGAGACTGAAAAATAGCGAATTCGCTTAGGCTTCTACCTTTTTATCTGTACAATAACTGTGTGTGAGTAAGCTACAAGCTCTCCGTAATGGAAATGTAGCTTACCAGGGACCTATCAGAGTTTGGTGAATGATAATACATACATTTTATCTTTTATTATTGATGTGTTTACTGTTTAATAGCTAGAGAGTAGAGTGATTATACTACAAGAGTTCACTCGCTTTGTATTGAGGATCCATAAGCGTGATCGTTAATTTCCGGGTTTTTTTTTCATATTGTGCATATGTCGGAAGGCATACAAACATACGGCCACGCTTGCAATAAAGGAAATATTGCTCGCTTGTTGCCACCCCCTCTTCCAAAACGGTACCTCTTTAGGAGATTACTGGTAACATTACTTACTCGCAGCAGTTAACGCCAAAGTTGTACTTATAGTTTTCGTGTACGTTTCCAGATAGTATCGTGTTCTGTGTTCAGCGTGATAGTGTACACGATGTCGGCACAGCCGCTGGACATCACGCGTTTCTCCATGTTCCTGGCCATCTCGCTGTACACGGTGCTGGTGGCGCAGAGCTTCGGCCTCATGATCGGTGCCGTCTTCAACGTTGTTGTGAGTTCTATTTTATAACATATCTAGCATCACACCATCTAGCATCTTCCCACCCCACCCTACTAGATGGAGCGACGACCTGAAGAAATTTATAGGAAATCTATGGATACAGGTGGTTCAGGATCGAGGTGAGTGCCTGATGAGAAGCGGCATTTCACATTTTTTTTACATACAACGTCGGGAGCCATTCAAGCTTACGGCTCACCTGATGTAAAGTGGCTACCGTAGCCTATGTACGCTTGCAACACGTTAAGTATCCCTCGCGCAATGCCACCTCCGCCGCTAACACAGCTACTCCTTAGTAGCTTCCCGGTAACGTCACTCACACGCAGGAACATAACAACCCTTAAGGGAGTCGTTATTTGTAACCATAAAAAAGAAGAACCATTCTAACTGAACTGAAAGATTTAGTAACAGCGAGTTGTTGATAGATGACAATCGTTAAGCTAAGTCCGAGGCCTTCGGGCAGCAGACGGAGGTCTGTATTTTCAAGTGTTCCAATCCACAATTGAGCGTGGTGAAGTATGCTGTAAACCAATTCGGTTGAAGGGAGATCCGTGTTCATGCAGAGGGATGAGTAATTGCAAGTCATGGTATTGTTTCAGAACGGCACGTTCCTGGGCCCGACGCTGTCAGTGCCTATTATGATGTTCGCTGGATTTGGGGTGACGCTCCGCGACCTGCCCAACTACCTGTACTGGGGCTCGTACTTCTCGTACCTGAGGTACGGGTTGGAAGGATTCATCGGAGCCATCTACGGCATGAAACGGCCCATGCTGGACTGCGACGAGGCTCTCTATTGCCATTATAAGTAAGATCTTAAAATAACATTGAATTGTATTTTTTTTACATACAACGTCGGCAGGCATTCAAGCATACGGCCCACCTAATGTAAAGCAGTTAAAGTAGCCTATAGACGCTTGCAATACATTGAGTATCACTCCCGCGATGCCACCTCCGCTGCTAACACAGCAACTCCATAGCTTACTGGTGACCTCACTCGCACCCAGGAACACAACAACCCTTTACGTAGTTGTTATTTGGCTGCGGTTTTCTGTGAGGTGGATGTACTTCCCCAGACCTACCTCTCTTAAAATATCCAGAACAAGACAAACAGACATGTTCATGCACACAAATGCTTTCCCTGTGCGGGAATCGAACCCACGAGCTTGGTGTCATAGTAACGTAACAGCGCATTTCGCCACTGCGCCACCGAATTTGTCAAATTTTATTGACGTCTAGAAATGTTTCTCCACTTTCGAATTTCAAAGAATTTATTTCATTGACAAGCTCGGTGGCGCTGTGGTCAGTGACCCTCGGCACCAACGCTCGTGAGTTCGTTTCGTACGCAGAATAAAACATTTGTGTGCATGAACATGTATGTTTGGCTTGGTCTGGTTGATTTGTCTGGGGAAAGTACATTTTCAACAACAACCCCTACTAGAGGGTTGTTGTGTTCTTGCGTATTATTGAGGTCACTAGTAAGCTCCTAAGGAGTTGCCGTGTTAGCAGCTGAAGCGGCATCGCGCGACTGATACTTAATGTATTGTAAGCGTTTTGCATCAGGTGGGCCGTGTGCCTTCCGACGACTAGAAAAGGATTATAATGGTATACTAGCTGTGCCCGCGACTTCGTCCGCGTGGACGAAGTTTTAACAATAACGTTATTGTTCAGTTCGCAGAGTTTACGGTAACTTATTCTGTATTTCGCGTATAGAAATACCTATGCTAATTTTAATGAAATTCTTCTATTTTGTGAATCGATGTCTTGTTTTTGTACATATTTCCCCATTTAGTCCTTATTTACGTTTTTGCATTTTTACATTAATTATTATTTATTCTCAGTTTTTCGTATTAGCTTTATTGAATTTACTTGATTTAATTCTAAGTATCTAATTAAGCAGAGTAAAATAGCGAACAGCAAAATAATAATAGATATGTATTATGTACTTCGTCCGCGTAGTTATTTTTTTATTATTTATTTATATTAATTAAATTTCTAAAATAAAAGTAGCCTAAGTTACTCCTTATTACATCAGCTATCTGCCAGTGAAAGTCCCGTCAAAATCGGTCCAGCCGTTTCAGAGATTAGCCGGAACAAACAGACAGAACGACAAAAATTGAAAAAAAAATCATTTTGGTATATGTACCATGTATACATCTTATATGCATTTAGTAAAAAGCGGTTATTTTAATATTACAAACAGACACTCTAATTTTATTTATCTGTATAGAGTATAGATAAAATTGAATTTAAGTCATTTTTCGTAACTCTAAGATCGAAAAAACACTTCGGGTGTTGGCAACGCACTTGGTTTTTCCACCTTAGGGGTATAAAATAAAATTGTAATTGTTGCCTCCTGATGATACTTGTCAATAGTATATAATTTAGATAGCAACGCATAATAAATAAAAGAAAGAAAAATAATGGCGTCGTTGTGTGTGTTAATCTAATCGGACACGCCAAAGAATTCGGTCTCCAGCTTCGCGCTGCAGGCGCGCAGAAGCGTCGCCAGCAGGTTATCTATCTCGAGTTACTCTGTATTGCGAGATTTTTAGATTCAGATATGGGAGAGACTCATATCCCAGCAGTAACGTTGATGAAATAGGGGAATTTTTCGCGTTATCCTGTCATATTGTATTAGCTGTTTGACCTTTTGTCTCTGCCTACCCCGTAAGGAATTTGGCGTGAAGTTATAGATATGTTTTTTTTTTTATTTTCAGAAACCCGCGAACATTCCTCACTGAAATATCAATGTCTCCAGACATGTTCTGGTGGGACGTGATGGCTCTCACCATCTTCATGGTCGTGTTAAGGATAGCCGCCTTCATACTTCTTAAGTGGAAGCTCACTGCAGTTCGATAAAGTGAAAAAAAAATTGCCAAAATTTTTATTTAATAATAGGTGTCACTTGAATATGAAGCCATGTTTTGTATAAAGACAAGTAAAATGGAGGGGTCAGAGAGCCCGTTTGCAGAAAATATACAATTTCTTTTTAATATCGTATTATGGCCACTAATCTACAAAATATGTTTTGTATAAAATAACAAAACTAATATCAAGTTTCAAATATCACATTTATGCATTTTCTTTACTAAATCGGATAACAAAAATTTGACATTTCCACCAGTTTTAGCAGGTTCCAGTAAGAGACATTCCGAGATTCATTATGTAACCAAAGACAATAAAACCCATATGGTTATATGGTAAGTTTCTCAAGCTTAATTTAACATTAACAATTAAAGTAAAAAGTCAAGAGTGTGTCGGGGCATGCTCTCTCTTTTCTTAAAATGCAAGATTCTTTATACGGATTTTTTTTCTTAACATTTTTTCTTGCTAAAGCCACTATAACTTTGTCAGCTGTATCCTTTGAACTGGCGGTAAGTGGTATTTAAGTTATTTCAGTATATATGTGACAGTCTAGGATTTTTCAGAAAAATGTTAAAGGTTATATATTATTTTTGACTGATGGACAATCGGATATATATGCCGAAATCATGAAGGTTCCTCGTTTTACTACGAAGCGCTGAGAATTTGTTCTTGGATATAGGTAAGGTCTAGCACGTAATCTTTATGCTCCTTTACCTAATCGTAATCAGCAGCTAAACTTGCCTAAAACTAGTCTATTGGTTTAAAGTTATTACTTTTCATTTATTTATAGTCAGGCCACAAATAATGTATAGAAATTTACAGATAAACTGTATAAATATTGGATGTATGAGAGTCATGTTACAAATTAGCCATCTTTTTTATTGAATTTATCAGTGATTATGTTCTCTCTGATTGCATACTCAACTTTACAAAAAAGCAGTAGTAGTAGTGGCGGTAATTACTGCCACTTCCTAAATGCTAATGTTAAAATTAAAAGAAAATATTTTGGTTGATGTACGTAGGTATATGTGTAAAAGAATATATTTAACACAAATTTGATACAGGCTGATACTAGTTTATATTTATTTTATTTGTATAAGTACATTTTTATGGCAATAATGTATTTTCGTAAATAATATGTAAATACAAAATAAACGAAGTAACTCTTCATTCTTTTTTAAAGTCATTGGTTATGATAATATAGAAAAACACAGTTCTGTAATTTACACATAGAAGTACTATTCCTTCATACAAATCTATAAATGTACTCATGCAATAACATAAACTTTTTGCACGCGTTCGCACTAAAATACATTTTGCTACATAACACCGTGTGATCATGATTGTGATGGGTTGCAAACTTGGCGTCTTAAACCACATGTCGCCCTTAAGAGATAGCATAGGTAGCTGTGCTCTCCATCCATCTGTCGGGTTATATTAAAAAAAAAGTAAAGCAAAACCAAATAATTTTAATTTTTAACAAAATATAGAAAAAGTAGTTATACAGCAGCATAAAAGAGTATGCTGTTTAAAATATTACACGAGTTTTATAACGCCTTGATATGTTCAGGATCATAACTATTGTAACTAGATTTGCATAAAAGTAGTGTAGTGAAATAAATAATACATACGGTGTAACATTCCACAAGTAGAGATTTCTTACACTGTATATTGTCGTATTGCGGCTTCGATGTATTAACTGTAAGAAAAGATGTAGTAGTAACTGGAATTCTTGGTCACTGTAAATCATTGTCTCAATAAAAACCCCGATAAAATAAATTGTGAAACGATTTGGCGCGCAATAGATAATAAAACTTTCCTATGCGGTTATATGTGTTCCGGGTTTGCCGTCATTTTTGCACCTCCGGATTGCAACGAACGTGGTAGTAATGCTTTAACTGCAAGGATATTCTACCAGCAAAAAGCATAAACACCGCCATAATGTTTCTTTTCTATTAAAGAGGATGTGATTAAAACTAGATCATCGGTCTAAGGACTATTACGTGACATTTAAAGAGAATAGTAAATAGCAATAACGTTGCCTGATAAAATATATAAAATTTAGGGGAAAAAAAATGCCAGTACTTTGGATTGGTTGGAGATTTGTAATTTTTGTTATTATTGAATACGAATATTTTATACGTAAGTAGGTATATAGTGATTTTAGTATAGCAATTATTATGTTTTACATAAAACCCTGTACCTACATGTAAAGTAGGAGTTGTACACAAATAATTTGTGTTTTTATAAGTCATGTCAAAACAAAATGTTATTGTGAGTTTCTTAAGAAAATCGCCATTCCTACGTGTTCTAAGTATACATTTATGCTCTAAATTGAAGCTAATTTAAGAAGAGAGTCTAAGTATATGTTACGTTTCCTATATATTGAAGAATACAAAATAATACAATTCTCTCTGTACATACATATGTACAGAGAGAATTGTATTATTATCCATATCCAACAATGTTGTTGGACTCATAATATGGTCAGTAGGTATATTATAAATGTATCGTATCTGTAATTATATTTAAATGATATAATTATTTTACAGATACGAATCGGAGTACAATATTTTAATCAAAATATTCCGAAAGTTGCTTGGCTGGGTTGACTCATTGGACATTTTGTTTGGACATTAATTTGCTCAAATTAATATATAATTTATTTTAGTTATTTAATATAGTTTATAAATACATAAGATTATTGTCAAGCATATCACTTTCTGTGCTATATATGAATGGTGGTAATAAAACTACGTAAAGCTGAATTCGTAGCGTTTCATTAATATCAATTGACGTTCACGTTATCACTTCGTAACCACTGCACGATTTTTTTTTTTGTTAATATAAATAAAATCATTTACATCTTGTATTCAATCCGTTGCAAGTAGGTTCCTTCGAAGTCACGTCACGACTGCTGCTCTAGTAAAAATTGACGATTAGGTACATTCGTTTCGCTGTAAATAGTTCACATCTGACAATTTTTGACCAATGCTTAATTACTATTGATGATAAATACTACTGAAATAGTCGCAATCATTGAGTAATTTCATTCTTACCTGAACGAGTATCTGTAGTTTGTACACATTAAAAAGTATTTATCTTCCTGGTATTCCATAGTTATAGGTATGTCGTATGGTGGTCTATAGTCGTTGCTTTTATTCGATTTCTGTAACAAGAACCGAATTCAACCGCCACCGCTGGCTGCCCTATTACTAAGGCTCCGCTATCTGTCCGTCTATATGTTCATGATTTTAACAAACCTTTGCATTATCGTCACAGAACGTGAAATGATGATACCCTCTTTCTGTATTTCAACGGGCACCTTTTTATCTTTCGAAGAGAGGTAGGGCGCATCAAAGCGTACCTGTACCTAAGGAGTACCTGTGTTAGCAGCAGAGGTGGCAACGCTCGTGTGATACTTAATGTGTTCAAGCATTCATAGCCTACGGTAACCGCTTTACATCAGGTGGGCCGTATGCCTGCCGATGTTGTAAAAAAACGTTGAATGCTATCCCAAATAGATATCAGATATATCGTATAGTAAGTATCCAAGGAAAAACCGATTTATTTACTTCTTTTATTTTATTTATAGGCCTTTTTCTATTTACAGCCTCAGAAAGCCTTTGGCTAGTTCAACAAATAACCGAATTTCAGAGCCCAGCAATACGTGGCGTAGGCCCAATTTTAATGTTTGCTAACTAATAAACCACAAACTATGTAAAACGCTAATAAACCTTTCAGATACAGAGACCGATGCATTGCGGTGTACCTATCCACTGACGTTTTTTTGTCATTTAATGAACAAATGGTCTATGTGCTCTATGTCTGGTATTCATCTCGGAAAATGCCCAAAAAAGAAGCCATAGACAAGAGCTAATACAGATATTGCTGTGTAGTCTATATGTATACAAAAAAATAATGCTATTGAATACAATAATAAATAAACTCAAATTAAACGTAAACACTTTATCATACCCGAAAAATATATTGAATTGCAAATACGTAATACAAAAAGGAAATAAATACAAAAGGCAGTCTTATCGCTATACGATATCTCTGACAGACTATCAAGGAAGAACAGATAAATTAGCGTCTCAGGGAAAGTCTGTACCCGTAATACAATAATACACTTTGTTTTTATGAATTTGACCACCATATACTTAATACAAAAGGAATTACATTTAAAATATTTATCACCACTGCTCTGAGTTCCTTGCAGCGGCAGGTTGAGTTTTCGTTCTTCAACAAGAGCATTTTAATATGTGGGAATGCCGGAAAATCCTGTTAATTCATGGGCTGATCGAGGAAAAGACATAAGATCCATCCATAAAGATGCTGCTTTGAAAGTCACAAAGATCATCACGGAAAAGCTCAAGGTGTCACCTTTCTGCATGGGTGACATCAAGTGTTGTCATAGAATGGGCCGAATCTCTGCAGACAAACCTAGGCTCATTCTTGTAAAGTTTCGGAGTATCCATATAAAGAGTAAGGTCTGGTTCGCTAAAACTCTGCTTAAAGAGACTGGTATCACAGTGTCAGATTTTTTAGCGAAGGCACTACTCGACGCACTTCTAGCCGCACGACGGCACTTTTGAGTTTCCGGTTGTTGGACTCGCAACGGCTGTGTAATGATCAGCTTATCTGACGGTACGTAAGAGTAATCTTCAATGTTGCGCAAGTCAATCAACTCATCACTTCATGTCAAATTGCTGCTGCTGATACACCTTACGGAATGTTGTCTTCAAACTCCAGTGAAACCTCTGCAAAGAATGTTGCTCCCGTGACACGGCGCAAGGGATTTTCCAAGAAATAGGTAAAAAAAATTGTGATTTTCCTGATTATTGGTTTGCACATCGGTTCGTCTTGGTATGTGTTGTCCTCACAACAATTAAGGTATTACTTTACTACGATAATCATGATCCTATTCGTCCAGTTAGAGTCAAGCATCTTCCTGCACCGCGGGTAATGTAATTAAAAAGAAAAATAGAGCTACAATAAAATATAAAACAGACGCTGATAGATACCGTGATCAGTATATACGTTATCGTAACATCTGCAATAGTATGTGTAGGGATGTCCAACGCCGACATATTCATAATTCTGTTCAATATGGTGATTCAACGAAGCTTTCGAAATTTCTGAGGTCACTTGGAGTTGGGAAAAATCGTGTCAACTGTCCTAATAATATTAATATAGATAACCTTAATAGGCCTTCTTATGCAATTTTGATTGCAATATTAAAAATAAAACTAGTAATGAGATTTCTTCACTTACAACTCCAAACTGTCCTCTTTTTGTCTTTAGTCAATCCTCTGAATGTGATGTTAAGAAGAATGTACTTTCGTTGGCATCAAATGCGGTGGAGGACGATATCATTGTACCTATCCTTGACATCCTTCCTATTATTACCTTCATCCTAAAGAGTTTCATTACTTCTAGGGTATATTCGTCAGCATCGAAGAATGCCTTCTTAATTCCGTTGCCTAAAAAGTGGAATCTTCTTATTCATATTATCGACCGATTTCTATTATCCCTTTTCTTTCCAAAGTCGTCGAACGTATTGTCCAGGAACGGCTTAACTACTTTATTTCCAAAAAAAATATCCTCATTCCCTTCCAGTCGGGTTTTATCTCGCCCAGGTCATAAGTACGACTGGTGTTCTGTTAAAAATCACGGACGATATTCGTTTCGCAATGGATTCATCGCAACTCACTATTTTGTGTTTGCTAGACTTTAGTAACGTGTTCAACACAGTCGATTTCGAT
The DNA here is from genome assembly GCA_947507595.1 of Pyralis farinalis. NCBI lineage: Eukaryota > Metazoa > Arthropoda > Insecta > Lepidoptera > Pyralidae > Pyralis > Pyralis farinalis. The sequence goes on along the minus strand of OX382271.1, from coordinate 10,338,946 downwards.
ATATTCTTAAAACGACACCAGTCCTTTCACACTGTTCGAGATAGCAATTGTACTGGAAAATATGAGCTGTAAAAAGGCGCCAGGTGAGGATGGACTAACGTCGGACATCTGCCTGGCTGCATTCTGGGCGCAGTCTTTAATATTCCAAGAGCTATATAATAAGTTTTTGACGTTGGGCCACTTTCCCGTATGCTGGAAATCTGCAAGTATTGTCATAATTCCCAAACCAGGTAAGACAGATTACTCCGTGCCTAAATCTTACCGTCCAATTGGTCTGCTACCGATTTTTGGTAAAGATTTTGTGGCAATTAGGAACCCAGAAGAAGTTAAGTGATAGGCAATATGGGTTTACCTATGCGCAGTACGGAGGACGCACTATACGACGCCATGACGATCGTCCGGGACGCTTTGAGTGGAAAGGAGATAATAGCAGTCACCTCCTTAGACCTTGAGGGTGCGTTCGACAACGCGTGGTGACCAGCGATATTAAAAGAACTCTTTAATAAGCAGGTTGACAGGAGCACCATAAAAATACTAAGTAGCTACCTCAGTCAACGTATGGTGCGTCTCACCTACGCAGGAGCAGATACCCAAAAGACTACCAACAAGGAATGCGTCCAGGGTTCAGCATGCGGGCCTCTTTTGTGAAATATTCTGATCAATCCATTTTTGAAAAGAACAGAGCACTTGGAGATGCAAGTCTTCGCGGACAACATCCTTGTGGTGTCCAGGGGAAAGACCACAGAGGAGGTTGAAGCAAGGGCTAATTTGGCACTAGAAATAATCACCGAATGTGGTAGGTACGTATGGAAAATAAATTAAAATTCGCAGCCAGTAAGATGCAAGCGATGGAAATAACCAGGCGGCTGAAATTCGACAGCCCCAAATTGATGGTAACTGGCCAGCAGTTGGAGCTGTCGGATTCCATTAAAGACATGGGGCTAACGATTGACAAAAATCTTAATTTCAGTAAGCATCTAGAAGAGATAAATGGGAAATGTGCGAGCGTATATAAAATGGTCTCGCGGGCTGCTAGAGCGAACTGGGGCCTCAACTCGGACAATATCCGTACCCTATACTTGGCTGTTATTGAGCCTATGGTGCTCTATGTGTATAGAGCCAGTATCTCTTTAAAGGGAAATTTAAGAAGATTGGAGTGAATAACCAGGTAGTATAAAGATCAGCAAGGCCCATAGGACCACCTCTCTGATGTCTGCTTGCATTCTATCAAGGATAATCCCATTGAACCTCAGAGTCGAGGAACAGGCGGATGTCTATGAGGTAAAAAGGGGGTGACCCTGTGTGAACTACCTGATAGACAAATTCAAGAGAAGAAAAGCCCGTTTGATCTCAAGCACCCAGCGGAAAGACAGTATCTAAACTTTGGGTTTGTCACATCTGAGAAAGATCTCGAACGGCTTGAACCAGACAGCTTCAATATATATACTGACGGCAGCAAGATCGAAAACAAGGTGGGTGATGCCGTCAGTGTATGGAAGAACGACGAAGAGGTATTGTGCCAATCGTTTGGGCTGGCAAGTTACAGCAGTGTTTTTCAGGCAGAATTGATAGCAATATGCACCACACTGCAGATTAAAAATAGGGAAGTTGGCCGGGGAAACGCGAATGTATTAAGCGACTCACGTTCCGCATTGGACTCAATACGCCAACTGGCACCTCAGAACCTGATAGTAGGAGAGATCCAACTATTGGTGAACGAACTGTGCAGTAAAGGGTCCAATGTGAATCTATACTGGATAAAGGCACATGTAGGGATAAAAGGCAATGAAAGGGCGGATGAGTTGGCCAAGAAAGGGGCGCTTAAGGATAAACGCGCCCTGAGGTACGACAAATTCCCCCTTTCATATGCAAAGAGGATAACCAGAGGGAAATATATAACCCGGTGGCAGAACAGATATAAAGAAGCATCAACGGGAAGCGCAACAAAGATTTTCTTCAAAAGATGTGATGAAAGTTATAAAATAATTAGCAAACTAAAAATAGATAACCTTAAAGCGCAACTATTTACGGGCCACGGGGGACTAAAGCAGTATTTGCACCGCTTTAAGTTGGCACCAGATTTTAACCATATTGTTCATGCGATAACCTAAAGGAAGAGACCGTCGCCCACATCCTTCTGGACTGCCCTAAATTTAGCACAATTGTGAAATGTTAATGGATGATGATCTCACACTAAACAACGTACACAAAATTATGATAGACGATCGGAAGAAAGGCATATTCATGCAATTTTCAACCGAGGTACTCTTGAAAGTTATCAAATGTTTAGTTGAAATTAAAGTTATCCGCTTGCGGAGCTTCAGCATCGCTGTCATTACCAACTCAAAGGAATAACTTGAGACCGTCAGCAAATAAGAGGCACTCAGCAGCTCGTACAGTTACTGATGAGTCATTAATCATAACCAGGAAAAGTGTAGGACCCAAGATACTTCCCTGACTTACCTACACACCTTACCTATACACCGGACCTTGTGTAATAGTTCTGGGAGACATACCTGTCTACACGCACAAACTGACGACGATTGTCAAGATAGCTTGCGAAAAATTTAAGTAGATTAGGCATGAATCCCATTATAGCAATTTTTTTCAGCAAGATGTCATTATCAACAAAGTCAAATGCCTTCCTAAAATCAAAGTACGCCGCGTCAACCTGCCGTCGAGCATCCATTTCAGTTGACACATAGTCTACTAAAGTAGCCAGATTAGTAGCGGCAGAGCGAGCCCTATGAAAACCATGTTGACTGTTATGAAGGGAACTGTCGATTTGCCGGCTAATATGAAGGTTGTGAATTGCCTCGAAGATCTTAGCAAATACAGAGAGGACGGCAATTGGTCTATAGGACGAGACATCTGTACCCGGTTCTCCCTTAGGAACTGGTGTCACTCTAGACAGTTTCCAGCAGTCAGGATATTTCGATTGGGCCAGACAGAGATTGAAAAGGTACAATAGGGGACCACTGAGAACGGGTAAAGAATCCTTGACCAGATATATTGGTATGCCATCGGGACCAACTGACGAGCGTGACTTAAGACGCCGTACTGCCGCTTTCAGATCAGGATGGGAGTATACGCCTCCGATTTTTTTTCTTGTACACATAGCCCCAGAAGTTTGCTGGATCGTCAATTATATTTCCTTGAATATTTCTAATTTGCTGCTGAAACGTCACATTGATACGTTACATAGTCAATCAATATTTTGGCACGCCATCTGTAGTACCTAAATAATTCTTTGTCATATTCTTTACCGTCACATTTATAATTTTTTAGATGTAAATGTTTACGTTTGAGGTTGTGTATTATCTCGCCCATGTACCATTTTGGGTACCTACATATATTTAGTATTATGTGGAGAGCAGTTTTTGGGTGGTACGAATAGATTAATATTTTCACACAGTTTTGAGTATAAGATATTCACAGCTGAATCCACATTAACTGTTTTGTACAAGTCAGGCCAATCGATTTCGCCTAAGGCCGCATACAGTGCAGCAAAGTCAGCCTTATGCCAGTTCCAGTCTATATTATCTACAGGTTGCGGTGTATGAGGAGGCGAAGGCAATGGTATCATATTGTATGATAGCTTTACAGTTAACTCAAGCGGAGGATGGTATTTATCAATAGAAACTAAGGGATCACCTAAGCAAACTGTGATCAGCACGAGATCCAACATGCCACCTCTACTATTCAATACATTATTATATTGACGTAGCCTACAAAATTCCTGAAAGTGATCAAATTGCGTCAGAACTAAAAGAATTCAAATTAAAATCCCCTAGTATTATGAAATTTAAGTCAGGATACGAATATTGTTTTATCATTTTCAATACATGTCAATACATTTAAAAATTGATCGTCTCTATAGTTAGGAGGTAAATACGCTACACAACATAAAAAACTTACTTACATTACTTTTATTTATGATCGCAAAAAATAGTTCCATGTCCAATGTGTGGCCGTCGATATCTGTAATCGCACATATACGAGTAGTATAGCAGTTACGTACTCCCGCGCGATCCCTGCGGAGTAGAGTGTACTGGCCCGGAAACAGTTCACCATCGGATACAGAAATAGTCAAAAAATCTCATTCAAAGCAATTATGTCATAGGTGCACTCTATCACACTCTTATTAAATATTACAGCTTTGATAGAACCTTTTTTTGGACGGTGCAAATACCCCACGTTAGCAGGAATCTGCTTGCAGCTACTGGCTCCCTTCGACGGTTGCGTTATTTTCTCCCTATCGATACCAAAATATCTCTTGCACAGTCGTTGCGACTCCCTATTTCGGACGATGCTGATTATTGTTACCTTGGCCTCATTGAAGACCAATTAAACAAACTTGAGCGCCTTCAAAATCTCTATATGAGATTTATATTTGGGCTTCGCAAATATGATCATATTTCCAAACTTCGCACTCAGCTCAAGTGGCTTCCTATCAGGTTACGTCGTAACTGGCACATTGTCTCTGTCCTTTATTCTATTATCTTCAATCCTACTTCACGCAGCTACTTGAAGGAACGTTTCGTTTATCTCAGTGAGGTATGGGATCGTTGTGATCGCAGTATACGCAATACTTTTTTTATTATTTATTTATATTTATACTTTAATTATATTTATTTATATTTAAATCTTCCGGCATGTTTTTGCTACTTTATTTTTTTGTCTTGTTTGTTTGAATTAGAATGTGTAATTCGTTATATAAAATATATAAAGTGAAAATTGTATTTGCATAAATGTGCCACCTTCCTAGTTTTTACTTAAGACTGTATGTTTTGAATTGAAGAGATCGCTTTAGCGATAAAAGCGCCTATTGTACATTTGTTTTCTTGTTCTACATGTGTTATGTATATATATTTGTTAATGGTGCAATAAAGAGTATTCTATTCTATTGCATGCTGTATTGTAGGTTATCTATATGACATTCATTTCCATGAAGTCGATGGTAAATATGATTATCATGTTGACCAATAATCTAGTCGGCGTGATTAGCTATACATCCTCATAACAATCTGCTGCCATCTCAATCAAACCCGTTCAAACTCCCTCCCGATACATTAATTAATATAACTTGACCTAATTAAATATGCCACTGGTATTTACTTTATGATATGAACAAGCGTGTCTTTGGAACCGACCAGGTTTCGATTAGGGTCCGCTCGTGCGCGCATATCATGCCTTGCCCCATATTTGTCTTCGTGATAATATACGTCAATCGTTTATCTTCTGTTACATATAGATGGTTATATGCCCACTACCCGGAGCAAAACTGATAACAATGTACATAATATGTACATATCATCTGAATATGATCATAATTAGAATAATATACCAGAGTAATATGGCCTAGTTACTATGACGATGCAGAGGACCTAAAATTGATTTTCCGATGCTTAGGTGTTCTGTTGTTCTGGAGGTCTACTAATGCCTCATCGCTACAATGGTACCCGGGACGCCCGACCAGACGTGGTCTGTTCGATCATCTCTATATTTCCGACTATGATTTCAATTCAATGACAAGACTTTTTTGTAGAGAGGTAGGGTGCATCAAAGCAGCCCATCTGGGGAAGTACCTCCACCTTACATAATACCGCAGCCAAATAACAACTCCCTAGAAGGTTGATGTGTTCCTGCCTGAGCTAGCAGCAGAGGACATCGTGCGAGTGATACTTAATGTATTACAAGCGTTCATAGGCTACGGTAACCGCTTTACATCAGTTGGACCGTATGCTCGCAAGTCTCTCGACGTTTTATAAATAAAAAAAATAAAAAGTATAAGTATACTCAGCATTGAATTACAATGCGGGAGAAAATATTATGTACGTGCACATAATTTGTAGAAAATAATAATAATGATATTTCAGGGGTTCATCCAATAAACGGCAGGTCACCGCCTGCCGGAAGTAACGATCTGATATGGTAGTATTGATCAATTGTTTCAGATTGTCAGATAATGATCGAAGATGAAAAAGGGGAAGGGGGAATGTGAATGAATTTGTGTATCTGGGTTCTATGTTTACGAGAGATGGAAATTTAAGGGCGATATTGAAAGAAGAGTGAAAGCAGGAAACCGCATCAATGGTGCGTTGTACTCCGTGGTAATAAGCGATAACATATCGAGCAAAGCTCGCCTTGCTACTATTCAGTGAGTATAACGCCAACATTGATGTACGGTAGTGAAACATGGATATGGAAGAAGAAGCATAAAACAGGGTGAACGCCGTAGAAATAAGAGCGTTGAGGAGTATGTGAGGAGTGAAAATAGTCGATAGAATAAACCAGTTGAGAATGCGCAAGCTTGCATTTCCAGAGGAACACCTGGCTCGTCAATTACATAACAATACATTTTTTTTATTTGTCGACCATTTTGACCATGTTCCTTAAGAGATAGTAACGGTATTCCTGAGCATTCCTATTCTACTTTTTTATGCTGAATCCGAATCTGAAGTCAAAATTCGAATATTTGAAAGAAACGCACACACAGACAAACATATAGATTTCATATAGGAACGGAGTACCTGAAAATAGCACGTTACGAAAACTTTGTGGAATGAAAGTTGATGTAGAGAGAAAATTGAAAAGGGTATGCTGAAATGGTTTGGTCATTTAGAAAGAATGAATGGCAAAAGTGTTACGAAAGAAGTGTATCAAGCAAAAGTGAATGGTGGTGTAGGGAGGGGCCGCCCTAGACGCACACATTAGATCAAATTGGTGATGTGTTGAAAAAGGGCCAAATCCAAAGTATCCAAAACCAAAGAGCATGCGTGACGAGGTCGATGAGATTGTCTTGTTTTAGATTTTCGCGATTGTTACACATTGAATTAAACATTTTTTAAGGGAAGTATCGCGTGTTTTGTTTATTTTGTTGAACCTGACTTCGAATGCTTTGCAGCATCCGTAGTCGCAGGAAGACTTCTTCTTTTCCTGCGACCACGGATTCTGCAAAATAAAAATTGTTTAATTCAAGGTTGATGAGTATTGAAGAAGCGAGAGGCGTTTGTTTGGATCGGTGCACCTGGCGTTCTATAGTCTCTGCCTACCCCAATGGGAGACAGGCGTGATAGTGTGTATGTATGTATGAATAGCTTCGCATCCTACGCTTTCGCTTCGCCCAGGGTTCGCAAGGTACGGGTCACCCAATCTCGTTTACATGAGCTTGGTGGCGCAGTGGTGACTTTGACACCAACGCTCGTGGTTTCGATTCCCACACAGCATAAAAATTCCTGTGCATTAACATGTCTGTCTTATTCTGGTAATTTTACAGAAAGGTATAGGGCGCATCACAGCAGCCCATCTGGGGAAGTAACTCTACATCACAGAAACCAAATAATAACTCCCTAGAGGGTTGTACCTGCGTGTGAGTGAGGTCACCGGTAAGCTCCTAAGGAGTAGCTGTGTAAGCAGCAGAGGTGATCGCGCGAGTGATACTTAATATATTAACAACCAAACAACCCTCTAGGGAGTTGTTATTTGCCTGCGGTTTTTTTTTCAGGTTCATTCTTCTGGAAAAGCAAAATAAGAGAAAAAAAACACTAGAGGTAATTAATAACTACCAGTCTTACAGTTACTTTTGTAAAGGTTTTATTCTACTAGATACTTGTAAATACTTGTTGCGTTAGATTTACGAAATGTGATGTGATTCTAAAACACCATAGGTACTACAAGCGTTCTTCTACTTTTCAGCGTTATACAATTTCCTCATCTCTTAGGATTGACGGAGTCCGCTACATAAGCCTAAGGTTTTGACGAAGATACTGATTATTACATGGAACGACTGCCGGCAGACCTCCAGAGGCTAAACCAGACCTTTCATAAGATATATCACACGTCGTTTGAAATATAATTTCTTTGACATGCGGGTTTCCTCAAATACATATGTATATACGAGTAAATTAGAAAACATGAATTTAGTACATGACAGGCTTGGAACCGGGGACCAGTTGATCAATATGCCTGTTCTTTATCCACTGGGCTATGACTCAACTACAAGTATTATGTTTAGAAAAGACATATATATATATATATATATATATATATATATATAGGTACACATATATACACACATCTATACATATATAAACATATAAGATAGACAATCTACCATCCGGCCAAAAGTGTAAAATAGATAGGTGCCTACTAATTATATATTTACATATAGATTATTAAATACAAATATATATGTCGGTGGGTAAATAAGGAAAAATGATATTTGACGATATATATGTTTAGTTTTACTTCGGGATTGCTATTTGACTCCACAAGGGTTAATGTAATATAATATACGTAGGTCACACTATAAGTTTTGCGTAACTTAAAAAAACAACATGTTATAACCAAAATATTATGTTTATTGCTTTTCAAAATACTGTCCTTTACATTTTAAACATTTTTTCACGCGATCGAACCATTTTTTAAAACAGGAGGACCACAGATCTGAAGGCATGTTTTCTACGTGCTGATTGAACGCTATCACTGCCTCTTCGGAGTTGGTAAAAGTGTGTGAAGAAGCGTTGTCATGATGTAGGAGAACGCAGCTTTTTGGTCGTCTTTCGCGAACTTTTTCTAACACCCTGGGTAAACAAATGGTAGAATACCACTCGGCTTTTCTTTTGATCTTCAAGTGGAATTGTGCAGATGGGACCCGTAGCTGAGAAAAAAAACGCGATAATTTTTTTACCAACGTTTCTCGCCTGCCTCACTTTTGTTGGCCTGTTCTCATTTTCAAACATCTATTCACAAGATTGCTGTTCTTTTTGGGTTCAAAACAATAAATCCACGTTTCGTCTCCTGTGACAATGTCATAAACAGCATTAGAATGTCCGTGGTCGTACTTCAGTAGCATCTGTGAGCACAATTCCACGCGAGCCCGCTTCTGCTCCGCTGTCAGTTCATGAGGGATCCAACGACAACAAAGTTTCCGAACTTTCAATTCTTCGTGTAAAATTTTCTGAATTTGGCTCATACTAATCCCCAATAGTTCTCGAATTGTCTCATAGGTAATCCGCGGGTTTTGTTTAATTAGCCGCTTAACAGTAGCCACATTATTTACGTTGACGGCAGTTGAAGGCCGCCCTTCACGAAATTCGTCATGGAAAGAAACTCGACCTCTCTCACGAGCAACACAGTCTTGCACAGTCTTGAGAGAGAACTTTTAAAATCATAAAAAATCATCGTAAATCTTTTCGACTCAATTCCATTTCCGTTGCGTACGTAGAACTTTGATGTGTGATAAAAAACAATTGACAAATGATTTCCCGCCAATTGTTTTTTTTTATTACTAAGTAGATTGCAACGTTTCAAAAAATATAACATTCGAAATTCAAATAGTTCCGATTAGCTAGAAGTGCAAAACTTTTAGTGTGCCCCATGTAATATACATAAATAAAGTTGAAATGTCTGTTTGTAATGTCAAAACAATGGATTTCACAAAATGCATATGAATGCATTCACGATACTTAGGTACGTCAAAAAAACATTTTTTCATGTTTTTCACTGTTTGTTCCGGTTAACAAAACGGCTGGATTGATATTGACAAGACATTAACTGGCAGATAACTGACGTTATTAGGATTAACTTAAACTATCTACTTTTATTTCAGAAAAATATTTTATTTAAGAAAAATAATTAGGACTGCGCGGGATAATATAAAATCCATGAAATTGTTAACAAATCTACGAGGGCGAAGTCGCGAGAGAACCGCTAGTACACAATAATGTATGTCGAATGACGTCGCCGTTTTAATTTTTTTTATATTTATATGTGAATCAACGATTACTATAAAAAATAAGCTATACACTCTTTTCTTGCAGAACAGTGGCAGCCTGGTGGATAACCTTAGCTTATTAACCGACTGGTTCCTTGTTCGAATCCTGGAGAGAGTGTGTATTACGAAATTCGTATTTTTAGATTCATGAACATATTGGTAATTATGCCTTTCTCGGAGACACAAGAAAACATAATGAAGAAGCTTGCACGTCCAAGAAATTAAATTTTGAAAAACGTGTAATCTAACCTATGAAAAAACTGCAGGAGTATATTGCTCGAAACACCATATACGAAACGAAATCGAATTCGTTTGGAATAGGGCTTTCCATGGCAATGTGGATACCCTTTCAACTTTTGTACCTGGATTGTGGAACTTTGACTTCAGTCGCAAATCCAGAGTATTAGGTAGTGAACCTCGCAGAATCGAATGTTTTAGAAAACGTTATAACGCCCCCACGTAAGAGAAGTTCATTTTATTTTATACTACACCCCAACCACCAGACGTAAAGTGGTTACCGTAGCCTATGAACGCTAAGTATCACTCGCACGATGCCACCTCTACTGCTAACACAGCGGTTTTCTGTGAGGTGGAGGTACTTCCCCAGACGGGGGCTGCTTTGATGCGCCCTACCTCTCTTAAAAATTCATCATTGCATAACTTCACCGTACGTGGAAGAATAACCCTTCAAATGCATAATCTCGTAGAATAAACATAAAGGTAGCGTTTATAAGTGAAGTCAGTGCTGATTGCATGCAAATTATAAATAGATAAAGGTCGCGATCTCGAACCAATGTGATACCCCGGAATATAAATCGAACCTCTTCCGTATTCTAATTTATTAGAAGATAATACATAGGGGCAATGACCTAATGAACAATAATATTGAATGCACATACTATTTATTTATCTAATTACACCTTTCCGGCAAGTCCCTTACGGGGTAAACAGAGAGAATTGAGCGCCACATGACTTACACTTACGCGCCCGTGGGCTCCTAACAACATCTACCAACACAAAACAATTTGGTCATAGTAGGTAAGTATTGGCCTTCCTCGAACATCCCTCTACTTTACCGATGTATATTTGTTTCGTTAGTCTTTCCTCCTGTATTAATTTGTATGTCCGAACCAACGGAGCATGCTCTTCTTATCTCAACACCGATACTCTCTTCCAGACTAACTCTTACATCGTCATTGCCAATGCAATCTACAAATATTGCACACAAATTTGTAATTGGTGAATCTTTACCTATCTCTGCAAATACACATGCAGTTAGGATATAACCTACTAATATTATAAATTTGAAAGTATGGATGTTCGTTTTCACGCCTCAACGTCTGAAACGGATAAAATTTGGTAGGTAAATAGATGAGCTACTGGATTAACACATAGGCTACTTTTTATCCCTGGTGATATGTTCGCATGGGAAACTATCCCATGTTTGAATTTTACTAAATATGGACGTTTTATTTCGCTTTCACGTCTCTACTACTATCAGTCTATAGATGCGTTTATCTATCTCGAGCTTTTCCATACTTCCGAGGGTACGTGTTCAGGCTGTTGCGTTTGAAACAGTGGTCTCCGCCAATCCGCAATCGAGCAGCATGGTGGAGTATGCTATAAGTATGTTGTGATGTAGTAGAAGTAGTAATAGAAGTAGATTATAATAAAGATGTTCGAGCTTAAATATCTGACAAACACACACATACTCCAGAATCTCCAGATGGGAAAAAACGAAACATTTTTATCACGTACGGTAAAGTTCAGGTAAAAGTGAGGTTGAAAGTAGTTAGACTAAGGTGAAACTCAACTCAACTAGAACGAATAATTGTGAAAGAAAGCCCCCATGATGTAATTCGCTTAATTTGTTGCAATACAGTCTAATAGAAATAATAAACGAGAGGAGAGAAGGAGTAGAGGAGAATACTTTCTACACCGGTTTTATGGAGTAAGAAGGCACTTTCTGAGTAGTTATTTATTCGATTGTATCTAACTTCACAAGGGATCAAAATAATTATATATTGACGACAGGACAAGGCAGGATTTTACATGTGAAAAAAACTTTTTCGGCTAGGCAGGGCGATAGGTTTTACATTCTCTACTTTTTATTTATACATGTGGAAAAAAACTTTTTTCGGCTAGGCAGGGCGATAGGTTTTACATTCTCTACTTTTCATTTATACATAAGAAAAAAACTTTTTTCGGCTAGGCAGGGCGATAGGCTTTACATTCTCTACTTTTTATTTATACATGTGAAAAAAACTTTTTTCGGCTAGGCAGGGCGATAGGCTTTACATTCTCTACTTTTTATTTATACATGTGAAAAAAACTTTTTTCGGCTAGGCAGGGCGATAGGTTTTACATTCTCTACTTTTCATTTATACATGAGAAAAAAACTTTTTTCGGCTAGGCAGGGCGATAGGTTTTACATTCTCTACTTTTCATTTATACATGAGAAAAAAACTTTTTTCGGCTAGGCAGGGCGATAGGCTTTACATTCTCTACTTTTTATTTATACATGTGAAAAAAACTTTTTTCGGCTAGGCAGGGCGATAGGCTTTACATTCTCTACTTTTTATTTATACATGTGAAAAAAACTTTTTTCGGCTAGACAGGGCGATAGGTTTTACATTCTCTACTTTTTATTTATACATGTGAAAAACCTTTTTTCGGCTAGGCAGGGCGATAGGTTTTACATTCTCTACTTTTTAAATACCTGTGAAAAAAACTTTTTTTCATAGAACACTATAAAGCTATTTGAATTGAATGTAATTATTTTTTTACTCGTATGACGCTAATAAACCTGTAGGTAATGAAGCGAGTGAGGTGTGTAAGGACCATCTCAAATGACGATCAGTTCTCTCTGCCTACTCCTCCGTAAGGAACTTGGCCTCACCCCCAAGGACACAACAAACCTAAGCGGAGTTGTTATTCCGCGGCGAAGTATCCCCAATCAGCTTGCTTAGTCAGTCTGATTATAAAATGTCACCGTGCGCTACATTTATTTTCCAGAGCTTCGGTTAATTTACACCACGTTCAAGTGAGGTAAGCAAAAAAAGCGCTTACGTCAACATAGCAAAACATATATTAAATATTGCCGAATACGCTACTACTTATATACTACGTTGTATTTAATGAAACGGTCAACAATATGTTTTATTTCTTCGTCGAAATTAATGAAGAGGAGATGGAAATAGAAATCATCACATTTAATTAAGGAAAATTACTTTTTTACGAGACAATTGCCCACCTAATGTAAAGTGGTTACCATAATCTATAAACGCTTGCAGTAAAGAAGTATCGCCCATGCGTTGTCAACACTGCAACACAGTAACCCTTGAAGATCTTAGAAGCTCACTCGCGCGCAGGACTACTCCCTCCAGAGTTATTAACTAAGCTTAACGCGGTTTATCTATTGGCAAAAGCCAGGATCGCCTACTAGAAGTATCCTGTAAATTTCATTACATTTATATTTATTTTTAGGATGCCGTACCTCAAAAGGAAAAACGGAACCCTTACAGGATCACTTTGTTGTCTGTCTGTCGGTGTGTCTGTCTGTCCGTCTGTCAAGACCCTTTTTTTCAGGGAACAGAGGAGCAGTCAATGTGAAATTAATATCAAATACTCAGGTCTACAATATCGCACTTGACGGTTTTTTTTTTCATTGCAATACAACATTGTGTCAAAAATTCATCTAAAATATTACGTTCCCATAGGTAGGTATTACATTTACAAAATGTAAAACTAATCACACATTTTAAATGTCATTTCGCCATAATTATTAGAATATCGAGATTAACGATATACTAAAAATAAATTTAATAATAGACAAATAAATAAAATTCCTACATATGAGTTAAAACTACGTACTAACACAAATATTATAAGTAAAAAAGACACATAGTGTAATCCTTTAAACGTTGAGGCCAGTTATCAATAGAAGCACGCACTCTTTCCATGGGAAAATTCTTCACTGCCAATCGTACGGATTGTTTTATGGACTCCAAATTATCATGGCGTTTAGAGCAAGCCGTACTCTCTAAAACTGACCATAAAGCATAATCCAGCGGATTAAGATCGGGACTAGACGACGGCCAGTCTTCAGCTCTGATGAAGTCCGAAACGTTCGTTTCCAACCAAGACTGCGTAGACCGAGATTTATGACCCGGCGCCAAGTCTTGCTGGGAGGGCCATTCTTGTTTATTGAACATGGTGTTGTTAAGCTCAACAATGGTATCTTGATACACTTGTGCCGATGTTTTGATACCTTTATCACAAAAGTATGGCTCAGTCACTCCTTCATAGCTAATACCCCACCAAACCATCACTGAAGTCGGATAGTGCCCACGTTGCACTCTGTCGACTAATTGGGAAGATTCCTTAGAGCTTTGAGCATAAATACGGTCACTTTGTTTGTTAAAATGTTGCTCAATTGTAAAAAAATTCTCATCCGTAAACAAATTTTTTCTGTGACCTCCCTTTTAAATTATCAGTTAAGAAATGACCAGTACGTCTCTTATAGGCTGCAAGTCCTAAGTCATCTTTTAAAATACGCGACATGGTTCTAGGTGCTATCTTCATCTCCCAAGATAAAATCTTTTGCTTTCGGACAGGATTTCTTCGAATTACTTCCCTTACTGCTTTAACCACCTTTTTCGTACGAACACTACGTAGACGGCCAGATCTTTTTCTGTCACAAACAGAGAAGGTCTCATTGTACCTATTAATAGCCCGGTACACAAACATATTACTAATACCAAGCGTATGGAGAGTTTTAAAAATTGCATTTGGCTCCATACCTGTATGTGTAATGCAATCACAGCGATTCGGTTCTCTTTATCACCCCACTCCATTTTAATATCGCAAAATATTGTACAAAGTATTGGCGCCAAAATGAGAAAACACAATGAACAATCATATAAAAATGACAGATTCCAAATTCAAATGTAATATTTTGTTTATTTTTAATTGTAACAGTATTTATGGCCAGACTAAGTATACACACGTATCTACAAATGTCATTTCAATAACATCCACTGATTAGTAGCTATTTGTCAACAAAAATTACCTCAATTTACTATTAAGTTCCAAAGAAAGGAAGAAATGTTCTCGAATGGCGCCCTCATACTGGTGCACGCAGTGTGGGACTACCCTGTGGATGGAGCGACGACCTGAAGAGGTTTGTAGGCAGTCGATGGATGCAGATGACACAGGATCGAGATGAGTGGCATTCTAGAGGAGATGTTCTATGTCAGCAGTGGACGAATACAGGCTCGAATTGTTGAAATAAAAATGTTCCAGTTAGGCTCTAAAACACAAAGGGTTTGTGAGCGTCGGGTGCTTTCATGCGCAGTGTGTGATTGTTTGTGTGTGAGATTTATTGGTTGTGCAAATAATGGGCTGCGAGGAATTACCCCATGGGAATATTTACAATATACCATTAAAGTTATTTAATTTTGTATGAAAATATCAACCTTATAGAGATTTTTTTATTATTTCTGCCTATTCTTATTGCTACTGCAATCGAAACAACGGGAAATAAATAGTGCTGTTCACTAACATAATATACATAATCAGCCGGTAGGATCGTGCAGTGCTGGGGACGACGCTGCGAGACCATCTGCGTAATTGTTATGCTTGACCTTAACTAATTAATGATGAAGGAAATGCATCAATTTGCGTTCATAATTGTTGATGTTATTGAATTGTGTTCAAGAAATAATATTGGTGGTAGGTATTCACATCTATTATTTATCTTAAGTTAATTAATATATCAGTTACATATTTAATTACTACCAACAATAGTGATTCTCTAAGTTGCGTCTTATAATACTGTGAAAAGCAATAGCGGCGATCTATCATTTTTTATCTATATTTCAAGAGCTTGATGGCGTCGATACGCCTGTTAGTCTAATTAAATAGATAAGTTAATCATGTCAACCGCAGTCTATCTATGGTTGGGCATTAAGTAACCCTAACACCAACGTCTCAAGCTCCTCCGCGATCGTTACCTACGTCGAATACCTTTAGCCGGCGATCCCGGCGATTTCAATAGATAACAGCATAAAGCTTATCTAGGGCACACCAATGCACTCCGACTGGAGAGGTACATCCATTTCACAGAAAACCAAAAATAACAACTCCCTGGATTGTGTTCTTGTGCGTAAGTGATCTTATAAGCTCCTCGGGGGCTCCTCGTCGTATTGAGTTTCTCCATGCTTCAGAAGTCACATATGCCGTCAGTCGCAGTATTTTATATTTTTCTATATAATTACGTTTTCCAAGGAAAGTCATCTACGCACCTACTCAAAAAACGAAACCTTGCCTAAATACAAAATTTGATCAATATTGCTACAGCCGATTCCGAGATACACGGAATGTATGTGCCAGAATTGATCGTTTAACATAGTAGGAAAAATGTGCAATAGACAGTGCTACTAGTGGGCTTCGAACCGGAGACTTTGTGAGTGTATAAAATAGACCGTACATAGGTACGGTTGGATTAAATACCTAATAATAATAATATTTATATTTATATTAAAAAGCATAAAAAACTGCAGATCATATCTGCAGTTTTTTATGCTTTTTATATAATATGCTTTTTATAAAACGCGTTTTTTTTTTCGAAGAAATACTTCTTCTTAGCGTTATCCCGTTTCCTAAATCATTAGGATTGGCGGAGTCCGCTAACTAAGCCTAAGGATTTGACGAAGATAGTAATTTTGTCGTGGAACGTCTGCCATCAGACCTCCGCAATCCAGAGGGAAAATCAGACATACTTGAGTTAGGTAACACGTCATTTGTAATACAATTTCTTGGACGTGTGCGCTTCAAATATGTACATAAATACAAAAACACGAATTAGTGGTTCATGCCCACACCAAAATTCGAACCAGTACCGTCGGATAACAGGCCGATTCTTTGTCCACTGAGCTATCACTCCTTTTCAAGTCATACACCTAAACTTATTTTATATTTTATTTACATACAAAAAAAAATAATCGTGTATATTACGAGTATTTACTACTTCTTTTATGTGTGTATTATATATCTTAAAATATTCTTGTGTGTACGAATGTTCGTACGTATTTTGTCAGTCTTTGTGTCTACTCACATTGTTCCTAAAACTCTTGCCAAGCTTATATCTCCTTTCAGTTTCTCTATGGTTGACTGGAATAGATCCCTAATTGGATAAGTCCGCCATTGTATAATACTAATTTCTACCAAACTATGTACTTATTGCAATGTATATTATTGTACAACAACAAAAACAAAATTTGATGCAAATCAGATATGCACTAAATATATTTATACCAGGCCACTCAGAAAGTATTCCGAAAAAATGTTTTTATGCATGAGAGACTGGCCAATAATTATATAAATAAAAATATATTTATTAATCAAAATATAATTATTTATAAGATAAATTTTCCTCTACAGTTTTGCGAGGTAATTTAAATTATTGTGTGTCATTGTAAAATGGATATGTGCCGGGAACATTTTCGCGCTATGATTTTTTACGATTTCAAGTGCCGCCTGAATGAAGGCATCCAAGGCAAACGTGCATCGTTGCTATAACGAATTTAAGCGCGGTCGACTAACTTTGGGAGAAGAAGAAAGAAGTGGCCCCTTGGACGACTGTTACGGGAGAAAACGTGCTAGCAGTGAAAAATTTAATCCAAGACAATAGGCGAGTTACGTATCAGGAGATTCAGTAGATACCGCAGATTGGATCGGGAAGCCTTCACGAGATTCTACACTTGTATCTTCGCATGAGGAGGATATTTTCACGCTGGGTGCCGCACAACCTCACCGTTGCTCAGAAGCAGGTCCGTGTTGAATGGTGCCGTGATATGATGAACGACATCATTACAGGTGATGAGTCCTGGATTTATTGATACGATCCAGAAACGAAGCGCCAGTTGACGATTTGGGTGTTTCAAAACGAATCAACGCCTACCAAAGTGAAGCTCCCGCGTACACCGCCTAAAAAAAGGGTCTTCCTTGACAGCACGCCGGTCAAGCTCCTGGTCCTCCTTACAGCCCTGATCTAGCACCATGTGACTTCTTTCTATTCCCGAAAATAAAAAATCAACGCAAAGGGATACAATTTTCGTCGCCGTAAGATGCGCTGTCAGCGTTCGAGCAGGTTGTAAATGAAGTGTCTGCGGCGGACTGGAAAACTAATTCAGACGCATGAAACTTTGTATGGAGTCTGGTGGAGAGTACTTTGAAAAGATTTAATAAAAAAAATGTTCACCTGTAGAACACTTTTCTATATTTTCGCAAATCTTTCCGAGTGTCCCACGTAGTATGCAATAATTGCTTATTTAAAGTAATAAATGTAAGGTTTCAATTTACGACTGTCCATATCTCTAGGCTTTATAGAATACTAGCTGCTGCCTGCGGCTCCGCCCGCGTGGAGTCAAATAACGTAGCCTATGTGTTAATCCAGATCATAATCTATCTACGTGCCAAATTTCATTCAAATCCGTTCAGCCGTTTAAGCGTGAAAGAGCAACAAAGATCCATACATACAAACTTTCGCATTTATAATTTTAGTAGGATTATTGTCAATAGGAACAACAAATATTGCCAAATTTTATTAATATAAATTTTATCTAATCTGCATGTATCCCAAAAAATTACGAAAGTGTTCCTTTAGTTTGTTGTTATTGATTTTTAACCAAAGCCAATTTTTATTTTTATTTTTATTTAATTTGTTTCTTATACAGCCAAGTAAAGACTTACCAGAAAAAAGGTGGAAATAAAAATAAATTAATACAGCCGCAATAAATGTTCATTAAAACAAAGGATACTTATATCAAGCCGGTGTTATTGTAAATCGCAAAACTACACGCCTTCATACAAAACCGATCATTTTTTTTATACGACGTCATACAGGCATACAAGCATATGGCCCACCTAATGTAAAGCTGTTACCGTAGCCTATGAACGCTTGTAATACTTAAAGCTCACTCACGCGAAACTACCACTGCTGCTAATACAGCAACTCCTTAGGAGCTTACTGGTGACCTCACTCGCGCAGGAACACAACAACCATCCAGAGAGTTGTTAGTTGGCTGCGGTTTTCTGTCAGATGGGGGTACTCCTGAGAGAAGAAAGAGCTACTTTGATGCACCCTAACTCTCGTAGATTTAATCAAATAATTTGTATGAAGACGTAGAATTTGTTTTATCGACATCAAAGTTAGTAAAATCATGCATTTTCGAATGAACATATCCATTTCAATACATCATATATGTATATACATAACATTAGCTGTTTAGTAGGGACATTTAAAAGAAGTTATGTGTCGTGTTTTAAGTTTGATACGGAACACTAAAAAGCTGTTCTCTATAAGATATTGCATCAACGTTCAAGATGTAATTAGACGGCCAACAGAATATGTCACCCACTGCCAATATCGATTATAAATAATAGGCCTATAACGTTGAAAATTGCTTGCCTTGTAGCTTAAATAGATTGTAATAGTTTAACGTTACCTGTGTTCATAGCGTCATTCGTTCCAAGGTTGTGTTAATAATTCATTCCAGACGTTCTATAGTTACGCATCTAAACTCGCAGTCATGTATGAACAAAACATTGACACGTTGCTTTGTCTTCCATACAAATAATATTTAAAATTATCAATATAAGCACAATCAAAATGTACAATTACTGTTTTAACGTCTTTGATTAAAACAAATTTGTTTCAATCAAAGTTTAACGTCCGTCCTAAAACAACTTTTAAGCCTCTACTTATGTGACTGCGTTCATCTGTTTACGGCATTGTAGCACTCATATGGTTGCAGCTTTGCTTAAAAACGGGTATCAACGATTTCATATTATAATATGTTGTATTGTCTTAGGTTTTCGCGATTGTTACACATTGAAATTAAACTATTTTTAACGGAAGTATCGCGTGTTTTATTTATTTTGTTGAAACCTGACGTTTCGAACGCTTTGCAGCATCCGTGGTCGCAGGAAAGACTGGACTGGACAGGAAAGACTTATAATATGTTTATTAAAGTAGGATTTCTTCGGATACGATCGCTTTTTGTGTCATAGGTTGTATACAAACACGAATGTTGTCACACGAACGAGTGAAACAAAAGAACCTTGTCCCGGATTGCTGCCGCTTTCCGACTTTTCCCGCCCCTGTGGGGTTTTGGTTTTAGGAATAATTATCATTTGGAAGCGTAATTAGAAATGTAAAGACTACCTACCATGACCAAATTGGTCGTGTTTTATCAGAAAGTGATGTCAGGAGCCCTAGAAACCGGCGAACGTGCATGAAAAGAGAAATGATAGAGAAGCGAATGAAGTGCGTATGAACCGCATCTTATGGCACTCGGTTCTCTCTACCTGCCCCGCAAAAAACCTGGCGTGAAGATAGACATACATAATTAGAAAAGTTTTCAGTTTGTATAAACAACGGCATATCAAGTTATACGATGCAATGAGATACTTTATACACTTTTCTGTTTTCAAATACATTATTAAAAATGTAATTACTGTAAGCACTATATAAGTATGTTGTCATATTTATATTTTTCCCCATCCTGACTATAATCATAATCATCATCATCATCGTCGTCGTATCACCCGAGGTACCGGTGAAGCGCGCGCTTCGCAATGTTAACCTTATGGACAACGATTGGACCTAATTTTATGTAGTCTGACTGAATTCACAAATATTAGGTTAAATATTATCATAAGTTTTAATAAGGTATAGATGTTACTAATTGTACTTAGCAGTATAGACTCGTATGTGTACGGTATATTATGAATAGATGCTTCGCGTCGTATTAGGTACTTTTTTTGACTGTAATAAAATAATAGTTGTATATTTTGATGAAATAAAAATGATTGTTAATCTAATTTTAACTTCGTAATTATAAAGTTACGCTCGCAGAGCAGAGCATAAAATCACAGTGTAATATTAGTAGTGGCTATGGTTTGCGACTATCGTATTTATAGCCACTGCGTTTAAAAATACTATAAAAGGTTGGCAACACCTTACCAATAAGTTAGCTCTCAGGAAGGGATTACCATTTTAATTAATTTGAATGAGTGACTAACTAATGCATGCGCAGTGCAGTTAGTACCGGTAGAGTTCCATTCATAATAGTTACTCAGGCCGTGCGCAAGCGCCGCCGCCACTGGCCATCAGTGGGGCACGTGGCGCGCGCGACCGTGCCACGCACAGAGCACGCTCGCTGCACGAGACCCGCACGAAATTGACCGCGAAAATGCGGGGAAAACTAACAATAACATGAAATCAACATGGTTACAAATGTTTAATAACAGCTACATTCTTTTATGTGTGGATGAAGAGCTCAAAGCTAATTTGACTGGCCTTCTACATACACGAATTAGGAAAACAAAGTTTTGTTTACATAATGACATCTCCGCCGAACTGAATTTAATGTACCTATATACAATTGAAACTATTTATAAATGAAAATCCTTCTTGCAAAAGTATAGCAATGTTGTAATAGCTTGAATTTCTCGTTCGACTCTACTTCCCAATATAAATTATTGTATGAAGTAAGTACAATAATACAATACTATGTGATATGATGATTTTTGACTACGTAATTTGCCTGGCACGCTTATGCATATAAAATAATATACGAAAAGGTTTTTTTACCTATAGTGGACCACAATCAGTGCCACTTTTTATCCACTCTCCAATCCATCACGCTAAGCGTTAAATTAAAACATATTGTAACTGTGGAAAATGTTGTACATATATTTGATTATTGTCAAATATATATACATCATTTGCCATTATATTTATATTATTTTATATTGATATTATTTATTTATTATACATATTTTATAATACCTAATTAAAGTTTATACGTCGTCGCTTTTGTAATTAGCTAAGCTATTTAACACATTGTCGATAGTTTGCAAGCAAGCAAGACACTGGCTATCTTAATTTAAGTAGACCTACTCATTTCACCAGTACTTATAAGTTACAAAATGATACATACCATACAATATACAAACTATATGTTACAGAGATACTAAAAATGCCTACATTCACGCATCATATTTTTATGTCAGTTGAAAAATCTAACAATAAGTTGTCAACTTCAGTAGGATCGGCGCCCGTTTCGAGGATGGGTCAGTGCCAAGATAACCCCTGAGAGTTCGAGTGAGGGACCAGACCTCAACCGCACGCAGACACAAGCGATCTCATCGCCCTTCTTGCTGCGTGTCTCTCGAAGTTTATAAAGGCTCTCGACGCATACTATTGTAACAGTCCGCCTTCGGTCTCCGCCAGTAATGTGTAATTAGACCACGCAGCAGGCGGGAAATACTAGCGGGGATGCATTGCAATGATTACAATACAAACAGTGAAAAGTGATTAACTTCTGAAAATTTGAACATCCCACCTTTAAGGCACGCACGCGTAGTAATAAACTCGCTGTGATTGGCCGGTGTAAGGAACGTTCGGAAACATGAGTGAAATGAACAATTGTGTCAGTCGATCGTCGTGCAACAGCAAAAGCAGCATGATCGTCGTGTCCAACAGGCTGCCTTTTATTTTGAAGAGAAATGAGAAAACCGGCGAGTTAGAGAGGAAAGCCAGGTAATATATATATTTGTACTCTTTTTGATTATTTTGGTTAACAGTTTTTAGTACTGATCAGATTTTTACATACGCAATAAAACATATACAAACAATGCTTACGTTTGACAGAATGAAAACATCTCGCAGAATATTATGAAAGGAACGTAATGTGAATCGACTTAAGGAATTCTAAATTATACAAATAACGGATAGAAAAAACCTTAGCACGTATGTAAGTTTGTCTTGAGACATACTAATGTATATAAATATATCTGTATTCAATAGTAAACCCTAAATATTCGCCATCGATTGCGTGTTTTCTAGAACTGTCTCGCTTGAAGTATCACTAGTAGGTATGTATTCTCGGGACATTTCCTTGTTGTACAACTGTTTGGCTAAATTGAATGCTGATTATGGTATTATACCTCTAATTTATTGCATACATTACTATACTATACATTATTTTTATTCCATCGGTCCCGGAATAGTTTATAAAATAGATTACTGCACCGGTGATTATTACCACTTGTTGGACTATTTTTATACATAACATTTTTTTTTATTTCTATTAGGTTGACTATGATATACTAAATCTAGAGATCAGAAATTAATAAAACGTTATATTATTTTGGTATTATACTAATGAAATCCACGTATTATGTCGAACATAATTCTTAAAATAAATAAGTGAATGAACTTTACTACTGTAAACGCAGGATGAGAAGAGAAGCGCTATGAATGTTAAAGATGCGAGTGAGGTGTGTAAGGACTGAGTCATGTGGCGCTCGGCTCTCTACCTACCCCGCCAGGGATTCGACGCTGGCGTGCGGTATATAGATATATCTATCTATCTATACATATAATAAAATTGGTGTGTCTGTCTGTGATTTCAAAATAAAGCTTTTATTTTCAGCTCATATTATTATTTTCACGTTACCAAAGCCTAAATACGCATTTTTAACTTTTTGTCTGTCTGTCTGTCTTTTGTTTGTCCGGGCTAATCTTCAAAATGGCTGAACCGATTTTGATTGGACTTTCACTGGTAGGTAGAGGACTGTTCAGAGCAGAATATAGGGTACTTTTTATCCGATAAATATTTAGGGTTCCTGCATAAAAAATTAAAAACTGTTAAAATTAGGGGGAAATATCTTCTTTGGAACTTTGTAATTTTATTTTTATTATTATTTACACAGAACATGTATTTTTTGTGACATAAAATAACTACGCATTTTTTATACAATACTAATAAAATAAATATACGTTACCAATAGATGGCGCTGTATGTAAATTGAATCTACTACGACCCTGAACTTGTTTTTTTTTTAAACAGAAAGAATTTCAGGCTTGTAGAGAAATAAAGGCTACAAAAAGCCCAAATCTCATGCGTGCGAAGCCGCGGGCATAAAAATGTTTTTTCATAATTCCACGATATACAGAAAAATTACAGGTAACCTACATTATTACATAAAGCTTATTCAAATTCCCTCGACTTCTTCACACGTCTCGGTAATTTTAACATTTGTGGACATTGTATTGCTAATCGGCTAAACTGCTGAGTCAAACGCACGAACGTGCAGGAGACCTTGGTCTTGAACCGTATTCAGAGCGAGGTCACTGTCAAACTCAATACCAACTCGTTCTATTAGCTAGCTATTTATGTATGCAATTTACGACTCTTTGGGCTATACTCCCGTTTAGATTCTTCTTTTTATTACCGTACTGAAGGAAGGGTATTTGTTTTAGGCGCGTATCTTTTACTAGCTGCAGGCTGCGACTTCGTCCACGCTTATTCCGTAATCCCTTGGGAACCGCTTTTTATTACTTTATCTTTTTTTTTTCTCGACTTTTAAGGGTCGTATATTGATATTGAATAGCCTGTAACCTTCCTCAAGAATTAGACTATCAAATGCAATAATAATATTTCAAATCTACCTGATAGTTCCCGAGATTAGCGCGTTCAAACAAACTCTTCCGTATATTAGTATAGATGAATGTAATTTCTTAATTTAATATAATCTAAGCTGGATGGATGGATTTTGTTAAATAAGTACCGTGTTGTTAAATTCGTCTTCACAACTTAAGTATCGTTGGATATTTGAATCGAAACAACAAATAAAACGGCGGATATTGGAAGCCATATTGTACAGTTTCAAAACATATATGTTAATCTGTCGAGTAGGTATCGCAATGAGGAGATTTAAGGTTACTACAAAAATGACAACTTGTATGTTTAAAATCGATTTAGGATGATAAATTGGCAAATATTGCATTGAATTCACTTATATATATCTTTAAAATTTATTTTTAATAATTCTTAGTTAAATTGGGGTAGTTCTTTAGTTTCGTATGTCTCTTAATTTACGCTAATATCTACGTACTTCACCAATATAACTCTTACTTACTTGGGTAGTATTCAAATATCCCTATAATACATATACTAAAAAAAAATTATTTTAGTTCCTTGTCCCAGTAAAAAAAAATATTTGTCAACAAAATACCTACTTGCTAAATCTATGCATGTCAAACTAACTAACTAGTGGCTTAGGTACCAATATCAAATCATATTCTGCTATTAGCTTCAGTACATCAAAATCGGTACAGCCGTTTAGAAGACGTTTAATGACATACACACGTACCATAGGAACATCTAGTAGCGCTCGGTTCCCTCTGCCTATGCCATAAGAGACCATACGTGATGTGGACAGCTGGATGAAAGTAATAAGTGGCAAACAAGCTTACGGACAGCCTAATGTGAAGCGATTATCATAACTTACGAATGCTTTCAAAATAAAGAGCACATATGCCGGTTGCCATCCCCGCTGCTCCGTCGCAGCAAGACTCTGTAGCTTACTGGTAACCTCATACACTTATAGGTGTTTTTTTCAGGAACACCGTTCATGTATGAATTCTATATGTTTGTCTGTGCGTTTGTCCGTGCGTTTGACTGACGCTTTTTTTCGAATATTCGAACTTTGACTTCAGATTCGGATTCAGCATAAAAAAGTAGAATAGGAATGTTCAGGAACAACGTTCGTTTAAGGAACAAGGTGAAAATAGCCGACAAATTAAAAAAAAATGTTATATAATTGACGAGCCAGGTGTTCCACTGGCAATGCAAGCTTGCGCATTCTCAACTGGTTTATTTAAAACCTTAGGAGTCACCCGAGCTTACAACCCAACTAGTGTAAAATGGTTAGGTTAACTTAATGATAATCGTCTATTGAAAACAGCTGGCACCGATGGCTTATCGTGCCCTTTGAAGCACGGAGGAATTCGAGACTATTATTTTCCATAAAGTGGCAGGCGAGGGTTCTCTTTGGCTCGATAGACGACTGCGAGCGAAAACTTACGCAAGGTTAGATTATATTTTGTTCATAAATTTGTGTGTATTATTTAGTACTAGCTTTTACCCGCGGCTTCGCTCGCATTGATAAAATATATATTTTTTTTATAATTAAGAAATTATCCTATGTTACTTCTCATACCTCCAAGAATATGTGTACAAAGTTTCATGATGATCGGTTCAGTAGTTTTCGCGTGAAAGCGTAACAAACAAACGGACATTCACATTTATAATATTAGTAGGAAGTAGGATCTGGGTCGATAAAGCTTCGCTCAGAAAGCCGCGTTTCCTCGGGAAAAATATCTATAATAGGTATACTTAAAATACAAAACCTTATCTAAATACAGAATGTGATGCAAATCGTTAGAGCCCTTTCCGTGATACTTGATAGGTATATATTTAAATATATGAATTCTTATGGCGCTCGGTTCTCTCTGCCTACCCCGCAAGGGACTTTGCGTGAAGATATACATACATACATGAATTCGGTGCTGGCATGACTAGCGATGACTACTTTAGCACCAACGCTGTGCATGAACACGTCTGTTCGTCTTAGGGTGTTTTCTATCTATGTATTATAAGTATGTATTTACAAAAAAAAGTATTTACGTGTGTGTATATGTTGTCTAGTGCCCATAGCATGAGCTTTGCTTAGCTTGGGACTAGATGGCGCTGTGTAATTTGTCTAACAATGTTTATTTATTTGTACATAAATTGCTCGTTTAAATAGATAAAATACATCTGTGTGGGTATATTAAAGGTATATTATTTACAGTAAACGCCTACAACAGGATAAATTGAAACCTTTGTATGCGACGTACCTATACACAATGTAACAAATAAAATTCCTGGCGATATAAGATTGTAATGATGCATTTTATAGCTCCATTTATGGCAGTGCAGTAACCAGTTTCTAAGTTTGTAGCTAATAGTCGTATGCATATTGTGACATCAGACAAAAGTCCGGAATCTTCATACCACGAAGTAAATAACCTATGGACATCAGGTGAGACTGATATTATGTAGTAACTCACCGCTGCGGGGTCATAGCTCATACTGACTAGTTCGTAAAAAAACTTCACGGCACTTATCGGCTTATTGGTCGAATTGCTTGTATTTGTTTATTTGTTGCAAAGCAGTATATAATGTTTACTATCAGGCTTTACTGTTTGGCTTAACTGGTTAGTGGTAAAAAATAGAATTAGAACATAATATGTATCTTATAAATTTAGGTAGAAAACAGGCATACAAGCTACTGGAATAGTTAGTAGTCGCTTGTAAATAAAATAAAACACTTTTTACTTTTTTTAAATCTTTACATGCCTATATATTCATATAAGTGTATTTATGTAATATGTATTCGTGTATATATATATATATCGTATAATATCTATTTACATACAATTTATTCAAGCACATGCCGCTGTCCGGAACTGACGATATGTCCCACTGCTGAGGGTTGGCTGGAAGAGATCTCTTTTAGAGATTAGCTCGCGCCCCTGCAAACTATGTTTACTATATATTGTGACTGTTTGATTTACATGTGCTATTGCTATATAAATCAGGTGTATTCGCGCGTTCTGTTCGCTGTTCTGTACGAGGTTAGTCTAGGTTTCGTATAATGTTCTTCTTTAGATAAATTGAGACATTCAAAATACCTAACGACAATGCGCTGGTTTTATTTATTTATTTTAGGATTATTCCGTTACAAGTGCTGTTACATGTATGGTCTAAGATACGATAAATAAATTTTAAGATAAGCGCTGTAACATTATGGATAAACACAGCATGCACTGTCTGTTTCGTGAGTACAGTAATCTATATATATATAAAAGTGGAGTTCCTGACTAATTCATTATTAATAAAAATTACAGCTAAATAAATTCACAAACAAATTATACAATTTCGTGAAATAGTTGAAATAAAGTCAGTTAATAAATAAGATTAAATTTAGATACATACTCATTACATAAAAAAAATGATTATTATACAATAATAATATTTACTTATTTCAGATTATTATTCAATTAGAATTTTAATACATTAACGTATTTTTTTTTTCAATAAATTGAGATATTCAAAAAGTATCATAGTTACTCGGTTCCAGATAACAAAAAAGTCTGCTAATGGCGCTCACCTCAAAGAAAACCGTAGCCAAATAACAACTCCCTGGAGGGATGTTCTTTTTTTTTTAATACAACGTCGGAAGGCATTAAAGCATACGGCCCACCTGATGTAAAGCGGTTACCGTAGCCTATGAACGCTTGCAACACAATAAGTATCACCCGCGCAATGCCACCTCTGCTGCTAATACAACAACTCCTTAGGATCTTACGGGTGATGTCACTAACACGCAGAAATACAACAAACCTGCAGGGAGTTATTTGGCTACGGTTTTCTATGACTACTTCCACTAGTTCCCCAGACGGGCTGCTCTGATGCGCCCTACATCTTTTAAAAACACCCAAACTAAGACAAACAGACATGTTCACACACACATATGTTTCTGTATGGGAATCGATGAGCGTTTCATCACTGCGCCACCGAGCTTGTGACAGAGTGATGTCACCAGTAAAGTAGTTGCTATGTTAGTACTCGTAGCAAAGGAAGCATCGCACGAGAAATACTTGATGTATTTCGTATGATATACTATTGTGGGGAAAAGCGGCTGACATTGAACCTATTTTTATATTACAAAAAAGAGCTATCCGCTCTATTTATAACATGGGCACCAGGGAATCACATAGAGAACTATTTAAAGAAATAAATGTCCTCACGGTTACCTCTCAGTATATTTATGAGAACATAATGTATGTTCATAAATATATAGTCATTTTCAAAATTTAGTAAAAATCTTAGAAGCAGGAATAGATTGCGTATGCCGGTACATCGGCTTGGTAAGACTAGTAGATCTTTTATTGTAAATTGTATTCGATTCTATAATAAATTACCTGAAACAGTTCTATCCTTGCCGGACAATATGTTTAAAAGGTACATAAAAATACTCTGTGTAAGAAGGGTTATTACAGAATCGTTGAATATCTGACAGAGATTTTTGGAAATGATTCAGCACATATTTATATATTTTTGATTGTACCACTTGATATCACTATATGTACACATACATATATTTATTGTAATTTATATTGACGATGAACAAAGAGACCCATATTGACAAGTTTCTTTTAGCATTTCTTCTTTGCCAATGGTAATTTTAGATATGCTGGTAAATTAATAAAGAGAGCATAAAACTAAAAAAACTATGCAAAATTATTAAGAAGAGAATATGATTTAATTTGTGTTAGGTTTTCGCGATTGTTACACATTGAATTAAACAATTTTTAACGGAAGTATCGCGTGTTTTATTTATTTTGTTGAACCTAACGTTTCGAATGCTTTGCAGCGTCCGTTGTCGCTACAAAGTATTTGTATTATATATGTTTGTTTAATGTAATATATATAATTAATCCATCCATGTACCGACATGGATGGATTAATTATATATGTTCCGATAATATGTTCAATTATTACATCTACCGAGATGTAATAATTGAATAACCAATGTAAGACTAATGTCACCTTAGTCTTTCTGCGACCGATCCAATTATAATGTAATTAATAAATTATGTAAATTTGTTTGGATACCAAAAGAGGGATGCCTGAGTTTTTTGGCAGTATTTTTATCAGTGCTCACCTAGTCATGAACTGCACGGTAGGGGAAAAAAATTGTGACGATTCCAAACAAATGTAGCCATTTTTACGGAATAAAAAAATTTTGACTTTGACTTTGACCACAGACGCTGCAAAGTATTCGAAACGTCAGGTTCAACAAAATAAATAAAACACGCGATACTTTCGTTCAAAATTGTATAATTCAATGATCTAATTTAAAGAATGTAATACGTGTCTTAAGTGCCCGTAAGGATCTAATGGCAAATAAATGTTTTTAGGGTTCCGTACCCAAAGGATAAAACGGAACCCTATTACTGGGTCTCCGCTGTCCGTCCGTCCTTCCGTCTGTCACCAGGCTGTATCTCATGAACCGTGATAGTTAGACAGTTAAAATTTTCACAGATGATGTATTTGTGTTGCCGCTATAACAACAAATATTAAAAAATAGAATAAAATAAATATTTAAGGGGGCTCCCATACAACAAACGTGATTTTTTTGCTCATTTTTGCTCGATATTGATAACGGCAACAGGTAGACGGTTGAAATATTCACAGAATATTTAGTTATATATTCACTTTAAGAACAAATAATTAAATTAAAATAAAACAAATATTTAAGGGAGGCTCCCATACAACAAACGTGATTTTTTTGCCGTTTTTATAGATAATGGTACAGAACCCTTGGTGTGCGAGTCCGACTCGCACTTGGCCGATTTTTTATCTTATTGCTAGCATTCTACGGTAACCCCTTTACATCAATACGTATGCTTGTATGTCACCTGATGTTGTATTAAAAAAAGGTCATCATGTTTTCCTGAGCGGTCTTAGTTGATGACCGATCTTCACGAATGTCACCATTCAGAGAAGTCTGGCTGAAATCATCCTCGTCAATTCTTTTCGCTCACAACCAACGACAAACTATTAATAAAAAGTAAAATACACATTTAATAAAAGATACATGGAAACAGAAAGAAAATGTTGGAAACATGCAAAATGTATATGTTGTTTTCCTCCAACTCTCAATTTGACCTTTTTCAATTTGAATTGGGGCGAACACTAGTACCTAATGACAAATACGTATTAGACTAAATATTTGACTCAGATAAAAGGTTCCCACACTTTGACCGAAGAATAAATATTTTGACCTAGATTTAAGGGGTGGGACACTCGAGCGTATCAGTTTGTTTATTTTATGGTAGGCCAAATGTAATAAGTATATCGACCAACCGGAGACAGATATATAAGTATCAAGTAGTATATCTCTGTTGTGCCTTGAACTCGTTTTATATTCTGAGATAAAATTATAAGTAATATTAAGATGTAGGTAAGTGATCCAGATCTGGACGTCGCTAAGTATCATATAATATACTTTACTGCACTAGTACATAATGTACAATAATTGCTTACTTAATAATTGCTTTTGAAGAGCTCAGTGGCGCAGTAGTTTGTAACGCAACTTTAACGTCAATGCACGTGGATTTTATTCTTAGGTCTTGTTTTATTATACGCGACAGAGTCCTAGAGGGATTCTTCATTTCTCGCGATAAGATTTTTATTTCCTAATGGGGTTTCGGCGAATTCTGGCTTTAACAGCATTTGTATTTTATTATATTTATTTGCACACTTTTGTATTTATAACAGCACGCGGTCGTCTCGATCTTTTATGGTCTAGGTACAGAGGAAGTGTTGGTATATCTATCGATAGTACGATATACGAACATACGGCTGATACCAAGCTTTTGAAGTGTCTTGAATATGACATAAGGCTCCATACCCACTTTGTGCACGCAATCACTGCAATCCTATTTTCTTTGACACCTCATTCCATATTGTAATTTGATAATGTGTGTATGTATGTATATCTTCACGCCAAGTCCCTTGCGGGGTAGGCAGAGAGAACCGAGCGCCATAAGACGCGGTCCTTACAATCACTCGCTTCTATTACATTCATAGCTTTTTCATTAATTTGATAATAAACACGAAAAAAAATTTTATATGTAAATCGGCGGGAAATCGAAATAATTTTTTAACATAATAAACACGATCCAAATTGAAAATAATTAAGGGATTGAAAAAAGGAAAAATTTCTATGTAACGATATTTATGGCCAGACTAGTATAAATATATATACATTTATATATTATTATATATATAACGTAACAAATTGTAACTAACATAACACAATCAATGTTTTTCGTGTGAACCTGTGAACTATATATTCCAACGTGAGGATCGAAGTTTGAGTTATTTTTACGATACCATGTACATGAAACCAATAATAAGTATGACCTTGTTCACAATACACCCAAGGAACAGTTTTCTTTGCAGTCTGAGTCATACTATACCATACGCATTATTGACGGGCACACAGTATGTACGCAGCTGACGCAGTGATAGCTCAGTGGATAAAGGATCGGCCTATTATCCGATGGTACCCGGTTCAGCTGCTGGCGTGGGCATGTACTACTAAATTCGTCTTTTATGATTTATGTACGTATTTGTCGTTGACACTTACTTGGCGGTGAAGGAAAGCAACGTTAGGAAATCCGCACATCCAAGAAATTATAATTCGAAAGGTGTGTGACCTTACCTAAGACTAAACAGAACTGGTTCTCTCTCTGGCTTGTAGAAGTCTGACGGCACTCGCTCCGTGACAAAAACGTTATCTTAGGAAACGGGATAACGGTAAGAAGAAGAAGACTCATATTCGGTGCAGTGATCAAAATTCGAGTGTAATTACTTTTAATTTTTTTTTCTGCTGCTTCCAAAACTTTTTTCATTGATAACACCAAATATTTTTAATAGCTGTAAACTAAGGAAAACGGTACTGTACGTGGACTCGGCTATGAGTTTTACGTGAATGCGTCTTTATAAAAGGTAAATAGTAATAAGTTATACTAAAGGAAATTATAAGATGCAGCGAAATGATCTCAAAATTGCGGTGCCTTCTCCCCGTCGTGCGCGATGCGTCACAGTCCTCGCTCAACGTAACGAATTCTTTGATGTAGCTATCAAGTGGTGTAATAAACTTTTTGATGTAAACGATATATATGTACAACACCAAAATGTATTCCTTGATTTTGTTATCATCAGTTTTCTGAATTGCCTCCCACTATGGAAGCAAATTTAAAGACGAATCTATTCAAAGAAAATCGGTTGACAAACAGACAAGTGTTACCATTATAACTAAAATAGAGTACCATTTAGCAATTTTTTTTATCATATTTTTTCTTTGCCCATTTATATATAAATTATTTATGGTTGTTTTAGCGCCGGCGGGTTGGTTACAGCTGTCGCGCCGGTGGTCATCAGAGGAAATGGCATATGGGTGGGCTGGCCAGGAATCCATCTCGAGGACCCCAATGAGAAGATACCGGAGTCCAATCCCAACGACAAGACGCCGACAGCAGGCCTTCTCTCTAAAAAAGTAAGTTATTAAACACAATACCTACCGTGGTTGAATAACCTATATGTAGACTATGAAATAGGAGGTGTGCCTGTATCGCCGGGCCTTCAGTTTTACGTGAATACGTTTTCATAAAGGATACACGAAAGTAAGTTATACTAAAAGATAAATATATGATAGAGCGAAATGTTTCCAAAATGGTGGTGCAGAAAGGCAAAAAGTGAAAGCGGCCTTACCGCTAATGCAATTCAGTATATATTAATGTACAGAGCTAGAAAAATATTGAGTTATTTCCGTACAAGTCAATTAAACTTAGAGGTATCCCTTTTAATTCTGTGAACGTGTACTCTTGAGAAGATACTGCAAGGAAAGCAACGTGTGAATCGTAATTTATGCTATTTTGTGTCGCTAGTTTTCTTACTTTGCGATGACCGTTTCACATCAGGTGAGCCATAAGCTTTTTTTGTATCACTAAGTTGGTAATCAAGCGTACGGCCTGCCTGATAGTAAGCAGTTACCATAGCCTATGGGCATTTGTAGCATCAGGGGTGTCTTTCGTGCGTTGCCGATCCTGTAAAAACCTCTTCACGCCTTCGCAGGGAGTTTATTACACAACTTATAGTTATCGATATAAAACTTTTCTGGAACCGCACAGTACACGACCATTGCGCTTATTTGCCGCGCATAAAAAGACTTGACTAAACCGAACTGGGACTAATATATTAGGGTTAAAGAATGAAATTGTCAATTTGTACTGAAAAATTAAAACTCGTTGTTTTCTAAGATGTAACATATTTGTTTAATCAAAATATTTACCCTCATTATCTATATATTGCTACCATCTAATCGAAAGTTTATTTATGTCTTTGCGACAGAACTCTGGTTTGGCAGAATTTTTGGAGAATTTTTTAGCAGAATTCGACAAACTGTGTGAAAGCATTTTAGTACTGACTCCTGCGAAGGAAATTTTTTACCACGTAGAAAACTGTCCAAATGACGAAAAAAATGGTAGTCCGTTGGAGCAAGGTCTGGCAAGTACGGAGGATGACGTATGGTTTGTAACTGCAGCTCCTGTAGAGTTACAACGGTTCCTCGTACGAGTGTGAGCTCTTGCGTTATCAATGTTATCATGGAGCAATAATAGTGAAGATCGATTAACGAGTCGGGGCTGTTTCGCTGCCAGTTTCGCCATCATTGTTCAGAGTTCGGCATAGTAAACATCTGCTGTTATTGCTTGACCAGACCTCAGAAAGCTAGTGATAACGCCATGAAGAGTCCTCCAAACAGTTACCGTTACCCTTTTAAGCTTTGCTTTAGGGCACTGTTGCGGCGTTTGACCTGGAGTCAGCCATTACATTTTTCGCTTACGGTTATTGTAAATAATCCACTTTTCGTCACATGTCATAATTCGATCCAATATTCCTTTATTTTTGTACCGATTCAACAAGGCAACACAAGTTTCAACACGCGTTTCTTTCTGCAGATCAGTCAAATCATGAGGCACCTATTTCTCATATTTTTATCTTATTGATTTTATGCAAAGGAGTCAATATTAATATATAAAAAACAATTGAAATTTGAAAATCAAATGTTGCACATTTTTTTAAAGAATAACCTCATAGGTATCATGTGAAAAAAGTTTCACGCAAAATCTCACACCATGGGATTAATGTCAA
The DNA here is from genome assembly GCA_947507595.1 of Pyralis farinalis. Lineage (NCBI taxonomy): Eukaryota > Metazoa > Arthropoda > Insecta > Lepidoptera > Pyralidae > Pyralis > Pyralis farinalis. The sequence goes on along the minus strand of OX382271.1, from coordinate 10,304,479 downwards.
ATCAAAGTATCTATTACTATAAAACGGCAATTTCATACGTTAACCCCTCTTATATAATAGTAATGCCTGATCAGTTGTTTGTCATGTGATGTCATATAAGTATTTTATTACCATAATCTAGTTTCTAATTAAGTAATAAACTTAATTGCATATGATTGCTGTTGACACTTCTGATGTACTTAATTTGATATAGAACCGAAATCTCTATCATTATTTACTATACGACATATACTCGAGTATAGTACTACCTTCTTCTTAGCGTGATCCATTTTACTAATCTATTAGAGTCCACTACCTAAGCCTAAGGATTATTACACGGAGCGATAGTCGTCAGTCCTCCACAATCCGGAGTCAAAAGCAGACCTCTCTTAGGTTTTATATACGAGTAAATTGAATATCTTCTTGAGATCACCTTTCGAAACCCTTTATTCGGATACCCCACTCGATAAGTTTGGAAGACTTTTTTGTTCAGTCTGCACAGTATTGAGATTTACTCAATTCGCAGCATTGTCCTTATGGATGACACAAGAAAAACAACTCTATTTTACCCTGGTGAACTGCAATACATCTGAATCCGTTACTAGCGAAAGCCCTATTAATTTTTTTGCATTTTTTTGTTAATTTACACTAGGTATAACTTAGCAAGTTAATGCACGCCTGCACACCTAAAACTGTAACTAAGCAGAATCTGTAAATATTTATTGGAAATTTTGATTATAATAGTCATTGTTATCAATACTGAGTCCAGGTATATTTTTTTTTATTTTTTGTCTGCTTGTCTGTCTGTTACCGCAACACGCGAAACCCATTGAAAGAATTTTGATGAAGTTTGGTATGGTAATAACTGATTATCGGAGGCAACATATAGGATACTTTTTATTACAAGAAAACACCGAAAAATACAAAAATGCTGCGCAAAACAATAATCGCCCAAAAAGGTTAAACGTTTTTACTAAATAAGGCAAAAATAAATGTTTTAGCCAATTCAAAATAATGAAATAATATTTTTTTACAGCTTTTATAATGAAGAGTATTTTTTTTTCTGTAATATTTCTGTTTGGCGCAAGGAGCTTTCATCGTCATCATCTCAGCCTGTATTCGTTCACTTCTGAACATAGGCCTCCCCGTCTAGAGTGCCACTCGTCTCGATTCTGTGCCACCTGCATCCATCGACTCCCTACAAATCTCTTGAGGTCGTCACTCCATCTAGCAGAAAAACCTCAAACATAGCTCTTTGCATAGCGCGCTGAGCGACCTTAAGCTTCCTCATACAACATTACGAGATGTTAGACTTAATGATAGGAATATAGGTGGAGAAAGAATTTTTAGTCAATTTTACCAGTAGCATGGGGAACTGAAGCTGATGAGTTTAGCTAGCTTCCATAAAGAAATCCAGTACTTGTAGAAATGGTATTTTAATGCACTTAACAGTAAACATGCGCTCAAACAACTGCTGGATTAATATCCAGCAGTTGTTTGAACAGATATCCAAAAGAAAATGGAAACGTTATTTTGCAAGAAAATTTACGTTACATAGTTAAGTTGCTGCAAGACCTCATTCCTTCTGAATATGTTAAAACAAGGAAACTTCTAGCTTTGCGAACTAGAAATATCTCTCTGTATCTGTGTTCTGATCTGTAGAAATAAATACTATAAATATCCCTTCCTATAGAAATAACTGGATATTTATCTGTAAACAGAATCGTGGAATAGGAAAATGTGATCAATTATCCTATATAGCTTTTTAAATTCCTTAAGCGCATCTGGTCTCTTGCTACACAAAATAACCATAAAAATTAGTATCCTCATAATTCTGTTACGAAATTTAGGCGTACAAAAATTATACAACGGAACCAGATTAAGAGTTACAAATATAACCAAGCGTAATAGAAACTAACATTTTTGTAGGGTGTGGTGCAGGCGATAGTGTTTTTATCGGTTCTCTGCCTTTTCGCTGAAAATTGTTCGGCCGATTATCACTTGCCAACTGTTTCGAAGAATTTTATTTAGCGGAATAATCATTTACGAACTTTTCGTATAATTTTGTTTTATTTCCAACATCACAGTTGCCAACTGTATGTTTGGTCTGCTTTTTATAATGACACTTTTCAAAATGCCAACTTTCAAGTAGCGAATGTTTTAGCGTAATATTGTATGTACGAGTATGTATATCTTCACGCCAGGTCCCTTGCGGGGTAGGCAGAGAGAACCGAGCGCCATAAGACGCGGTCCTTACATAATTCACTCGCTTCTTTCACATTCATAGCTCTTTTCATGCACGCTCGCCGGTTCCTAAGGCTCCTGATATCACCTTCTGATAAAACACGACCAATTTGGTCATGGTAGGTTAGTCTTGGTCTTCCTCAGCTCCTACATCCTTCCACTTTCGCATTGTATATCTGTTTCGTCATTCTTTCATCTTGCATTCTTTCTACATGTCCGAACTAATAGAGCATGCCTTTTCTTATCTTAACACCGACACTCTCTTTCAATCCAACTCTCTTTCGTACGTCATCAATTCGAACGTGGTCAGCCAGCGTTATGCCACAATTTTTTCGCAGTGCTCGCATCTTTCTTTCATGCTCTCTCTGCCATACCCAGCTCTCACATCCATAAGTTAGCGGTGGGATTAGCACCGCGTTGTGTACAGCGAGCTGTGCCATCTGGCTTAGATTTCGGCTGCTAAACAGTTTACCCAACGCTCCATTCACGCTATTCTCTGTAATCACTCGTCTCTCCACAGCAGCGGTGTACCTTCCATCGCTGCTAAAAGCGCTTCCGAGATATACAAACTCATCCGCTTGCTTCAACATTACATCATCAATCGTAATCCTAGTGTTGGTTCTGGTTGTCTCTCTTTCAAATACCATTATCTTGGTTTTCTTCGCATTCGTAAGCCTTTCTTCAAACAATCGTCTTTCATTGTTGTGACTAGTTCTTGCAGTTCGGATGATGATTCTACTATTAATACCGCGTCATCTGCATAAAGCAGGCAGTTAACCACTGAGCCACCCATTCGCATTCCCACATTCATATTTCTCATTCTCTGAAGACAACTGTCCAGATACAGGATGAATAGCCGAGCCGACAGCACGCATTACTGTCGGACACCAATATTGGTATCAAACCAGGGCGATAAGCTGCCGTGCTAACAAATTTTTTGGTAACTTTGAGGAGGATATTGGCAAAGAACCATTATATGCTTTAGAAATGTTCAGTTAGTTGTTTTGAAGTTCTCTGACAATACAACGAGTAGGTTAACTTAAAACGAGACAGTTTCCACGTCTCGTTTTAAGTTAAATTTATAACCAGGTTATTGTCACACAGAGAATCATGTTGAAAGGTTGAAAGGTATTTGGTTCGCTACTAATATCACTTTGTTGTTGACCTGTAGCTTGCTATTCGTGGTTTTCTGTATCAGGTTTATTATGTATAATATAATATTCTCATAAACTTAGTTTTATCCTTAAATAAAAATAATAAGTATTACACACCGATTTAGGTTTCATCGCATTGGTTTATCTTCTAATATATAAAAATGAATGTTTGTCTGTATGTCATCTATGGACTCAAAAACGGCTGGGCAGATTTTGATAAAATTATTAGTGAATCTTCAGGTTAGCCCAGCAGGTGATCCTGTGAAGTTTGGTAACGATTGGATCACATCATATCTATATAAAAATGAATGTTTGTCCTCTATGGACTCAAAAACGGCTGGGCAGATTTTGATGAAATTTTCAGTGAATCTTCAGGTTAGCCTAGCAAGTGATCCTGTGAAGTTTGGTAACGATTGGATCACCCGTGCGAAGCTGGGTCGAGTAGCAAGTCTAAATATATAAAAGAAAATGGAGACTGACTGGCTAATCTTATTAAGACAGCGCAACTACTCGATCGATTGGACTGAAATTTGATGACGTATATCCGCTATGAAATTATAGTCGTAAATTAAACACTTATGGGGTAGAATAGGGGTTCAATTGTAAAAAAAAATGTATTGTAGGAAATCCACACGCTGAAATTAGTATAGTCGGCTATATTTCGAGCGTAACATTGCCGTGCGAATATACACTATATAAGAACACACCACTGGGTGGGTTGCTTTTAATTCAAAAGATGTCGTTGAGTTACTTACAATCCAACCGTGAATTCTAATAAAAAAATACATTTTAAGTACGTGTATGATCATTCTGTTTCAAATTAATTTCAACGAAAACAATATTACGTCCGATTCAAAGGCATTAGCAAGTGTGTAGAACTAAAATACTTGCCAAGAACAAAAGTGTATCTCATATTACAATGTTTTGTTAAGTATCATATTAATGGTAGACATTGGCAAGTGTGTATTTCATTTTCTTCAGTGGACAGTGACTTACAATGTTTGTTCGCTGGCTAAAATCGTAACGCGGCTGAATATATAATACCCTTTAATTTGCGCTTACCCCTGTTTATTCAGAATATGATCGTAACCCAAAATCGCCAAAAAGTGAGTTACGATGTTTTTCCTTCCAGGTCTCGATATGCACACTCATATAATTATGATTATTGTAACATGTATAAATGATTTAAAAAAAAAGACATATATGGGCAAGTTTCTTTTGGCATTTCGCCAATGGTCATTTGAAATGCTGGTAGATTAAAAAAGAGAAAAACTTAAAAAAAAAGATATAATATTGAGAATGTAAGACGTGTCTAAGTGCCCGTGAGGGTCTAAAGGCAAATAAAGATTTTTTTACTCTTATCTTATCTTTATCATACGGCCCACCTGATGTAAAGCCGTTACCGTAGCCTATTAACGCTTGTAATATAGTCTTATTAAGTCTTACTCGCGCGATGCTTCCTATGCTGCTTACACAGTAACTCCTTAGGAGTTGACTGGTGACCTCACTCACACGCAAACAACAATCGTCTAGGGAGTTATTATTTTGACTGCGATTTTCTGTGAGGTAGAGGTACTTCCCCAGACGGGCTGCTATGATGCGCCATACCTCTCTTAAAACATCCAGACAAAGACAAACAGACATGTTCATGCACGCAAATGTTTATCTTGTGCGGGAATCGAATCCACGAGCATTGGTGTCATAGTCGCGTTATTCACGACTGAGTCACAGAGCTCGTCAAGATGACATTTAGCGACTGACGTCAGACACCACAGCCCATAGGGAATACCAGACTTTTCGTAGGTCTTAGGTCACCTCACGACGTTTTCCTTCACCGCTGAGCATGTGATAATTAAAAACATGTACATAAATTTGCAAATACGAATTTAGTGGTGTACCAGGATTGCAACCTGGGATCAGCCTGTTAAAAGACTGGTTTTTATCCACCAGGTTGTCATTGCTCAATCTCTTCGAAATATGTAACTTGTACTTCCTCTTCCTAGCGCTATCCCGTTTAGTATTCTTTTGGGATTGGCCGGATCCACTAAGGTCTAAGGACATGAAGCGACTGTCATCAGACCTCCACAACCCTTAGGAGAAACTAGACCTCTCTTAAGTTACACCACACGACTTTTTGAAATATAATTTCCTGAACGTGCGGATTTCCTCATGATGTTTTCCTTCATCATCCAATAAGTGATAATTACAAATATGTACATAAATCTGAAAAGAAGAATTTAACGATACATGCCTACACAGGAATTCGAACCATGGATCATAGGTCGATTGTTTATCCACTGAGCTATGAAAAAGTAATGTTTGTTCCAATGGAACATCTAATTATGCAAACGCAAGACGCAGGAAATGATGTTCTGTCTGCCATTAGATCTGGTTCACAGTTCACACACACAGTGACCGAGCCGAGTTTATCAAAACATGATAAACTCGGCTAAAACCAAGCGCTCCAAATCTAGTCCTCCAAATGTAATTTCTACCAATACAGAAGTTCACATAATAATAAATTAAAATTTGTTAATAATACTGTGTTTCTTGTACTTACAATAAACTGCGAATTACAATACTAGAACGTAAATAAACTTCCCAATGAGCTCAGCTCCGCCGCGTATATTAGGAGAATTAGACAATTGACGTATATATTTGATTGTATAATAAATTGACTGAAACTCAAATGTTCAAAAACACATGAAATACCCTATGTACAAATAGAATTCATGAATTGTAACTAAAAAAGATGTCTGGAAATAATATAACACAGGCAAAGACTTCCTAATAATCTTCAATTCTACCACTTGACATCGTTCGTATTGTACCAATGCTAACATTAATTTATTGTAACACTAGCTGCTGCCCGCGGCTCCGCCCGCGTGGAGTCAAATAACGTAGCCTATGTGTTAATCCAGATCATAATTTATCTACGTGCCAAATTTCATTCAAATCCGTTCAGCCGTTTAAGCGTGAAAGAGCAACAAACATCCATACATACAAACTTTCCCATTTATAATATTAGTAGGATTTTATTGACGATTTGAAAAGAGACCTATATTGGCAAGTTTCTTACGGCATTTTCTTACCAATGGTCATTTCCGAAATGCTAGCAGTTTAAAAAGGGAGTATAATAACGTAAGAGAATTGAATAAGATACAATAAGTTTACATTAAAAAAGCCAGGGCCCACAAATATTTCTTTTTATCTTTTTTCATCTTTATCTACCTATGTTTTTATGCCGTAAGTGCCGTACGGGATAGCCAAAGAGAATAGGTAGATACTTATGTCATGACATATTTTTTATACTAGGTATTTTACATAGGTCTAAGAGCTTAAAAGAGGTAGAGCATAGATATTTTATCAGGAGCTTCCCGATCGAGGAAGTATCACCAACTTATTGAAGATCACTGACAAATAACATCTCTTTCGAAGGCTGCCATGTTCCTGCAAGTTAACTCACCCGCAAGCCCGTGTTAACAGTGGATGTTTATGCATTGCAATGTTTATAGACTATCGCAACCATTCACAACCGATAGATTATATACTTGTTTTCCGCCCAGGAGCCTGCCGGATGTGAGTTGGTTACCATATAGCATAATAATAATAATAATAAATTTGCAACATAACATCGGCACTCACGTATTGTTACCGCCACTACCTTGCACTTTAATTTACACTAGGAAAAAAAACATAATAATACTTATCTTGGAAGAAATATAGTCAGCCAGCTCCCTACCGAATTCTACTCTACCTCTTTCGCCAGATCGTTGCTAACTGGCAGGCTGTACCACGTACGGGTGAAGTTGGCTTAGTCTCTAAAGATTGACAGTGAGTTGCTTACACCCCTGTGATAATGTACATAATTAAAGATAAATGTATTTATCAATTAACACTTCCTTCTCGGGACAATTTGCAAGTACAGGTACATCTATTAATTTTACCGCGTAATGTTAATACTTACGCATACACAATGTAGTAATTTTCCATTATTTAAATCACAAATAATGCAGCTAAAATTGTTCAAGAAACCTACTTTAACGGAAAACAATGTTTCTGCGAGTGCCATAAAATAATTCATCGGAACGATTAAAACGCCACTTATATGGAATTTTACTAGATTTATCACAGTTACAAATAGGTTTTATGGTAATTTCACTTGATTGGCAGTAATAGAAAATATCGTCTTGCATCTGCACGTCCAAGAAATTGAATTTCAAAAGACGTGTGATCAACCTAAGAAATGTCTGGTTTTCCCTCTGGGTTGTGGAGGTCTAATGGTAGTCACTCCATTTCAAAAGCAGTATACTCGCCAAATTCCTAGGTTTAGGTAGCGGACCTCGCCAATCCTAATGATTAGGAAACAGAATAATGCGAATGCGAAATGCGAGAATCAACAAATAGGTTGAAGTATTCTGTCTTTAAGAAACAGCATCGTGACTTACTCACGTTGTTTTATCAGAAGGTGGTGTTAGGAAAAGTGTTAATTAGAATGGCGCACCTTGGATTATTTTTTGGACACATAACTAACCTTGTTAAAAATAAATGATTTTCTTTCTTTCTTTCTTTTCTTTCTTGTGACAGATTTTCAATGATTTCTAAGGTTAGAAGCGTCATTCTATACTTTTCTATAATATTTTATCAACAGTGATAAAAGAAAAGATAGAAAAGTAACCCTTGTGGAATTCACTATCAATAACCCACCCGAGGATATGCAGTTAATATCCTAAACATTCGAATTTCAACAGTGCTTCTTGATTGATTGACGATTCAAGATTTCTGATTTTTGTTTAATCTGATACGAATCTTAACCCAGAAGATCTTCCCGCATTTGATCTTCTATACACTGAAAAAAATGTTTAGTTGGATTTCCCATATTCCTAATAGAATTCACCAAAGTCGACGGTTGAACTGGGTCCTACCTTTGACTTAAGTTGATTTTACCAATCAAAAAAGGTTAATGAAGTACCAGTAAAACTAATAAAATTTATTATTTAGTATGATAAACTGTACCATATTATATGTACAATCCATTTATTAGCGGTAAATTATACATTTAAAATAGTGATAGCTACTAAATACTTTTGTATGAAGACCAACCGTAATATATTTGTAAATTTAACTACAAATTTTTGCATTAATTAACAAAGTTTACTAGTAAAATAGCCTACCTTTGCTTCTTTGGTAAATTCAACTAATCTTTTTTTTCAGTGTATACGTTAACGACAACTCCATGTAAATCAACGACATTATCCATGATCTAATTATAGATACTTATTTAATTGCAGATAGTCGCGATTCGTGCAGAACCTAATCTGTTTGACAGTTACTACAATGGGTGCTGTAACGGTACATTCTGGCCACTGTTCCACTCTATGCCCGACCGAGCCACTTTCATCGCAGACCACTGGAAGGCTTACATCAAGATCAATGAGGAGTTTGCAGACAAAACTGTGCATGCCCTGCATTTACTGAAAGAACATAAAGATAAGAATTGTACTTCGCCACCTATAGTGTGGTTACACGACTATCACCTCATGTTGGCTGCAAATTGGATCAGGCAGGTACGTTTGCTAAATGTATTTGGAAATAAATAGCTCAGAGTAACAGCTGATATGATAGGAAGCTAAACTTCATATCAATTTCAATTTAATATATATGTCACTAAAGCAAGACAAAGCTCAAATAATAACACGTAACTATTGAAAAGTTCCTGTGAACATCATCTTGAAAATGTCATTGTCATAAGCATTGTTAAGTTTACGATTTCCAATCGATCCGCAATTATTATTAGTTTGCATGAAAATTATATTCTTAAATCTTACTCTGTTACGAAGTTGAGAACACAGTTACAAATAAAGCTAAAATGAAGCTTATTTATGGGATCTTCATCACTTACCTACAACATAGATGAATAGCTGCATCATCAAAAAGACATTGAATAGTGATGTTGATTTATATAATTCCCAATCGGGAGCACAGCATTATCTCTCGGTTGAGCCTGTAGCACAATGTATTTTTCTATGCATAGGCTTAAATAAATAAAGTAAATCTCATACAACTATTCAAATTTAAAAATAAAATACTCTGTCTCTACCCAATAACAATGATCCACAATTAGTGATTTTTTTACAGCGCGTCGAAGAGGAAGACATCACATGTAAACTTGCATTTTTCCTGCATATCCCATTTCCACCATGGGATATCTTCAGACTGTTCCCGTGGTCTGATGAAGTTTTACAAGGCATACTTGGTAAGCACTATGTGATAAACAATAAGTTCCCTTTTGCATGCCCATATTATTATAATATTTATATGATATTAATATAGTTGAATTAATATAATTAAATATAAAAATGTTTACATCGTTTACGACTAGATAACATATTTTTTTTTTGTTTTCAGGTTGTGATATGGTTGGCTTCCACATAACAGATTATTGCTTAAACTTTATAGACTGTTGCCAAAGAAAGTTAGGTTGCCGTGTAGACAGGAAGAATCTTCTAGTGGAACTGGGTGGACGCACCATTTGTGTCCGACCATTACCTATCGGCGTTCCTTTCGACAGGTTTGTGCAGCTCGCACAAAACGCCAAAGCAGTGCTCTCTACCAGTCAAAAAGTAATACTCGGGGTCGATCGACTCGATTACACCAAAGGATTGGTGCATAGGCTAAAGGCTTTCGAAAGATTGCTGGAAAAACACCCGGAACATATAGATAAAGTGCTGTTGCTACAGATTGCTGTTCCGTCGAGGACTGATGTAAAAGAGTACCAAGACTTAAAAGAAGAAATGGATCAGCTGGTGGGAAGGATAAACGGAAGATTCACCACACCTAACTGGTCACCAATCAGGTTAGATTCGAGTTATTCGTGATATAAGAAATCACTTCTAATCTTACAATAAATTAGGAGGGAACCAACTATTTCTGATCGATCTGATGCTCCCTTTCGCTGTTACGGTGACATTGTGAAATTGTGATCATAATGATGAGATGTTATATTTTGTTATATATTACTCTTTCAGATATATCTATGGATGTGTAGGTCAAGATGAGTTAGCAGCATTCTATCGCGATGCTGCCGTAGCTCTAGTGACACCTTTGCGCGATGGCATGAACCTCGTCGCTAAGGAGTTCGTCGCGTGTCAGATCAACAAACCGCCGGGCGTCCTGATTGTATCACCCTTCGCTGGGGCTGGAGAGATGATGCACGAGGCGCTTATATGCAACCCATATGAGCTCGATGATGCAGCTGAGATTATTCACAGGTGAGTAGATAATAAAGCTATTTAGCTGCCCTAAAGCAAAATTCATTCGGCAATTTCTTAAACTGTCTAGAATTAACATACAACAACGTAGATAGACCATGAGATAACATATGTGTAATGGATATACCTAATAAAAAAATAATAATTATATAACGCATTATAAATATGCATTCGAAAAATGACTTTCTTATTTCATCACATTTCATCAAAAGTCACTTTTTCGCTCCATAGTCTCTTCAGAACACGTCGATAGCAAATTAATACTTCATTTTGAGAGTTGCAAGAAAAAAAAATCCATTGAACTTGCACAGTACTTGAACGTTTCGGTTCCAATATATCGATGAATTATCTGACAGCGGTGTAATTGTGATGAACGAACATAGTAGCTTGTGTTCAGAGGTATTGTTCAATACCTCTGAACACAAGCCACTGTACAACGGTAGAACACACTATAAAATCGTGCAGTTGGAAAGTACGATTTCGTTTTTTTTTTAGTTTCTTGACTACATATAACCAAATCATGATACCGTAAATTTATTTAACATATATACTGAAATATCCTTATATATTACATATTTTCGACATATACTAAACAAACATGCTTTATTATTACCAACTGAATTGTAAGGCAACTTTTTTCAGTGTATTAACGAAAGCTAAAATGTTAACTTAGTAGCTCAATCATTATCTCCTGGTGCTGCCATCAAAAAATTGGCATCGGGTACTCTGTGTTAGCGGCCTCTAAACTTGTATATTTGTGGTCAATGTCTAAAATATGATTTTCAGAGCTTTGATCATGCCAGAAGATGAGCGCACCGTCCGCATGAATCATTTACGGCGCCGCGAACAGCTCAACGACGTGGATAGCTGGATGAAGTCTTTCCTCAAAGCCATGGACTCGTTAGAGGAGGAGGCGGATGACATCGGAGCTACTTCCATGCAGCCTGTCACCATTGATGATTTCGATGAATACCTCTCCAAGTGAGTACAATTGTTGTATTAGATGCAAACATTTCCTAATCCCCTAACAATTCTGACAATAATTGTGCCTAAAACAGTTCACACTGCACATTTCATTGATGTGTGGTGTGATAATGATAATTGTCATAGGTGTAAATGAAAACAGCTTTGGATCCGACATCGCAGCAGTCGAACCATATCTACCTTGACGCTATGGTAACTGGTGCTCATTGCTTGAAATTGACACTCATGATGGATTTTATATTGTTTTTTATATTTAGTAAAAATCGTAGGGAGTCAGTAAATCCAAAGTGGTACAAAACTACTAAAATACTCGTAAAATCGATCACATGAGAGATGGACCTGCGCACTGAGTATTCCGTGTTACTATTTTTACTACTTATTTTTGTTACATCAATCTAAGAACATATTAGGGGTTTTAAATTTGAAATTGCAACTCGTTTTTTTCTAAGATGTAACATATTTATTTAATCAAAATGTTTTACCCTCATTATCTATACATTTTAATGCCATCTAATGGGAAGTTTATTTTTTTGTGATAGAACTCTGGGGATCTAGATTCGACAAACTGTGTGAAAGCATCTTGTACTGCCTCCTGGGAAGAAATTTTTTTACCACGTAGAAAATTCTCGAAATCACGAAAAAAAATGGTAGTCGGTTGGAGCAAGGTCTGGCGAGTACAGAGGATGACGTATGGTTTCTAACTGCAGCGCTTGTAAGAGTTACAACGATTTCTCGTGCAGTGTGAGGTCTTGAGTTATCATGGAGCAATAATGGTGAAGGTCGATTCACGACTCGGGGATATTTCCCTGCCGATTTCGCCATCATTGTTCGAAGTTCGTTACAGTAAACATCTTCCGTTATTGCTTGACCAGATCTGAGAAAGCTATAGTGAATAACCCCATAAAGATACCACCAAACAATTACCATTAACCTGGGATCAGCCATTGCATTTTTCGCTTACGGTTATCGTAAAAAATCAATTTTTCGTCACATGTCATAATTCGATCCAATATTCCTTCATTTCTGTACCGATTCAACAAGGCAACATAAGTTTCAATACGCGTTTCTTTCTGCAGATCAGTCAAATTATGAGGCAACCATTTTTTATATATTTTTTTTATCTTATTGGTTTGATGCAAATGAGTTAATATAGTAGGTAAGGCAACGTTAAACCATGCCGCTAATTCCTGAGTAGTTTGACTCGGATCAGCTTCCACCATCTTCTTCAATTTCGCGTTATTCACCAGTGGTTCAGTATTCCACGTGGTTCGTTCCTCAAGTCGAAGTTTGCATTATGAAAACGTTTAATTCAAAAACACACGGTGCGTTCAGTAGCAGTCTCCTCTCCAAACGTAGCATTGATATTGCGAGCTATTTCTACCGTGTTTGATATGCCTCGGCACTCAGAAATTACTCGGATTTTCGAAGTATCCATCTTTCCCGCGTAAGCTGAATAAAAAAAACGATTGAAATACGAAAAACAAATGTTGCACATTTTTTAAAAGTAAAACCTCATAGGTATCATGTGAATATATAGATCTGTATATTCACAGTGCTGGGCAAAATTTAGTTTGACTATTGATTGATGGCTTATAGTTGATTATCTTAGTCAGTTAGTTGTGATTGACGATTGATTAGTTTTAATCTTAGTCAAATAATTTTTAATTATATGTGATTAAACTACAGTATTTGTTTTGAATACAAAAGCTCGTTTAGTGACTGCCTTGCTGTTGTATTAATTGCTATTTTTAAAATGATAACTTCTTATGGGAGGATAAACCGTTACGTAACGCGTTACGACACCAATCTGTCTGACTTCCCTTTCTCTCACGCATACGGCAGCGGAATAGTTTAAGTTATCACTTCTATCGGGCGTCCCGAGACGCACACGTTTTTTTATCGTAGACAAGAGGTATCGTATCAAAAATAGGCGTGTGAGCGAAGGCCTTAAGGCGCTGTGTATTGCCTAAGTGGCGCCTCCAATCGTAAAAACTAATTATAATTAATTTAAAGTTACAAAATTATTAGTCAGTCAGTGGATCTTGCACCCACCGGTGATTACGGGCCTCGAGCGAAAGCTCGGGCAGTCTCCAGGAGCGAACCGCTCCCGGGTAATTTGAACCGCGAGAACGCGAGCGTGGAAACGATGGATAATCTGACTGACTGAATTGGGATAACGCCGTACCGACAATGTGTGTCATAGTCATATCACACGTTAGACAGGCACGTCGCAAGTACAAGCGGATGAATCCGTGGATAAATCACGTCTAGAAGCAGCCTCCTACGCAAGGTCCCTGCGGACATAAAGGGACGTCCGTGGACACGCACCCCCAAATACGTACAGCACCTACTTTCCCACGTGACGTCCCAGGCTACACACAGACGACTCACCGAGCCAATTTGGGGTGCATTGAGGCGGATGAATTCAAGGATTAATCACGTCTAAATGCACCCCGTAAAAGAGAACTCGTGACTGGGGCGTGGTACGTGGCTAATATATCCAACTCTCACATTCCACGTGACTATGCAGCACTTGGCTCTCCTCGACCGGACGAAATTGGCGCTGCGTGGTGGGTGGCGGCCTCCACTGCCGCATGCAGCTAAACGTCCTTATCCACATATCGGTGCGCTCTTGGAATATTAATCATTGTAGCAAAATAATTGTGTCCTTTCGACAGGCCCCGAAGATAGCATTGGTGTGTTACTATAGAAATTTATTTTTTATTACTGGGTAGCGATGTAAAAGTGACTCTTTTACACGCTACATCTCGACTTACTTCATCAAAAAAAATTGGCTTAGAATATCAGCTTTTTTCTCGGGGTAGTTAAATCATTTCCACTTTCTTCGTAAAAGTCTTCGGCTTCCATATCGTTGGAGTTTTGATTAATTTCTAAGCAAATGGCAGCTTGACGAGCTCGGTGGCGCAGTGGTGAAACGTGCTGTTACGCTACTTTGACGCCAACGCTCGTGGGTTCGATTCCCACACAGTACAAACATTTGTGTGCATGAACATGTCTGTTTGTATTGGTCTGGGTATTTTTCTATGTATAATAAGTGTGTATTTACAAAAAAAAATGTATTTATGTATGTTTATCAGTTGTCTAGCACCCATAACACAAGCTTCGCTTACTTTGGGGCTAGGTGGCGCTGTGTAATTTGTCCGACAATATTTATTATTATTATATTATTATTTAAGCTTTGAATAACTGATTCCACTTTCGGAATTTGGTGGGATTTATACATGGATGGATGCTATTATTGGGATCTCAGCCTTTGAACATCTCGAGTTCAACTATTTCATGTGTGCTTTGATTGTATTTATTTACAAATGGTTCGCAAAGTCTCTGCTCTGAATATCCAATGCAGTTGCAATGGGAGCCGCACATTCTGTATATTTTTCTAAATATTGAAATTCATCTTCACTAATTGGATTCTTTATTCCTAGCGCGCTACATTTTTGTTATTTTATTTTTTTAATTTGTTTTAATGAATCATAATGACTCCACCTAGTTACTCCTGGCCGAGTGTATGTCCGAGTATATTTTTTAATATTCAGCAGATTTTGGCCACCCAGTGAAATTCCAGAACTCATTACATTTCTTGACTCATTACATACTTGACGTTGTATAGTTTTCCTAAAAGCATGGTCTCGTCTCGTAATAAACTAGCTGTCAAATTTAACGTGTGAGCGCAATATCTATAGTGATCTTTTCAATCACCTTTCCTCAGTGTTATCATCCAGTCTTTGAATATTTAGAATCAATGGATCAGTCAGATGCGGTTGAACTTTGTATTTACTCTCGCTGTCTGTGTTGTCACTTATAGCAACATATTCATTGTCTTTTGTTGAAACCCTAATCGATTTCGAATTAACTCCAAACATTTTGAAGGCCATTACACAATTTGATCCATTATCTGTTACTGTCGCCTCAACTTTTGATATATCCAATTCAAAATCACAGTATAAGTCTAGCAACATGTCCTTAATACGATCATAAGTATGTAAGCCTTTAAATCGGCGACGTGCCAATGCAGCTGATTTCCTTTCTAAGTTTTCATCGATCCAATGAACAGTTACACCGAGAAAGCTTCTTTATTTTTCTGACCAGATATCTGCAGTTATACATAGATGTTTGGCTGTTGTTAGCTTTTTTTAAGTTCGCATATATGTGTGAAGTGCTATAGGCCAATTCTACTAAAAACCTGCAGCTGCACATTTACGCTTGTCATTTGAGTCGCGGAGGAGTAGTACAGTGCCAATACGTATATTCTATTAACTATTATTAAAATTGCGTGCTCTGCAACTACGCTGCAACTGTGCGTATCCTGGAAATGAACTACCAACCTGTCATGTTACCATATTTCAATCTAGTAAATTGGCCTTTTACTAAATGTTGACTTAGTTTCAATTTCCCTTGGTTGCTGGCGTGGAGGTATTTCTAACTGGAAAAAGCATGCGCAAACATGGCCCAAAACAAAAAAAATGTTCTGTAATATAAATCACCTCTTCAGAATATTAATGTCACTTCGCAAAAGTTGCTTAAGACTAACGTTAGCAAAACTGCAAATAAACTCCGTTAAAACTTCTGTGATTTATAGCAGCGCTGCTGCAACGTTGCTGCTGTCACATAGCTTAATAGAATAACTAAACGTCAAAGTGTACGCATTTTGACATACGTCAGAATTGGTCTACTTTAAGGCGACACATCGAAAAATTAGACCAACTTTCATCGAATAGTATAGGCTAATGACTAAACTGACGGATCTAAGATTTTAATATAAATAACTTCATTTCTTTATCTTGAATTTGCTTGCTCAAATACGCGATTGTGTAAAATTGATTCGATAATAATTACTTTCGAAAACACCTCCTGAAATTCATTATTTTTGAAATTACAACGAAGTTGTTCTGTTTATACGCTTCAAAATTACTTAACTCTATTAGTAATATCTATGTTTATAATATGCTTGCTGCATATTTTGATAAGTGAAACATGAAATTTTTTAAAAATATTTTAAGTTTCTGACAATTTCTAAGCGATCACATTCGTCTTGGGTGCTACGTGTTTTCGACCTTATTGTGCGGTAATGAGGATTATAAACGCGTTGACTAACTACATCCAGCCAGTCCGGCTGCAGCCCGCTTCGAGGTAGAACCTATGTCGACTGTCTGCTCGAGCTCGCTCCATTTACATCGCGACACCGAAGTTTTTATAATTAATAGTTGTAAATATTCAATATTATAGTATTTAGCGTAAGTGTATTATTATTAGATATAAGTAGTAAATAATATTATAGGTTTATATATATTTATTATACTGTTGTAATAATGGGGAACACTAAAAAGAAAATATATAGAATAAAAATACAAAGAAAATGTTCGTAGAATGGGGGAGGCGAACAAGACAAGGTATTTATTTTTTTTAATTATTATATTCATTAAACATATTATAATAACATTGTGTAGACATATTTCTAGTTTTTAGAACAGTTCCTAGGTATGGTTGGCCCAAGCTATTTAATTCCTCTTCAAACTTTTTTTTAATTTTGATTACTTAATAACTCTATATAAAACTGCATTAATTAAATAAGAGTTATTTTTTGCAGGAATAAACAGTAACATTTGATAATTGGTATACATTATCCACAGGCTGACCGCGTACCTATATAGGACGTCAAACTCCTATTATGTCCATTATAATCTGACCGAACTCCGACTTAGAAGTTGTACGTCGGTGGAGGTCAGGTTACGTTGGAAATTTATACCAATAAGGTTCGCGTCCTCAGCACATAGCAACCAGTGGAGACTCTTTATTTCTTTGTATTAAAATAAAAACTTATAAAATAGAATATTTTTGCTGTTTTGTTTTTTAGGAGAAACTTACTAAATAAACATATTCCACTAGAAGAATCACTACTCGATTTATATGCTACTTTAACGTAAGTGTCATACGGGACGACAAACTCATAGTAACCATTATAAGCTCACCGAACTCCGACTTAGACATTGTACGTAGGTGAAGGTTAGTTTACGTTGGAAATTTATCCAATCAGAAGATAGAAAACCAGTGGAGGTTTTTTTTTTTTTTGTATTAAAATAATTACTGGTAAAATAGTATATTTTGATAGTTTTTAAAAAAACTCGGTATGTTTCATGTTAAAGAAGCGAGCGAGGTGTGTAAGTACCGAGTCATGTGGCGCTCACGAGGGATTTAGCGTGAAGATATAGATAGATAGTATACTTATACCCATGGTACTCGTGAAAACAAATAATATTTACTATGAACCAACACTGAAAACACAAAAAAATCATCTATTCTATACATTGTGGTTAGTATTGAACTATTGTACGGATTAGATTTATTTTGCAACATCAGAGATGGTCCTGGTTCTTTCTTCTTGAGAGTTTAATAAATAACAAGGAAACGTACAACAATACAAAACACAGAGTATACATAAGTAAAATACAATAAATGTCATTATACTGAAGTTAAAGTTATGAAACAGCAAGAAAATCATTTGTCACATGTTTTTTTTAAATATGAATAGATTATAAAATCTATTTGTATATATGTATATTAGGGTGTCCCTTATTTTTCAAAGTTTTTATTTTCTAACGCATATGTCTTAGTTTTGTTCATTTGCTTTTAAAACACTCGGAAATTAATTTTTAACTTATTTGGATTACGATAATCCGTGCCGAATTACATCGAAACATGTTCATACAAGTTGCGCGGCAGTGCCGCACGTACTCGCGGTATTCATTTGTTCAAATTCAAAGTCAAAATCTTTTTATTCCGTAAAAATGGCTACATTTGTTTGGAATCGTCACATTTTTTTCCCCTACCGTGCAGTTTATGACTAGGTGAGCACTGATAAAAATACTGCCAAAAAACTCAGGCATCCCTCTTTTGGTATCCAAACAAATTTACATATTTTGTTAATTACATTATAATTGGATCGACTCACTCCCAGGCATTTTTATCATTAATATAGTCAGATACTTTATAATATGCCCTGCTACACAATTTGGCTTTAATAGTAGTTTTAAATTTGTTTATTGACAAATCTCTTATATTGCTGGGAAGTTTGTTATAGAACCGTATAATTGCCCCATAAAATAATTACTTGTTTTGTGGAGACGGCTTGCATATAACACAAGATTATGCTTATATCTAGTATTTATGCTATGAATATCACTCTTTTTACAAAATGAGTCTATGTTTTTATGGACATACAAAAGATTTTCATAGATATATTGCGATGCGACTGTTAAAATATTTATTTCTTTGAATTTTTCTCTAAGGCTCTCACGGGGACCAAGTTTGTAGATAGCTCTTATGGCTCTCTTTTGCAATAAAAAGATGGTGTTAATATCCGCGGAGTTACACCAAAGAAGAATTCCATATGACATAATACTATGAAAGTAGCTGAAATAAACTATTCTAGCCGTATCAATATCAGTGAGCCGTCTAATAGTTTTCACTGCATAAGCTGCAGAACTTAGTTTTCCTGATAATTTTTCAATTTGTGGGCCCCTTTGTAGTCTGGAGTCAATTGTTATACCCAAGAACACAGTTGTCTCCACAGAGGCTAAATTAGTTCCATTAACATGTACATTGGTAGCCACCTGCCTTACATTAGGTGTTGAGAACTTAATTACTTTAGTCTTTTTATCATTTAAAAGCAGATTATTAACACTAAACCAATGAATAACTTTAGAGAGAGCATCGTTAACTTCGTCATAATTACCTAACCGTCTATTAATTTTGAATGTCAGTTATTCTCGTGATTAATACGTAATGTTTTAACTTTTATAAGATGGCAGTGGAATTGAGAAGCAATAAATCAAGTATTTTCTTAGTTGGAGACGTAAATTATCAAATAATAGGCGCAAAATTACCGTCTAACCGTCAAGTTCTTCCTGTACTTTTTTATAAAATTCGCGAAGTTAAATTGACTGTTAGTGAAAGCGCATACCTAGTCATTCGAGAGTGTATTATATTTAGGGAAAAAGCTAGGATCCCTACCAGAGCTATACCTAACTGTGTAAAATAACTTGTGAATCTTCACCAGGAGGGAGTTGCAAAAAAATTCCAATTTTCTATTTCAATTTCAATCTAATTCAATCTGATAATTTTATTGCTCTTATTTATTCGAAATAAAAAAATCCTGTGTTTACTCGGCGCTATCAGCCATTATGACACTCGAACATCTATAACTTCAAGCCAAATCCCTTGCGGGGTAGGCAGAGAGAGCCGAGCGCCACGTGACTCGATCCTTACATATCTCACTCGCTTCTTTAACATTCATTGCTCTTCTCATGCACGCACGCCGGTTTCTAGGGCTCCTGACATCACCTTCTGATAGAACATGACCAATTTGGTCATGGTAGGTAAGTCTTGGCCTTCCCCGGCTCCTACATCCTTCCACTTTTGCATTGTATATCTGCTTCGTCATTCTTTCATCTTGCATTCTTTCTACATGCCCGAACCATCGGAGCATGCCTCTTCTTATTTTAACACCGACGCTCTCTTTCAGACCAACTCTATTTCTAACATCATCATTACGAATACGGTCTACAAGCCTTACGCCACAAATTTTGCGCAGCGCTCGCATTTCAACCGCGTTTATTCTACTTTCATGCTCTTTCTGCCATACCCAACTCTCGCTTCCATAAGTTAGCGTTGGGACCAACACTGCATTGTGTATAGCGAGTTGTGCCTTCTGGCTCAGGATTTTACTGCCAAGAAGTTTTCCCAACGCTCCATTCACACTATTCCCAGCACTCACTCGTCTTTCCACATCTGCGGTGTACCTTCCATCCCTGCTGAAAGCGCATCCAAGATATACAAACTCATCCACTTGTTCCAACACTTCATCATCAATCGTAATCCTTACATTAGTTCTGGATTCTTCTCTTTCAAATACCATTATCTTTGTTTTCTTCGCATTCAGTAGTAAGCCTTTCTCCATACAGTCGTCTTTCATCGCTGTGACCAGTGTTTGCAGTTTAGATGGTGTATCTGCTAACTAAACATATGTGTCCGAATCAACAAATGGCCCGCTTTAGCCTCTCGATAAACAATGTTGTATTATGTAGCTGGTGTTTCATTCTTCTTAAGGGGGAGACATGCCGTCCATTGGCGCCTCAAGGAATAAAATATCGTATCTTAGCGTGGAAGATAAACATTATAAAGTCATGTGTTGCGTGTGTTACAAATACAATAACGTACTTTTACGTCATTAAACCAACAATTGACATGTTTTGCTTTCGTTGTTATAGGCATAATTGCCAAAAAAACGGCCTCTTTTAGCACTTTTGCTTATAACAACGATAGTGGAATATTTTGAGTGTTGGTTTAATGACGTAAAAATACTTTACTATCTTCGTAATAAATGCAACATAAGATTTTGTAATGTTTATCTTCTATGCTATAATATGTTTTTTTATTCAATGAGGGCGCCACTGGACGAGACCTAAGTAAGAACAACATAGATACCAAGACATGTTAACTTGTAGAGATATAAACATAAAACGATGTCATTGATTTCTCTTTCAATAAACTTTTAAAAGTGAATACGTTTCTGTAGTTTTTTATTACTATTATTACTATTGTTTTCCGTCTAGCTTAAATAAATATGTTTGGTTCAGTATGTATAAAGCTAAATAATAATTAAATCAATAATTTTTATTAAATATTGATATTATAAATTTTATTTAAGTGTGACGCGACTCTGTAGCTTTTCTGTTCGTTTGCATTGACTATACGTTGACCCCAGGTTACCTATTAGGCGCTAATTTCAAATTTTACAAATCGAGCGTCGAGTGTCAATTGAGGGGCGCGGGGTGATTGGGGCGGAGCCATTTTAAAGCTTCACGATCGAGGTGTCGCCTTAACGTAGTCATAGATAAGTCATGAATCTTGATTGATCAATTTGATTGACGAAGTAAGTTGATTTGTCCAACACGCTTCCCCAGTCGGTCTGCTTTGATTGTATAGTACCTACTATTTAAATAACATCTGTTAAAAACACCCGGACCAAGACAATCAGACATGTTCATGCTCACTAATGTTTGTTTTTTTTTTATGGGAATCGAACCCAACAGTATTGATGTTAAAGCAGCATTGCTAACTACTCCGACACCGGGCTAGTCGCACTCTGCAGACCATTCTTGTATATTCTTCGTTCCAGGTACATAGGCTACACACAGAAGCTGGCGCTGATGCTGGACTACGACGGCACCCTGGCACCTATCGCCCCTCACCCCGATCTCGCCACGCTGCCGCTGGAAACCAAGCACACATTGCAGCGGCTCTCCAACATGTCCGACGTGTACATAGCGATCATATCAGGCCGCAATGTCGACAATGTGAAGAACATGGTGGGTACCTATTTGAAAATGTGTTTTTTTACACCATTAAGGTAGCAAACACGCTTACGACTTGCCTGATGGTAAGCAGTATCATCGCCAATTATAACAGCGGATTCGTTTTAACGGAATGTTATCTACGAATAAAAACTTAGTTAAAAAGAAGGTACCTACACATTTTTTATACGACGTCAGAAGGCGTAAAAGCATACAGTCCACCACAAAGTGGTTACCTTAAGCCAGGAACGCTTGTAGTGCAGAAAGTATCGCTCATATGTTGGACCCTAACACAGCTTGCTGCTAATACCACTGCAGTGTCAGCAGCAAGCTGTGTTAGATCGCAAGTTAAGTCCTCACTGATACTGATAACCTCACTCACTCGCATAACATACCAATCCTCCAGGGAGTTTTTTTTTTTTTTTATTGGCTCAGCATAGTGGCTCCTCTTCGCCTGTTGGTAAGCGAAAAGGGGAGCCCAAATTGCAGCGGCAACTGACAAAGGACTACGGTGTCCTGTCAGTTGACGCTACCATGCTGGCCCCGCAAGGTGCTTCTTCACGCTTCGTTTGAAGGATCCCATGTTGTAGGAAGGAGGAAACACATGTGCCGGCAAGGCGTTCCACTTTTTAATAGTTCCACAGAGATAGGAGTTGCCGAACTTTTTAGTACGAGAACAAATGTCCTCAACAGTGGAATGATGACATCGCAAGGAATGATAACATGGCGCGACCCCTGGTCCAAGCGCGATACGCTACCTGTTTGTTACTAACAGCTTCAGCACACTCGCGATTAAACCAAGGGCGTCTCCGGCTTTTGATGACGACATCAGAGTGAGGAATGTAGTATTCCATTCCAACTTCGATCTCGTCAACAATAGCCGCAGCACTCGCCGTAAGATCTTTCTCACTGAAACAGCGCTGCCCCCATGGGACGGAAGCAAAGTAATCGCGCATGCCGTCCCAATCTGCTGACGAGTAGTGCCAGACACGACGCTTAACCGCAGTGGGTTGTGGTGGCGCCGTGCTTGGCACTGTGCTGGATACTAGGCAGTGGTCAGATGTGCCCAAGGGCGCCCTAATCACAACCCGGTAGCCAGCAGGGTGGGAGGTCAGCAGTAGGTCTAGTAGAGAGGGCTCCTGGCCTGCGACATCTGGTATTCTGGTAGGTTGGTCTACCAGTTGCGTCAGGCTGTGGGAAAGAGCGAACGCGTGGGCGGTCCTTCCTGCATGGTTGGTTATGGAGGATCCCAACCAGGAGTCGTGGTGAGAGTTAAAGTCCCCCAAACATACCATCTCTGCAGTAGGGTACCGCTCCTGCGCTTCATCCACCGCCCGGCTCAAGTACTCAAAGAGCTGAGTCGTCTCCGTGTCCCTAGTATGGGGTCGGTATAGGCACATGTAAATACGGCTCTGAAGGCCCAGGTTTACATGTACCCAGAGGATAGGAAGGGAGGAATCCTCTAGGCAGCGCAGACGGCGACAACATACATCCGAGCGAACAAATAGACAGACCCCGGCTTTCGCGTGGAAATTCTCCTCAAGCACGTAACCGGGGTACTGGAGGTAGGACGTGTCCGCTGGACGCTGGATTTGTGTCTCCGTCAGGAAGAGCATAGCGGGCCGTGCCGTCTCTAGGTGTTGGTGGACGGCATTGAGGTTTGAGTGGAGTCCGCGGATGTTAGTGAACTCGACCTTGAACCGAGTAGTGGGGGAGTGCACCACTGTAAAACCGTTTTTTCCTATATGTGCTGTCATAAGGGTAGATATTGGAAGCGTGAAGCGGGAGCGAATTGCCACGACATTGGAGAAGGAGTGTGGTGGACTGTTTCTCCATTAGTTTGTCGAAAGAGGAGCTGTACTAATCCGTCGGACGGAAGGACCCCCGAACCCCCCCGGAGGTAGTCGCCGGGTCCCCACGATCCGGTCACCAACCGGCACGACCATCTACCCCGAGATTATGCGCGGTATGAAAGGGCAGCCTCTCAAGGTGGTTAGACTTGATTGGGCCCCTGTACCGCGGGCGGCCAGCGGAACAACCGTTTCAACGGGTCTCCCTGGCCGACGGATCAGCTCAGTCCTCCTGACAATGGATAGACAGAATCCACCACTGTTCTCCAATATCGCATCAACAATCTCCCGAGCACTGGTTATACACCAGCTGATCCCGAAACGCGACGTACTCATAGGTACGCCACTTCACGGGTGTTTCGCCGCGTGTACGGTGGTAGCCAACCAGGCGGGTATTTACCCTACCACCGGCTGAGATACTGGAATCTCAAGAAATCCCTTAGTCGCCTCTTACGACACCCAGGGGAAGAAAGGGGGCGGTGATTTTTAGTATTCTTTCTCCGTCACCGCACGGATAAACGTTGTTAAACGGATAAACGAGTTAGGCTTAGGCTAGGACTTAGCCGCGATTTTCCGTAAGGTGGAGGTACTTTTCTAGCCATGCTGTCTAGAGAGAGGTATTGCGCAACCTCTTTTAAACAAACCCAAACAAAGACAAATAGAATAACTATTTGTCCTGTATGACAATTGACGAGTCATCGAGGCCTTAATGTAGCCTTTGCTACCTACTCACATACCAATAAACCACTTGATTGCGCGTGAAGGCATCCCGCGCTTTAAAAGCGTTGTGTTTTAGTACGTAAATATCTCAGCGATTTGAGCCTCCGGACCAATGCAAGGATTTTAACCAATAGGCCAATAAGTGCGATGTTGATACGTAAACTGGCCAATAAGAGCTGCGCTTTCTATTTTTCCGCCTACGTAACGGTCAATTGAGTTACTACGTAATATCGGTGTCATCGGCTTTCCATATGTTATTTCTTTCATGTCACTCGACCATCGTCAAAGGTATAACGCAGAATTTTCTAATCAGCGATATTTATATATTCATACAAGTGGTGAGTTCACGATTACCTAACAAAGTATATCAACAGTCATGTTTTCATCAAACAATAAAACAGCTAACGAATTTGACCTGCCTCCTATCGCGGCCATCTATTGACACACGAACAAAAGTATGACATGTCGTCATTCTAGAGGCCACGAAAAGAAGATATAAGAAAGTTAACGACACAAATATATATACATGTCGCTATCAATGTATACTTAATATAAAATAATAGCAAGTTCATTTGCCTTGACGTCATTATTGTTTGTATATGCTTGACCCTCCAGCGTGTGGCAGCCGCTATCTGCAGCCTTCAACCAAATAATCAGCAATTACAATAATTAATCTGCATCATTGATGATAGGCCATGAGACAGACGGTCTGGGTTACAACAGTATCTACCGACGATTACTTCAAGAACGATAACAAAAATCTATATTAATATAAAGTGAAAGAGTTTGTTTGTTTGGACGCGGTAATCTCTAGAAATACCGGTCTAATTTGAAAAATGATTTTAGCATTGGATAACTCTATTCATGAGGAAGCTTATAGGCTTTTCAATATTTACAACTCTTAGAAGCTGAGCAAAAAAAAGAAAGTAAGCAAAAGCTGTTCCCATGGAATAACGGAATACGCGCGGACGGAGTCGCGGGCCGCAGCTATTATAATATATAGGGAAAGCTTAGCGGAGTCAGACCACTTTCTTTGACTTATTTGTATTAGATACTCGTATTAATAACTTTAAACTGATGAATGTATTTGTTTTTTATACTACGTCGGGAGGCCTACAAGCATACGGCCCACCTGATGTAAAGCGGGTACCGTAGCCTATTAACGCTTGCGATATATTAGGTATCACTCGCGCGATGCCTCTGCTGCTTACACAGCAACTCCTTGGGAGCTTACTGGTGACCTCACTCTCACCCAGGAACACAACAACCCTCTAGAAGTTGTTATTTTGCTACGGTTTTCTGTGAGGTGGAGGTACTTCCCCAGACGGGATGCATTTGTGCGCCCTACCTCACTTAAAAAATACGTACATCACTTACTAATAAATTAAATTACATACATAAATGACATGTATCCTCACGTCTGTCTCATATTGGGGTAAACGCAGATTAAGGAACACCATGTGCAAGTGGAGTGTAAGTGGCTCCCTATCATCTTTGGAATCGAAGTCAACTTCACCTACACGCGTTACACACTGTTAGTTAACGAACGACGCTCTAACGAAACAATGATGTCAAGGTAGAAGAATTACTAGGCCATAACGCGGGTGTTAAATAATACAATAAATTACTGAAATATCATTGTACAAAATAGCTAAATATGTGTTTACGTTAGAACTTTGGTAGCTTTTATACTTTAGTTAAGAAATTAAAATTACGGCAAATTTAATATAATTTTTAATATAACGCTAGATTAACATTATGCAGGTTTCAGTTGCTATCTTAACCTTTGAGTTTCAAGCGCCACAAACCTAAATATTTGAGTAAAAATAGCATAACTATTGAACCAGGCTATATAGTAAAGTTTTATAAAAATCAGTTCAGCAGTTTTTTTGTGTTGATGACAGACAAAAAAAAACTTTAAATGTTTCAACACTGCATCTGTCGGCAGTTACTTAGCTGCCTACGTTATCGGATCCTATCAATTTACGAATGGTTTCGTAAGAACATACTTATTTACATACCCACAATATATGGGGAGAGCATAGGGGGCATAATTAACTATGAAGTTTTATATGTATCATGGAGAGTCATAGAGTAAATGTTGCCTTTGGCTGTGATAATAACAAAAATGAATGAAAACAATTTCAACTATAAAATATCAATTTGCCATTCCCTTAGTAAAATATGACATGAGGTTGAGCGTTGAACAGATAAACCACGAAAGTCCTTGTAATATAATTTAATACGTATTTACATAGCAAATATAAATTGCCTAAAAAAGAATTCAGATGCATTCAGACAGAGACGTATTTTCTAGGCGCATGGGAGTGAGATTTCAAGATGGCATTTCATTAGTGGACAGCATACGAGTATAATGATAATCACAAAAAATAAGAGAAAAGAGACCTACTCTTTTCTAGTACTGTAGTATTACTCCATATGAGATGCTGTTCGTCATTCGTTAATCCTCCATATTTACTACATTATGATGGAATATTTCTTCTTACCTTAACACCGACAATCTATTTCAAATTAACGCTCTTTCTTTCGTTATCATTAATTGGAAATGTGACGCTTATTTACTACATAAATTATTTTTCAGGGACACCGTTCCTATATGAATTCTATGTTTGTCTGTGCGTTTGTCCGTGCGTTTGTCTGTCGCTTCTTTTTCTAATATTCAAATTTTGACTTCAGATTCGAATTCAGCATAAAAAAGTAGAATAGGAATGTTCAGGAACACCGTTCGTATCTCTTAAGGAACATGGACAAAATGGCCGAGAAATTAAAAAAAAAATTGAATTGTTATATAATTGACGAGCCAGGTGTTCCTTTGGTAATGCAAGCTTGTACATTCTCAACTGGTTTTTATACTACGTCGGGAGGCATACAAGCATACGGCCCACCTGATGTAAAGCGGCTACCGTAGCCTATTAACGCTTGTAATATATTAAGTATCACTCGCGCAATGCCTCCTCTGCTGCTTACACAGCAACTCCTTGGGAGCATACTGGTGATCTCACTCACATGCAGGAACACAACAACCTTCTAGGGAGTTGTTATTTGACTGCGGTTTTCTGTGAAATGGAGGTACTTCCCCAGATGGGCTGCTTTGATGCGCCCTACCTCTCTTAAAACATCGAGACCAAGATAAACAGACATGTTCATTGCACACAAATATTTGCCTTGTGTGGTAATCGAACCCACGAGCTTTGGTGTCAAAGTCACGTCATTCACGACTGAGTCACCGAGCTCGTCAAAATCCTATTTCTGTCAATATTCATTCTGAACAGTATATTGGTCTTCTTCTCTTTTCGTATTTTTTTCTACCGTAAGATTGTGCAGTTAAATGTTAATTTGGCGATAACAACCGAGTATGTCGTTAACAGGTTTAAACATGTAGGTACCTACACTACGCAACGTAGATACATATTCAAACCTATTCGCTATTATATCTAGTGATAAGTACTTGAAGTAAGTTACGCAACTATTGATTGTGGATAATGTTCAATGAGAATTATATGCTTTCGAGAAACAACAAGGTTTTCATATCTGTATGAACTTTGACAAATATTATCAGAAGTTAAACAAAAATATTTGTATTATTAACATTCGTCGAGTGTATGTTTACTCGAGTACCTTCCTTCGTGTTATCCTAACCGGGTTGGCAGATGACCGGGTAGTATAGTATCATAGGCAAATATTACGTAATGTTTGTGATCAAGGTGTCACAGTAGTAAAAATATTGTCTATAGTTTAGGTAAACTAATCCTGTTAATGACGAGTTATTTGTCGCCGGAGTAACTGTTTTATGCTAACTAACAGAAGCAGCATGGAACCAAGCAAGTTTCCAGCGTCTCTTGCTCGTCTAGTTGTCCTGACTGCGTTTTCCCCTGGTCTGCGTCTCTATGGACCTACAAATATTCTGTTACGAGCTCGGTGGCGCAGTGGTGAAACGCGTTGTTACGCTAATTTGACACCAACGCTCGTGGGTTCGATTCCCATACAGTACAAACATTTGTGTGCATGAACATGTCTGTTTTTCTTGGTCTGGGTGTTTTCTATGTATAATATGTATGTATTTACAAAAAAAAATGTATTTACGTATGTTTATCAGTTGTCTAGTACCCATAACACATGCTTCGCTTACTTTGGGGCTAGGTGGCGCTGTGTAAATTGTCCGACAATATTTATTATTATTATTAGCATTAATGTTAACGAAGCGAGATAAGTGTTTAAGCCTAAGTAATGTAGAGCTTGGATTTCTCTGCCTCCACCACACCGGAGTGAAGATATAGATCGTCAGTGGAAGCACTCGAAGTTGTCCACAAAACTATTCTTAAAATTGGACAAGAACGTGAATTGACGCGGGTGAAACTACGAAGCGTCTGCTAGTATTAATTAATAGAACTACTGTATCCCAAAGATTCGAGAAATTTCTGGACGTTTCTTAATTTTGTACCGTTTTCATCGAGAGTCCAAGAGGTTAGTAGTGTGTTTTGAACTTTCTATAAAACTATTTCACGAATAGATTCACGTATCTCATTTTTCACTAGTTGTAGCTCGCAACTACGTCCGCGAGTATTTGGGTATCACATGGGAATTGCTTTTTCTTACTTTCTTTCTTATTACACGACATCTAAGGGTCGTATCGTGATGTTGATAAGTCGATAACCTTCCATTAGAACTTGGTTATCAAATGTAAAAATATTTTTTTCAATTCTGACTAGTAGTTCTAGAGATCGTACAGAATACGATCGTACAAATAAACAATTATAGTTAGATTAGCAACATTTGTACTAAATTATATAACTTGTATTATGCCTTATAATAAAGAATCATTTAGAAACTCCAGTAAATTTCACAATAACTTTAGTAGTTTTTGAGATTTCTTGATTAACTCTGCAGGTGGGCATCGAGGGTATCACATACGCAGGCAACCACGGCTTGGAGATTCTTCACCCAGACGGGAGCAAATTCGTCCATCCCATGCCCATGGAGTTGCAGGACAAAGTTGTTGAATTGCTGAAATCTCTGCAGGAACAGGTATGCTTTCACACAATATACCCACAACGAGCTTCTTAAGCTCCAATCTGGATTTTATTCTTCATATATAGATACTATACGTTACGTGTTAAACAAGCGTACAACTCGCCTGATATGAAATCATAGCCTATATTAGGTAGTAGTAGTCGGTTTTGGAGTGTGTACGGCTCACCATCATCTTTAGAGATAACACCAACCTGTTCTCCACCTGGTGTAACGGCCAAATAGAATGTAACTTTATAATCATACTTGTCTCCAACTGGGGTAGTAACTTTACAGAAGAACGTAGCCAAATAACAACTCTCTGGAGGGATGCTGATCTTTCACATAAAGTTCGGAGTAAACTCCTGTGGATGGCGGCAGCAATGGAGCAGCAAGGCGCGAGTGTTCCTTCTCGTATAGCAAGCGATTGTAGTAGTAGATGGTAGTCGCTTGTTTGCCACCCGACGCAGTTAAAAAGTTATAAGCTACGGGAATCGCTTCATGCTATGCTTGCAACACGAGGAGACCTTTCAATACCCTCTTGGAAATAGCTCGCCACTCCTGGGATTAGTTAAATGAATGAAGATATTTTTATTTTAAACAATGATATTGATAACTTTGGCATAGGTATGCAAAGACGGCGCATGGGTTGAGAACAAGGGGGCTCTACTGACGTTCCACTTCCGTGAAACTCCGGTGGCGAAGCGACCAGCTCTGGAGGCGCAGGCACGAAAGCTAATCGCGGCGGCAGGGTTCACGCCGGCCCCCGCCCATTGTGCGCTTGAAGCGAGACCGCCTGTGCAGTGGGACAAAGGTACGTGAAAATGAAAAAATCTTTTAATAAACCGCTAAGGAACTTGGTACCTTGTTGCGTGTCAGTGGTACATTTTTTAATATACCTACCAGTAAAATAACTTTCAAGCCTGGTAGAAAGCATTAACGTAACAAGCAAGCTATACACTTGTTTACCACCTCAATGTTATAAAAAAACATGATCGATGTAATATTACATGTGTCATCAGTACATTCCTCAGGTGTGTAAATTGTTATGTTGCTCATGGTATAGCGTACAAAATACGCTATACCATGAGCAACATAAGATACGGCTGTTTATGCCTCGTTTATATATTTGACACTCGCAAGGGAATCAAAACCTATAGGGTACTTCCCGTTAAATAGAATTATGAAAATTGGCAATATCATGTAGCACAAATAAAGGAAAAATCTGAAAACCGTAAATTTGTAGTTACATCACGAAATACTGTTTTTGTGAAAATCATTTGAGAAAATATCTTTTTACGGAACTCTCGGTGCGCGAGTTGTACTCGCATTTGACGGCTTTTTATTATTGTTAAGCAGAGTTACGAATTTATCTCGATTAGGACGATACCTAATTTACTTAATATTTGCAGGACGTGCTGCAATTTATATCTTAAGAACTGCCTTTGGTTTGGACTGGAGCGAAAGGATTAGAGTTATTTACGCTGGTGACGACGTCACAGATGAAGATGCCATGGTGGTAAGTTTACATCCACAATAATGTAGGTAGTTTATCGATAATTGGTTCACCGTCCACAGCAAGTTTTTAGCTTCTCGTTCCGATTTATAAGCTGTACAAGGCGTACAGAGTACAGTTTAGTAATATTACTTGATTAGAGCATTATTGGCAGTACATACTATCTAACCCATTATTTGAAAAATTGAACTACGCGCATAACACATACTAGAGTTTACGATACTAGTGGAATAGCGAAGATAATATAGGTAGAAACTATGTGAAAATATATTACAATGACCAAATGCTGAGATTCTCACAATGGAGAATCTCTGGGTTATGTTAATGATAGCCATTTGCGTAACATGTTAACATTATTACATTACTAAATTTATTTTTAGGCGCTAAAAGGTATGGCAGCGACTTTCCGCATAGCATCATCACAAATAACAAAGACATCTGCTGAGCGGCGTCTCTCGTCAACGGACTCTGTGCTGGCGATGCTCAAATGGATAGAGCGGCATTTCTCGAGGCGCAAGCCCCGCGCGAACTCACTCACCTACAAGAGCGCGAGGAAGGCGAGGGACACGCTGCATATGCAGATGTCCTACCAGCTAACTACGAGGACATCACCCATGGAGTCCCCACCCCGGACCCCTGACAAATCGTCTAGTGGATCAGAGTCGAGTTAATCGCTAGTTACGCTGTAGGCATTTCTACCTAACACTTTGAAATGAAATGTTTTTGGTTTGAAAGAAGTTTGTTCAAGAAATAGTTAATGTTATGCTAATGTTGTATGTAATAATATGCTAATGTTAAATATTTCTTGAACAAACTTCTATTGGGCTTATTCGTGTCTATTTATGGAAAATAATTCACAAATTTGAAGTTATCAGTAACTTTATATTAGATGGCTGTGTTAGTGCACTTAATTTGTCTATTTTTTACTTATGAATACCTACATGCAATGTCGAGAATCTATATAAAACATTATTGTTGTAAGTTATGTAACTATCGAACCATATTGTACTCGTACTATATTTCCAACAAAAATTACAAGCTAAAGCTATTTAAATAAAAGCCCTGATAGGTCGGTACATGTTCTTTTATATATATGATGAAAACAAAATGTGACACACTCGATTACTATCAATTATACAAAATAGGTATTGAGAAACTATTGAAATGGCGACGTTAAAAGAATAAAATTTGACGGCGCGAGAAATAACAAAATATGACTGATTTTCTTTTTTGTTTACTATCATCGTTCAACAGTCTAGTAGTGGCAATTAATACATATTCTATACATCTATCTACACGCCAGATCCCTTGCGGGGTAGGCAGTAAGGACTGCACCATACGACTCTGTCCTTACACACCTCACTCACTTTTTTAACATTCATAGCTCTTTTTACGCATACTCGCCAGATCCTAGGACTCCTGGCATCACCTGATAAAATACTACCAATTTGGTTATGGATAAGTCTTGGCCTTCCTCGACTTCTACATCCTTTGCATTATATTTCGGTTCCGTACATTTTCTGTTTTACATTTTCTCGTAGAATATGAAACATGATAGAAAGAAAAGGAAAATATGAAAGAATCATGAAACATATTACAATATTATCCATTAAGAGGGTGCATCCGAGATATCGGTGTTTTACTCTTGTTTCAAATACGATTTAGTAGTTATGAGACCACGTTTGTTAAAAAAATGCAGCCTTCGAAAGATAAACTCTTCCTTAATTGCAGTATAGAGTAAAATCATTAATTTTATTGACGGTTTATTAATAAGACCTCAATTCCTTTATGGTGTTTATCAAAAATCTAGGTGCTTTCAGGTAAGATTTAACCGTTATACTCGTAACATGCAAGTACTTATGTAATTATAACATGTACTATGTATAACATGTACATACATATATATTTTTTACTTTTATCTAAAAGAACAGGTAGTTGCAGAGTGGGTCATGGATTCAAAATATTTAAATATATTGCATTTTAATATAGTTAAACCTGATTACAAATGGCTAAATGGGTACATTTTGATGATTATTTTCTATATGAATTCGACGATATTTATAAATAATATACTTATTACATGAAACAAGAAGTATTGTTTAACATATCGTATTTTTTTATACCCGTTATTTGGATTTATCTATTTTAGACGATTTTTTTATAAAAACAGTCTATAAAACCACGCGCGCAATTAGGCAGGGTTCCCAACTAAGGGGCTTTCCCCCCAAATTTAGGGGGAAATATGTCAATTAGGATGTTTATAGAAGTCTTAAAACTTTAGAGGGTTTTTAGGAGGTAGGTACTGAAACCTTATTTATTTTATTAGACAAACAACATCAGATTACTCTATGACTTAATATTTTTATATTTATATACCTTAAAATTAACTATTCAATGACATTTTGTAATAAATATGGTCAAAGATACGTGTTAAAGACTATAAGCATATGTATATGTATTTATCAGAATGGTCATAATATCAGCGCTGGAAGTATTTACTTTCTCTTCGATAAGTTTACAAAATATAACTCATATGACGAGTAGGTATTTTGTACTAACTTATGTACTTAAATTGTAGTTTGAGTTCTTAGGGGTTTTTCAGAATTACATAATTAAATTAATTATAGGGGTTTCTATACTTTCGTTAGTATAGTAGCATATGAACGTTGGTAATAAATTATGTATAACTCGCGCGATGCCAGCTCTACTGCTAACACAGCAACTCCTTAGGAGCTTACTGGTGACCCCACTCACACGCAGGAACACAATAACCCTCCAGGGAGTTTGTTTGGCTGCGGTTTTCTGTGAGGTAGAGGTACTTCCCCAGATGGGCTGCTTTGATGCGCCCTACCTCTCTTAAAACACCCAGACCAAGGCAAACAGACATGTTCATGCACACAAATGTTTGTCCTATGTGGGAATCGAGCTCACGAGCATCGGCGTCAAAGTCGCGTTATAAACCGCGGCGCCACAGGGCTCAAAGCGTCTTGTTTTAAGCTCATATTGTTTATTGCACCTTAAAATCTAAATATGTGTTTTTTTATATTTATTTCGTCCGCTCGTTTAAAGTCATTAATCTCCGAAAGCGCATAATAATGGGTCTTCACTGGTATACAATTCTTTCAGAAATGTGCAAGCCATTCCTTTATACCAATGAAGAACGGAATTATTAGTCTATTAATAGTTCTTGTTATCACTAATTAATATTCTTTAAACAACGTGCCAGCTGTCTAGTAGGTAGGGAAAACAAACGAAAGAAACATAATCGTACAGTTGTAGCAGTAAATGTACCTATAATCTGTAAAATCGCGAGCTCACAGAAGAACAGCATTTTTCTTGGTAACTTCTGTTAGGTGTATGTGTAGGTGTAGGTACATATGAAGGGATCATTGCAATAAAATGTTCATATTCGATACGCAATATGGATACTAAACAGATCATAAGTAAAAAAGATAATTATCAAAAATGGCTATCAAACGGATGGCTTAGTTAATGCTAACCACGAACGGTACTATCAAATACAAGGTCAAGCCACACCGAACAATTCATAGCCAACGAGTTGTTGGCGTTCATACAACGGGCCATTCACACTATGGATCTACAATTCTACCTTCAGTGTAAATTTGAAATAGCAAGGCGCTGTCGTTCAAGACGCTCGGCAAAACCGCGGAAATCCGTCACGCAGGAGGGATGGGCAGAAAATTATTGAAGACGCCGTCAGTATTTCGAAGGAGACAGATCCAGACGACGTGTCTTTTATCGTAGCGACAGATCATTCTGGAACACGTCGACGTTAATACGCTGTTGCAGGACAGCAGATGTCTGAAAGCCAGCTGCGCCGATGTTCAGTTAAAAGGTTGACAAGATTAACGCGCGTCGTGGTGCACAAAATTCATCCGTGTGCAGTTTAATGGTGTCATCTACTATTGGTGCGATGAACAATGTACCGTACCATGCCATCCGCTCATCACCAGGGCCGACTACAAATGTAAAATAGGTTAATACCGGGGCGTGCTTACGCAAAAGTTATCCGCATTACCATCTCACCAGGAAAAGTCAATTCGTTGCGCGGTCGCTCACAAGGTTTTGCTAGTGAATTGTTACTAGCACCAGTGCCATGATCAGGACTTTTTAAAAGTGGAAAGAAAGAAGAGGAAGAAGCCCTACAATCCCCCATCCAACACAACTGTGCGTGGAAATACCATGAACGCCGTTGTACGTTTCTAGGATGTACTAATTTGTAGACAATGTGAAGAAAAAAACCAACTTGAGGTCACCAGTAAGCTTCTAAGGAGTTGCAGCGTTAGCAGCAGGCGTGGTATCGCGCGGGTGGTCCTGATACACCAGGTGAGCTGTTTGCTTGTATACCACCTGATCGCTGAAGTTTCGAGTTACGTGAAATAACGTGCACGTTCTTAAACAGTGCACTTTCAACTTCATTGAAATAAGTCTAAAAAATCGAGTGAGAATACTTATCTATATCTCTTCTAAAGTCGGAGAGGAAGAATACTGAAATTTCGGACTTACAATATCAGTAAAAAGTTTTATAATTATATAACGTACGTTAATATAATCTAGTGAGGTCAGTTTATCGTTTCACCCGTATAGGCACATACTGCGACGTATGCCATACACATAATCATTTTATTTATTTAGTCAACATTAGTTGACGTAAAACCTATAATCAATTTTTGGATATGATACATTCATTTCGTACTCTACAAATAAATAAGTAGGGTAGAATACAAACATTGTGTTATGGTATATTTATTTATGTGATAGAATAGTGATAGGTTAAATAAGAAAAATAAAACCCTTGACGAGACTGTAAACAAATGACATTGGAAATATATTTTTATGATAAGCGAATCTCGGTTGGTTTGTGTATAATCGCTAAAATTGAAATTAAACGTTCTGCGTCTTAATTCTCCTCCTAACTGCACAAAGTTTTAGCAATAGTCAACGAGATCTGTATGCGTAGTCACATTACATTGAAACGCTGTACTCAAGTTCTATACATTGGGAGTGAAAACTTTTCAATGATAATCTTTTTTGAATATATTTCGATGCAATGTGAATACATCTACTGAGTATGAAGTTTTCGTCTGACGTCCAATTTGTAAAGGTTCGGGGACTTAACACAATATTTTGTGAAAAATACCGAATCTCTACTACGCGTAGTTGGTTAACAGCAATTGTAAATTGTTGATTTGAACTATACACGACCACTAACCGTTTACCAATAATAAAGTACAGTATCAGTTTTATGTACTACATATATAATCTTTTAAAAAATATACAATAAAAATCTTATTTACGATGTGAGTGATAATTACAAATAATAGTGATAATAATATTTTTTTTGTACACTCGATATTCTCGGTGTGACAGAGTACGTAGTTTAGTTAATGGCATTTTAGTAAATGCATATATCTCGAGTTTTCTTTGCCAATGTATTTTTTTATTTTAGATCAATGTTAAATGTTTTGTAAGTTGTAAATAAAATATACAAACAGACGGAAAATAGCCTTTTAATTGATAAATATATACAAAACGTGTCCTATAAATACTCATGTGTACTAGTCTAAACACAATAAGGTATTGTTTACATGTTCGAACTTAATAAAACTAATTGTTGAGCAGCAAAATTGTTATTACAAACGTTTTGTTATCTGAAATCTTTCGAATATCGGCAATCGAGTATGAACGAATACAGTCATTATGACTGTTCGTTCAAACATTTCGTTACCTTCACAATGAAATAATATATCGTTCTAAAAATTTAATGGTATTACTATTATGAAAGCAGATGAATTACTGTCCCTAAACCAGTTAGAAACCAATGCACACTGCATAAAAACTCTTCAAAGAGATCGTCCGTGCTATAGATTTGATTCTTGTAGCTATTGCATAACACTCCTTACACGTAGATCGGCACATTCACCTAAGTGCCCTTCGCAGAGGCACGGCGACAACCTGTAAGTCATCAGCATCGGTGACTGACAACGGGTATCCAAATGGTTGGCACGACGACTAACAATTGGCAAGATCAAGAGTGATTCATCTTCTGATCAGGATCATGCAGGTAAGTTCCGTACGTACTACCTTCGACAGTTATACCATTCTTATTCCGTACGTAATAAAAGCCACAATCACACTTAAGTATCAAGCGTGGTCTACACTTGTGAAATAAAAATGTTCTGTTCTTTAAAATGGAGTATAAATCAATGGGGTCAAGTCATAGTCAAGTAGAGTATATTTAGTGAGAGCGACGTGTTAAACGTTTTCGGTTCCAGGTTTTTTTAATAATTAGAAAGCAAGTCCGTGCACCAAAGATCGAGCGACCCATTATATAATAGTAGACTATCACATTCAATGACAAAATGGCCAGTGGAGTAAATCCGATGGAGTACTTATATTTGAGACCATTTGAAATTATGGGTCGGCTTATAGCGATTTGAGAATTCATATCGTACCTGAGAAGAGGTTCCATGATATCGTAGTCGCCGCATTTGATGGAGAGCATGCATGTCAGGCTTAAAGCGTGAATGAAGTACCGTTTGCTAACAAAAAAGAGGACATGTACATACTTTTTATTTTTACACACAATAGTATGCACACAATATGAAAGCTAAAGGCGTCGTGTCGTGTGTCATTCTAACCGAACACGCAGGTTAAGGAACGTCTACCGCAGTCTGTCTTTAGATGGATTTATTTATCTCGAGCTTCTCCGAGGTGTAAGGGTACGTTAAGCCGTTGGTCCCGGCTATTGTCGATAGATGACAGTCGTTATCAGTGGCATTCGGACGGCTTGAAAACACTGGCCTCCGCCAATCCGCAGTTGAACAGCCTGGTCTAAACGCGTTCGATAGAAGGGGAGCCCCGTATCCCTGCAGTGGGATGACTTTTTTGGCTTTTCATTTTCTTAATACTTTCCAATGACAATTGGCAATTTAAAATTATATTAATAAAACTTGTAGGTCATTAGAATAAACAATTTGTTGCTCTAAATTGTAGCTAAACGATGTTAAATGGAACAATTAAAAGATTAATTTTCACAATACATCAAAAAATAATGTGCCTCATTTTGTTTAGACTAGTATATAATAAAGTTATTAGTCAAGACTGGAATGTCAACATCAAAGATCAGGACTGATAAAAAACAACATGTTAAATACATCGATGGATCATAAACCTATAAATTCGCTTTCAACGACGAATACTTACAGTTCTTTTCGTTTATAGACATACTTAACTAACATTTATTCACAAATTATTCTACAGTTCGTATCACAATAATAAATACATTTGATTTGCGCGCGCGTGTGCGTCTAAACGTTGCTGTGGGAAACGACCAGCCACGACAGGATGAAGTAGAACAGGCATATGGGATACATGGCTAGCGGTTTCTTCCCGACGGGCTGGCTGTCGCCGAGAAACTTTGTTGCCGCTGAAATAGACCAAATATTTTTTTTAATTCATGCTTTTTCAGACTGGTCTGGACTGAAAATCAGTGTCGGGTCTGCTACACAGGCTTCGACAATATACAGAGTCCAGACCATTTTGTTACATCGCACAACACTGTTTGCTGTGTTTATATTTGTTATGTTATGTTATGCTTAGCTTTGTATATATGTTTTGCTGTGTATATGTTTGTTGTTCAGTATTGTGTTGTGTACGAATAAATGTTTTTCTTTCTTTTTCTATACAACGTAAATGCAAGTTCACCAGTTGTAAAGCGGTTAACGTAGTCTATGAACTCTTGCAAAACGTTAAGTTCAATTCGCGCGATGCTACCTCTGCTGCTAACACAGCTACTCGTTAGGCGCTCACTGGCAACCTCACTCACTTACAGGAACACAACCGTCCAAAGAGTTGTTATTTGACTACGGTTTTGTGTGAGGTGAAGGTATTTACTTCGTTCCCCAGAGTCTTATTTTATAAAAAAGTAAAATTTTGACAAACCACGCATGGCTCAGTTATTAAGAATGCTAGGTTCGATTTCCACAATGGACAAACAGTTATGTGTATGAACATGTCTGTTTGTCCTGGTCTGGGTGATTTTAAGACAGGTAGAGCGCATCAAACAGATAGAAAAGGAGAGTATCTCCTCACAGAAAACCGCAGTCAAATAACAACTCTCTGGAGAGATGTTGTGTTTCTGCGAGTGAGTGAGATCACCAGTAAGATTCTTAGGAGTTGATGTGTCAGCAGCAGAATTGGCATCGCGCGAGCGATAATGTAATCTCATAGGCTACGGTAACCACTTCAAAAACGTTTAGAATGTTTCTGAGTTCAGTCACAAAAATAATTGGTTATTGTAGATAGATAGATAAATAAAAAGTTTATTTGCATCAAAGAACACACATGTAAAACAATGCGATTGAGTTTCAACGGAGTATAGGTTCATAGATAAAAAAAAACAAAACCTATTTACAGATGAACAAAATACATACAGTACAATTTACGGTGAAGTTCAAGCACGTGTGTCGCAGTGATACAAACTAGCAGCAGCTCAGTAGGATGTCTGCTCGAGGAGCTAACACTGATATTTAGCTGCAGCCTAACGATACACGCGGGAACGTGCGGCAACGATACAACACACTCGTACAACTATAAGGCCATCTTTTGTGCTAATTAATAATTAGGTACATAAAATATACCTGGGCGAATCACACAGCGCCACCCTCTAGATCCAAACCAAGCAAAGCTTGTACTACGGTTACTGGATAACTTGAGTATCCGTACGTTGTAGTACGTTGATATTTGCACAAGAACGCACGGATGACTTATTCGTTATATGGCTAAAATGTATAACCTTATTGTTTAGCACAACACCGGCCAGTTCCAACAGCGTCTGAAGACAATTACTGCTAGAATTGGGGCAAGCCTATACTAAAACATATGGTGATTATAAAATAAATCACCCGTGCGAAGCCGACACGTGGGGCGTTAGTAAATAAATAAATATTATCATCTTATGACTGCAAGCAAATATTTTCCTGGAGAATTGTGGAATGAATGAATGAAATCTTTATTTACTATGAGTGTGGTCAATTACAGATAGAGTTTCACAATTTAGCTTCGATATTTAACAAATCGTGACATGCAAATATGTTATATAATAATATTAAATTGCAAATATCATATTGAGTACATTCCTGTTTATTAAATTAAGTTATTATCAATTTTTTTTTATCTTTTTTAAATTATTCATTTATTAAGTAAAAACACGTGTCATTAAGCCATCTTGATAATTTTATTTTGAATGACTTTAACCTTAGACTCTGTTAAATTATTCGGTGATTTGTTATAGATCCTTATACAGTAGAAGTAACAATTTGAATAAAAGTTTGTTGTATTTCCTTCGACCACAAAGTTCCTGGGACTACCTCAGGAACTTTGTGCTTGAAGGAAATAATATGTTGATAATCCTTGTGATGCAACCATCTGCATACATCAAAGAGTAACTGCACGCCATAAGCGTGGTGTGTCAAAAAATAACTTACCAAAGGTGGCCCAAACAAAGCCAACCATCGATATGACTAGCCTGAGGAAGAAGAGGAACGTCGTCTGTGTGGAGATGAGAATCAGCCGGCATACTATCAGCGATAACGCGATAGGGAACAAGCAGTAGCCCAAAACGCACACTGATTGAAAGAAGGAACTGGAAATAAAGAAAACGACAATATACGGACATGCTACACGCTGGATACTTATCGTGGACATTCCAGAATCGATGATAAAAATCGATGGATTTCTGGCGTTAGTTGACTATTTGCATTTAAACCAATGATAAAGTAAAATATGAATTCGCTAATGGTTATTATTCAACGCATATAGTTTTAATCAATTGATTTAAAGATATAATTTACCAAATAAAAGCCGAACTACGAAAAACGGCAGTACAAGAACCTATAACAGGACTACTTCGATAAGTGTGGATCATGAAGTAACTAACCTATAAAGAACCGACGAGATCGATTTTACGTAGTAACTAAATTCAGCGCTACGGGTCGGGGATCGACATGGCGGCACTTATCGCCTTATTGGTTAAATTTTTCTCCCGTTGGTTAATAGGGACGAATCGCTGAGATATTTAGGCGCTATAACATAACGAATTTGTGATGGCGGGGTGCCTTCATGAGCAGTCAAGTAATTTATTGATTTGTAGTATGTATGTATACGCGAATGACCGCCGCATACACTGAATCCAGGCCGTATGGTAAAAACGAATTCTGTTTTACCTGCTCTCAACAAATAAAAGTACGGAAATCCAATTTGTTCTCACTGTAAAAAAATTTTGGGATGTAAGCCACCGTTATTATCCGTACCAAAATCCACCTGAACGGTATGTGGTACAAACATATACGTATAGTACTTCTTCTCTTCGTTCTGAGCTTTGCGAATATGAAAGTACTTGCACCTAACAGAGAACGGCGGTCATAACAACCCACTAGTATTATTATCTTCCTGCTCGTGAGCAAGGCCAAAAGAACTTCTAAGCGTTGCATTGGCAGAAGGCATTTTTGCATTTTTTTGCTACGGTGGTAACCTTTCCAATTTCGCGCGAATAAACTTTTACGATACACGACAAATACAAAAAATGTGATATAGATTGTAGTTTTTCGAACTTTTTGAGATTAGGTTTAAATTTACTGTATTTACTTACATGTTACCACCGAGAAGTTTGGAATTTAAAGTGACAATAGCTGCCCCTATCCACACCAGTACAAAGACTTCGGCAAATTCTGGTCCACCGTCGTTTGAATTGTCTGCTCGCTCTGCGCTCCCTTGGAG
Organism: Pyralis farinalis; assembly: GCA_947507595.1. NCBI lineage: Eukaryota > Metazoa > Arthropoda > Insecta > Lepidoptera > Pyralidae > Pyralis > Pyralis farinalis. Next base: position 10,262,560 of record OX382271.1, on the reverse strand, counting down.
AATGGTGGCCATCAATGTGCAGAGTAACAATGGACCCCAGAGGTCCCCTAAAATACATTATTAATCACAGGTTAAAAATCGTCTATGACTATTAAAAAAAATGAGGAAAACAATATATGTAATATTATGAGACATGCAAACCGTGGCTAAGTGCCCACACCACAAGGAATCAATGTACAATAATGAATAATTTTATGATTATATTTCATTTCAAGCGTGGTCAAAGATAAATCTTGTTACTTCACATTTATAATGTGATCGATGCGATCATTTGAAACTTTAGTTCTCTTTCACGCCAAAAAGATTGATAGAATTTGTACGAAGTTAAGCACGTAAATAGTGTATGTTTTGGATTAACCTGTATTCCTGAGAGTGCTGCAAAAGTAGTTGAGATTGATAATCAACACGTCGGTAGCCCTTTATGTCTTATAATAACAGCGAATAGACATAAAGTAGCTTATAAACGTGAGAGTAGTATAAACAAAATAAACAAGCAGAAAACCTGATTTCATTTGATAAGAGGTAACGGAGGTAATAAGGAATGATTTCGGTGTGTGTACGAGAACTGAGCGCCATAATACGCCGTCCTCACACACCTCACTCGCTTCTTTAACATTCATAGTTATACTATATTTGCAATAAAATTATATTTATTAACAGAGGTCTGTATGCTTCTAAATATTTTTTTTTTATTATTTATTCCATTAAACAATTGTTGTCCAAAAACATTGTGGTGGAAATTACATACAGATAAACACCAAATGCAGGCTAAAGACAGTTCAATTAATATCACTACTACAGTTATTTAAATATGATTATCATTAACATGAACAAATAAGAACATCAAGCATGTCAGTATAAAATTATAGTTATCTACTTTGAATTTAGCTAAAATGTTCAGTTCTAGATTCAGAATGTCATATTTTTTATAATAAACGATTCAAGTGATGTCCAGCTTATTGTATATGTAAAAATTGCAAGACTATTGTAGCCGATATAAATTCAAGTCATCTTATAATTGTCATATATTATATTATTGATATGTCAGTACCACCAATGATTAACAGTTATAATATATTATAATATTAACAATGTAAGGAGGTAAAGTATGTTTTATTGTTTATTTAGATGTATCTGGGGAACAATCTCAGGAACTGTTACCGAAAATTCTTACAGTAACAGGAAACTACAGTACCCCCGATTAAAACTTGAAAGTTGAACTCCACGCCGACGAACCGCGGCAGAGGCATATAATATTAGTGGTTAAAGCATGAAATTGCCAATTTGTACTAAAAAATTAAAACTCGTTTTATTCTAAGATGTATTATATTTATTTAATAAAAATATTTACCCTCATTATCTATACATTGCTGCCATCTAATCGGAAGTTTATTTATGCCTTTGCAATAGAACTCTGGGGATTTAGATTCAATAAACTGTGTGAAAGCATTTTGTACTGCCTCCTTGGAAGAAAATTGTAGTCAGTTGGAGCAAGGTCTGGCGAGTATGGAGGATGACGTATAGTTTCTAACTGTAGCTCCTGTAGAGTTACAACGGTTACTCGTGCAGTGAGAGGTACTGCGTCATTACTGAGCAATAATGGTGAAGATCGATTCAAGAGTCGGGGCTGTGTCACTGCCAGTTTCGCCATCATTGTTCGAAGTTCGGCACATTAAACATCTGCTGTTATTGCTTGATCAGACCTGAGAGAGCTGCAGTGAATAACGCCACGAAGAGACCACCAAACAGTTACCATTCCCTTTTTATTAGTAAGCTTTGCTTTAGGTCACTGTTGCGGCGTTGGACCTGGGGTCATGAGCCATTGCATTTTTCGCTTACGGTTATCGTAAAGAAACTTTTCGTTACATGTCACAATTAGATCCAATATTCCTTCATTTCTGTACCGCTTCAAAAAGGCAACAAGTTTAAACACGCGTTTCTTTCTGTAGATCAGTCAAATCATATTTTTTTATCTTATTGATTTGATGCAAATTATTCAATATTGTAGGAAAGGTAACGTTAAACCATGTCACTAATTCCAGGGTAGTTTGATAACGTAGCCTATAAGCGCTTGCAATACAGGAAGTATCGCTCGTACATTGCCACCCCTGCTGCCAACACAGCGACTCCTCAGAAGCTTACGTAGTTAGTTCTTGTCAACTATGTATATATTCAATCGTAGTTTCTTTAAAATTAGAATTCAAAGACGTATTTTGTTTCGCCGACATGGGATACAATTATTTAATTAATCATTTCGTACATAAACAGGCGGTACACGAAAACATAACATAAACATAATTTATCTAACAGTGATAAAGGCGATTATGTACGTTTTATTTTTTGAATATATAATAAAAATGTATTGATTTGAATGTATTGTATTGAATGTATTTGACACACGTAGTTATTTGACGCTACTAGCGGGCGAACCAGCGTTAGGATAGTGACTTTTTAAGGTCCCGAACAGTTAGCAGCCGGCCAGTACATAAAATTTGATTGCCGTTCTAAACAAACACGCAGGTTAAGCAACGTCGACCGCAGCCTGTATATGGATGGGTTTATCTATCTCGAGTTTCTCTGTACTCGGAGGGCACGTTAAGCCGTCAGTCCCGGCTGCTGTCGATAGATGAGAGTTGTTAAGCGAAGTCAGTGGCTCTCGGGTGGCTTGAAAATACTGGCCTCCGCCAATCCGCATTTGAGAAGCGTGGTGGAGTATGCTCTAAACCCCTTCGGTTAAAGGGAGACCCGTAGCCCTATAGCGGGATGAGTAAGGGTTGATGCGGTTGCGCGGACGTATATGTGTGACGAGCTCGGTACCGGTCGTGAATGACGCGACTTTGATACCATCGCTCGTGGGTTCGATTCCTACACAAGACCAACATTTGTGGCATGAACATGTCTATTTGTCTTGGTTCTGTCTCCTAGTTCTATTAAACTATGATGATTTATAGCCTTATACAACCTTTGTACCATTCTTATTCTGTACATAATAAGAGGTATCACACTTTGAATGTCAAACTTGATCTGCTCTTAGCTGTACTAAAAATAATATAACATAAAATTACTTTCACTCACATTCCTTTAATAGACTAGTTTTTTCTCTAGGGATGAGGACATGGTAGAACTTGTTTCCGACTGCCCTGAGGTCACGCATCTGTAAAAAGAAATGGCAATTCCCAAATTAAAATGTTGCACTAAACAAAGACACATTAATTACTAGTCTAACATCTTACACCTTTTTGTTTGACATAAGATCGGGAGGCAGAAGCATTGGCCCACATTACATGAAGTTAAATTACCATAGCCTTATAACATTCGCCAAATGGGATATATTGTTCGCCTATTGCTACCACTGTTGCTAACACCTAACCTAACCCCTGTAGGAAATTACTGGTAACCTCATTGTCTCATAGACCCAAAACTAGCCTTCCAAAGAATTCATTGTTTGGGTGTGGTTTTCTGTGAGGTGGGGGACTATCCCCAGTCAGACTACATTGGTGCGCTCTATCTCTGTTAATACCCAAACTAAGACAAAGAAATATTCAAGCGCACAAATCTTTATCTTGTATAGAAATAGCGGCCACAAGTGTTGACCTGAAAGATCCCTTCTTTTATACAAGGTTGGTAAACATACAATAATACGGCCCACCTGATGGAAAGCAATTACCATAGCCTATTAACGATTGTAATATATTAAGTATCACTCAGGCGACGCCTTCTCTAGGCAGTCGTTATTTGGTGGCGGTTTTCTGTGAGGTGGAGGTACTTCCCCAGATGGGCTGCTTTGCTCCTGCCTCTCTTAAAACATCCAGACATGTTCATGCACACAAATGTTTGTCTTGTGTGAGAATCGAACCCACGAGCGTTGGTGTCAAAGTCACATCATTCACGACTGAGCCACCGAGGTTGTTAATGTGTCACTGCATCGTAAATCTGCACTTTGCACACAGATTTGTATAGAAGCTCAGTGGCATTGTTACACTAATCAGTATGATAAGATGAGCCATGAGACTAAATCCTTATTTACTAGTGATTGTCTTAGGTTTTCGCGATTGTTACACATTGAATTAACCAATTTTTTACAGAAGTATCGCGTGTTTTATTTATTACTTGCTAGTGATTGTCTAAAAGGTACAGGCACATACCCCATCTCCTTTTAGGCAGAGCTTTGTGTAAATTCTTATTTGCTAGTGATTGTCTAAAAGGTATAGGCACATACACCATCTCTTTTTAGGCAGAGATTTGTTTAAGTTCTGTACCACTATAAAGGTACCCAATCTTTCCTGCGAGTGACTATAAAAAGACGCACAAACAATAATACTCCTAACTCACTGTGTCACTTATTTCAATTATGCCAATATGAGAAATCATACCAAATCCAGATAAAATTAAAATATAAAGTTCTGAACGTCCAAAAAATCAAAATAAATGTTGAATCTGAATTTGAGAATGTTGAACTATTGTGCTAACCCCATCAACTCCTCCTGAGATGCTTAGGCTCAGCTTTCTCTTATTTGTTATCAAGATTTTGCTTTTTTGTTCAAAGTGGTTGTATATATATATATATCTTCACGCCAAGTCCCTTGCGGGGTAGGCAGAGAGAAAGTGGTTATATTTATGAAATCTTTTACTTCCAAATCAACAACGTCAAACGTCATCAAATGGTGAGAAAAAAGAAGTTTTTTAGGTTAAGTTACTTTTAGACGGCAATTTAAAGAAATTAATTTACATTTCATTTTGAATGGTTCAGTGAATAAATGAGTGAGAGGTTTTCAATATGGCATTCTAAAAAAATATTTACCTTTTTATATTTAGTAAAAATATCAAGCAAGGGCTAGGATAGATTTGGTTAACACAGTGATTACCAAAGAAGCGAGGGAGGTTTCTATAACTTTCAGGTCACATTTGCTGCAATTCTGTTTTTACTACTAGACAATTAGTGATAAGAAATTCAGCCAACTCCAAATTTTTAAAAAGGATATAAACTCAATTTTCTCTTTATTTTTCAAATTCTGAGTTTGCTCCTCTTATGGTAGAATGAATGGTTTCCGCCTTCCTTCCTCCCTCCTAATTTTATTACAAATAATTTTAAATTTGTACCAATGCTTAAGAGTTTAAAATTCTTAGAAACTAATCTTGACTTACAATTGTATGTCCTGTTTTCCTATAGCGCTTAAAAACTAAATTTTTCATGTATGTATGTATGTATGCATATCTTCACGCCAGGTCCCTTGCGGGGTAGGCAGAGAATCGAGCGCCATATAACGCAGTCCTTACACACTTTACTTTAAATTTTTCATCTTTTTCATTAAGTATAATACCAAGAAATCAAACTCTAATTCCATAAGAATAGTACAAGAAACTGAAAATAACAGTGTCCTCTGAATATATTTCTTGTTCATTATCTTCTATGCCTACTACATGTACATACTTATTACAGCAGATTCGAAACCAGAAATTGTAGAAAATACAATCGTACTTACAAACGTATCTTTAATAGGCTCATCCAAAGTATTAAATTCCATGGGATCACCAGTTGATACTCCGCGACCTGGTAGATTCATTTCACCTTCTACTACACCTACATCTCCTGCAGGATACATCTGAAATTCAAATCACATTCAGCATCAATGTGTCGGAAAGCAAAAGTGACGAGTATTATTTACAATTCACTCTGCAGCGATGTAAATATAACAAATAATAATGCAAAATACTTTATAATCAGTTAAATGCAGAGATGCATATGTATTGAACACTGTAAAGAAAATTTTGGTATTAAAAATTAAGTTTCTCACATCGTATTTGGAATCAAATGTAGTCATTTTGGGAAAAACTTTTTATTATTAAGTAAAAATGACAAAAGTTTTATTGTATTTCTTATTATATTACATTAATTTCAATTCCAACACATCATTGATATTGATATCGTAATTCGCACTATATAATTTTGTTATTGACAATTTTGACAGCTGTCATGTCAGAGCGTCAGAAATTTGACTTCGTGAGGTCTGGTTGCCGTTACAAAATTAAGAGCGTCCGAGCGTGCCAGACATCATCACGAACACAACTTTTAAGCGTTAATAGGCTTCGGTATCCGCTTTACATCAGGTTGGCCGTCTTCTTGTATGCCTTGTATAAAAAAAAACACCATTATAATACTCAAATCCCGTATTTATTATATTCTAGTCACATTTCTACCACAAAGGTTGTAATTATAATTTATTTTATATTTCCTACTATAACTAATAACGTGATATTTACCTAAGTTTATGAACATATACAATATTGTTCGATTTCCAAGAAGCTTTATATACATTTATTGAGTTTTTTTATAAAATTATTGTTCGGCTGCCTTGTTTATATATACGTAAGCTTTCTATATACGAATACTATTAAGTTAATTTAAAAATGAGTCGCCTGTGGAATGTGCCGACTGTGTCTCAAATTCGTCTGTATGAACTTTCATAAACATTTTAAAACACAATGAAACGAAACGAGACCAAAGGCATATTGGTACTTTATTGGTACCATTAGAATGTATTTAAGTCCCTAATGAACAATTTCGGGATTAAAATGTTTAAATAAACATCATAGTTATTGCTTTGATAAGAAATCCGATTAGAGAAATACCTCCATCTTACAGAAAATTGCAGTCATATAGCATTTCCCTGGATGGTTATTCTGCGAGTGAATGATCAGTAGGCTAGCACGCTATGTCAAGTAAGCTCCTAAGGAGTTGATGTGTTAGGAAATTGGGTTGCGCGAGCGATATTTCCTGTATTTCTAGGGTATATAGACTACTATAACAACTTTACTCTTTACATTATTACTGGCAATTTATTTTGAATGAAAATCTTGAAGGTTTATTTCTAATACGAGCATGCATAAGAAGAACAATAAATGTTAGTGAAGCGAGTGACGTTTGTAAGGATAGAGTTATGTGGCGCTCGGTCCTCTCTGCCCACCGCGCAAGGGATTTAGCGTGAAGTTTTCTTAGACAGATATTTCTAATACGACCATGGATATATTATTTTTTATTATTTGTTTAATAAAATAAGAAATGAAAAAAAAACATTTTTAATATTATTATTATGTTTTAGACAAATATTAAACTAGTGAGAAAACCACAGAAATATTAAGATATATTCAGTATCACTCCCGCGATGCCTCCTCTGCTGCTTACACAGGAACTCCTATGGGAGCTTACTGGGGCCCCTCTCACACGCAGGAACACAACAACCCTCTAGGAAGTTATTATTTGGCTGAGGTTTTCTGTGAGGTGGAGGTACTTCACCAGACGGACTGCTTTGATGCGCCCTACCTCTCATACAAATACCAACCTTTACCTTTATTAACTTATTCCTAACTTACTAACTTTTATTCCTCACATTAACAACATAACTAGTAAGGTATTTAAATAGTTGGGTTTTATTATGAGAATGGCCTTACCTTTTAAACGTTCTTTGACCTATAAAATTTTGTTCAAAAGCTTTGTTCGAAGTTACGTTGAGTTTGCTTGTACAGTATGGCACCCTTAGTATAGATCTCATATTACCAGAATAGAGCTATTGATTACAGAACTGGGTTTTCATGTACTGACTGTGAAACTTCAGTTATAAGACACATTATGCTGTCCCTCGAACAAAAAATTAAATATTTTGATACCATGTATCTGTTTAAATTATTGAATGATATCGTTGATGTTCCACACTACTACACAACATTTCATTTAGTAAGAGAGAGCGTAACTGCATCAAACAATATTTGTTCCATGGTGCAATTGCAATGAGTAAAACTCGTTATGCAGAAAATGATTTTATCAAGCGAGCATGCAAATTATACATTACACATTGTCATCTTTTAAAACGAATGTACTCGAAACTATTGCCAAGTGTGTTGGGTGTGGGTAACGTGTGTAGTGTTACCTATCTAAGTAGATTGGAAGTTGTTCTTGTTGTCCCATGTTTAAGTTAATATAGGAAGTTAAAATCTCTAAATATCTATTTATGTATTTAAATGACTGTTTGTTTCTATCTAATAAATAAACAGTTAAATAGAAATTCGATAAAATCCAAAGAGATAAAGGGATTGAATTAAACAATTTTTTAACGGAAGTATCGCGTATTTCATTTATTTTGTTGAACCTGACGTTTCGAACGCTTTGCAGCGTCCGTGGTCGCAGGAAGACGTCTTCCTGCGACCACGGACGAATAATACGAATACGAAAAAAAATTGTTTAATTCAATGTTTAACAATCGCGAAAACCTAAGACAATACTAGATAAAGGGATGCTGCCAACTATCAGGGTAACGATATTCGGGAACCCATTGATAAAGCATGCGCGTTTAATGAACTTTTCATTGCAATGTACCTCGGATTCATATAATATTTCTGTGTTAATGCCAACATCACTAAGGGTAGCCACACATGTCACGTATTTATATTTGTTTTTTTTTGGTACGTCAGAATTTATACATTTGTCGTTTTTATGTTTATGCATAAGTAATGATCTGTTGTCGAGAATCTGACGTCACTAAGGGCCTGACGAAAAACAGCGTTGGAGTACACGGTCACCCGAGTACTCCGACATGATGTTGAGAAGGCACCTTGTTGGCAGCCATTGTAATACACATATTTTTTTATAAGTATTTTACTCATTTTTCTTTGTGTACCATCTTTTTTTTATTATGTGTATTGTTTTAGTGGTTTCTGCCAATAAATATTTCTTTCTTTCTTTCATATCTTCTTTATCTCGCCGATATTGTTTCATGTTATAGACATGTTATATCTAGTGCAAAGTATATATAAATTTAGCTAGAAATTAATAAAAAATTACCGTCCTGTAACATTTATTCTACGAACATCCATCTAATTGAATACAATAATAACTAGTTTAATGAAAAACAGAATGGGTTTCAGAATTAAAAAAAAATGTGTTACTGGCGGTGCACGAAATATTAAAATACCAATGTCAGAGACACTGTGTCAGAGGTCCAGCTGGATAAAGTTTACCTTCATAATTCTACTCCGTATTTGGATATAACAATAAAGATGTTACTAAATCTAGCAATATTGTCGTGGAGATTAAAATGTGTGTTTGAAGTCAGGAGTTACTCCAAGGTATTTTGGTCAGTTTCTGAGATATCGATGAACATATATATAAAAAAAAATCAATACCATATTCAAGACGAAAATAAAAATTGATTTTGTTTTTGTCGTTTTTTTCACATCTAATGTCCATTTTACTTTCAATGTAAGAAAAACTACTCAGTGATTAAAATAACCTGATAGTATATTCTATCTTTACAAGAAGTTAGCATTCGAAGTTTCCCTTTACTTATAATCAACTGTACTTCAGGATCCCAGACGCATCTTTTTCCTGGAATTGGTAGATTATTATTACTTTGAGATCCTCCATCTATTTAGCTACGATTTTCTGAAATAAAAAAATATATTACAAAGATATTTGTTCTTCTGCTATTTCCATAGCTAATGTTGTAGTTCCTTACTATTTCGCCCTTTCTACGTAATTTTATTAACTAACGCCATCTAGTTGGTATACGCACAATTTGTATTGTTAATCGCACACTATCTACCGCTAGGTGTCGCTGCGACGAGTAATACCTTTGACAATTTATTCATCAAATTACCTAAATATATATATATATATATATATATATATAGATATAATCAAAAAGATTGGGGGTCATGTGCCAGAAGCGTGCTCGTTCGCGACCCCTGCCAATCAGTCGATTGCAATTCTGGACCAAGAGCGCACCGATGTGCGGATAAGGGCGTCCCCCGTAGGCGACGCGCACCGATCCGCCCCCGTCGGTGCGAATACAGCAGCATGCGGCGGTGGGGGCCGCCACCCACCACGCAGCGCCAATTCCGGCGGGACGAGGGGAGCCGAGTGCCGCATAGGCACGTGGAATGTGAGAGGTGGATTGAAAGATAAGACGAATGAACTGATAGACGTAATGAATGATAGACGTTTGGATGCTTTATGTGTGACAGAGACTAAGCGCAAGGGGAGCGACACCGATGATCTGCCCGGTGGTATGATGGCCCTATGGTCTGGGGTAGACCGTGACGATCATGCCAGTGCTGGTGTAGGTGTCGTACTCTCCTCTCGCTTAGCCACTGGTGTAAGAGATTACTGTTTGGTAGGGCCTAGACTTCTCTGGGTTCGTATTAAACTGGGCATCACGCGAGTATTTTTGGTTGCAGCATACGCTCCCGTAAGCTCAGCGTGTGCTCAAGAACTGGAGAAGTTTTGGGAGTCTGTGAGGGATGTTCTGGACTTAGTTGAAGGGAACGAAAGAGTGATTATGTGTGGAGACTTGAATGGATGGGTTGGGACCAAGCGATACAGCTATGAAGCTGTTCTTGGTCCGTATGGAGATAAGAGAGTGAACGAAGCAGGTAAGTCTATACTAGATTTATGTATGGAACGAGGCCTCCTCGTGTCGAATACTTTATTTCATCATAAGGATATTCACACGTATACATGGAGAAGGAATGATCAAAAAAGTGTGATTGATTTGATTTTAATAGATAGACGTCTCCGAAATGTTTTAATGGATACAAGAGCCTTTAGAGGCCCCACTCTTGAGACGGACCACTACCTGGTGGTAAGCCGGTTTGTGGGCCTTTTTAGGAAGTGGAGGCACTGGCGAGTGCGTATCCCTTTCGGAGATCATGAAAGGATAATGAGCGAAAAATTGCAAGATGAAAGTGTAAGGAGAATGTATGTGCATCTGGTATGTGAGAGACTTGCAAATGCAAGCCTCTCCGACTCAGATGTGGATGATTGTTGGAAAGTTTTGAAAGAAAGTATGGTGGATAGTGCAAAAGAAGCTTGTGGATGCGCAAAGAGACGTAAAACAGCGAAAGGAGATGCCTGGTGGGATGCGGAGGTTGAATCCGTATCATCTTTGCCTTTAAATGAAAATATGAGAGAAAAGAAGAAAGAAATGTACCGTCTATGCAAGAATGAAACCAAGGCTTTAGTGAAAGAGAAGCGTGAAAGACAAATTATGAATGAGGAAGAGAGGCTGACGAAAAACTTCGAGGCAAATACCAAACTCTTTTGGAGAGAGGTAAAGAAGTCTCGGAGTGGTTCGTCGGCATCCAGAATGGATAAGATAAAGTCTAAAGCTGGTGTCATTCTTGCCAACACTCAGGAAGTGTTAGAACGGTGGAGTGAATATTTTGAGGAAATGTATGAGTATGCCTCGGACGCTGGCAATGAGAGTGAGTCGGATGCTTACTCCACGTTGACGGCGTCCGACGAAGGCATAACTATGGATGAGATCGAATGGTCGATACGAAGCTTGAAAAATGGAAAATCAGCGGGAATTGATCTGATCACAGCTGAGATGATCAAATTAGGTGGCACTTACGTCCGGGACGCCTTCTGGTACCTATGCAACCTATGCTGGAGAACTGGAAGGGTCCCAATGGACTGGAGACGCGCAGTCATCGTGCCCTTGTATAAAGGCAAGGGATCACGCATGGACTGCGCCAACTATAGGGCCATCAGTTTGATCAGCTTAGCAGCAAAAGTATATGGAAAGGTGATTGAAAGGAGAATGAGGGTGAAATCCGATGAAATGCTGTGGGACGCACAAGGAGGTTTCCGAAATGGAAGGGGATGTACGGATCAAGTTTTCTCGCTCCGCAATATCGTAGAGAAGCATCTGGCCATAGACCGGAAGGTTTTCTGCGGTTTTGTGGATCTTGAGAAAGCCTTTGATAGGGTTGTGCGAAAGGAACTGTGGGACATATTGCCGAGATATGGGATTGACGGTTCACTGCTCCGTGCTGTGCAGTCCACTTATAAGGATTGCTCAGCATGTATGCGGATAGACGGTGGCATGTCACCCTGGTTTGATGTCAAAATTGGTGTCAAACAGGGTTGCATGCTATCTGCTAGGCTGTTTATCTTGTATCTCGATAGTTGTCTGCAGAGAATAAGGTCAACGAATGTGGGATTGCGCATGGGTGACCAAGTGGTGAACTGTCTGCTGTATGCAGACGATGCCGTGCTATTAGCAGATACACCATCTAAACTGCAAACACTGGTCACAGCGATGAAAGACGACTGTATGGAGAAAGGCTTACTACTGAATGCGAAGAAAACAAAGATAATGGTATTTGAAAGAGAAGAATCCAGAACTAATGTAAGGATTACGATTGATGATGAAGTGTTGGAACAAGTGGATGAGTTTGTATATCTTGGATGCGCTTTCAGCAGGGATGGAAGGTACACCGCAGATGTGGAAAGACGAGTGAGTGCTGGGAACAGTGTGAATGGAGCGTTGGGAAAACTTCTTGGCAGTAAAATCCTGAGCCAGAAGGCACAACTCGCTATACACAATGCAGTGTTGGTCCCAACGCTAACTTATGGAAGCGAGAGTTGGGTATGGCAGAAAGAGCATGAAAGTAGAATAAACGCGGTTGAAATGCGAGCGCTGCGCAAAATTTGTGGCGTAAGGCTCGTAGACCGTATTCGTAATGATGATGTTAGAAATAGAGTTGGTCTGAAAGAGAGCGTCGGTGTTAAAATAAGAAGAGGCATGCTCCGATGGTTCGGGCATGTAGAAAGAATGCAAGATGAAAGAATGACGAAGCAGATATACAATGCAAAAGTGGAAGGATGTAGGAGCCGGGGAAGGCCAAGACTTACCTACCATGACCAAATTGGTCATGTTCTATCAGAAGGTGATGTCAGGAGCCCTAGAAACCGGCGTGCGTGCATGAGAAGAGCAATGAATGTTAAAGAAGCGAGTGAGATATGTAAGGATCGAGTCACGTGGCGCTCGGTTCTCTCTGGCTACCCCGCAAGGGATTTGGCGTGAAGTTATAGATAGATAGATAGAAACAGATATAAAATCATTCTTAATTTCGATTCTACATCTAAAACTTTATAAAATTACGGTTACATTCCCTTTAACCATTTAACCATATCTACTTCATTAACATACTTCGTGTACCTACCTACAAAATCATTGTTAGTAGGATAACGGTTCTTCAAACTGATTTTTATCGCAAATATTAATAGGAACAACCATGATTTTTACCACGTAACCGACTTGGCCTCACTTAGGAGGATAGAGTGAATAATTGTATTGTATGTTACCTTATTTCTAAAGTATAATAATGTAATTAAGCTCTTCAAGCGGCAACAATTAAATAGTTTTTGTCTATTCTACTACCTATCTTTCGTCTTGTGCTTTCTCTCGGGTGCCGTTCGACTGTTAGCTAGCCTGTTAGATGCTTTACTTTCTCTTTCTGTGGCTAGCGTCGAACCTTGATGGTAATAGGAACGCGAAGTTAACACACTAGACGTGTGCGTTTCAGGGTTCACCCGTACGGGTACTCTACGTTTGCTCAGCACTGCCGGACCAGTCCACATCTGACGCCGCTGGAGCTGTTTGCTCCGCCGCACTGCGCCCGTCACACTTGGTCTTCCGCTGAATCTCGCCTATCCCCATTTACGGCGTGCATCTTGTAGCTTCAAGGAAAAGCCAAGTGTCTACTATACAGCTGTAGCGGAAACCACAATCTTAACTCCCCGACCACCTCAAGCGTGTAATTTTACCGTAAATAAATCTGTGTCGGTATTTCCTTTTTAATTTTCTCTTCATAGTAAATACCGGCTCTTCTTGCTCCAGGGGCACTAACCCCTGCGACACAGTCACATAACAGACAAACTGCAAGAGTATCGCCTACGCTGGTATGGCCACGTATTACGCAAACCCGCAAGTTATATACGTGGGGAACAAATAAATGTTTGGCTAAGCCACCTCCACCGGGTCGTGGTAGAAGGGGTAGGCACTAGTAGTGTTGGTTGACATTGTGAGGAATGAGATGCATGCCAATGGTCTCACTGTAAGGCATGCCAAAGACCGAACGAAATTGAAGAGTGAAATTCGAAAAGCGGACCCTGGGCTCCGAAACTAGAGCGTAGTACTTGACAGGAATTAACGCTCGGAATGTAATGTGACCGTAGTTTTGATTCCTTTGATAACTACTCAGAGTGAAAACAAATTGCCAACAACGCGGTTTATGGAGCCTTCACGCCAAGAAAAAAAATAAAGTTACCGAAAAATCTTATAGCTGTATACTCATAGAACCTTTGCATGCATGTGTAACGCAGAATAATCATCATCATTACTTTTAATTTCATATTTGAAATTTTTTGTTTGTACAATGAAAGTTACTGTTAAAAGTACGTAAATACGCTATGCTTTACTTAGCAATATTTACAATTCTCTCATTTTTTATTTGAAATTGTTCGTAGGTTGGACGAGTGTCGCTACCTGGCGTTGGGAAGCGAACGACGAGAACTGTGGTATTTGTCGTATGCCGTTCGATAGTTGTTGTCCTGACTGCAAGTTACCTGGCGACGATTGCCCGCTAGTGTGGGGTGCTTGTTCACATTGTTTCCATATCCACTGTATTGTAAAGTGGTTGCACTCCCAGCCTCAACAACAGTGCCCTATGTGCCGACAAGATTGGAAATACAACAACAAGTAATCCTAGTAAGTACCAATATTTATTGTTGTCATGTTTGTATTTCATTTATGTTCATAAATAGCTCATTATACTAACATTATTTTATGTTCAGTCATTATGAATGAGATTTTAAATGTAGCTTATGTATCTATGTGTACTAGAAGAGGATCACTAGAATTATTCAGCCATCTGGTAATGGTGCAACTTCTCGCTGCCAGCTGTCTGGTGTCCTTATGCACTTACAGGAACTCAACAACCCTCCGGTGAATTGTTACATGGCTACTGTACTCCGAATATACCCAGGAATGTATTATCATATGTATAAAGGCTCACATTCCTCTGCTTGTCTTGTTCCCTTCCTCTCAACCTACTCATTTCTTATATGCTATGATCTAACTCCAAAGTTTTGTCTTCATTAAATATATAAATATTTGTGAACAAATTACACAGCACCATCTAGGCTCAAAATAAGTATTTACATATGATATAACCAACATCTCTTGGGATTAAGCCACAACCACTTGGTTAGTCATTAGATTTATAACAGAGTGAATAGGTGCCCTATATGTAGAACATGGACACATCAAATGCCCTATGCATGTTTACGTCTTGAGGCCTGTAATTAACTTGGCGCCATAATGCGCATGGCGGCCATTCAGCCACGCCTTACTTTTTGCATACAACTTATTCTGTATGCAATAAGTACCTACAGTTTATCATCTGATTTATTGATTCTTTTAAGGTAGGTAGTTTAAAGATGTAGGTAATATTTACACCTTGAGGCCCGTTATATACTTGGTGCCGTAATGCACATGGCGGAATTCAGCCACGCGGGCCTCAATGGGTTAAAATGGTGTCTTAACCAGTCAGACCCCGTTATATATGTTTTCCCATACATTTCTTGACGGAAAAGCGGCCCGCGGGTAATGAGAGATTAAATAACATAAAATGTTATGCTGTTACGTTCAGCTGTTTGGCTATTGGTAAGCCACCTAAACCCATAGGGCAGGGAAAGTGGGATGGGATTTTTTGTAACATTTGTGTTTGTATGCAACCTGTCATACCAAAAGTGATTGCACTTCGCAGAATTGCACCAGCTTTCTGTCCAATCATTCTAAGTAATACCAATGAGTGTTAAAGCACTAAATAAGTCAGTTTAAAACTTTGTATATTGGAAATGCCTTTTTAGGGTTCCGTACCCAAAGGGTAAAACGGAACCCTATTACTGAGGCTCCGCTGTCCGTCCGTCCGTCCGTCCGTCTGTCACCAGGCTGTATCTCATGAACCGTGATAGTTAGACAGTTGAAATTTTCACAGATTATGTATTTCTGTTGCCGCTATAACAACAAATACTAAAAAATAGAATAAAATAAATATTTAAGGGGGCTCCCATACAACAAACGTGATTTTATTGCCGTTTTTATAGATAGAGGTACGGAACCCTTCGTGCGCGAGTCCGACTCGCACTTGGCCGATTTTTTTATTATTAGTAAGTAGTATTGTACTGGTACTGTAAATTCTTTATCATATTTCCCTCCATTGTAAACATTACTTATAGTACTAATAACTACAATGTTATTACATTCTATTATTTTATAAATGAATAAAACTATGTATGAAATTTTATTTTAAAATAATAGAAATTCTTATAGGTATGTTTACTATGTCATTCATATTATGACTCAGAAATAATAAATGATAACTACAGTGACAACCTATATTGCAATGATAAGGCAAGAAAAACCAAAAAAAGCAATTCTCTATTGATTCGGATACATAGGAAAAATGCAAGAGATTTTTAGGAGAGGTAGGGTGTATCAGCGCTACCCATTTGCGGAAGGTTCTCCACCTCACAGAAAACTGCAGTTAAATAACAACTTCTAGGTAGCTCCCAAGGTGTTGCTGTATTACCAGCAGAAGTGGTATCGCATGAGTGATACTTAATGTATTGCAAGCGTTATGACTATGGTGACTGCTTGCCATGGCTCGTATGGTAGTAGCCCCCAACGTAGTATAAAAAAAAAGAGGAATTGTGAGGACACAAATATACAACTAGATAGTGGATAGATCTACATATATATAGTGCCAAGAAACAAACTCATCTATTTTAATCATGAATTATGTTTTATCAGGAGCCCTAGGAACCTGTGTGTGTGCATGAAAAGAGCTATGAATGTTGAAAAGGTGAGTGAGGTAATGACTGAGTCATGTGGCGCTTAGTTGTCTACCATTAGGGACATGCCATAAAGATGATGCATGATCAATAGATAAAAGTAACAAATAAACAAGTACACATAATGGTATTGTGTTCCCACACATAGAGTTTGATAATGAAATGATACTCCTTAAATCGATGGAAAGGGAGTTACTCTAATGAATCAATAAAAAACAAAACAAGCATTGTACTTTTAGAAGAAACACATAGAAATAGATCTTAAGTATATTATGTTTAGTGTTAATGAATGATATCAATATATATATCTTTTTTCAGTGTTACCAACCTTCCTTATCTAATTGTAGAAAACCAGACTTAGTGATTGACCCTTTAAGTATACTGATAATATATTTATGGTCACATATTATACCAAAAAATTTAGTGACAATAAACCATTCTATTATTTTTTTAAGAGAAGTAGGGAGCCAGATGGGCTACAACGATGTAGCCCATCTGGGGAAGTACCTCTACCTCCCAGAAAACCAAGGCCAAATAACTCCCAGGAGGGTTGTTGTGTTCCATGTGGGTGATATGCTTGTAAGCCTCCCGACATTGTATAAAAAAAAACAACGTCAGCAGGCAATACAAGCATACTGCTTAGCTCATGTAAAGTGGTTACCATAGTCTATGAACGTTTACAATACAGGAAGCTTGCGCTTTGCCACCCCTGCATACCTAAGGATTTGCTTTGTTCGTAGTACTAACAAAACAAATCCTTAGGAGCTTACTGGTAACCCCAGTCACTTGTCACACAGCAACCTTCCAGGGAGTTGTTATTTCGCTGTCGTTTTCAGTGAGGTGGAGGTACTTCCTCAGTCTGGGTGATGTGCTATCTCTTTTAAAACACGTCCGTTTGTCATAGATACAATGTATAGATTTACAACGCGAAAATAGGATGTAGGAGCCGAAGAAGGCCAAAACTTACCTACCATGATCAAATTGATAGTAGTTTATCAGAAGGTATTGTCAGGCCCTAAAAAACGGCGAGGGTGCATGAGAAGAGCTATGAGTGTTAAGAAACGAGTCATGTGGCGCTCGGTTCTCTCTGCCTACCCCGTAAGGGATTTAGTGAGAAGTATTTATACTGATTTATAAAAAACATCTAATAATCTATATCATATAATATGGTATGTAAGGATCGAGTCGCGTGGCGCTCGGTTCTCTCTGCCTATCCCGTAAGAGATTTGGCGTGAAGTTATAGTAGTAGTATATAATATCCTAAAAATTATAATTAAACTAATTTTAATAGGAAAAATATTTAATCAATATTATGGAATCTTGTACTTTTCCATTACGTGTTCGTAGATTGAATGATTTATTCGTTATGTTTGACATCTAAGTAATTAGAATTACTAAACAAAATATTAAGTGAATTTGACAGCTTATAAGCGGTATTTTTCATGGTTCTAGTAGTTTATTTAAAACAATAGTTTAGAGGTTGCTTTCAAAACTACCAACAATAGCCATGGCATTACGTGTGCGCTATGGACCGGGCATATTGCGTTCATTCTCACTGTAAACAATCACTTACATTATTAAAACTATGGGTCAACTTCAAGCCATTGTTCGCTCGCACGATACCAGCCACGCGCACTAAAACATTTACACAACGACACGGTAAAACTAAAGGTAAACCGATGTTTAATGTAAAGTTGCGGAGCCGTATACGAAATGACATACAAGTTTACGGAATAGCGGTATGGCCGGTGGCGGCGCCGGCCCGCATGCAGGCAGGCCGTCCAGTCATTGTCGCGCGCTCGCGGGGACCGCCGCGTCGAGACCGCTAATGTGCCCGCGAGTTTTGTGACTTACGTAGTGCTAGTGTAAACGCGCTCCTTATACTATAACACCTCTTTTATAGTATTGTATGAGTGCTGCTTCGCTCAAGTATGCTGATGGTACAGACCAATGCGCTACCCATGAAGACTAATAAACTAAAAGGACCGCCACCTGTACCTCCGCGGCCAAATCAGAGCGTGGTGGCCGAAGCCCTAGCTAAGACGAGGAAGGCCGTCGCCGAGTCCAAGGCCAGCCTCTCGAAGTCTCGTACATTACCTAAACAAGAACAACAATGTCACACGACAAAATCTAAAACTAAAACATTGGATAGGTCAAATCATTCATCTAAGCCCACTATATCTCCTAAACAAAATGGATTGGCACGCGTTAAGTCATTCATTAGGGATGTTATCAGCGATCGAAGCTCATCATCGGATGAAAAAAAATCCAGCGGACAAAATTCCAGGAGAAGCTCAAGTGACAGTAGCTCGATACCAACACCGGCATCCACTAAGCGATCAAATGAGTCACTCAACGCCAAAGCTGTGAAAACATGTAAACAAATTTTAGTGCGATCATTATCTACTTCTAATAAACTGGACCAAGACGCAAAATGTAAAGTTGCAAAATCGTCCAGTTTTGCCGAGAAGACGTTGCCATTAAGGAAAGCTCCTCCGCCACCACTCTCCCCAAAACCTAAGTTGAAACCAATGAAACCTTTACCTGTAAATACAAGTTCTACCGATAGTGATAGCCTTAAGCAAAGTCCTGAAATAAGTCCGTATTCGTCGCCTATTGACGCAAAACCTCCACAAAGTCCGGTGCCAGAAGCACCTTACGCTACGGTGGATGAAGTTCAGGAGTTTGACGACAGATTACGAAACAGCCCCGTAAAACAAGTCAATAACCATCCTAATCCACAAGATGCTTCTGTTAAGTCTAAACCAGATGACAATGTAAATAAAAATATAAATTCACTGGAACGAAAGACGTCTCGGGTCACCGAAATGCTAATTTCGGAAATTATAGCCAGTAGGAACAACAATAAAAATGAAGCCAACACTGTTATAGATAAAGGGAAGGATCTTGAATGTGTGTCCAATGGTAATGATACACCAGAAGTTGAGATTACAAAGGATATGAATAACCATGAGATGTTGATATATGAACTGCAGACGATGCATTCGCAGTCGAACGTGCCCGAAAGCTTGGACGCTAAGGAATATCTAGAAAGAAATGGACATTGTGATTCTGAGGATTCTGAACTCAATTATGCGATGTCATCGGTGATTAGTGGAAACACTGACGATGGAAGTGATCAAGCTTACTCATATATTGTGAATGATGATTTAAAGTCTAGGTAGGTTTTATCGAAATTACCAATTCGAAATTAAATTATCATTATGTAGATAGATACAAATATTATTATAAAATGTTTTATCAGTAGATGTCAGGAGTCCCTGGGTACCGACGAGCATACATGAAAAGAGCTATGATTGTTAAAGAAGCGAGTGAGGTGCGTAAGGGCTGAGTGTATTATGGCATTCGATCCACTCTACTTACCCTGCAAAGGGCCTGGCGTCGTACAATTATTAATGGATATTTGTCAAAAAGTTCTATAAATACCTGATATCGCTAGCGGCTTCGATCATCACAGTATAGAAAAATTGTTTAAACCTTTCCAAGGTTTTTAATCTATCTTGATTATGTATTTATTAATTTTACATTGAGCTGGTTTCTTTATGAAGGTTGCAGGTTATGCATACGTAATGGAATGTTTTTTTTATGCCGCTAAGATGGGAACCAAACGTACCTGCCCAATTTTAAGACTCGAATATGATTTTTTTTCATCGTGTAATATTCCTGAGCGTAGTCCTGATGACGGAAGTTGGTATAATATCGAAGTTGAAGGTGGCCAAGAATGGTTGACAATAAGTTTGGGTTTGATTGACTGGTCTCTCTTTGACTATGTCCTTGTGATTTTAACTATAATCATAATATTTCATGTTTATTAACCAACTTCGAAAAAGGAGGTTTTCATTTTTTCGACAGATTTTTTTGTGTGTATGTTCCGCGATATCTCCGCCAATTGTAAACAAATTTTGATTATTCATTTTTGTTTTAAAGGATTTAGCTTTTGATTTGACCCGTATAATATGGATAAATGACTTCATTGAAGTTGGAAGTTGTATTTGTATTGTTATATTTTTGGTATTTGAACAATATGAGTAGATATTGCTGGGTTGCACTTTTTTGTCAACGATTTTAGTCAAATTTGACACATTTCGTCCAATGATGTCTATTACTCTACCGTGTCCTTATTAACAACTTTTTTAAACAAGCCTGTCAAACGAACTGATTACGAAATCAGTTTTATTTAACTGGCTTTTCGACGGTGCCATTTCTGTAGATGAAGATGAACATAGTGTCGCTGTCAAAATAATAAAAAAGCAATCCAATTACGAGTAGAACTCGTGTTGAGTTCTCAATCGTTACAAAAAACATTTTTTACAATTATAATGCAAAATACATTTTTATAATTACAACTTATACTTCTTCTGACGCAGAGTAAAATGATAAGGCCGAATTTTTATGACACCGACATATAAAATCGACTCCCATCAAATTGGTTGGTAAATGTTTTTCAAGTTGTTCTTGACTCTATTCAAGGCAGTTAATCAAATATTTTTTTATGAATCTGTCTGATACAGTTAAAATATATTTATGTATAAATTAAATATATACGTGTGTGTCTTTAAATTATATACGTAGGTGAATTATATTTATCGATAATTTATTATATTATCGTTATCTTCGTTCGTTCGTTTCGTTATATCGTGGTTTTTTTTTTGTTTATTACGCGAACGAATTATAAATTATTACGTACGTACAAACACACTTTTTACTTATTTTTTCTTTACTTGGGCATTAATTAATGTCTTTCATTTACGACTAGACAACCAGAAGTACCCTAGAGGTTCATCACCAATCACTATGTTTGTCGAGCCATAACTGTATTTAATATGATGTCTATCTACTCCTACTGTTAACGTAGTTCTTCAGTGGTTTACTGGTAACATCAATCACACACCGGAACAGTAACCTCCCGAGAATTTTTCTCTGGTTTTCTGTAACGTGGAGGTACTTCCCCAGTCGAGCTTAGCTGCTTATTTAATGTCACTGTCTCCTACTTCTTTTTCGAGCCTTAACTTTTAACTGACTTTTTTTATATAATGTTATATGCCACAAGTATATGACGGCCCACCTGATGTAATGCGGTGAATGTAGCCTACGAACGCTTGCGATACATTAAGTATCAGTCGCGTGATGCCACCTATGCCGCTAACACAATAACTCCTTAGGAGCTTACTGGTGACTTCACTCACACGCAGGAACACAACAATCCTTTAAGGAGTTGTTATTTGACTGCGGTTTTCTTTGAGGTGGTGTTTATGCATACACATGTTTGTCCTGTGTAGGAACTGGGGATCGAACCCACGAGCGTTGATGTCGAAAGTATTATTAACCACTGCGCCACCGAGCTCGTCATTGGTTTTATTTGTAATAATAGGATAGCCAGTTCATCCCGAAAATTAATTATTATTATGATAAATTGCTTGTAAAAAAATGTATGTTCTATACGTTCCCACGTTCTTTACCTCTCGACCAGAAAACAGTGATAATTACAGGTAAAAAAGAACACCCTGTGTTCTCACTAACAAGTCATACAAGACCAACTTCATCATCAGACCAGCTCAGTGATAACACATTATTGTACCTTTTAAACTACTTACACTCAATTGCCAAATATATTGATGATAGACCAATTAAAAATGATAGATTTTTAAAAATATATCTTAGATAATTATTTACAACAAACAAGCTATATAACGAGTCCTGTGAAAGTGGAGTTGAGTTCTATCGATATAGTTGTACGAGTTACCTCGCATATATTATACCTACATCAACATAATTTATTAATAACGCTTGCGAAGCAATAGGTATACAATTGTAATTAATGCAATTTAGGTGAAAACAATAAATCAGTGTACGTTTAGCACTCGACGGGTTTGGTTATTAGCTCTCCGCTCCTGGAGTCACCATTCCTATCTAGCATAACCTTCAGCTTTAGCATTCAGCATCAGCTTAACGTTTGGGTAACCCCAACATTGTTTTGTTCACGTATGTTCAGGACATGCATGCTCAAGGCTAACTTAGCCTAAGTTAGCCTTGAACATGCATGTACTGAACATACGTGAACAAATTATTTCAATAACTGGAAAATGAATATGAATTGTTAGAACAAAGTCTCATATAACTATGAAACTGCATTAAAAATTGAGTTCTTCAGGAAGCCTATGAGGTTTGTTACATCTTTAAAGTCGAAGGTGTTTCTATTAAATTACTTCAGAGAGACAACTTTCGCGCAATGCGCTATTTTATTACCTGTAGCATATGAAACTAAAAAGAGATTATTATTTAAATTATTATAGATAGGAATTTAGCCTCACAACCGTAATCAAATAACAACTCGTTGCAGGCTTGTTGTATTGCTGGGAGTGAGTAAGTTTACCAGCATGCTCCTAAGGAATTGCTGTGATAGCGATATGTGCAGCGTCTATTATAGGCTACGATAATCACTTTATATCAGGTGGACCATGTGCTACCGACATTGTATAAAAGAAAACAAAATTTTGTAGATAATATTGTTTGTGTGCGAGCCGCTTTATAACACTACTGCGAAACTAGTATTGACAACTATATTGCGTGGATGGCATCATCGACCGATAGCGATATTTGACTTCGCCATAATGTCACTTTGTCTATGCGCCCGCAGGATACACGTGTATGTTTCCAGAACAATCTATCGCTCTATTTCCATATTATGTGTATCTCCAAGTCTTTCAAATACGAGGTGATTAGATCAATCATCTTGGAATTGCACCATTTCATTTGACAGTCATATATGAATATAATGAATCATAGTCATATTAATACATCAGAAGGCAAATAAAAATAGGCTCCATCTGATGTGACGCGATTATTTTAGCCTATGAACGCTTGCGTTACAAAAATTATCGCTTGCACGCTGCCATCCTGCTGCTAATACAGCTAATCAGTTCTTGGAACACAACAATCCTCTCTGAAGTTATTTATTCGTTTGTAGGTTTCCGTGTGGTGGTGGTACTTCACCAATCTGCTTAAATACCTCTGGCCCGTCTTTCTCATACTTAATTAATAGGCTGCACCATGTGTAGACGAGTTTGATTCTAGCTTTAAAGAAGTGATACACATACCAATAAACCAATTGACAGCGCGTAAACCTAACTCACAAAAACGTTGGGTTTCAGTGGCCAAGTATCTCAGAGATTTAAACCTACTGACCAATGGGGGGGGGGGGGGGGGGGGCAATATTTTAACCAATAAGCCGATAAGAGCTGCGCGTAAAAC